>JALJCO010003180.1:475000-1108853 GCA_023101725.1 Atherinomorus stipes
CTTAGCAATAGGCACTGGTTACTAAGGCTGTTGTTTTGTCTCTGACTCTGCATACTCTTATGCATAGAGAAATAAATGGTGCAATAGCCAGCCTACGACTACGTTATGAGATGTTGATCTGTATCTGCTTTGTTATGATGCACTTGGCGGCTAATGCTGTACCTGTCGTGACGTGAAAAATAACATGATCTTAAGGATATCAAGATCCACCCATCTTTATCGGTGACACGCCAACATTATTCAGGTTCCGTCACAGCGGTCAAAAACCCGTATGCCCTTCCAGGTTCAACACCTGCACTCTACTTATTGAACCGTAGCTCATATACACTTGAGCCTACATCACCGCCTAGTGGCCAAACAGAAAACAAAATCACATATTTGGCTCTTATATGGTAGATGGGTTAGATGCAGAAAACCAAATTTCCCACTTGGGATTGTCTTTGGCATTAAAGATAACCATTTTAAAGGTTAGATATGGACATTGTAATTGGTATTATCATTATTTTCTAAAAAATATAGCTTTTAATATAAATGTTCCATTTTCAACCTTTAAGTAACTTGTCCCAGAATTTGGATAGGGCAAATGACAAATATGCAACTCAACATGTTGAAAGAATTAAGGGGAGGAATCATGAAAAAATACACACTAAGCGTTAAAAACCAAAAAGACCAAGCCCACCCACGTGTGTCTTCGTTGCCTTGAACAGGCTAAATGCTGCACAACACACTGCGATTCAGTGGCCGAATATCCCGCACAGTCCTACAGGTGTGACGTCAATTAACGCTGCATACGTGTCCCCAACAGCTTTGACACTGGAAGGAGACGGTCGCAGTGGATTCAAACATAGTTATGGATTCTTCTGCCGTCAGCAAACGGTCCACATCTACTGAAAGACCGCTAAAAAGTGGCGCTACGAAGAAACAGACTTTATCAGCGTATTAAATTCATAATTATAGATATTATAGTATCAGTTTGAGTGTGCTCCCGTGCCGGCTTGGCTGGTGGCTCCAGTTACCCGCATGCCAGTCGCCTCACTCGTGTGTAATATCTTAATCCTGCCCCTAGATCCCTCAATTAATTTGACCTAGTATTTGAGTTAAATGTATAACACATCTAGTTGGGTTAAAATGCACAACCCATTTTATTGGGTCAAATTAACTACTGCTAGGTTGGTGCTATATTGTTGGGTTTTCATTGCTGGGTTATAAAATAACTCAAATTAGGTTATTTCTAACCCAGCAGTTTTTAGCGTGTATGTTCATGTTTTTTTTCCTCTCTTTGTATAGCTAATATTCATGTTTTTGAGATTAATGAATATTTTTTCCAGCTTGGTCCTGATATATGGCAGCTTTGTTTTTCTTAAAGATGTTGCAGGCAAGGTTATTATAGTTAACTAAAACGAACGAAAAAACTAAAACTGAAATTGAAAAAACATTTTCGTTAACTGAAATAAAAATAAAAATGACAGTTTTTCAAAAAACGATAACTTACTGAAACTGTATTGTGTCCTTAAAAAACTAACTAAAATCCTTGCAAAATCATTCTTAATTTTAGTTTTTGTAGATTTATTTGATACATAAGCTTTTTGGGTTGATATGAAATCTGTTTCTATTTAATCTATTTACTTTGCTTTATTTTGAGTGACTTTCTGAGTATTTTGAATGCCACGCCAGACAAATACCTATAATTTACAAAAAAGAAATTCCCAAAAGCTGAAACTAAGACTGAAACTAATAAAAACTGAACTAGAACTAAGCATTTTCCAAAAAATAAAAACTAATAAAAACTAGTAAAACTGCTCAAAAACTAATTAAAACAAACTGAACTGAAAAACAAAAAGTCAAAACTAAATAAAAATGGAAACTAATGGAAAATCCAAAACTATTATAACCTTGGTTGCAGGTGGTTTTCTGTTTCTGGTGTGGCAGTCTGTTGTCTCCCTTTTCCACTTTCTTTATCTCTTCTGTTTATTCTCTTTTTTTTTAACCTTTCCCCCTTGATGGGTCCAGCAATAATGTGTAAATTCAGCAATAGACTAATTTACTATCATAAGGAGTCTTATATCCATAAAGCTCCTCTTAAAGCATAGCAAATTTATTTGGCACAACACAGCAGCCAGATCACCATTCTGCTTGTTAAGATGCTGGACATGACATTTTCTAAAAGAAAAGAGAAATACAAAAGATGATACATTGTGTTTCAGCAGGCTTTTTGTTCCATTAAATTCTCTGATACATAGAGCACAATTCCAAACTCAAGGTTTTTCAGTTGTTACTGAGCAGATTTAGAGACAGTTTTCATTTCAGCTGCTTTAGATTCGTGGATAAAGAAGAAGAAGCACAAAGAGAAGAATTCAAAAGATGTCTGCAGAAAACTGAAGGAAGCATTTCATTGTATCAAACATGAATCAGCACTGAAAGCGGGCCAAGAGGACCAGTACACTGTGGTGTTGTGGGTGGTGATGGTGTTTCCCCACCCCTCTCTGCTGGCGCTGCAGGAGTGGCCGTTTGACACCGTGTTCTTCTGCCGAGGCATCAGAGCGTAACCATCGAGGAGACGCCAGCGACTGCGGGGGACAGTGATAAGGCAGGAAAGGGATGCTGAGGGAGGGGTCAGTATGGTAAACAAGTCAGAGAGACTTCTGTCAACAGCATGTTAGTGAGGAGAGGCGGGAATGGACGAGGGAGAGGGAAGCTGAGGAAGACAAAGTGTAAAAAAGTGATAGGAACAGAGGGTGAAAGGCTGAAAGAATGAGACAGAATAAGGCCACGTAAGAATCCAGGAGGAAGATAAGAAACAGGAGACCAGAATAAGATGGATTATAGAAGGAGAGCAGAATCAAGGAGCCTGTGAGGGATGCTGATGTCTAGATGTCTGGCAGAGCTGGAGACTGATGGTACAGCAGTCTTCTGATTTTCCTTCTGTCCAGCTAGGATTTATGTCGTCTTTAGATGACTGTTACGGTACAAACTCTGGCCCTCAACTCTGATGAAATGAGAAATTCAACTTAACAATATGTAAATCAGGGGTGAGGCTGAGATTCATTTTAATTCTGCAGATGTTCTGCATGACTGTAATCATGTTATTTGACTTCAAAGAAAAACAGATAAAAGATTCAATCACAGCCTTGAAATGACCTGGATATGACGTTACTTTTCTTCAGAGTGAATCAAGGATGCATGAGTGTGCAAACTACTTGTAATCATCAAATCTGCCTGATTAGTTGATCATACCATGAAGTGTTAGTAAATCTAACTCATTGTAGACCAGAGTGTGTGTGGCTAATGCATCCTGGACCAATAGAAAATGCCTTAAGTCATTTGGTTTATTTTAACCATGACTTTGTTCACGGTACACGAGCCTGCAAAAGTCACATGTCTCAATATGAGCCGTTGTTCTAGCTGTATCTCTGCCCAGCAGTTAAAGTCGGGGTAAACATGTTTTACCCAGTGTGGAGAAGAGGAAGATAAACGATATAAGATTACATGATAGCAGAACTATCAGAACAATCATGTAGTTACTTTGCATTGCTTTTCCTGGTGTTAGAAATAACTTGCTCTGCTACATTATGAGCCGGTAATGCAGTGTTAACAGAGCCAAACCCTTAGCTTAGAGCTCATTACACCAGGCAGCTCTGCAAGCCAACAGACAAAAAGACTTGTAAATGAGACTGGACAGATGGAAAACACAGAAAAAATTAAACTAACTGGTTGTATGACAGCTTAGTTTAGTAGCAAACCAGCTGTTTGTGGGTCAGATCTGTGAAGCAGCTATCTGGCAAATGAAGACTGCCCACCTGTGTCCTCTCTGGTGTTTCTGATGGGACACTACAAGGTCTCCAAACAGCTATAATCTTAATCCCATGAATTAACACCTAAACGCAGTTTTTTCATAGGCCGTTTCACACTAGCTCTGAATACACACAGGACTGGATCATGATGTCCATCGCCTTTACCATTAAGACCATGTGTTGACCTTAGGGATGTTCGATATTGGCTTTTTTTTTCTTTTTCTTTTTTTTTTTTTTTACCAATATCCGATATTGTCCAACTCTTAATTTCCAATATTCAATATCAACTGATACCGATCTATGCAGACAACTGCGAGGTTGTATCTCTCATATTTTGAGGAATACAACTATATTCTCCTCCAAGAGCAAAGATCCCAAAATAGCCTTAACTCAGCCAGAGGAGTTCATTTTGAACATCTGGCTGCCAGATATCAGATACTAGCAGGTATTAGCAAACATGTGGCTAATTATAATGTTTCTAACAACTTGGTAACTTAACCAACAACTTAAAAGCAGACATATAAGCAGCTTCAAAGCAAGTCAGTCTGTAGCAGCAGCAGCTGCACCGTAGTCACATGACTCTAAAAGGAATGCTGGGATATGAAGTTCTTCCAGGATAACAGGGACTTTTCTACATGCTGGACCGCTGCTAATAGAACAGAATTTTACGAACAAAATCTTGCAAGATTTTGCTTTTGAAAATATCGGTCCAAAAAAACTATACCAATATCACTTTTTAATGCCAATATTGGTCGATAATATCGGTAGGCAGGTAATATCGGACATCCCTAATCTTCATTGACGATGATATTTCAGGCTACGTGCTGGACCAATGCTAATAGGGCAAGATCTCACGACATTTCGTAACGGTACAAGATCTCGCTAGATTTTGTGAGAAAAAATATCGTTAAAAAAAAAAAGAAAAGAAAAAATTATACTGATATTTTTGGATATCGCATTTTATTGCCAATATCGACCGATAACATTGGACATCCCTAGTTGACCTGCTAGAGTTCAGCTGAATCTAGAAGTGCAGATTACGTATAACCCTGCACTTGTCTGCTCCAGCAGGGAAACACACCTGATGGCTGTAAGTTCACAACCAGATAATTACTCTAAACAGGGAATCTGGGTCATAGTTAGAGATGTTGGATATTATCAGCCTAAAGACAGTTCCCAAGTAACACTGTGATGCTTTTTGGTGGGAGGAGCTTAGCCTCAAGACAAAAGCAGCTCTAGAAGCTATGTTGACAAGTGCCAGCCAATAATTTTTGGTGGCATTTTTGTAAATGGAAAGTTTTCAAACAAGTGCTTTAAGATAATATTAAAAATTTATTGTCAAAATATACATAATGTGTTCATTCAAAGACAGAGATATGTGTTGCATAAAATGATTTAGTTTTTCACCTTTTTCTGAGAGGTTGGACCCTGTATATTGGTATCGGTTGATATCAGTATCAGAAATTACTGTAAGAGTTGGACAATATCGGTATATCCGATATCGGTAAAAACAGAAACCAATATTGAATCTCTTTAGTTGTTGTTGATCTAAACCCCCTTTTATTTTGTTTTACATGAATCCCACTTAAGTCTTTCGGTTACTATTAACAACTTGAAAATAGCCTTTAAAAATAAATAACTCACCTTGGCTATTCTGCTTTGCTTTTATCACCAGAATTATCTGAAACTTATTTAAACTCTAACTTGCCCTAACAATAAAAAAAAATGATAGAGTAAGAAGAAAATGCACTGATAACAACAGATGGCGGTCCTGGGTGCACTATAGAATTACATTACATCCTCACTTTCGCAGTCTTCAGGTTTTCATTCAGCATGCACAAAATGCTCCCATTGCTAATATCATGTGTCTCCTTGGTGAATTCTTTCTGCCTATAGGCACTATCAGAAGTCCTGCAGCAGAAAGCAGCATCAGCGGGACGTGACTCTCCTCCGACTCCAGCTCTGAGCCTAATGACTGATACACATTTAAACCATATTTGACAACTTATTATTAAAGATACATGGAGTCTTCTGAATGTTGCCTATTAGTTTTGTGTTTTTATATCTTCAAAGTTCTCACTTTTATTACATCTAAAGAGTTTTATGCTTTCAGAATGAGCATCTGCATAAAATTAAGGATTTTTAACCCTGTTAGCATGTCCACAAGGGTAGTTTCTGTGTTACAAGACCTGTAAGACCTGTTCAATTGCTTGTTAACATTAATATCTAACCTGCCAATCACATGGCAGCAACTCGAGTAGTCATGTAGAGATGGTCAAGATGACTTTCTGAAGTTCAAATTGAGCATCTGAATAAGAAAGAGAGGGATTTCAGTGACTTTGAACGTAGCATGAGATCAATAATGACACTAAAGCACAATGTGGAAGTAAAGTTGAAGCAGCAGTAGAGGAAAATCATCTGAGTGTTCATCCTGTTTCCCTGCAGTTAATGATCCCTGACATCTATGGATGAAACCAAAAACCCCTCAGAGAAGTTTAGTTATGTTTATCAGCAGTATTGAGTGTTTTGATAATCAACTGGCGTCCGTTGAGGCGAAACATCAGTTTGGTGTGAAACCAGGTTCAGAAAACCCAAACCAGCTCTTACAGTAACTGGAACCAGCTTAGAAGTGGGTCCTATTGTGTGCTGTTTTCTTTGTATGCAATTTATATAAGCTACACTCTCATTTATTTTTCAGCACTTTGGGCAACTTTGTTGCTGTAAATGTGCAATAGCAGACTCGTTCCCAACCCATTTTCCCTGAGGACCCCCCTCATGCATTACTACCAAAAAGTACGGAAGAGGATTAGGGCCACTAGAAAATAAAAAAAAGAAGAATTCTGATGAAAAAAGTCAGAATTCTGACTTTTTTCTCAGAATTCTGACTTTAATCTCAGAATTCTGAGAAAAAAGTCAGAATTCTGACTTTAATCTCAGAATTCTGAGAAAAAGTCGAAATTCTGACTTTAATCTCAGAATTCTGACTTTTTTTCCAGAACAGTAAAAAAAAAAAAAAAAAAAAAATTTAGGATTTTTTTTTTTTTTTCAATTTCCAAAAAAAGTCAGAATTCTGAGAAAAAAGTCAGAATTCTGACTTTTTTCTCAGAATTCTGAGATTAAAGTCAGAATTCTGAGAAAAAAAAGTCAGAATTCTGAGATTAAAGTCAGAATTCTGACTTTTTTCTTCCTGAACAGTTAAAAAAAAAAAAAATTTCAGGATTTTTTTTTTTTTCAATTTCCGAAAAAGTCAGAATTCTGACTTTTTTCTCAGAATTCTGACATTAAAGTCAGAATTCTGAGAAAGAAAGTCAGAATTTTGACTTTTTTCTCAGAATTCTGAGATTAAAGTCAGAATTCTGACTTTTTTCCAGAACAGTAAAAAAAAAAAAAATTTAGGATTTTTTTTTTTTCAATTTCCAAAAAGTCAGAATTCTGAGAAAAAAGTCAGAATTCTGACTTTTTTCTCAGAATTCTGAGATTAAAGTCAGAATTCTGAGAAAAAAAGTCAGAATTCTGAGATTAAAGTCAGAATTCTGACTTTTTTTCTTCCTGAACAGTTAAAAAAAAAAAAAAAAATTTCAGGATTTTTTTTTTTTCAATTTCCGAAAAAGTCAGAATTCTGACTTTTTTCTCAGAATTCTGACATTAAAGTCAGAATTCTGAGAAAGAAAGTCAGAATTTTGACTTTTTTCTCAGAATTCTGAGATTAAAGTCAGAATTCTGACTTTTTTCCAGAACAGTAAAAAAAAAAAAAATTTTCAGGAAATTTTTTTTTTCAATTTACGAAAAAGTCAGAATTCTGATTTTTTTTCTCAGAATTCTGACTTTTTTCTCAGAATTCTTTTTTTTTTTTTTTCTAGTGGCCCTAATCCGCTTCCGTAAAAAAGCCATAAATCCCCTCACCACTTTTTGCTGAAACCATGCTTTGTTTTATGCTTGCATTAGTTAGCTTCCAATAACAAATTTAGGACTGTAATGGTACACAAAATTCATGGTTCGGTATCTCTTTACACAGGTCACCGTTTGGTTCTTCATCGGTACAGTAATGGAAAAAAATACACAAATATTAACTGTCTTTTGTTTTATTAACAAGTTCACTAAAATATAACATCACAGCCGTTTTTTTTTTTTTTTGGCATATTGTTTGAATGAGAAAAAAAATTTTTAATTTTAAAAAAAGGTCAAATTCTGCTGCTTGCTTTTTTTTTTTTACACCTTTCAATGAAAAACATAAAAAATTGTTTCCCATTCAAAATGACACCATCTTAGTTTCAGAAGCAGCATTTGACAGAAACAGCACCCCTTTTCATTTCACTCATCCTCATCGCAAAAACATCACAGCAGTTTAATCTGTTGGTCAGATTGCCTGAATAAAAATGCTTAAATAAGAAACATTTAAAAAAAATACTGCTGCTTTTACACTTGTTTGCACCAAATTAGTCTGTTTTCCAGTCGTACCAGTAACATTCAAACTTGTGCGGTGTAATTTTAGATGCGTTAGCATGTTGTAAATGTTTCTGACTACATAGCATACCCGACTGCTGCTCAGCAGTGTTGGCACACTGCTTTTGTATTGTTGACTTATATTGCGGCTTGATGGTGCTTCCTCTAGCTAAACAAGCTCACGTGCTATGTTGTTACAAGTTTTTAGAAACAGGATGGTCAGCGCGCTGCACCAAGTGGAGGCGAAGTTTCACTAGTCTGTCATTAAATTATGTCGTTTGGGACGCAAAAATTTAACGAAACAGCAAAATAAACAAATCCTGCGCAAATTTCCCAAATTTCGGTTCAGGGTCATGCCAAAACGAAAGTACTGATCGCTCAACACAAATACACATACTGTTACAGCCCGATAAATGATGCATTCTGAATGATTCTTGTCCTTTGATGAAACCATGATGTAACCAAACTAATGATAAAAACGTGCAGATACACCCTAAAGGAGTCCTCACCCGGAATCCCACTTTTGCACGTTAAAACATGTGTACTGAAACAGGACCTCAGTTAAAACGTGCCAGAAACTCCGGAGAGTGAAAGTGGCTATGTCCTTGAGTGCGAGCTCTCTCTTCTCACCAGAATCGGCCACAAGAGCGCGCTCTCCACAGTACACGATTTTGTTTTTTTTTCTCAGAATAACGTGATCTGCAGAGGCTCCTAGCTGCTAAGCTAGCCTCTTTAGCACCACGTGAAATCAGCTGATTACCAGCCGTGAAGTAGCATTTAATGACCAGTTTTGTCAGAGAGGAGGACAATGACGAGGAAGGAAAAAAAAAATCTGCGGTGCTGAGCTGTTTCGGCAGAAATTCAGCAGTTTTCAGTGCTGTAACAGGAGGGACAGCTTTACCAGGGACCAGTGAATTATATTTATTCATTGAAGATGTGCAGTCGGTAAGTGTTGCTGCTTGTGTAACTTGTTATCTTTTGTGTAAGAGACCAGTAAACGATGGTAGACAAACAATGCTCATGTAGCTACAAAAGCTAGCACTATTTGGTTAACTTCACGTCAGACGTCCGCTCCTTATATTCATCAGAGTCCAGCCCGTTTACTCCGCGGATTCTCTCTATCAACCAAACCGTTACGTTTTTATCACGTTTTTCTCTGTTGGGACATCATTTCCTTCACTTGGTCTGTCCTGATAAAACTTTGTTTTGACTTTGACGTTTGCCTTGTCAACGCACTTACAGACAGGTCTAATTCTCGTGCATATTCTCGCGAGAAACAAAAGTTGTGGAAAAAAAGAGGCCAAAACTAGCTCATTAAATTTTCCTCCAACCCAACTATAATTAAAAGTTTATTCGAAGATAATTTAAGAAGGATTGTGTATGTAAAACACTAAGTTATGACACCTTTAAGTCATTTCTGCGTGGACATAACCTAAATTTTAATCACACTGGCTCTCAACAGTCAAAGCTTAGAGGACCCCCTGGTGTTCTTTGGGGACCCTCTTTGGGGTCCTGGACCCCGTGTTTGGCACCATGCTACAGAAATAAACTTGAACTTGCTCTGAACAGCAGCTCAGGAACAGATTTAGGTGCGTGTTTTAGTTTAATTGGTTTTCTTTTAGAAACCTGTGATGGATGAGGCAATAAATGCACTGAAACTTTCTTCAGTCATTCAAATAAAATATCCCGTAATGAAATAACTCTCCATACTGTCTTAAAGCTTTATTTTTACCACAAGTTGTCAGAAGATAATGAGCCCTATCAACATCCTTCCTCACTTATCCCTGACCTCAGTGAACCTATCACACTGCAGAGGCTGGGCAGTAAGGAGTAAGGAGCATTTAGGTTTATTTAAACAAAATGAAGAGAAAACTGATAATAAAGTCCAGAAGTTGATCCAAGGGGGAAGGCAAAAGAGCAAGGTCAAGGCGGGCGAGGCCACAGCTTGACAGACAGACGCCCAGAGGAAATCCAAGGGGCAAGGTAAAAGGATGATCCAAGGGCAAGAAAAAGGGTCAGAATTACTTTTGGCAGGAAAACTGTGGTAATTACGCTGGATTGCTGTGCAAGGAATTCAGAAAATCTGGCACTGGAGGGATGAGAAGAGGAAATTTAATTAGCAACAGGAAAAGGTGAAGGTAATTGGCAGGCACAAATGGTACCAATCAGGAACCAGAGTACCATACAGAACACGACAGATCTGTGAAAAACCTGGAAATAGCCAGAACTTTTAAACAAAGCAAGATTGGGCAGCATTGACTCATTTGCCAGGACTTGCAAATGATTCTTTTCAACAAGAATTCAGAGCTCAGATGGCAAACACAAATTTCCTGTACGAGGCTAGCAGCCATCTTTATGTCATCCATCATAGAAATCTTCACAAGGTGTTACTCTCGAATCCTCCTTTCTTGTTATAATCATCTAATTGGTGCTGCAGCTGTTGTGTTTACCAGCGACATATTTTGATAATGAGACTGAATACTATTTATGGCTCTCTACGTATGTCTGAACACAAAGACAGGGATAGACAGATGAAAAATGGAAGAAGACAGAAGTGCTGGCAGATGAAACAAAGAGAGACAAACAGAGGTGAGGTAAATGAAGAAAGGGAGATGGGACTAAACAGAGAGGCCAATGAGGATAAACTGTCCTATGTCAGATTTCATTGTAGGTTTGTTACAGTCCTGCTGAGATCCTAAGCAATAGTGCTCTGCAGTGGGATGAGAGTAAAATATGGGTTAGCTGAGTGATACTGATTCAGGCTCTACTTAGCTAATTAGTAAAGATGCATTTCCTTGTCGCTTAGACAATTTGATTCACTGTGCAAAACATGACTGCAAATAACTGCATATCTAATGAGGATAGGGTGAGTCTGACATGGTCTCTACACACTCCCTGTAGCCCAGCAGTATGTAGCACTTTGGCTATTATAAGTAGATATGAAGAAAGTTAGCATAATGAGGTAAAAGCTAACCTATTTATAGTAAAATGTAGTTTTATTTGACTATATTGACATTTATAATATTTAAGTACAGATCATATAATCAGTACTCACTTTCGATCTTGTAGGAATCCAACATAGTTAGTGAATGAAGAAGTGTAGCTATTAGCCTTGGAGACCCCGCTAGCTAACGATAGGAAAGTTTCGGCTCACTGAACTGACGATCCAAGAAATCACCGTCCAATGGGAGAAGACTTCTCAGAAGACCCTTCCACCTGAGACGTTTGCTTGCTTGTTTGCTCGCTTTGAGGTTGACAACAGCACTCCAGCACAGAGGATCCTTCCGCCCTCTGACGACCAGGTGTTGTCACTATCTTCGGACAGCGTGAGGAGAACACTGAGGAGGATCAACGCCAGGAAAGCCCCCGATCCCGATGAGATTCCATCTCCACTGCCCTCCACTCAGCCCTCACCCACCTGGAGACCAAGGACTCACATATCAGAATGCTGTTCAGCTTAGCATTCAGCACCATCATCCCCCAGAAGCTCATCGTCAAACTGGTCCAGCTGGGACTCAACACCTCCCCCTGCAACTGGCTGCTGGACTTCCTGACGGAGAGACCACAGGCAGTTCGGGTCGGCAGGAACACCTCCAGCACCATCATGCTGAGCACGGGGAGCCCCCTCCTCTTCACTCTGCTGACCCACGACTGCACCCCGACATTCAGCTCCAACCTCTTCATTAAGTTGGCAGGCGACACGACCGTGGTGGGTCTCATCAACAACGAGACAAACTCATTGAGGTGAGCCGCCTGGCCATGTGGTGCAAGGACAACCTTCTCCATCTGAAGGTGGAGAAGATGAAGGAGATGGTGTAAGACTTCAGGAGAGAGCCTGTCCAGCAGCTCCACTGATCATCAACGGTGGTGAGGTGGAGCGGGTGAGCAGCACCAAGTTCCTGGGTGTCCACATTTCCCAAGACCTGTCCTAGGACACCAACACCACGGCCCTGGCCAAGAAAGCCCAACGGCTACTCTACTTTCTGCGGAAACTGAGAAGAGCAAGAGCCCCATCCCCCATCATGCTCTCCTTCTACAGGGGCCCCATGGAGAGCATCCTGACCAGCAGCATCACTGTGTGGTACAGAGCCTGCACCACATCCTGCACCCTGCAGCGCACCGTGAAAGCAGCTTGGAAGATCAGCGGTGTCCCCCTCCCCTCTTGATTGGACATTTACCACCCCCGCCTCGCCTGCAGAGCCATTTGCATTGTCCATCAGGACCACTGTACTGTCACATTGTCAAACTTTACCGTTACATGCTACAGTTACATTGTTTACATTGTCATTGCACTGTAATATCGGCACTACTTCCTACATTAGGATTGCGATACCGTTCACATCGTCTACTGTCAAGCCATTTGTAAATTTGCAATCTTCTTTAGTATTTAAACTTAGATTTTATGTTTTGATTTCTCGGCTACCAAAGCAGATTCCTATATTTTTATATTTTTATCTTATAGTTTATTATATTTTATTATATGCACTGTTGGTTTGAGAGGACTGTAATTTAATCTGGGTTGTATGTCTAACATGTGGCACATTTGACAATAAAGTTGACTTTGACTTTTACTTGTGTCAGAAGTGCAAACAAAAAGTCAGGAAGCGCAAAGGATAAAGCCAGGAAGCGTAACCCTAACCCTAACCCTAACCCTAACCCCTCACAGTTGACATGACGGTAAACTTGACCTATTAAACCTAAAATGATTTTTTGAACCAGGCTGTAAACATGTTTATTTCTGCTGTGAAGTTGGTCTTTTTAACATGGGAGTCTATGGGGATTTGCTCTGCTTTGCAGCCAGCTCCTAGCAGATGAAGGGAGATCTGCAAATATTAGAAAAAATAGAAAAGTCACGCACATCCCAAAGAAATCTCAAACTAGGTGCTGGACCGCACCTTTCTAGATCTACAAATATTGACTTCTTCTGGGTAGCTCATAGTTGGCCACCGGAGGTTGCCGCTTGGTACAGAAGCAAATAGATGCTCTTTTGCTTGGGGTGGTGCATTTGATGCGAATTTGCGGTACAAAAAGCCCTAATCTTGCGTCTTATTCATGTGAATGAAGCATTTTACTCAAGCGAATAAGGCGTCCTACACGTGCGAATAGAGCATATTTGGCCTATTCACTCAAGTTGAAAAAATTTATGAAATTTTTCATAGTTTTAGGTAAAGTCATTGACCCGCAAGGTTTATTTTTAATGATTTTATTTGAAAAAGTGATTCAGCATACAAATTTCAAAACGGTCAAAATGACTGCCTTCACTGTTCTAGTGTTGAATAATGCTCAGATCCAACTAAGCCAAAGTAATTCCCTACACAATCACACCAGCATCAGCCTAAAGTGTTGAAACAAGGCAGCATGGATCCATGTTTTCATGTTTCCACCAAATTTTGTCCTATGGGCTGAAAGGTGAGAGTATGTTGAGTCATATTTGATTTCAGAGAACATCATATAACAGTATGACTTCATAAAATTCTCTAGTCCTGTTCAATGTTAAATCTTCTGTCTTTATAAATCTTTATAAATCTTCATAATTGGTTACTTCCTCCCTCACAGGCGTTCTGCAGTCTGCTGTCCCCCTCACTCTTTCATGGCTCTAAATCTAATTCAGGGTGGTCCCTCAGGATCCCGTCTGCTCCCTCACAGTACGTCTGAACTCATGCGTGAAACTGGCTGCAGAGACAACAGCAGTCTGAAAAATGGATTTCTTTCACATGCTGCAGTTTTTTAATGGCCATATTATAGTTTTATGGGGTTTTTTTTGTCCATCACATTTCTGCATTGACTAATTGTTTGCAGCAGGAACAGCATCATCCTCCTGACAGCTGAGCTTGTCCTCATGTTAACAGTGGGATTACAGTCATTCCTGTAACGCCACTGGAAAATTCTGTACGCTCTCTCTGAGAAGATGATCCCCTCATTAACTCCAAAAATGCATCACGAGAGAAAGAAAGGAGGAGAAAGACAACTTCCCCTTGTAAATAATGAATATTTTCTCAAATATACATGAAAGTCTCCATTCTGCACTTGAATTATGTAATGCAGGGCTCAGCGGATCAAACGTCTCCCAATCCCAGCCAGAGTCTGAGTTACATAACACTCAAGATGGAAGTCAAAAGACCTCGGGGCAGCATCATTATTTCTACTTAAAACAAACTGTTTCTTCCTGCTCTGAACAGTGGCAGCTGTTACCGTATTACATAAAAACCAATAATTGTGACTCTCTTTTGGCATTCCCCACCATTTGCACTCATACATGAGCAGCTCAGCAGAATGACAATGACACCTCTGTCTGACGGACACTGATGTGCAGTCGATTCCTGGGAGCTTTGGATTTCACTTGCCTGTCTGGAGAGGTTTGACCACATTTCCATCAAAACCTTACAGACCCTGATGGGCACAACTCAACTACTTCCTGAACTTAAGCCAGCTTTTCTCCCACCGAGCAATTTTTGGTCCAAAAAACACCTAATAGATGCCTTTGGCTCAGTTCATTACTGGACAAGCTGATTAATCCAAGTGTGTCTGGCCATTGTCGTTGTGATTACTGAGGCCAGACACACCTGGATTAATCAGTTTGTCCAGTAATGAAACACAGGAAACAAACGAGCTGGCTTAAGTTCAGGAAGTATAACCCATTGCCCATTATAACCTGGACCTCATTTCTAGGAGTTTGTGCGTGCATTTACTTACCGGTAAAATTTCTGCATCACCTTGACTCCTTTGAAAGATATTACGTTGAGTCGCCCTGGTACGTTAAAGGGCGACTCAACATAATATATATATTTATATAATATAATGTATATATATAATGGATTAGATTTATATTGCATTTTTCAAGGCACTCAAAGTGCTCACAGTAGGTCCATTATTCTTTTGCTCCTCATTCATACTTAGTGATGGTAAGCAACGTATGCAGCCACAGCTGCCCTGTGGCAGACTGACGGAAGCGTGGGAGCCATTTTGCGCCTATCACCCCTCCGCCCACCACAGGAAATATTCACATGCATTTATACACCAGTGGTGCCCCCCCTGGAGGCAAGGAGGGTTACGTGTCTTGCCCAAGGACACAACGACATATAACTGGTGGATTGGGATTTGAACTGTTGATGCTTCGATCATTGGCCAACCTGCTCTACCACCTGAGCCACAGCCACAGTAATATATAACGCGAGAGATGGGGCGGCCTCTCTATAAGGCATTATCTGCAGCAAAACTCCTTAATTTCATCAGTGCTTTAAGTAGAATGAACAAACGAGTACTATTAACCTGTGAGTTCAGAGTTATGCTAGGGACACACTGCATGCGGAAGCGCCAAAGTGCAGCGCACCGATTTTCTGGTCGACACCGCTCCACTTTCTGTCCATATCGGACGTGCACTGTTGGCAGCAGTCTTGCTTCTCTGCTGTACTTCTACAGCTGATAATTCCACAATGGGTACATCTGCTTTTCTGCTTTCATACTATTTACAAGCAGAAAGCCGACATTTCTGTGTGTGAATCCTTCCACTTGCATTTTAATAAAGATAAAGAGGTGATTGACATATAATTAGATCTATTTAAAAGAGATCGGGTTCTAAAGCTTATATGGGTGTTTTTACTTTCAAAATAGATTTATTTAGATAAATTTGTCTCGTGTTCCTGCCCGGCTTGACAAATTTGGCCGCGGCTTGCGCAGAAAATATAACAGAAGCCGTAACGATTGTTCCACGGCTTGCAGCACCAAAATCGGCGCATGCCATTGCACACCCCACAGCGCCTGATGTGGTCGACACCGTCTGTTAACATGGGCGCCGTTCCATGCCGAAGTGCAACAGACACCACCAAACTGGAAACTTTGAACCTCTGAACTCACAGAATGAACGAATAAGTACTATTTTATTCCTTCATTCTACTTAAAGAAAGGAAAAAAGGAGGGGTGCTGCAGAGGGAATGCCCCAGGGAGGCGCCCCGTCTCTCCCCTTATATGGATGTAAGATGAAGGGCGACTCAACGTAATAACTTCTGAAGGGGTCAAAGTGATACAGAGCTTTTATCAGTGAGTAAATGCATGTATAAACTCCTAGAAAAAAGGTCCAGGTTGGAAAAAAAAGAAAGTTATCCTTCAAGCCTCACCTGTTGAGGTGAGGTTAAGAAAGAAGACAGATGTTAAGAAAGATGTCAAGCCGTTCATTGTTTAGCAATGGTCGGCTGTGGAATTCACCTGACCTCACTTACTCTG
The DNA here is from genome assembly GCA_023101725.1 of Atherinomorus stipes. Lineage (NCBI taxonomy): Eukaryota > Metazoa > Chordata > Actinopteri > Atheriniformes > Atherinidae > Atherinomorus > Atherinomorus stipes. The sequence continues at coordinate 491,455 of JALJCO010003180.1, forward strand.
ATGTAAGGGGTTACGTTATTCCAAAATAACGCAGTTTTATCCCCTCCTCCTCCTTTTTAAGAAACACTTCCTCGTTTTTTTAAACCCAAGAGAAAAATCAGTTACTTCCTCACCTCAACGTAATATCTTCAAATGATTTTCTGCCGTTATAAAGAACATTAAAGATGCACTTTAAAAGAAACAGTGTCACTTTAAATGCATCTACGTAAACTGAGTGTCTCAGCTGACCTGAGGCTTTCTAGGTGTTTGTTCCAGACATGTGGAGCATCAAAAAACTAGAATGGGACATTTCCTCTCCTAAAACTCCAGCAACTGGTCTCCTCACTTCCCAGATGTTTATAGACAGTTGCTAAAAGAAAAGGGGATGCTACACAATGCTAAACATCACCCTGGAACTACTTTTACAGATGAGATGCTGCCACCCGACTCAAAATGATGAAATGATAAAAATTAAATGATAAAATATCTGAAATCTACCCATGTATGGGATCAAAATCATGCCAGAGACAATTTGTGTGTAAAAAAGATTTTTCATGTAAAATAATGTTTTGAAGTTGTATAAAACAAGTCGTGCTTGTAAAAAAAAAAGTTATGAACCCACAGAATCATTTTGTGGTTGTGTGAGAAACCTTTGTGTGCAGAAATATTATTTGCAAACATGTAGATCAGTTTCGTAGTTGTGTTTTATTTTTCTGTGTGTGTGAAAATTGAATTTGTACCTGTAAAAGTTTCGCCACACAAAAATATCTGTACGAGTGCGACACCTAGGGCTCGTGTGCGACACTGCACCTACGAGCTCACAAAACAGAAACCTACAACCACAAAACTTTTTTACGGATTGAAGACAAGTCAAAGTCGTGCCACTAACAGCCAATCAGGACACTGCATTCTGGCAAGCCAAACAGCCAATGATGTGGTGGATTGGTGATGACGTTTATTTTTGGGGACGAAGACGATACCGTTAGCAAAGGCTCTTGGCTGCTAGCAGTCAGAGCGCAGCGGCAGCTACATACTCGTAGCAAGAGGGAGGCTGTTCAATCCGAAGTCGGCCACTGATCTGATTACTAACAGGCCTGCTGGAGAAGGCGGCTACTGGCAGAAGAACTTGGCCGGTTATTTTGGTGTTGATCGCCGCAGCTTATTGGATCATCTGTCTTGCTGAACGTGCGTTAGCTTTGGAGAGGCTAACGACTAGCACATCTTGGATAGTCCCACTGGATTGTGTTCTTCCTCCGCATGTACATGAATGTTGGGGGATGAGTTGTGTTGTGATGAAAGACTGAGGCTAAGCCGTGTAAGTGCTTAAACGGGCATGATACCTCTTACCAGGCGTTCAACAAGGGGCTTTTATTTGCCCATTTATTATTATTTTAACTGGTAAAGGAGGACGTGTAAATGCCAAGTTGACAGGTAAACTGCCTTGTATGGATAACTTCACTGTTTATAGAGAAAAGCAGTTTGTCAGGTATGTTCAGTTTTAGCCACAGATATTTTCTTTATCCATTTCTTTGTCATTGAAATGCAACTAAGGTTGTTTTTATTTTTTTCCAGACATTGATAAAGCTGGAGTTCACATGATTGTCTGTGTCTCATTCATTCACAACTGATCAGTAAACATAAACAACTGATCAATTATCCAGCGTCTAACATGTCAGCTGGAATCTCAGATAGGTTATCTAATTTTTAGTTTACTTTGTTCATTAAACAGATTTTTTTTTTATTCAATGATAAATGTTACTATAATACAATGTTGTTTTAATGTCTTTTTTTTCAACTTTGAAAAGCAAGAGGTCGATTCATGATAGATTTAACATAAACCAAAAATCAACATTATTTCAAGAAAGGGAAGCCATCGCCAGCAGGTAGTACTGAATAAAAACAATAAGAACTTTATTAAAGAAATAAACATGGTACTAAAGTAATATAAGTGGAAAAATAGGCTCAATAAATGCTCAAATAAAAGTAATAAAATAAAAGAACTAAAATGCAAAAAGGCGCTTGTGATGGCTGGCGCCTTCACTGGCTGTGGATCCATCCCGGTCCGTGGCGGCCGCACTCCTGGCCAAAGGCTCCTTCGGGACTTCACAGCCCTTGTCTGGCCCGGGCAGCCGCTCCTCCCCTCTGGCCGTTGGCCTCCTCTTGGGGTCCACAACCGTCCTCCGACTCCCGAGCCATGTTTCTCCACCGCCACCATCCCCTGAGCCCCCAGCCAGGGGGATCAGACGTCCTCCGCCAACCTGTCCTGCTCCCCTGTCTCTCTCTCGGGACTCTGTAAATTTCCCGTATTTTAATAACAGCCTATTTGAAGAAAAAAAAAAAATCCTCTGCTTCTCCAAACTGACTTCACCAGCTTCAGGAGAACCGTCACCTGCAGGAGCCTGGAACAGTGTGGTGAAACGCATCCACTAAAAAACACGTTGTCCTCATTATTTATGAAGTTTATGATATCTGTAAAGCCTTTAAGCCCGATTGACACCACGTGCGCGTGCGTGCGTCGTGGTCCGTCAACTTATGCCGGTAGGGTTTTTCTGTGTGATGCGTCAACAGCAGACCACTGCGCGCTTCTGGGTTTCAACATTGTTCCAACATTGTTCATGTAAAACAATCCTCTGCATTCTGAAGGTGTGATGCTTGTAGGAGCCATAAATAGCGTTTTGGTGTTTGATCAGGGGTTGATGATTATTTTAATTTTGGTTGTCATGGTGACGTCTGGCATGGGTGACGTGGTGGTAATCAGTGACACGCATTGAGCTGTCACTGTCACACGGGAGAGAGAGGAGGGCTGGGTAGCAAGCATTTTTTTTTATCCCTACACAAAGCTTGTGGGCGTTAAGTTAAGTGTGCTGTTATGAAACAGTTTGTCCCGCATCAGGTGAGCTATAAAGCGCCTTAATAAAAGAGAAACGCAGCCGAGCCTTGTGCGTCATTCTTATGGAAGCACCAGGGCTTCATGCAAATAGCTAGATGAAGCCATCCCCTGCCTCCAGTGTCTGTGGAAGTCACAATGCTTAAAGCCGTGACTGTGTCGATGTCGGGGAATCCCTGCGTCATTAGTGAATCCCAGAGACACACGAGTGAATATCAGAAATTAGAAGTTTGGTAGGCTAATGTAAATAAAACGTTTAACTTACATACCAGTAATGTGAAATAAAGAGTAAACGTGTTAATTGAAAATATATGCAAAATAAATAAACGTGCGTCATATACAATTTAGTCCTTTTATTTAGGCTGTAAAATAATGTAGGAATGTTCACAAATGATGTGTCAACAATGATGATCAGAATCTGATCGGCCTGGTAGTTAGAAAGTGGTTCTTTAAGATTTTCTATAGCCTATTGTGTCTGATTTTATGTGGCCCAGCGTCCCACTTTGGGCATCAAACGTGTTTTTAACACCGACATCGCGTTTGATCTGGACGGGCTGGCACAGATAGGCTATGTGGACTCCCTGGAAGTCGAGCCCATTGAAACTGAAAATGTTCTAGGTAGCTCTGGCTATTCACATGAGTGACAGGAACACAAAGAATTTTACATTACTTTCCTTATTAACCAGATAACCGCACATGCCTTTTATAAAAGACTTCAGCCGTCGCTTTTTCTTTCTTTTTTTTACGACTGCAGCAATCAAGTAAACAGTAGGCTATGTGGTGGCAGCTTACTGCACAACCTGCCAGTAAAACACGATTTTGCTTTTTTTCTTTCTTTCTTTTTTATTTTTAAGGGGGGCTTTGACACGGTAACCACAGCATTATACGACTCAGCTTTAAATGGTTGCCAGCTTCCAGTGGGACCAGCCAAGATGTGCTAGTCGTTAGCCTTTTCAAAGCTAACACACGTCCAGTACAATATACGATCCAATAAGCTGCGGCGATCAACACCAAAATAACCGGCCAAGTTCTTCTGCCAGTAGCCGCCTTCTCCAGCAGGCCTGTTAGTAATCAGATCAGTGGCCGACTTCGGATTGAACAGCCTCCCTCTTGCTACGAGTATGTAGCTCCCGCTGCGCTCTGACTGCTAGCAGCCAAGAGCCTTTGCTAACGGTATCGTCTTCGTCCCCAAAAATAAACGTCATCACCAATCCACCACATCATTGGCTGTTTGGCTTGCCAGAATGCAGTGTCCTGATTGGCTGTTAGTGGCACGACTTTGCCTTGTCTTCAACCCGTAAAAAAGTTTTGTGGTTGTAAGTTTCTGTTTTGTGAGCTCGTAGGTGCAGTGTCGCACACGAGCCCTAGGTGTCGCACTCGTACAGATATTTTTGTGTGGCGAAACTTTTACAGGTACAAATTCAATTTTCACACACACAGAAAAATAAAACACAACTACGAAACTGATCTACATGTTTGCAAATAATATTTCTGCACACAAAGGTTTCTCACACAACCACAAAATGATTCTGTGGGTTCATAACTTTTTTTTTTTTTACAAGCACGACTTGTTTTATACAACTTCAAAACATTATTTTACATGAAAAATCTTTTTTTACACACAAATTGTCTCTGGCATGATTTTGATCCCATACACATGCAGTGCACCCAGGGATTGCTGGGGATAATTAATGACAGTGTTCACAGCTTGCTGCTGCTGGTTAGCCACTCAGAATAAGAAAGCTTATTTCCTGGCAACTCAAAAACGGCTGCAAATGCTGCTTTACCATCGGCACAGTTTTGGTCATTTAAAATGACAGTGATCTCAATTCAGAGTTTTTCTTTTCTTTCCACCTTACATCCTCTGTGTGAGCCAGGTTTTGTGGAATTATGGGCGTGCAGCTTTAGCCGAAAGGGCAAATGAACCACAGCGCTGTGTTTTTATCTTGCCTGATATTTTTCTTTTGCCATCTATCATAACAGTGTTATCTACTGTCACAGGGGATCTCAGCACACTCATACCTTTATTCCAAGGGCACATGTGTGAGTAGCAGAGTGGGATTCAACACACAAGGCTGGCTTTGTGCTAGGTCACATCTAATCTGCAAAGGTGGGCCAACAAGAGAGAAATATCCATGTAGCCAGTATAGTTGCACACTTTTCCTGTATTCAAGTAGGGGTTTATCTGCTGAGACTCCACTGGTAAAAAAGAGACTGTTTGTATGAATTAATGACATACTTCCAACTTCCGATACCAAACTCTTACCTGCAAGAAGTAAAGTCAAAATAATGAGCTAAAAGAACGTTATCTAGTTCCTTACAGGATGGTCCTTGGACTCTTTATTCTTAGCATAGACCTCAAACTCAATGACCCTGTAAAAAATGACAACTCCAAGTTTCTGCAGGATATAGGAGGCTGGGGTTTGAGGACCATCTTTATTCATTTGGTTTTTTCAGGTGTCAGTCTTGCAAAATCTTTTGATTCGTTTCAGGTAATCCACTCAGCCACTCAGCCCACTCAGCCTATTATGTTCTCTCACAGAACATAATAGGAACTAAAAGGTACAATATAACTATATGTGGTAGGACGAAAGGAGGGCCCAGGCAGGATTTAAGCCCCGAAGTCACGGGTAAGACCCATGCACACTGACCATTCAGCCAAAGGGACATTCCTGTGGCCAAGGAGCCATGGTGCATGATCAAGTGACCCTTCAGCAGCCTCGCCTAGAACCGCGGCTGATCTATCATACGTTATCAACAGTAAGTAAGGAAAGGACCATCTGGCAAACGTTCACTTCATAGACGGGGCATAGACGGGATTTTTGAGTCTGATGACAGATATCCAGAACGTTTAGGTAATGTTGTATTTTTTTACACCTCAAAACCAAAAAACACAAGTGGAGACATGTGGAATATGGATGAAAAACATGGATCAGATAGTGCCCAGCCCACCAAACATAGGACGTCGGAGAGACGTACAGATCATGCCAGTATTAGGTCGACCTGTCAAAGACCACATGTAGGTGTCAGTGCGACATGCAAAATAGGTTAGAAATATGACGTCTAAATTGGACCTTTTTGAGACGTCGTAATGACGTTCAGAATTTGGACACCATCTGAAGACCAAATCTAGACGTTAAAGTAACGAGCAAAATGGATCCAAGTTTTAGGAGTCATTATTGGACCTCTTTTACATGTTAAATTGACGTTCAAATAAGTATCTCCTTTGGACGTCTGTCAAGGAGCACATCTAGACGTCATCAGAACGTGCAAAATAAATCCAAGATCTAGACGTCATTATTGGACTTGTTTTAGACGTGTAGCCGACGTTTACATTTACATCTCATCTGGATGTCATTCAAGGACCACATCTAAACGTCATCAGACCGTCCAAAATAGATCTGATTCAGACATCATTGCTAGACCTCTTTTAGACGTTAAAAGTGCAAAATAAATGCAGAATTTTCACTTGTTCATTTATAGATTCATAGATTTTATCCCAATTTACGTTCCATTTTTCTTGCCCCTTTTCCATTTCAAGTTTTTTTTTTTCCTGTAAATTCAACTACACATCATTGATAGTTTCCCGACATCCTCTGTGGCAGGGGGCTTGAAACACTCCTCCATAAATCCAATGATCCTGGGATCAATCCCAGCTCCAGACTGGTTAAAATTCACCCCTGTCTTACTAGTTCATAGTTACAACCCTAACCAAATAAGTGCAGAATTTGTATGTCATGTGAACCTCCAGTTTGGAGGTCAGCAAGATGTCAGGATTGGACCTCCATGCGATGTCTGAAAAAGATGTGATAAAAACTTTCATTCTGCACCTTCAGGAGACCTGATTTGGACGTCGAAAAGTTACGTCATTTAAACGTCTCAGTGCACAGTGGGTGTGGAAGACTTCACTGGTCTTCAGGTTAACTAGGCTGAACTCGGAGCTTATCAAACTACCCGAGATAGCAGTGGACTCCGCGGCGGATTCACCTTCAAGTCCACAGATCCGCCATTTTAAGAACTGACTTCGAGGTTTTGCTTAGTGCCCTCCTTTAAAGCAGAACTCAGAAACTTTTTCACCTCAAAAAATGCTTTTCAGAATCCCTGTGGGGCTAAACAAAGTGTTTACGGAGCGATTCGATGAAGCACAGGATCATAAACGGATCCGCTGTGGATCCGGGGCAGAGGTGCAGCTACAGCTTGAGGTTCGCCTATCTTCTGCCAAACATCAGAATTTCCAATCAGAACGCGGATGAGCAAGTGGATTCCGATATGACTATTGATGTTTTCTATCATGAAAAGTTTTTAGTTTTTTTTCCAGCAAGAAGCAAAGTAACTTTTGCTCTGAACACTATTTCTTCATTAACAATATATTTGTACAAATATCTGTGTTAATCTTTAGTTGAGAAATTAGAAAAAAAAAAAACATTTAATGAATAAGAAATGAATGGGAAGATCCATTCTTCAATTTCAGTGGCCAAACTGTAGAATAGGTATGTTTTGCGCTGTGGACAAAAGTGGGACTCTCATGTTATGGAGTGAGACTGGGTTGTCTAACACACCTGACTCAAATTAAATAGACCCGTTAACCAATCAAGCTCTGCACATTGACTTGTTAACTTTTGTTGGAACACGGAGACATGGAAAACGTGCGGGATTGCAGCCCTCATAGGACCAACTGAGTAACCCTGGAGCCTTGGAGATGTAAACTATCCCTCATTGTAATCTTTGTTCTTACCAGCCTGTTCTGCTAGTTCCCTGTCAAAGCCCATGTTGGGCTCTGTGGAGTGAAGGGCACCAAGGCTAGTTTTAATCTAGCTTACATGGATGATAAATTCAAAACCCAACTGAAATATCAGGGTATGATAGTCCAGACCAGGGAAACTCCTAATACCTGCAGGATCCCGGCCCTCGAGGACTAGAGTTGCCCAGCCCTGGTCCAAACCAACATGCTTACTTCAAACTTCCCATTTTAGTTGGACTCAAGCAATAATTAGAATTTTTTTAACCATCGTATAAATGTCCTGAGGGATGTGTTCATATTTATAGAAGCTGTCCCATTATGTCAGTCTCTGATTCCTCATAAGCAGCTATGCTACAGAGGATGTACTGTACTCTAAATCCAAGGCTCTGTCATAACTGTCTCACAAAGGAACATTTTTACACCTTTAACAATGCAGCGATGGCAGTCAGTTGCAGCCACATCAGTCAACTGGATTCATCTTTTCCAGCTCTGGTACTCACCTGGTCCTCAGGGAAATATCTGTCAGTTGAAGTCAGATGGAAACAACAGTTTGTCCCCATGAGCAACTTTTCACATTGAATACTGTCACTCTGTAATGTTGATATAAAAGTATACCTAAGTAGTTCTAGTTTGGAGCGCTGCATTTTATTCCCTGATTTCCTATATTTCCCAAATGTTTTTAAGCAAATCCAGAGAGAACGGGTATAAATGAGCTGAACGCAGCTGTTTTCTAAAGCTGTCATTTAAAACTGCAGGAGAGATTTGTACCTGGAGGAATACATCAAACAAAAGACCCATGTTACTGATCCAACTTTTTTTTTTTTTTTTATCATCATTCACATGTTCAGCTGCTTGTTAAGACAAATCTCTAATCAGCCAATCACTTAGCAGCAACTCAGTGTATTCACTCATGTAGACGTGGTCATGATGACTTGCTGAAGTTCAAACTGAGCCTCAGAATGAGGAAGAAACAGGATTTAATGACTTTGAACGCTGGCAGTCTGAGTATTTCAGAAACTGCTGATCCACATGAATTTTCAGAGTTTACTGAAGAAGAGAAAATATCTGGATCACGTGCACATATGGCTTGTTCTTTGCATGAGCGAGCTTTAACCTGTATTTGTGAATTTCAGGGGGAACTGTGTTTAAAGATAGTAATTTCTGGAAGTCTTCCTGAATCCCTGCAGTGATCCTGTTTTGACCCCTGCACACAGAGATTCCTTCTGATTCTTTGACTCTTTTGATATTGTAATACATTTTTGGTAAGAAATTCTTGCTTTAAATGCCAGAGCCCAATGAGTTTTATTAAGTATTCTGAGGACAGATCCACATCCAGAACAGTTAATGCTTCCAAAGCTTTCACTGCTACAATCCTAAGCTCAGGCCCAATCCCAATGTTCCCCCTACTTACAACAACTAACCCTTACTCACTACCACTAAACCTCAAATTGAAGCCTTGAGGAGTATAGCTTTGTAATGTTCCCTAGGAATTGGGACACCACTTGCTGCATTTACGTTCAGGCATGTAAAAGACTGCGTAGTGATGTTTGCACATACGTCTCACCATAACAACACACCCAGCAATAACATGGAGTTAACAGTTGTGATCCCCCCAGTTCTGAACAAAACAACCAAACAGAGAAGAAGTTGCCACTGTTGCCTCTTGTGAACTGACAAATTGCCTTCGCAAGCTTTTCGTCAGTAGTTTAGCCTAGCTAACGTGGCTAACGTTACGAACAGATGTGTAATTTGTACATTTGTGTGCTTTCTTCTCTGAGTCCTCTTGCTCTCCGGGGGTTTCTATTGTTTGATTCAGTACACTCATGATGACGTAAAGATTTCTGAAGAATTTTCTCTGGCCCTTCCTCAGCAAGAGAGCATCTGAAATCCCTTGCTCTGAAAGACTAGATTCATAACCCCCTACCCCTTGTTATGTCCACCACCCGTACAAGCAAAGAGGAACTGGTACAACACGGAAACGTGCAAAACGTAGGGATAGGGCTAAAAAGTAGGGTTAGGTGGTGTTTTGTGACGGGCCCTAAAACTGTTTGCCAAACAAGTCCGCTTAAATCCACATCACCTTCAGGAGGTACTGCAAAAATGGACAAGGGGATACGGAAAACTTCCCTCCCAGTGGACGCAAAACCTCTCCAAACACGGAGCAAGTTTATTTGTATAGAACATTTAATGTACAGAACATTTCAAAGTGCTTTACATAAAACATTATAAGCAAAAGGGGGGAAAAAAAAGAATAAAGGGGGAAACCGGCCCCGGCCCCGCGGGGGAAAATTAGAAGTATGATTCAAATTCAAAAACATTTAAGATTAAAAAGAGAGAATATAGAGATGTGCGGATTTTAACTTTTGAATAAAATCTATGTAAATGCAGCTGAGAACAGGTGGGTCTTTAACCTGGATTTAAATAAACTAAGTGTTTCAGCTGATCTGAGACTTTCTGGGAGTTTGTTCCAGACATGTGGAGCATAGAAGCTGAACACAGCTTCTCCATGTCTGGTTCTGACTCTGGGAACTGATCAGAGACCGGATCCAGATGACCTGAGGGGTCTAGTAGGTTCATACTGGGTCAAGAGGTCACTGATGTATTTTGGGCCTAAACCATTCAGAGTTTTATAGACTTAAAGCAGCAGAACTTTAGAGTCCATTCTCTGATGGACCGGCAGCCAGTGTAAAGACCTCAGAACTGGACTGATGTGGTCCACTTTTCTGGTCTTAGTGAGAATTCAGGCAGCAGAGTTCTGAAAGAGCTGCAGCTGTTTAACTGATTTTTAGGTAGACCAGTAAAGACGCTGTTACAGTAGTCAACCCGACTGAAGAGGAATGCATGGACTAGTTTTTCCAAAGCTAACATTAACAGTGACTGACTTCTCTAGGGCTTATTGTCAGGCAGGCAGAGACAAAAAGGTAAGAAAAACTGTTGCATGGCCCTGACTGTGAAAAAAGTCTGTTAAATTTACGGTGAAAAAGTGTAAATCTTACAGTTTTACAGCTTTTTACTGTAAAATTTACAGTGAGACTGTAGAGGTATGCTATTTCGGCAACCGCAAATTTTTCAGTACACAACTGTTATTTATTTACAGTATTTTCTTGCAGTAATTACAGTTAAAACAGTACAAAAAACCTGTTGTTTTAACAAAAAAAAGTTAATAAAATTTACAGTGAAAAACTGACAGCTTATCACCATATAAATTATGGTGGCAATGTATGAAGTACTGTATTATGGTATACCATTTTGGTAACCGTAACTTTAGCATTATATAACTATTATTTTTCATGGTAGTTTACTACAAAAATAACAGTTAAATACTGAAAACTGGCAGCTGTAGTTTACACCTTTTTACTGTAATTTTTATGGTGTATCTACAGGAGGCAGCTGACCTCCCCTCCTCACATAGTTAACTACCAATGTTACCCTCCTTGTTGCCAGCAGCCCTTAACGACTGTAAAAACACCACCCTCACACGCCATGCCAGATTTATCCTCTCCTCTGTTAATTGCACATACCTGCCTCTGTTTCTGTTCAGGCTCAGGTTTGCCACATCATCACAATGTTATACACTATGGGATCTTCAAGTTCTCCACAGTTTTGAGGAACATTTTTTTGCTGAAATTGTTCCAATTTCTAGACCTAGTTTGTCTCAGAATAGTGAACCCCTGCTCATCGTTACATATTAAACTAAATAAGTAAGTAAACTTTATTTGTACAGCACTTTTCACAGACAGGGGTCACAGAGTTCTCACACGATAACGCATAACAATACAAGTAAACAAGTAAAATTCAAGTAAAAACTAAAATAAATGAATAAAATGATTAGCTATGTGCTTTTAAAGGCCTGTGTACAAGTTTTTAGCTGCTTTTTAAGTGTCCAGAGTATCTGAGAGACTCTGCCTCCCTGAAATGCTACTTTTATACTTATGTTACTGAGCTGTTGCCAGATAACCTAGTTAGTTGTCCAATGCTCCTTCTGTTGTTTTGATATGTAACGATTACTTTTTCAGCTTTTTGTTGCTCCTGCTCTAGCTTTTTTTTTTTTTCCATGAAATGGTATTTTAACATGCGATGTATTGTTTGTGTTCTATTGGGAATAAAAAGTGATTTGAGAAGATTTACCACTGCATTCTGTTGTCATAACCATTTTACACAGCTTCCCAAAAAGAAAAAAAACAGATAAAAAAGAAAAAAAAATAAAATTGATAAAAACTAGAACAATAATTCCATTATCATAAAATAAATAACAAATTTGAATTATAATGATAAGCTATAGATAAATAAGAAGAAGCAGAAATTAAGAAAAATATATATTGACATTTTCTCTCTCCTTGGTTTAAATCTGTTAAGCCTCATCTGTTACAAAACACACTTCTTGTTTTATCCAGAATATTCTTTAGAATAAGGCATGAAATCAGAGCTGTCTAATTGGACAGAGCGTCTTCTGTTCCCTCATGAAACAGCCGTTCTAATAGCAGCAGGAGCTGACGTCTCTCGCCACAAAATCCCAACAGAGGGACCCGCTTTCTTCTTTCTCCTCTGAAATGTGCCGTAGCATTCATGCTGCTCACTTCATGCTTCCTTATAAGCACATATGAATTTTCTCGGGGAAATGTCTCTCCCTGAAAACGTCCCTGTGCTCGTTTCAAGGTTAAGTCTGAACGGCCAGCTGTGCCGGGCGAGGAAGCTCCACAGTGCAGCCTGAATGATAATGAGTCTGAAGTCATGTGTGAATCTGCTTTCTGTTGCAGGAAAAAAAGACATTTCTTTGAATAAAAAGGTTTTGGTTTGCACACCAATGCCATAAATGTATCTGAGCCGGTGGCTAAAGGTATCTAATATCTTTAAATCAATATCTCATATTTATAAATGTTCTGCTTGTAAAGGTAGGGGTGACCCTGACATGCAGCTGCAGGCTGTTTCTCCTGGAGAAAATGTTCAAACAGATCTTACAGAGAGCAAAGTTTACGCTATAAATCAGAGAGATGAAAATGTTTGACACCATTTCATCTGTTTTCAGTCCGATTCCCTGAGTATTTCAAACAGAATCATCATTTTTATATGTTGCTTCGTCTCACAAACTACAAAAGTACTTGGTTATGTAATAGAAAATGTATGAAGCTGACAGTTAATCAAGTTTTGGGAGTTTTTGTAAGGCTGTACTGTATAAAATTAATTCCTCTATACAGGAGCCGTTATCAGAGCTGGACACCATTTACATGTGACCAGCTGGTTGGTCTGATATGGCAGGAAGTAATTAAAACATGTGGTTATGGAAAAAAAAAAAACAAAAGTAATGATGATTGTACAGTTAGAATTTTAACAACTGTACACACAATAAAAAGCAACATTTCAGTACCAATCTATGGTCAACACTCTGAACATGGGTTTAAAGTGGTTTTAAATGTAAATATACTCGCCTACCACTTCATCTTCCACCTGTTCACTTGCTTTTATTAATCAGCCAATCACATGGCAGCAACTCATCCCATTTAGTCATGTTAAGATAACTTGTTAAAGTTCAAACAGAGCATCAGAATAAGGAAGAAAGGGGATTTAAATGTTCTTTTTTTTTTTTTTTTTTATGATATCTGATATCCAATATTGTCCAACTCTAAATTTCAAATATTTGATATCAACCAAAAACAATATATGCAGACAACTGTGAGGTTGTATCTGTCATATATTCATAGATACAACGATATTCTGCTCTGAGAGTAAAGATCCCAAAATATCCTTAACTCAGCCAGAGGAGTTCATTTTGGACATCTGGCTGCCAGATATCAGATACTAGCAGGTATCAGTCAACATGTGGCTATTCTAACATTTCTGACAACTTGGTAACTAAACCAACAACTTAAAACGCAGCTCGTCTTCTGACGCGAACCCCGTTCTGCGTACCCCACATTGGCTCCCGGTCCGTTTTCGTGTTAATTTTAAGGTTTTAGTGATCGTTTTCAAATGCCTGCTCTCCCTAGCGCCCTCATACCTCAGCGATTCAGTGCAGTCTTACACGCCACCCAGAGTCCTGAGATCAACTGATCAACTGCTATTGGTTGTTCTGAAAGCCAGACTGAAGTAGAGGGGTGATAAAGCCTTTTCAGTTGCAGCTCCCAAACTGTGGAACAGCCTCCCAATAGGAGTGAGGACTTCCTCATCCCCAGACCAGTTCAAGTCCAGGCTCAACACTTATCTTTTTTCATTGGCTTTTAGATAAATTAAGAGGCTAGTCGGATCTTGGTTGGATGTTTAAAATGATGCAAACAGAACTGCTCTTATTGTGTTTTATTTTGCTTTATTGCTTTTATTTGTTTTTGTATACTGCTTTGATGTTTGATTTTATTGGGTGTTATTTTGTTGTGAAGCACATTGGTCAACAGTTGTTTTTATTGGGCCATATAAATAAATTTGACTTGAATAAAACCAGACATACTATGAGCAGCTTCAAAGCAAGTCAGTCTGTGACAGCAGCAGCTGCATTGTAGTAACATGACTCTGAAAGGAATGCTGGGAAATGAAGTTCTTCCAGAATAACAGGGACTTTTCTACATGCTGGAATGATGCAAATGGAACAAGATCGTGTGAGATTTTGTAACAGAGCAACGAGATATCGCGAGATTTTGTTTTTACTGGTCCAAAACATTGGGCCAAAATTTTTCCTATATCACATTTTAATGCCGATATCAGCCAATATCGGGAGGTCGCTAATATCAGGCATACCTATTATTATAATCATTTTTATTGTTATTATTATGATAATTTATTTGTATTATTATGTGTATGTGAGACTTTTAAAATATTCAAGGTCACCTTACAGTAAAATATAACAGAAATTAATTAGAATATGGCAAAATATGAAGAGGAACAAGAGTAAACATTAAGTCAGGACACAAGAGACTAGTTGAATGATAATAGTAAGAGTTTGTGTGCATTTACTAAAATTTGGCAACTAAAATTTCTGTATCACTTTAACTCCTTCGGAAGATATTACGTTGAGTCGCCTTTCAGTGTTCATCCATATAAGGGGAGAGACGGGGCATCCTCTCTATAAGACATTATCTGCAGCAAAACTCCTTCATTTAACCAATACTTTAAGTAGAATAAACAAATGAACGAGTACTATTGTCCTGTAAGTTCAGAGGTAATTCTCTGTTAGTTATCGGGGGGTTATCAACACTCTACAGGCTGCGTGGGTTCCCGATGCACGCTGCTGCAATACAGCTGAGAGAGCAGCTCGCTACCTAGACACAACGAACTACAATTTGCAAAACTCTGAATATCAGTTCCCTGATATTCCGTGTTTATAATGAATTCCGTTTTTAATGTTTAACTTCGTGATTGCTGATTTAATAGGGCTGTATCATGCTATGCTGCACAACAGCGGCATGAAGTGCAGTTATTAACAGTGATGTGAAACACATCATGCTGGGCCGCGTTACTCATTGTTTTACTGCAGCTACCTGCTTGTTGCACCTGTCACTCAATGGCCTGCTTTGCAAAATGGTACGAAATACATTGTCTTTAATTTAGCTGAGTTGGATTTTATTTCACGTGCCATATTTACTGTGCTTGGAGAGCACGGGAAAAGTGCGCTACTGCACACGCACTGCTCAGAGGGACAGACGAGATCACCATAATCTTCAAATTTAGAATAAGAAAAGAGAAACTTTATTGTCTCACAAGGGGACATTTGTCTTGGGTTTTTAGAATCACATCATTAAAGCGAACGAACCAAAACAAAATACATTAATTTGATAGTCATTAATGATTTTTCAAATGCGGGTGCCACATGGGAGGGACAAAAGAGCCTTATCGTTTGATCTCAGCTGATCAAATCAAAACAATTGCGCATCAGTGTGAAGCTTCATCAAGTCCGATGCAGGACAGAACGATGCAGGAGATCATTCCTGCCAGCTGCCACCACCCTCTTCATTTCATTCATTGCTGCTGATCATGTCCATCCCTTTACGACCACAGAGTAGCATCATCTCATGCTACTTCCAGCAGGATAATGCACCATGTCACAAATCTCACATCATCTCCAACTGCTTTCTGGAACATGATGATGAGTTCATTATTTGGTAAGTTTTACACTGGCAGAACCCACAAACTCCACTCAGCAGCACATCCCACATTCACCTCACAAACGTGGCTCCATTTAAAGGAAACTAAACAAGCTTTTCAACAGTATAAGTTGTAAACTTTGTACAAAGTTTTGACGTATTAATGCAGTGTAATGAGGTAGGCACAGTGTTGAGAGCACATTGAAGATAACATCATCCTTTTTTTGCCTTGCACATAAGAAAAGCGGAGCTGGTAAATGAATTATATGTTCTCTTCCGTTGTTGATTTACTGGATGCAGTTTTTGTAACCAATCATCTTGTCAGGTGAAAGATTTTGACAGCAGTGGTCAAAACAGTTTCCCAGTTAAGCATGATGGACGTGCATCCGCCTTTACTGGCTTTTATACCACGGACAGATGAAGAAATATGTGCTACACTCTCGACTGCAGTTCACCCATGACTGATTATTGTTCTGTGCTTTCCAGGCATGAATAACTGCAGGCTATCAAATGTCAGCATCCATCTCCTTCTGCTCATAAGCCAGCATGTTAGATCTTCACTCCTGTTGCACTGCAGCCACGCTTAGAGGATACTTCTGTTTCAAAGGTATTTGATACTTCCTAATATAAGAGGATTTTAATTTTTAAATGGTCAAACAAAGTAAACTAAGCAAAAGATCATTCCAGGTTGCTTTGTGCTGTGAATCCCAATCCCCAGCTGTTCACATCAGGCTGCTCCCTTAGCGTCAATCAATGCTTCTTCCATTTTTAGAGGCAGTCGATAATGTTATCAAGACAAAGCAGAGACTCTCTGGTGCACCACCTGACTGCCAGGCATCCTCGTCCTCCTCCTCCACCTCCTCCCATAGCGGGGAAAACCTGGAAAGGAGAATCCCTTTGTATGAACTGCAGAGCTGCCACCCGCTCTGGCGGGCGGGATGACAAGCTGACTGCAGAGGTGAAAATGAGGAGAGATGGTGAGAGGGAGGGGGAGAGAGCTGGTTTTCCCTCTTTCATCTCTCGCTCTTTGTCTCCCTGTATTACAACATCTCTCTCTCGTGCACTCTTTTTCTCATTCCTTCTTATTCTCTCTCCATCTTCCTCGCCGTCTCTCTCCTTTGATTGGTATGCAGGACCAGGCCTGCTCTGTTCTGCAGTGTGGGTTTGTGAACGCTGCTGCATGTCAGAGAGCAGAGAGAGAGGGGGGGTGGGGGGTTTCGCACTGCGGTGGAGGACGGAGTGAGCATTCACACACATGCACGTGCACACGCACATACATCCACGAAACCCCACCTGTGCTGCGCCAGGAAACCCTTTCTGTCTGACTGACTGAGTCATGGTTCTGCTGTCAATCAAACTGAAGACCTGATCTATTTTTATTACCTATACTGAACCCCGGTACCTGCAACTACTGATTACTGTGTTTTAACAGTGAGTTTTCAGCCTTAGTACACAAAATTACATTGAAAATAACAGTATAGAAGGACATGAAAAAAAAACTTTTGCTCTCCTGTAATGCAACTGGATTGTAAATGGAGTTTATTGCTTTGCTGTTACAGCTACTGCAGCATGAATGAAGCAGATTGCTGATTCAGGAGTCATCTGCATTAATCTTGTGGCAGATTCCAACTGAGCCATGTGTTCATCTTTAGAATGAAGGAAACATAATTCAGTGTGACACAGCTCATAACATCCCATAACAAAGGATTACATAATAGCGAAAGGAAACATAATGTAGTGTAACATAAGCCCCTTTTCCATCACAGGTTTTTTTTCATTCACCCAGGATTTTAAAAAACCACCAACCACTAATAAGGAAAAACTTTTCCTCACACCCAAACTTCCTTTAACAGCACCTAATAGAGGGGTAGGGCATCTCTAAGTCCCTTTAATTCCTGAATGGCATATGTGCTGAAGAACTCTGATTGGGTGAACATACATGCAGCGTTCCACACTTCTGTTCACCGTGTGTTTAAGTTGGTGTAAACTTAAGCTATTAAACCTAAAATGAGGTTTTGAACCAGGCTGTAATCATGTTTATTTCTGCTGTAAACATGTTTATTTCTGCTGTGAAGTTGGCCTTTTTAACATGGGAGTCTTTGGGGATTTCTCTGTTTTGCAGCCAGGCCCTAGTGAACTACAATATTTTGGACTTTTGGGTGACTTCACAAGCTGGGTTTCCATTACACCTGGATTTGCGCAAAACCTAAATATTGCAATTTAAAACCGCTTATGGAAACACCTATATTTTGGAAAAACTCTCAAATACCGCAAAAAAGTTTTTACACTTTCGTGAGGCGTAAATTCAGATATTTCGATAAAGCAGTTTTTCGCACGAGTGTAATGGAAACATTTTTTTCCCAATGACACGCCATCAGGCTTGATAGGGGGGTTAAAATCCAGTTATTCCTTCTTGATTATGATGAATATGATCATTTAAAAGGAATCAGAGTGATGGGGGAAGTTTTATCAGTCACATATATGAAAAATCCCCAAATAGCCGTAACTCAGCAAGCTGACTTCATTTAGGACATTATACAGATGGTTTAAGTTCTTAATGTATTAACGACTGGCCATGAGCTGTTTATGTTGTTTGCACACATTTGTAACACCATGACTCGGTTATCTTGTTCCCACATGTTTATTATACGTCACCAGGATTTAATAAAACGTGACCACGGATAACATCGTATGACTGCGCCTTCATATCAACAGCTGCATCACCACATCAGTCAGGAGCTGGTGTGGATAAAATTTTGAGGGATTTTCATTTGCGTTACGTTTCAGGTGTCTGTTCTGGAAGTCACCACGAGTGTTTTTCCCTGCTGATGTGATCAGAGGCTCCGTACATACGGACTTTACCTCTGAATTATCATCTGCTGCTTTCATCTCCTGATGAGGAGCAGCTCTAAAACACATGTTTATATCTCCATCCTCCTCAAAGTAGAGTCTCGCGGGACGGGATTTCATGAGAATTACGGCTCATACCATTAGATGGAAACACCTACATATCCTATTGTACTTTTTCAAAATTTCAGAAATATCGCTTTTATTTTTCAAAAAAGTGTAATGGAGCTACAGTTGGTCACCAGAGGTTGCCACTTGAGCCTAACACGATGTAGCCTAAGATAACATAGCCTTGCCATGACCTAATATATTGTAGCCAAACATAACTTAACCTAATGATCCTAATTTGTAGATTAATCATTTTGCAATTAATATTGATAGCTCTTAAACCCCCAAATTAATTTGATAATTCTGTATTTTTGTTTTTTACAATGATTTGTCGACCCCTTAAATTATATGCGACCCACATGGGAGTCCTGACCCCCAGTTTGGGAGCCACTCCTTTAGACTTTCTCTTTTAGCTTCTATTGTTTAGTATTGCGCTTTCTTAAATTTGCGAGTTGTTTTTACTTGTGTTAAACTTTAAACAAAACTGAACTTGAACATAAGGCGTTTGAACACCTACACGCACAGCACATCCCAGCAGGAAGTTCTTCACTGGAGATGTGTTCTCCCAACTCTGGAGTGAAGTCTTGATCCAGCACAACAGATGTGATACAAGAAGACTATAGAACGCCAGGTAGGAGTCCAGGTGGATGAAAAGCAACAGAGATCAGATTTATTGAGCCAAACTGGAGAAATTCAGCAAATTGTCTTGATCATGAAATGCATGGAGTTGCTGCCATGTGATTGGCTGATTAACTATGTAGACCTAAAAAGTGCCCTGCAAGTCTACATGAGCAATTCAGTGTAAAATAAGCTTTAATAAAAGATGAAAGAAAGTGTTTTCATCCGTAGAGAACAAGTTTTGTTTAAAGAAAGAAGTCATTATTGTCCTTGAATCAACCACTAAAACTGACATGTCCTTGTGTGAGCTCCTCATCCTTCGACATACTTCATCAACACAGCAGGTAAAATCTTCCCACATGTTCTCTGTAACGATATGCCCAGCTGGGAGAAGGCTGTCGACGGGAGGGGGAGGGAGGCTGTGAAAAATATAGTGTACAAAGAAAGATGTTCGCCTGCAAGATGGAAAGATGAGCTCAAACGGGACGAAAGCAGAGTTAGAGGAGTGGGACGGATTCCTGACATGGGAGGATTTACAAAGAAAAAGGCAGGAGGGCAAGATGAAGGTGGGACAGAGAGTGGTGTAATGAGAGCATTAGAAGGAGCAAAGAGCAGGAGAAACAGGAGAGAGAAGATCATAAAACAGGATAAACGGAACAGTGACAAAGATGGAAAGTGAGAAGAGGTGAAAATGATACATACCAAAGAGAAAAGAAAACGGCAAGAGGAAGTAATGACAGAAAGAGCGAGCAATAAGTATCATGATTGAAGGAGAGACAGACGAGCAGAGAGGCTGTTTGTGTGGATAGCAGGGGAAAGAGACAGCGGCAGAGAGAGAGAGAGAGAGAGAGAGAGAGAGAGAGAGAGCCCAGCAGATCTTGTCTGGAGGGGAAATTGCATTGCTAAGGATTTATTGCTTCAAGTGTAATTGGGTTCAACCAGCACCAAGAGAGAAAATCCATCGAAGTCTCTGCTCTGCTGCTGTGGGGAGCGGGTTGTTGATGCCGTGACTCCCACATCCCTGCTGCTGTTGAAAGATATTCCTGCACGGATGAAGCAGACCCTGAAATTAACACACCTTACAGCTGGAGAGATGAGGGGTCGCAAATAAAAACGACTCGTAATTTTAGACACTTTACAGCTAACTTGTAAATTTATGCCTGTGGCGCGACAATATATGCGGAGAGCAGCAAGTCTAGAGCAGTTTTAAAATGGAGAACTTGCAAACTGTTGTTCGGATTCTGTTCGATTCGAACATTCATTTACAAAGCACCTCAGTCTCTTAAATGAGGTGTCATGGTCATGAATGTTGGTAAAGTGGAGGGAGGTATTGATGCTGGTCACAGGGAAGAGAGAGCTGAGCCAAAAGACAGAGTTGCCAATTTACTGGTCACATGTCATCCATATTTTGTGAAATTACAATGGTTTCTTGTACAACCTCTTCTGGTGAATCTTTACAGAGCAACAGGGCCCTGCTGGGGTAACCTGACACTCAGAAGCCCCAGTTTTAGTTTTAAAACCTCTAGACTGGGAGACCACTGGAGAATTTCACCCCAAAATAGGTTTAAACCTACTTTTGTTCCCCCATTCTCACTCCTATCTTGTCGATTGAACTCATAAGGTGCCACAAACCGTCTCTTTAGATGTGCAAAGTTTAAAATACCTGTCAACAGGTGTAAAAGTCTATTTGAACATCAGAGAAAACACCTGATTGCAGTGATTACCTCAAAGTGTTGCTCAACAAAATTTTTAACTTCGGAGCCCCATCATGCTTGCTAACTCTTTGTGTGTGTGTGTGTGTGTATGTGTTTTTAATGATTTTTTTCAAACCACAATTTAAAATCAATGTCATGATTTTCATAGAATTTTTATTTGTTATTACTTTAGTCAATTTCATCTTATTTCACTGACAGGTTTTTTTCTTCTTTGTTTAGGGTATGAATAATTCTGACACACTCACACATTACACACGCACAAGAATAAATTAAAAAAAACCAACAGTAAATTTTTCGTCAACAAAATTAACACTGAATGTTACAGCTGCAGAAAGCATCATCATGACAATGTGAAAAATGTTGACAAAACTTTTTTTTTTTTTTTTACCATATGATGTATTCTGTTGTCTATCTGACAACTGTTAAAACAGAAAAGGCTCTAATCCCTTCTGGAGACACAACTTATGGAGCTACATGGGAGACACAGAAGTCCCACATGGAAAATCAAAGCTTGGATATTGAGCTAACTCAGTTCCAATGGTTAATATGGATAAAAACCCACTGAGTTTAGAGAAAAATCCTCTCTAAATGAATGTTATTACATAACTAAAAGGACAGAGCGCAACATTTACTTAAAAGAAAAGGAATTTGAAGAATTCCTCATCTGTAAAAGGCACCTCAGGGTGTATGGGTATCAACCTTCAATTATAACCGGCATACTGCATGTTGATGTCTCTGATCCAGTCACATGTTCCTGAGGGTAAAACCTGTCAGCTGCGTTCGTGGTCCCAGTGTGACATTTTCTAAAGGAACCAAAGGAGTACATCTCTTACATAATTGATGTGACAATCCAAGGTATTGGTCATTTTGTTCAAACCCAGTTATGCAAAACAGTAAATGCATTATGCATATTTGCTCATTATCCGGATGCAGGTTGAAAATATTTATTTAAATATTGTTGATTTAAATGATAAACAAAAAAAGCTTTTGATACAGTCCTATGGTAAAGCCAATTTCTACATATTCAGGTCAAGACCTGAGCCCTCCGGCAGTATAACTATCTTACTTTCAGCTTGTGTTTAACTCTTTAATTGTCTGTTCTGCTATTTGGTAGATAAAATTATCAGTGTTTAGAATGAATCTCAGTAAAATTTTTGTGGAAATAAACTCGCCTGAAACATCTCTACCACTTTGTTTGGGTACAAATGAGGCCTGAGTTTATTTCACAAGTCTTTAAGCTAACAAGTGGGAAACCTTTTCCAGTAGTTAGGGTATAGACAATGTAGAATTTGTACAATGTGTACAAAATGTACAACCGCAATTCCAATGAAGTTGGGACGAGATATTTAATGTTCAAACTGATAAACTTTATTGTTTTTGTGTAAATATTTGTTCCTTTTGAAATGGGTGCTTGCAACATGTTATAATAAAGCCAGAAAAGGGGCAACAAAAGATTCGGAAAGTTGATGAATGTTAAATAAAAAAAAAAAAAAACACCTGTATGGATCATTCCACAGGTGAACAGGCTAACTGGAAACAGGTGAGTGTCATAAATGGATATAACAGGAGTATCCCCAAAAAGCTCAGCCATCATAGGCAAAGATGGGGCAAGGATCACCACTTTGTGAACAACTGCAGAAAAAAGTAATCCAACAGTTTAAAAACAATGTTTCTCAACATTCAGTTGCAGAAATTTAGGGACTCCATCAGCTACAGTCCATAATATAATGAAAAGTTTCAGAGAATCTGGAGAACTTTCTACATTAAGACCAAAAACCAACATTGAATGCTTGTGACCTTCGATCCTTCAGGAGGTGCTGAATTAAAAACCAACATCATTGTGTAAAGACTCTTACTGCGTAGAATACTATCGCCAGTTAACAGTTTGTTGCTACTGTACATCTACTGTACAAGTGCAAGTTAAAATTCTATCATGCAAAGCAAAAGCCGTACATCAACAGCATCCAGAAACGCCAGCGTATTCTGGACCCCAGCTCATTTGAAATGGACAGACACAAAATGGAAAACTGTGCTGTGGTCTGAGTCCACGTTTCAGATTGTTTCTGGAAATCATGGACGTCATAAAAAGACCATCCAGATTGTTACCAGCGTAAATATCAAAACCAGCATCTGTGAGGGTATGGGGTGAGTTAGTGCCCGTGGCATGAGCAGCTGACACATCTGTGATGACATCGTCAATGCTGAAAGGTGCATTCAGGTTTTGGAGCAACACATGCTGTCACCCAAGCAACGTCTTTTTCAGGGACGTCCCTGCTTATTCCATCAAGACGATGCTGAGCCACATTTTGCAGGTGTAAAAGGCTACGGGTACAAGACTGACCTGCCTGCAGTCCAGACCTGTCACCCATTGAAAATGTGTGCCGCGTTGTGAAGTGCAAAATATGACAATGGAGACTGTTGAACAACTGAAGTACATCAAGCAAGAATGAGAAAGAATTATACCTACAAAACTTCAACAATTAGTGAATGAAAGGTAATGTAACTCAATGGTAAACATACCACTGTCCCAACTTTATTGAAAAGTGTTGCAGGCATCCATTTCAGAATGAGCAAATATTTGCACAAACACAAGTTTATCAGTTTGAACATTAAATATCTTGTCTTTGTAGTGTATTCAATGGAATATACAGTCAGTTGAAGAGGATTTGCAAACCATTGTATCCTGTTTTTATTTACATTTTACTTAACCTCCCAACTTCATTGGAATTGGGGTTGTAGTAAAGTTAAAGGAATAGTACACCCACAGAATGATGTTACTCTATTTTCCACTTACCGTCATGGTGAGCAAGACTCAGGAGCACTTTTGTCAAATGCAGCCGGAGATCAGGACGGCTTCTTGTTTTCCCCCAACTTTCATATAATAGTTCGATTGTGCCAGAGCCAAAAAAGTCCATAAAAGTCCACAAAAACTTGTCAATATTCCTCGATACTGCTCATCCAATGTAATCCAAGTGTCCTGAGTGGGTAGCATCCAGAATATACTCGAAACAACATCATTTAGTATCTTTTTGGAGCCTAAACAGTAGTACATCTTAACTTCCGCGACACGCGCATATGCATGTTCACGAAACTATGGAAGCCTTGGCGTTCAGAGCCTACTCTGCTGATAATACAAGCGTAGAAGAAGAAATTCACTGTTTACATTGTGCAAAGAGCAACAGAGCTGCAGACAAACCAGGACCAACACAAGAGGGGTTGGATATTGATTTAAAACAAAGAAAGAAAGAAAAGAGAACGCGCCTTCCATAGTTTCATGAACATGCGTCGGCGTGCTCGCAGGAGAGGCGATGTAGAACTGTTTAGGCTCTAAAAATATACTAAATGGCGTAGTTTCGAGTAAATTCTGGATGCTACCCACTCAGTACACTTGGATTACATTGGACGAGCAGTATGGAGGAATATTGACAAGTTTTTGTGGACTTTTATGGACCCTTTTGGCTCGGGCACAATCAAACTCCATTATCTGAAAGTTGGGGGAAACGAGAAGCCGTCCTGATCTCCAACTGCATTTGACATATTAAAAAAGTGCTCAGAGTCTTGCTCACCATGAGGGCAAGTGGAAAATAAAGTTACATCATTCTGTGGGTGTACTATTCCTTTAAAGCAACTGAAAACACTTTCCATCCTGGTTTGCAGAAAACATTATTAATATTTGTCACTTAATAATTTTTTAAAAATCAATCATGGCCTAAAACCGGCCACACAACAACACGATTAATGGTGAAAATGCCCTCCATTGACACTTGAAACAGACATAAATACTTGTCATGGAGTGCCAGTGCTGTCTGATCTGGTTCCCAGGAATGGTTGCCTATTCCTCATTTAGTCCTGTCAAAAGCTGGCTGAGCAATTGGCTCCAGTACTTCAGCATGATATCTCTATGCAATAACCTGAAGGTCAACAGTAACACCAGCTCACACCGTCCTTTTTGGTGGCCATCCCATTGGTCCGACAGTATTACTGGAAGCACTCACCAGCAAACATTTATTTCAACCCTGGTGCACAAGTTCGACCACCCACCTGAAATTACTGTCATTTCTTTTCCTGTCTGAAAACATTACAGCAGACCACACTCATCAGGCCTTTTAACCTTGGCTGGGCTTAACAGAACTCTTCCCAATGTGTTTGTCATTGATGCATGCAGGAATTCAAATTCTTCACTCAACATTTTTTTCTTCTTTCATACTCTCTCACACACTGATGAACACATCAGATTGTTTTATCACTTGAACCACAGCTGACTTTAGCTGTCCATTGAAGAGTTGCATCACTGCAGATTATTGAACGTGTGGCAGGCTGTTGATCAGGTCAATCTGAAGGATCATTCAGGTTCTCAACTACGAGGGGTGGGGAAAAGTTGTTCCTTGTTGATCTCCTATGTCTTATTGACTTATATGCTGTAGCTGTGGACAAATCATCATGGGAGGAATAATAGTCAGTCACCTAACAGCATTTACTCTGTTTAAACCATCCTCAAGCTAACTAGTGGCTGTTTTGTTATGGTTCAGTCAACATTGCTTGGACACATGAAAAAAAAAGTATTTTGTGATCATCTATATCCCTGATCTGTAAACTTTTTTAAGGGTGATTAAACTGTCTGACAACTCAGAGAGCTTAACCTTAGACAATGTCACAACTGTTTCTAGAGTAAGTTAGTGAATGAAGACAGAGGATGTTGTGTCCAGTTGAATAGTTCATGGTACTTAGGAACTTTCTAAAATGAATAAGATAACATGGGCATATCCAAGCAGCAGCCATAATAATCTTTTTTTTTTTTAACCTAAAAAAAAAAGCTTAATTTTATCATCTCCTATTATAGGATAGGATACACTGGAGCATCCTTTATGAAAGAAAAGAAATAAATGTGTCCCAAAAGTCCTTGTGGCTACAACCCTCTAACCAGTGCTCGATTATGTTTATCCAGCTCTATTTCTACTGGGATTCATGTGGATTAGTACGAGGGCAGACTAGTGAGCCTGTGACATTTTTCACTTTTGTGGCTTTTCTTCCAGATATCAATCTTCTAACGCTCCAAAGTCAGGGGCAGCAGCTTAAGCAGAGAAGCCCACAGTTATCTTCCCCTGTCCAGTTCTTCTACTCCATTTACGGGAAACATGAGGCATTCCCAGGCCAACCGAAAGAGTCCCTCCAGCCTGTCCTGGGTCTCCCCGTGAGACCATAAACAGTTAGTATGAGGGATAAACCTTTCGCTCACATCACCCATGCATAGCCACATCACCCATTTAGCTAAAGTGAGCTAAAGCTTCACTTTAGCTCTTCTGAAGAGCTAAAGTGAAGCTTGTTATTCCCACTGTCGGCATCTTGGCTGTGTTGTGTGTGTCGTCACTCAGAAAATACTAAAATGGGCAAAATTTGGTAACTAATTGACATGCCAATGTACACTGAGCTAAATGCTAACCGAGCTAACCCAAAGCTAACAGGAGCTAACAAAGATAAATGGGCTTATAAAGGTAAGGTATGCTCAGACTCTGCTGTTAGCCAGCTAAAAACCGCTGCCATGCTAGTGTGCTACAGACTGACAGCCGATATGCCACCTGTCAATCAAAAGGACACAACTCTAATTATGAAGGGCTCTGTGTACCCAGTTCCAAGACAACGCCACTTCTGACCAAAAAGCACAAGAAAAGTCAGCTACAATATGCCAAACACTGTACAAGTAAGCCAAAGAGGTTTGGGGATTTTGTTCTGTGAAGCGATAAAACAATGAAACATGCATGGAAAAGAATACCCTGCCTACAGTGAAACATGGTGGTGGCTCACTGATGCTCTGGGCTGCTTTGCTTCCTCTGGTACTGGAAACCTGAATAGACCTATTGCTAAACCACGCCCCCAAATGCGATGAGCCACGTCCATTGAAATGCATAGAAGTTGGCCCGTTTTTGTTCGTTTTTATGTGTCTTTATGTGTTTTTCTTTTTAGTTAAAATGGCCAAACGGTGTGCATGGGGTACATGCAACTCCGACACTGGGTATCCTGAGAGGCTGGGCGACGGAGTGTATTTTTTTCCCTTTCTCAGGCCACATCTCAAACGAGAAAAGTGTCTGCTTTGGATAAAGTTATGCGGCAGACCACATCAACTGAACATGGACAAAATTAACAAGGATGTCTACATCTGTTCTAAGGTAAGTCAACATCATATTTGGGGCAACATATTGTCACTTTGCTGGAAAGAAATATGAAGTTATCTTTAACATCCCTAACGTTAGTTTAAGTTAGCTAATGCTAGCGAAACGTGCTAGTTTTTTTTACCTCGGTAATGGTACATAAGAGGTCAGCTATAGCTGTTGTGTAGTATCGTCAGTCTTAGCTGGCTTCCAAGCTGCAGCCAGACTCTACTCCACTCCGGTGGCTGTTTAATCAGTTTTTTGGCAGACGATCACTTCTTGGCACAACAACGGCAGCTGTGCACACTAGTAGCATTCCAGAGACTTCACAGGCTTGATTTCAACCCACAATTTCAGACTTGTGAGCAATGTTTTTTTTTTTTTTTTTTTTTGTCATGTCTTATCCCGCATTTGCCGTTTGTGTTGACAGCTGTCATCTCCCGAGACATCTCATAGCGCCTGTCACCAAATGATGATTGTTAGCCTGAGTGAGTGGAGGGGGCGTGGCTTAGCCATAGGTCTATTGTGTAGAGGGCAAGATGGATTCAATCAAGCATCAGGAAATCTTGCAAGAAAATGTCATGCCACATGTGAGGAGGTTGAAGCTTGGTCATCTTTGGACCTCCTAACAAGACAATGACCCCAAGCATACCTCAGTTTCCACAAAGGTTGGTTTCAAA
Organism: Atherinomorus stipes; assembly: GCA_023101725.1. Lineage (NCBI taxonomy): Eukaryota > Metazoa > Chordata > Actinopteri > Atheriniformes > Atherinidae > Atherinomorus > Atherinomorus stipes. Next base: position 519,245 of record JALJCO010003180.1, read on the forward strand.
GGAAGTCCTCGAAGATATTAGAGTGACTATCACAGTCGCCTTACAGTCCCCCTTTAAAAATCTGTAGTGGGATTTGAAAAAGGCGGTTTCAACATGCAAACCCAAGAACATTAGTAGCCTGGAGGCCTTTTCCCATGAAGAATGAGCGAAGTTTCCTCATTTCTGTCACTTGTATCCACGATCACATTCTTTCGGCCGTCACCTACAGCTCGTGACTGACCATTCTCGATTACAACCCTTGATCACAAAGTAACATTCTAAACTGCAACAGCAGACAGCTTTATGTAAAAAAGAAATAAAGCAGGTGTAACACCTCAAGACCAGCAAAGCCCCAGCAGGCAAGAAGGAGGGGACCTACCATCGCAGATGAGCAGTGTTGCCTGCAGGCTAAAGCAGCCACGCCAACATGCTGCAGAAAGAAACACAGAGGAGCAAACACCTGCCCAGATGTGGGGCAGTCTGCTCCCCCAGCAATCAGTGCTACACCAGCCATAGCTGGGGCATGAACAACCACACATGCTAATACGACAGATAAGTCCTCTGTGTATTATAATTTCATTAGATGAAGAAACTAAACCATCTTTTGTAGAATATTTATTGAAGATAGCTTCAGAGCGGCAGATAAAATGCATAATCACCTTTTTCAATGCAGCTTCCAATTGTTTTGGCCAGTGTTATGTATATTTGCAAAAGAGTACAATAGTTTCTGTTATTGGACTCAAGTATTAGGAAACATAATTTGTAATGTAAATTGCATTCCTCCCAGGGGCGGTTCTCATTCAAGACAGCATGCAGAGCAATTCATGGAAAAAACTCTCCACTATCAGCCCAGAGTTGCTGAAGATACGCCTCTGAATATTTAATGGGACCTCTTTTGAATGGCTATTTTTATCAGCTTGGCTCAATAATTCAAAGCACACTTTCTTCTCTACTCCTGTGTGTCTTCCTACTGCATGTTTATGTGTGTCTTGAGGTGCACATGAATGTGTTTTATGTAACAGGCAAAGAGAAAGGAACTTGTAGCTAAAAGACTTTTTCCATTTGCATCAGTCATTGGATGATGAGAAAACTCGGCTATCAAAGCTGCACAGCCAAGGAAATGATCTCAAGAGTTTTGTGGTTCTGATTTGCTTGTGTTCCTTTCAGTCTTCAAAGAGGAAAAAACACTTTCTTTTTCTTTGCATCTACAGTAACAGCTGAGATGAGAGCAAAACATAACGGAAGACTTCCACTTTTTAACACAGCTTCAGTGTCCAATTTAAAATAACGTCGGTTCCCCCGCCGACTTTGTGATTATGAAAGTCTGTTTTTGAAAAATGAAACCTTAATCAAATTTGGAGTCAGCCGAAAACTGAGCACTTAATCAAAAACTCAAGTGAGCGTTCAAAGAGCTTGTACTTTCTTTCTTTTACCTAAAATCCAATCAGGACCGACTTGGATCAGAAGTCTGGTCTGACTGGAAAAATGTTGGTGCAGTTTTAATGAGCTGTACCTATGACAGTATTTGATTTACTGAAGGGCCAAAACTGAGATAACCAGCTTGTAAACTTTTCTATTTGGTAAGAAGTAACATTTCAACTGCTTCCATCTGAGCAAATTTAAGCATCCCTCATCTATGCCATCAATGTAAATTCTGTCCCAGCTAGACTGCTCTGAGGTCTTTGGGACCCAAGCTCCCCATTTGTTTTGTGGTTTTTGCATGTTTTAAACCTTATTCATTTTGTGGTTTTTAAATAGGTCAAGTTTAGCTTCATATCAACTGTGAGGTGGATGATTTTTTTTTTTCATACTTCATCCGTTTACATGTTATTTAATCTTGAAATGACACATAATCGTCCTTTTTTGTGCCAGGTGGCAGACTGGATGACAGCCTGCTGGCTGATGGCTAATATATTGTTGCCAACTTAGCAACTTTGTTGCTATACATGTATGTAGCAACTTTTCAGACTGACTTATTTTTAAAATGGCGACTAGTGACAAATCTAGCGACTTTTTCTGGTGTTCATGGAGACAGATAAAGTTTATATCACTCTCCGTCCATTCATCAGGGGCTGCTTGCCGTCAGCCCCTCCCTCCCTGTTTCCCGGCACTCACTCACTGTTCACACTGTCCTGGTGCAGCAGCCCTTCCAAGCTACTGTGAGATGTTCACTCCTCATCCAGATAACAAATGAATTGCACCGGTGTGAAAGATACTTTCATGTTTCATGGTCTAAGCATGATAAGATGCATTTTGGCTTTCCTATGGCATTATTTTATTTTTGCCACCACCTCCATTGTACATATATATGTCCATTAAAGGAGCTGTATCATGCTTTTCAAATGTTCCAAAAGTCAAATATAGGCATTTATAAGCTAGATATGTTCCCATCGTTACTATAGAAACTAATTTGGTGTTAAATATTAGTTTTTCGATGCATCTAATTTCCAACACGGAAGTAAGATGGCTGACTGTCCTGAACCGCGGAGCTCTTGACCAATTGCAGCATGTTTTACGCCCATTTCATGACGTCGCCCCGGAAGAGACACTTATTCTGAAGGGTCACAGAATTGTCTGTAACACCGGCACAGGCAGCTCTCATGTGGATGTTAGTAGTAAACATTGATGGATAATTACTCCGATCGACGGGATAAAACAGACCAGCCTGTTATGGAGCTGTATGCACTCGACCCAGAGTCTGATATGGAGTTTGAAGTATACGCAGTACCACAGAAGTACCACAGAGACCCCTGACAAGCAAGTAATTTAGCGAACAAATCATAGGCTAACAGTTAGCGCTGAGCTAAGCAGCACTCACATGGATCTTGTAAACATTGATGGATAATCGGACTCCGATCGACAGGATCAAACGGAGCAGCCTGTTATGGAGCTGTATGCGCTCGACCCAGAGTCTGATATGGAGTTTGAAGTACACGCAGTACCACAGAAGTACCACAGAGACCCCTGACAAGTAAGTAAACTAGCGAACAAATCATAGCCTAACAGTTAGCGCTGAGCTGAGAGATGTGTTGACTCACCAGTGTTGTTGTCTGTCCATGCGCGTTTTTATAGTAGGAACTGCGTCAGGTTTCAGAAGTAATCCCAGAGAAAAAAACACTTTACTGCCCGAGATTCATGAAGTTGTCAGGAGTGAAGTTCACACACAAAGTTGAGTTTTTTTTCCCTGCTCCTGAAGTTAAAATCCAACCACTTCTGGCAAGTCGATTCATCCAGTACAACAAATAAACTCCCATGCTGAACATAACTACGCTGAACGTAACTGCATTTTTCCCAACTTGCTGTCCTCTAGAGCTTAAAAAAAAAAGAAAAAAAAAAGGAAGAAAATTCTCCTGAACTCTGGATCAAACGTCTGTTAGCTGATGGCTGCTTGTCTCTGAGGAAATCTTCCTGCAGGTGTTAGTTTCTTCCTCAGAGAGTGTGGATAGGATTCTCTGAGTTTCTGTTCAACAGAGGGCGTCTTGCTACGATACTGAGCGTGCGCATTTGGACTTTCGTGATTGGTGCCACGTTCATACGTAACGGGGTGGGTAGTCAGCCGTTTGCAGGGAGGTAGCGCTTGGTTTAAATATTCATGTAGATTACTCAAATATGCATGAATGGAGAAAAATAACGATTTAAATCATTTCTTGATAAGGAAATGACACACTGACATGCTGAAAAGCTCTTAAAAGTCCATTTTTCATGATAGGGCTCCTTTAATGCCTAATGTAACAGTTGCTGCTTATTTCCCATGATGCCATGAGGCACACCTAGGCCTTTTTTGCACCATGAGTAAAATGTGTATGTCAAGTAATATAGAATTTGGACGTCATGGCACAGTACTGTACCGCGCATGCGCGAAATTGACTGTCCATCACAGTGACATCATTTAGAGACTTCTCGCAACTTTCAAAGCAGCTATTAGCGACTTCTCTGTCTGACGTGATGGCAACAGTGGGCTAATAGTTACCTTTCTAAACTTGTTCCCAGCAAAGCCTCAGCCAGTTGCAGAGTACGGTGGTTTCTATCAGGTAACAGCAAGTACAAGCATCCCTTACCTTCACCCACCAATTAAGGGGCTAGTATTTGTTAGCTCCTGTTAGTTTTGAGTTAGCTCAGTTAGCATCGAGTTAGCACTTTTAGCTCTTCAGAAACCAATGGGTCACTAGGTGGAAGGTTTGTCCCTTTTTATTTACCATCTATGGAAGAAATACACAAAAAGCAGATTAAAACATGGAACATGGACATAAACTTGTGTGATGTAAACTATAAAGAAGAAGATGGAAAAGAATTGAGCTAAAAGGAGATATTTGAATGGATTTTAGGGGGGCATCCATCATCATCTATCATTGGTTCAGAAAATATGTGTAAGTTATGAATGTTCTGCTTTGTTGTTTCGATTAATTTGCTTGATCTCTGTTAATATTATTTTGCAAGTAGTATTTTGAAAAAAATTTGTTTGCTCCAAAGTTGTTTTCTTGACGTAAGTTTTTCCTCATAGCCCGGGTCAAAAATCTCCACTTCAGCAGCACTTCCACTGACCAGACTTTCCTATTATGCTCCTTTATGCCTTACATCTCAAGCTAAACTTGACTTATTTAAAGGGACTTGAGGCAACATTAAGAAACGAAACTCGCGACTGCCGCTTAGCCAAACCGTCCGAGAGCATGCACAAACTGAAGCTATCATGTTGTTTACTAAGCTTTTTATTCGAAGTTACACTTCTTAGTGTCTTTCAGTTGATCTGGATCGTTTGCTGACGGCAGAAGAATCCATAACAATCGTTTACAGTGTTTGAATTTACAGCAACCGTCTTCTTCCTGTATCAAAACTGCGGATGTAGCGTCATTTGACGTCACGTCCGCACGTCCGCAGGGCAGGAAAATTTGAACACTGAAATGCAGCGCATTTTGCAGCGCACGGCCTGTTCAAGGCAACAGAGAGAAACGTGGGTGGAAACATTATTTTTGGTATTTAGCGCTTCATCACCCATTAGTATTGAAAAAAATGGACATGCATGTTTGGGTTTTTTTAAATTCCTGCCTCTAGTCCCTTTAAAAAGCCTGATTTATGGAATATTTCATCCCAAAGACATGGTGATGGTTCAAATTTTTCTAGTTGTCAACGGTATTTTCTAAATTGTGAAGTGGTCTTTAGATATCCAAAACCCTGTTTGTGAAAACCTTTGACTTTGATATGTCAACAAAATGCAAAAAGAACTTTAAACCTGACTGACTCGATTTTTTTCCTCCCACAGAAATTTATGCAAATTAGTGCATTTCTGGCTATAAAATGCCTGATTTGCACATTCAAACTTGCAATGCAAATAATAAAAGTCTTAATTTGAGGTGTAAATCAAGTTTAGCTAGTTATAAATTTCATCCTATTCACTTGCAATGTTTTTTTTTTTTTTGAGACCAGAAAATCTACATGCAACCATACACACACATACTGTAGCCTTTATCCATCAGCTGTCTCTCCTCTGAAACCAGATCCCAGTTTCTCCAAACATGTATCTTATTGTAGTGTATTTGCATGCAATTGTCATCCAGTTTATCCATAGTCATATAACAGAGCCTTCTTGTAGGCGTTTCCACAGAGCCACCAGCCTGCTCAGTGTTTATTTCTGTTCCTGGTCAGTATTCATGTTTGCTGCTCTCTAAATCAAGAGAGAAAACCAGCTAATTCATCTAATGCAATTACAGAGCGCCACAGCATTTCCTTCCAACTCCCAACATTTTTTTCTTGTCATTGATTTCACTCATTTTTATTTAAATTTCTGAACGGTGATTATTGCATGTAGTAGATTTCCTCTCAAATTTTGCAAAGCTCACTTGTTGAACTATTTCCACCAAACCCCCCATTTTTGTTTATGTAGGTACGAGTCATTCGTTACTACACACACAGTATATGTCCAATTATATACTTCATACATGAATTTACATATAAATGGACTTCTGTAATTGCAATAAGCTGAAAATATGTGTATTGATCTGTGCATACAAGTGCACATTCAAACAGGCGTAATAGAGACAGATGGCTCAGGTTCCCTCCCCACCCATGTTCGAGCGCTGCCCCTGCCGGTGTATTGCGTCGCTCACCGCGTGTGTGTTCTGATTTGAGTGTGTTCCTCCCTGCATGTGTGTGCCATGGCGGTGTGTTACTCTCTGCAGCGACCGGGATTGATGCTGCGGCCCCTGATGGCAACGGAGAGGAGCGCCAGCAGACAGAGAGCCGGACTCATAAGGGATCACCTGAGACAACACCCAGCAGAAAGGAGAAAGCACTTTGGGTTTTATGACATTATTTTATGCAAGGCCGCAGCTACTGTAAAGTAAAATTATTCCTCTTCTGACTCACTACTGCCTTTACTGTTTAATCAAAAACCCTTTAAGTATTCTCAAGGTACATTTTACTAAATGCTACAAGTGTTCATGAAGAAAGCATAGTCAATGTAATCAATTATTCCAATTTCAAATCCTGCAAATTCACATTTTTTAATTTTTAATCGCATTTATTTCACAGCAATATCAACTTACACTATTTATGTTTCAAAAAGGGTGTATTTATAGATAATCACTGGGTAATGGCTTCCCATGGATGGCTTGCAGAGATGAATGTTGGCAATGTTTCCCCTCATCAAGACCAATAAAGTCTGTGATCTGATTTCAATCAAATTTTCTCAAGAAATCAGCCTGGGTTCAATGCCCTTCAATCAGTTAAATGACTCTGCGTACTCAGCAGGCTTCCCATATTGCTGAAGTGCATGTTGGGAATGTCGAGGATGTATGAATGATCCGCAATTCATTTGGTTGTGATTACAGAGAGCAAGAAAGCAGCAGAGACCAGGCAAAGCTACAGAAACATTAGCAGTGTTTATGCAAACACAAGGCGTATCTAAAGCAGCATCACTGCACGACTAACCAATGGCGTAATTTCCACGGGGGATAGGGGGGTTTTGACCCCCCCAATAATCAGAGCCAGGTGATATAACCCCCCTACAAAAATAACACAACTCGGATTTAATAATAACATTACTGATCTTTTATGAACAAATTGTTAATTCTTTTTATTAGCTACAATATTTTCTAGCAAAACAGCACCTTTAATCATCTGGTATTGTAACGCACCCCCCTCCCTCTTCCCCGCCGTGTATTTGGTATTACCCATACCAGCCGCTTTCTATCTTATTGCTGTGTTTGATGGATGGAGGGAAACAGAAGACCAACAGTAATGAAAAGAAGAAAAGGTGGACAGACGACATGATTCATTGATGATCGACATCAACCTTAATAAAAAAGAACTGATTGGCCAAAGAGAGGTAAATACACGCACATGAGAGGTAAATACACGCACATGAGAGGTAAATACACACACGCATGAGGAGTAAATACACGCACATGAGAGGTAAATACACGCACATGAGAGGTAAATACACGCACATGAGAGGTAAATACACGCACATGAGAGGTAAATACACGCACATGAGGGGTAAATACACGCACATGAGAGGTAAATACACGCACATGAGAGGTAAATACACGCACATGAGAGGTAAATACACGCACATGAGAGGTAAATACACGCACATGAGAGGTAAATACACGCACATGAGGGGTAAATACACGCACATGAGAGGTAAATACACGCACATGAGAGGTAAATACACGCACATGAGAGGTAAATACACGCACATGAGAGGTAAATACACGCACATGAGAGGTAAATACACGCACATGAGGGGTAAATACACGCACATGAGAGGTAAATACACGCACATGAGAGGTAAATACACGCACATGAGGGGTAAATACACGCACATGAGGGGTAAATACACGCACATGAGGGGTAAATACACGCACATGAGAGGTAAATACACGCACATGAGGGGTAAATACACGCACATGAGGGGTAAATACACGCACATGAGGGGTAAATACACGCACATGAGAGGTAAATACACGCACATGAGGGGTAAATACACGCACATGAGGGGTAAATACACGCACATGAGAGGTAAATACACGTACATGAGAGGTAAATACACGCACATGAGAGGTAAATACACGCACGTGCGTCTTCATCTGTGCACTCCATCAGCGCGCGGACAGAGCGCACGTCGGAAAACACAGTAACCACTTAAAAGCAGACACACACACGTGTTAGGCTTTTCTCTACCAGAGACCAGGATGTGGTCAGGTGTATTTTAGAAGAACTGAAGCTCCCCAAAGTTTATTTGGAATATTGATTTCATTATTGACTTTCTAACAAAGCCCACATGGTAGTTATCCCTGTTAGGCTGATGCTAAGACTGTTATTTCCCAGCTGTCTCTGAACGCAGCACAACTTCAAAGTTGCAAGTTTCACCGTTTTGATCGCCTTCCTCTCCTGGTCGCGTGCTCATGGATGTAAACTGGATCAGTACATGATCCATGCTGAAGTTTAGAAATGCAGAGCAAAAAGCTCCCAAAGTTGTTGTTTGCTTATTTGTTTGTTTGTTTTTTCAATGCTGTGACGTTTCGGGCGTTCTTCACTGTATCCTATTTCACTTTGATCCAGAACCAGTCCTCCTCACTATCTGTGATGCGCGTGATTTACTTCTGTATGAACTTTAGAAATGCGACGTGACTTCACAGCGTTCAGTTGTCATATGATTATTTAGTTTATTAATTATAATAATTAATTAGTTATTATATCATGTGTCAGTAATGGGGAGGTTACCTGTTACAGGTGCATGAACACTCTGCACTTTAAGGTTGTTCATGCATTCTGAGCTTGTTTTGAAATTAAATGTATTAATGAATATTAGATTATTGTAGCTACAGTACATTTGATGCCACGTTACCATGTGTCTATTTCAGCACAAAGGGGGTCACTGGCCGTCATTCTCACACCCCCAAAAGACATGTTGGCACTTGAAAATTTAGCCCTTTAAGATCCCATGATGTAAAGCTCAATGGATTATTATCATTACTTTTTTTTTATTATTATTTTGACTTCACAACATGAACATAATTTGGGTCTCAGTGAGAACTAATCATGGAACCTTGTATCATATTTATATATTTAATAAATGTTAAAAGATAAGTAATGCAAAACATATTTGTTTTAGAAGCTGATTAATGCTCTTCTGCATGGATGTCTTTGATGTGTTTGACTTCATAGGAAAGTTTCACAGATTTTACAATTCAAGTTTTAATTGCATAAAAGTAAGAAACTACATAGGCCAGCAGTATGTATAATATATATCCGTTCACTGTCCTGTAATGGGGCTGATTATAGCGGTGAAAAGTAAATAACTAAGTTTACTATTTATCCAAAAGGAAAAAGGAAAAGTATCACAATATACTGTATCTCTTATACAGACACCAAATTACCCTGACTTGTTTTATTATTAGGTATTATTAAGGATTATATAGTGATTATATAGTGATAATGAGTCGGCAAAGAATCCGACCCCCCCAATGATGGACCCAAAGTTACGCCCTTGCGACTAACATCTGCACACAGTAAGCAAGCAGAAAAACCGTGACGCTTGCTTTAAAGTAGAAACTTTGCAGGATAACTGCTATTGGCCGCGTTTCCCAGATTAGTTAAGACACTCTTAACGCTGAGGTCCTTCTTAAGTCACTTCTTAAAGGTGCCTTGTTTGGACGTTGCGTTTCCCAGATGCGCTCTTAACTCAGGAGCTTCTTTATTTTCAGGAGCGGCCAGACCCACTCTTTCGAACCTTCTTTAACGTTCCCCCCTGCTAAGGGAACAACAGGCCCATCTACTGGTCACTTTTGGAAACGACACTATTTCCCGTGAAAAAAAAAGTAGAAAATGGAAATTATTAAAAATGGACCTATTCACGGATCAGTTGTTGTATTGAGTCATGTTTTCTCACTCATGTCATAATGTCAATCATCTATGATGGAAGAAAACTGTAGTTACCGAGTGAATGACAGAAAATATTGTGGTTAAGTTTAATCATTATGGCAAGATAGGCCTGTGGGTATCAACCACAGAAACAAAAACATTGCGGTAGGAATTGTACGCAAATTATACGCAATCTATGAGGACTCACGTCATATTTACGCATTTGTCAGCTGTTCATGATGAGATGCACCTGCTTCGCTCAATAAAAACATGGCCATTTACGCATACCCATATCAGACCCGCATCAGATGTCTGTGCAGAGAACCAAACCAAACCACCCCCTCCAGTCACCAAACCACCCCCTCCGGCCACACTTTGATATTGAACTATAAAACACTTCAGTACCACCCGAACCACCTATTTAGGTCCCCCTGACTACCTTTCTCTGCCAACCTCAGCACAAAGGTCATGTTAAAAATCATAGGTGGCACTGGGCAGTGATTCAAAAATGGCAAACACAACCTCTCAGTGTAATATGTGGAGCATTCCCATTACTTTGCGTTTACGCAGGCCTTTGAAGAATTGGGCACGAGTGAGTGGCAGAACAAGCCATTCTTTATTAAGTCACGTCAACCATTTGCGGGATTACTGTTTGTTGAATGCACGTGCGTCATCCTGGACGCACACTTTACGCACCAGATACAGTATGTCGCCCATTTACCAAAAGCTGCCATGTGGAGCTCATTTAACATAAGATGTGTGTAGGTGATTACATCCTCCAAGATTTCCCCAGACAACAGTAACCCGACAAAAAGTTTTTGAAAGTTTGGTGCATATCGTTTTTGGCTGAAGCTTGTCAGGAGTTCCAGGAGTTGATCTATTTTTTTGCGAACAAGAAAATGTTACCCTTTTTCAGTGTTTCAATCACCTAGCCACCGTTTCCCGATTCTACTACTGAGCATCGATATGACACACACGCACGTTTCAGGAATCCTCTTGGCGGGGTTCCCTTCAGCCATTACGTCAACAAATAGCGTCAGAATGACCATTATTTATAGGGCATCTGTAAATTTCCAATCGCCTACACCTGTTTAGCACAATTTGGCCAATTACACAATATACAATGAGCTTTTCAATGAATATTTGCAATCACTGGTAATCACATGCATATTTTTAACAGTTTGTCTTCTTGCACAAACACATAAACGTATAAATGGGCTCAATATCAGCGTCGGAAAATAACCTCCACACTAAATGAATGGTGTCGATCGGTATACCTGACCTCGATTGCTTTTTTTTTTTCAGCACCCCCGGAAGTGGATAGCTTCTGTTAGGACCTTCTTAAGATGTAGCGTAGCAAAGACGTTTCTCAGGAAATAAGAACGCGCGAAAGAAGCAATCTGGGAAACGGGCGTATCTTTGCGATCCTTTGTTGGGAAGAGCTTCCTTGAGGCCTTCTTTAATCCAAAGAAGAATCTTAACTGGGAAACGCGGCCATTATCTGTACTTCCACAAGATACAGCAAAGCAATTCCATCCTCACCCATAAAGCTTCGCTTCAGCTGACACAAACCTCAAGCTACAAGGTAACTTTATTGGTACCGAAACATAGATTTGTTTTGCAGTAAAACGGGTGAGGCCATCCCTTGTACAAAACAAGACACACTGAAACGAACACAAATCAAACACAGAAGCAAAATATATGAACACGAACACCAAACAGTGAGTACACGTTAGCCTTGGATGTAAAGAAATAAATTCATAAAGTCCATAAAAGAATAAACGGCCAATACCAAAATATAAAAATCCTGAACACAATAAATTAATTCTAAGACAAAAGAACAAAGAGGTCAAACTGTAATAAGCAATCCATGAGCACTTTAAAAGAAATAAAAACAGATCACAAAGTGCCTAAAGTCTTGTTTAAAAAGGACACAGCATTTTTCCTGTAGCATGTTGTCTTTGACCAACCTCACAGATCTGGAGTCTGAATAGAAATTTGTGCATGTCAGCAGTCTGAATCAGCCATTTGGCTCACCCACACAGATGTGGCCATCATGAATTAGCTCTGAGAAGATAGCCATAGCCACACATAGCTTTATTTTCTTATTTAGCTTCTTTTATGGGGGATTATCACGCTTCCGTGTTGCGAACTTCCGGTTTGAAACACTTAGACCACCCACTTCCAGCCCAGTTCAATGTCCCTGCCTTACCTCGTAAATAACGTGAATAAACGCCAACCCTACTTAAATTTTCACTGATTCCAGACTGAAGTCATACTAAGGAGGAAGTGGATCAAAGCGATTCTCCAGAGTGAAGGGCCGAACTTTATAATAAAACAACGTAACATGTTTGTTTGTAGCCGGTGGGGCACAACACCGGCATGCTAGCATTAGCCAGCTAGCGTTTACCGACGTGCATAACTGTGCGTCTTAAAACACACAAACATCTGAAAATCGGTTCTGTACCCCCCCCCGTTTCCAGTGGAACAACTGGGGACTGCCAAGAAAGGAGACGCTTACAGATGCTTCAGCCGCACAAAGTTAGGCACGTCATCGAGCTGGCTAATGCTAACCTGCTAACACGACCGTATAGTCTGCCGGCTACACACAAACGTGTGTCGCTTTATTATAAAGTTCGGTCCTTCACTGGATGGTTTTTCTGTCACACAATCCGGGCAGAACATTAACACAAGTGACGTTCTGCCCGGACTGGTATTTCTGTTGAACATAAAAGTTAGCTTTAAGCTGATAACGTAGCTAAAGTGGAGAGAGGAAAAACTGTATGGGACCCTACAAACTGGACCGAAAGAGAGAGGAAACACAGTACCCTCTCCGCAGTTCAGTATGCACGTGATCCTTGACATAGAAATAATAAAAGTCCTTCATTTATTAGTATATCGTGGATTTGGCTGCACCTGGTTAGTAAAGGCAGTTCAGAGCGGGTCCGTCTGCTCTGTGATCAGTCTGCTGTGTGGCCTCCGGAACTTAACAAGACCGTTTTAATCGATGGTTTAGTCGCCACCGGGGACACGCAGCGCGAGCCAGAACCACGCTGTCATGGCTCTCCTCTAAATATGGGCGTCAAGTCTGTTTTTGGCAGAGCAGCTCTCATTAGTTCAGATAGGGGAAATCAGACGTAGAGGTAGCAGAAAGCATTCGGTGACTTTCAAAATAAAACGCCCCTGCAAGTTTACAGTCGCTGAACTACATCAAACATTAATACCAGTGAAACCAGGTTACAAGTCTATCAGAGGGTCTCAGCGTTTTTTTTTTTTTTTTAAATTTTCATATCAATAAATAAATGATTTTTTTTAAACTGCTGGGAGTTAGTTCAGCAGGTGCTGATCATCCTTCATTTATACTGCAAGTGTTGCTCTAATGAACGGCCAATTGTTTTCATTTTAGTACAGCTCAGAATTAAATGCGCAGATGTGGAAGCAACAATGAAGTTTTTGGCAGAGAAGCATGAATGGGCATCAGTGCTGTGTTCAGGAAAAACTCTGCACTCTAGAGCTCTGAAAGCTAGAAATTTTAGCTCTTACAATCAGTTTAAGTTGTGAATTTTAAATAACTTGCAAAATGTCTAATTTATCCGATTACTCGATTAATTGTCAGATGAATCACTAGATTACTTGATTACAAAAATAATCGATTGCTGCAGCCCTAGACAACATTAATGAACATGAGCTGTAGGCAGGATTTAGGAGCCTGAGAAGAAAGTCCTGACCAGTGTCTATTTGTAAATGATTGCCAATATGTTTAAGCATCTAGCCAATGTGGGTCTTGTATACCTGTATGTGCAGACTCTAAAGTAAATTATTACTTGATGTATTTAATATACTGCAAGTGAAGGTTTGTATGACAGATGGAACCTTTATTTAACACCTATAACTGATTTCCTGCTGATTTTCTGTCAGATGAGTGGGGCCTTTTATGAATTTTCCTGGTAAAGGAGGCAGGGTGTTTGGAGGAAACAAAAAAGAGACTGATATTTAACAAAAGGATATTTCTCTGTAATTTATGTAACATCATGTCAAACCGTCATCAGCGCTATGTCATTTTCCATAAAATGCTCAAGGCGAACTTTACTGAAAGGGAGGCAGGTGTTTGTTGTCAGTGGCAACCGTCTGTTTGATGTATCCCTGTTTAAATAATAATCACCTACGTTTCCCCGGGAAGCTTCTGTTCAGGTTAGAGCCTTTGTACTGTACATGAAAAGGGGAACTGGCACAAACACACAGGAAGCTGGTTACATAACAATAGATACATGTAGGAGGTGAGCGAAGTCAGGCGGTCAGCGGATCTTATTAATGTAGGATGTCAGTGAAGTTTTCACGTTGGCAGACGGTGTATGAGTCACTGAGCAAAGATATGCCTCACCTGTTGGGCAAAGAAAATATACCAACCGGTCATGCTGCAGAGCAGTGACACAGCAATTTGTTTGGTCCTTACAATCTTATCAGGGAAGATGGATAGAAATACCTCTGTAGGTGTGCTGATGAGCCTTTTTACGGCAGGTTTTTGGACATGGAAAAGCAGGTGTTACTAATCTCATAATCACTGCATTCAAAGATGTAGCCCTGATGTCCAGTAATAAATAAACCAATATAATTACTCACACCTCGTGGATTTGTCAAATTAAAAAAAAAATCTGTTTGCTTTAATGATACATGTAGGAGGTGAGGATTTAACAGTGTGTAAGTGCTGCATCAACCATTTCAATTTCATGAAGCTGCTGCATGACAAATAACCAAGAACATGTTGCTCAATGAACTGTCACACTGGCCCAGATAAACAGCTCATCAGGTTTATTTCATGATGCATTCTCATCAAATACTGCTCTATGTGGCACTGAAACATACATTAAGTCGGGAGCATACCTCAACCTACAGTATGTTCCCCGGGTCCTATATTCCCTGATTGGGGAACATAGGACCGTTTTTTTTTTTTTAAAGGGTCCCATGTTCCCCGTTTTCCTTAGAAAAGGTTGTGTGTTCCTTGTTTTGTTAGGGCGGGTGCTGTCTAACCCTAACCCCTTAAAGTGCCCCTAGCATGAAATTTGCATTTTTTTGAGGTTTTTGATGATATATTTTAGTTCCCCAGCCTGCCTATGTTCCCTAAGGGGTTAAATCATACCCTTTTTCCCTGGGAGACCTACGACAACAAACCGACATCATAGCGTCCTGTTCGCATCGGAACTGCTCTGTACCTGGTGTACGAAGGACAGCAGCAATCTTTTTGTCCTCCCCACTGAAAAGCTTGTGGATGATTTCATTTCTGCAGGAATGTGTTGACCGAACTAACAGAAAATCTTCCTGCAGCTCCGTCTCCTCCTCAGGAGGTTATAACGGCTTCCAGCCACCACGAAGAAACACAAAGTTTCTAATAAATGTTTCTCATCATGTTCGTGTCTTTTAACAGTTTAACTGGGAAACTGATGTTTGTGATGATTCCAGTTTATAATTCTTCCTGTTGTGTGCGAGTGTTCGGCTGCGGACTCGGGTTTGCAATCAGGCCTTCTTCGTCATCATTATCATCATAATCATCATAATCATCACTGCTTCTGTACTGCTCCTGTCAGACGAAGACAGATCTAACGTCCAGAACTAGTGTAATATATCTTTAGTATCAACTATTAACTGAATTCGGGTCATGGGTGAGGTAAATAATTCGGGGAAACTTGTTGCTGGAATATGGTTCATACTCACTGCATCTGCGTCTGTGTCATGCCCGCCGTACGTCCTTTATAGGTCCACAGAGGCTCAATACGAACTTCTTCAAGCCTGACGTGTGGCCGTGTTCAACAGAACACAGCAACTCTTTTTTTTTTTCTACTCCAACATTAATGTGTGGAGAAGCGCATGTCTGCATGTTACTGCTGAGCTTATGGGTGAATGTCTCCAGGTAACTCCATATCACTCCGCCTCCTCTCCACCGGAGCACTATGACAACAAAAGCAAGTGTGCCTTCTGGTCCCGCCCACCGAACCTCGGTCATTGTATGCCGGTGCTAACAGTAGTGCTAACTCTATCGCCTGCTATTCTATGAAAAGGGTGAGTTACGGCGAATGATCCTTTCTTACAGTATTCCAGTACTTAGAGTCTGACTAAAAAGGGACCAAAAGTCACAATGAATTTCATGCCACTGGCACTTTAAGGCCCATTTATGCTCCTTAATGTACGTAAATGGTGACGTCTGTTTCATGCACTGCCATGCGTCGCCGTTTTCATACTTCCATGCGTCTTCTGCGTTTTGATGGTTCATATATCAGTTTGTCCACGAGGCGGCAGTGCTGAGTTCATTGTCATTTCCCTGTTTTGATGTCAGTTTTCACCACTTGGTGTCGGTAACGTAGATATGAGTGTATTTTCAGACACACTCACACAGCCTCTTCTCAAAAGCTCCAGCAATAGTTCTTCTGTTTGCTTGGCGTCTTTCTCTTTTACACATTGGCGGTTTTTGTGTTGTTGTCTTCCACTTCCTGTTCTTCTCTGGTTTGTTCCTGCATATCAGCTACACAGCTCAACACTGAACCCCCTCAAAAACACAACAAATTACTTGCGTAGCTGACGCAGATGACGGACAAAACTGTCCGTCCATCTGTGTATCTGTCTTCTGCGTCAAGCATAAATGGGCCTTTAGGGTCCAATGTTACCCGGTCACATACAAAGCGGGGAACATAGGACCTTTAAAAAAGGGTCCTATGTTCCCTTGTCCCGTATAAAGTGGGGAATATAGGATAACCCCTATTACGTCAATTTACTGACATTTTTAATGCAGAGAAAAAGCAGGTAGCCCATAGCAGTGGGCCTACATGCATCCCAGGAACAAGCAGAGCATTACATCCATGCTGACACGGTGCGAGTTAGTTAAATTGAGTTGATTCTGATCAGCCCCACTCTGAGCCGAGGGGAGCCCCAGGCAGAGCCCGACCAATTCAGCACCCTCATGACCATGAATACATCTAGAGGAATGTGCTGAAATAATCAGACACATCTAAATGCTAATAGAAGTGGACAAAGTTCAATAAAAATGGACAGCATGTGGAACATTTGACTTTAAAATGAATTCTGCTTGAACAGTGTCAAGGCTGAATGCTCAGAAGCATGCACACACACACACACATATTTTGTCTTTCATAATCAAACAACAGTACAAATAGATGCTTGTTACATGTGTGGGCATTTCTGTGAGCAACCAGTGTACAAAAGAGGCGTGCACATGTTTTTTCTGTTGCTGGTTAAGATGGATGAAGATGTAATGGTTCACTGAATAATTCCTCCTCCATCCTCCCTCCTCTCCCAACCTATCTGTTCATCATTCATCACTCTGCCTCCCTTAGCAAAGCAGCATTTATGTAAGAGTTACAGTACAATCTAAACACTAAAAGCCAAATGAAGTGAAGTGGATCTACTTTATGAGTGGACTTTAAATGGCAACACTACTCGCTTAATGCTCAGTGGAGCGCCTGTGGCTTTTCCTCAGCCTTTCATTTTCATATTCAAGCATCAAACTACCAGTTTAAGCTTTCACTTCTCTGTGGCGATATCATCTACTCAAAACAATATTTAGGTTAACAGGAACTGAATTAAACATAACAGTTTGGTAACTGGTTACTATTGGCTGAATTTGTTCAGTTTAAAACTTGAGTCTTTATTTGAAATCCACAAATGAAATGGTGGAGTTTCCCAGTACGTTCTGGATAACTACCTAATAGTTATGTAGCACTTCCCTAGTAAGTACTGGATAACTTCCTTATAGTTTCCTTCTAGTTTCCTAGTAAGTAGTAAATAACTACCCAATAGTTTATCTGTGTTTTCTAAGGTGTTCCCAAGTAACTTATCAAAATTTGTGCCCCTAATTATAAAGTGTAACCAACTTGACCTTGAAATGGACTGAATAAGGGATTATCACGCTTCCGTGTTCCGGTTTCCGGAACTTGAAACACTTAGCCGGTCCACTTCCGGGCCAGTTCAATGTCCCTGCTCTGTTCCACTTCATAAATTGAATAAACACCAACCCTACTTAAATTTTCATGGATTCCAGACTGAAGTGATACTAAGGAAGAAGTGGATTAAAGCAATTTGCCAGAGTGAAGGGCCGAACTTTATAATAAAACAACGTAGCATGTTTGTTTGTAGCCGGTGCGGCACAACACCGGCACTTCAATGATGCAGACTACACTGCTAGCGTTAGCAAACTAGCATTAGCAGACTAGTGTTAGCTGATGTGCCTAACTTTGTGCGTCTTAAAGGGCACTCAGTAACTTTTTTACCTCAATAAATGCTTTTCAGAATCCCCGTGGGGCTAAACAAAGTGTTTACGGAGCGATTCAATGTTCCCCTCCCTCCCGCCTCTGGCCTGCGAGCAGCTCTATGTAACTTTGCCTGCGCCGACCCGAGCAGAACTTGCGACAACAGAAACTGCTGTACGGTACTCAGGTCCCCTATCTACCGGGCTGCTTCCAGCTCTGATTTGAACCAGACTACCAGCGCTAATTCGAAGAAAACATTTCTTTAGCTTCACACCACCTAAACACCGGCTCCTGGCTCTCATAACTAACTCTTTGCTGGACCAGAGTGATTCACGTAGCTTGCGCTGCCTGGGCACCGGGTGAAGCATCACTGCTTCAGGCTCAATAATCACTTGTCACGTCGGCAAAAAGTAAATAAAAGTTCGTATTCTTTTTTTTTTTTTTTTTTTTGATTTTTCTTGTCCTGTAGCATCGAAGCAAGAGAATGGAAATCTGTTGCTTTATTCTGTTGAACAGTTTTGCTTTCAAGCGGAGCTTTATTTTTTGGGGGGAGAGAAAAAGAAGAGGAAAGAGGGAAGAGGAAAAGGGGGGGGGACGCCCTAACAGTTCTGTCTTAAAACACACAAACATCTGAAAATTGGGTCTGTACCCCCCCCCCCCCCCCCCCCCCCCCGTTTCCAGTGGAACAACTGGGGACTGCCAAGAAAGGAGACGCTTTCAGATGCTTGTGTGTTTTCAGCCGCACAAAGTTAGGCACGTCATCAAGCTGGCTAATGCTAACCTGCTAACACTGGCTGTGTGGTCTGCCGGCTACAAACAAACGTACTGCGTCGTTTTAATAAAAGGTCCGCCCCTCACCGCGGCGAATCGATCACTATGATCCACTTCTTCCTAAGCATCACTTCAGTCTGGAAGTGCTAGAAAAAAGGTCCAGATTGAAAAAAAACAAACTTTGCCTCTAACTTTGTTGTTTATGCGTTAATGTGTTAAAAATATTGCATTAATTCCACAGATTAATCTTGCATTAAGGCATTCATTTTTACAGCCCTATTAAAAAGTATCAATATTTATATCTGTATCAATACCAGCGATAAAAGCCTTTCATTTACCCTACTGGATCGATACCAAATCTCGCCGTCTCGCACACCACAAAGGGCTGAAACTGTTGTTTAGTAGTTGATTTAATGATCAGATTCAGTTATTTCTTCCTCCTTTCTTCTCACTCTTCTCCCCTCATGCAGTTCATCTTAGAGTCCTTACAATCCATGCAATAATGAAATTATTTTTCTATTAATAGTTTGAGCCTCCACATCTTTTAGCCAGAAGCTTGAAATGTTAAAAGGAAAGATTCAACACACTGATATCCCCAGTTCAAAGAATTAAGCTCGTCTACAAGGCAGTAGTACAGTACACACCCTCCAAAACTGTAAACAAACAACACAGAGAAGCTTTTTGCTCTTTTGAATGGTTGCATTAAACTCAAAGACTCCAGATAAATATGTAATTTAAGGCAGAAAAAAAAAAAACAGTCCAAAAAACATTAACAGGTCAAAAAGACAATTAAATGATGAATCTTGTTGCTTAGTGTTTTATATTTGCAGAATTCTCTGCAGGGATTTCCAAAGGAATTAGCTCATTATAGTATAATTTGACCTTATCAGTAGCAGCTATGTGAGAGCAGACCACTTGGCTTTGTTTTGGCACCATCCATAATCTGAATATCTGCAGACTTATGATTAATGGAGGGCCAGTTATAGAGCAGCCATCCCATTTCCTTTTTTTAGCCTAATATAACTTTTATCTAAGTAATTTCTTAGACACAGTGAACCTCAGCTTTTTAACCTTTATTCACGCTGCATTTGGTGCTAATCTTCTAGCATAAGGGTGGGAGGACCTACAAGACAAACATGGATGCCTTGGAGCAATTTTTTATGATGCAAGCCTTCGGAGTTTGAAATGAATAAAAATCTTCTGACTGAATCCAATTTATGTGGCACATTTAAACTTTCCTCTTATTCATTCTTGTTTTGTCACATTACCAAGAACTTAATAAGCCCGTCTGGTACTGTGGAGATGATCTCATGGCTCTTTCTTCCTGCAAAGCTAATTGCCTATGCAGGGATGCCATAGCCATTTCTCCTGTTGAGCAAATACAGGAGACTTTGAGGGTAATTTGCAATCATGACTTCTGTTTTATATTCCCTTAACTGATAAATCAAAATTTCATTATGCTAATTAATTTAAATCTGCTGTTTTATTGTGCACATCCTTCAGAGGAGGCGGGCTGCAGCAAAAATGTGCTCTCAATTAAATACTGCCTCTCATTACACAGTTTGTCCTACAGATGTTAGTTCATGATTGTTTCATTTGAAAATAGGCAAACACATTTATGGAAAGCAGGTCCTTTCATAAGGCAGCCATAAACTCACCAGTGATTTTATTACACCCGTTAAATTGTTTAACACAAATATTTAATCAGCCAATCACATGGCAGCGACTCAGTACATTTAAAGAAGTCATGTAGGCGTGGTCAAGATGACTTGAAGTTCAAACTGAGCATCAGAATGAGGAAGAAAAGGGGATTTAAGTGACTTTTAATGTTGCACGGTTGCTGGTCTTTTTTAGAAACAGGGGCAGAGCCACGGGGGTCCACCCCCCCGGCTAATCACTGGCCACTCCCATGTTTTAACAACAACAACAACAACAAAAAAGAATTTAAAAAAAATAACTTGAGGTAGGACTTACAGAGACCCCAAGCTCCTTCCAAACCACTTTTCCTTCTTATTTTAGACACTACAGCTTCCCCATACAGTTGGAATTTTTGAGATCGAAGATGCAGAAATTAAAAATCAAGGTTTTAAGCTTTTCTTGCAGAGATATTGCGATTGGGGAAAGAAAGCTGCTGCCTCACAGGGGAGACCTGCTTCCAAACCACTTTCCCTTCTTATTTTAGACACGAGTTACCCCATTCATTTGGAATTTTTATATATTTGTATTTTTTTTTTTTTTTTGGAATCGCAACATGATGTCCAGCTTTTGATGATCTTTTTGGTCTACTTAACTTCGTCAGGTCGGTCCTATTTAAGTGATTTCTTGATTGAGAACAGGTGTGGCAGTAATCAGGCCTTGGTGTGGCTAGAGAAATTGAACTCTTTCCAAAGATGTGATACACCACAGTTAATTTATCTTTTAACACGGGGGGCAATCACTTTTTCACACAGGGCCATGGAGGTTTGGATCCACCTCCTCTCCACTAATAAAAGCATCCAACACATACTATGTGCAATAATCGTGCCTTTAAGTATTTGACTTATAATAGGTATGGTTCGAAAATAAAATGTTGCAAGATAATAAAGAATTCATGGGTGGGACTCGAACCACAGACTCCCAAGTAAAAGGAAGGAATACTAACCACCAGGCCCGGCCTTAACCAATCTGGTGCCCTAGGCAAGATTTTGGGGGGGGCCCCCTTGTAATAAAGTAGAATAATTGCAGTAATAGTGTACTAAAGATAATATAAAAAAAATAAAAATTTTTTTTTTGAAATTTATTTAAATAAAAAAAAAAAAATTTAAAAAAAAAAAAAAAAAAAAAAAAAAAAAAAAAAAAAATAGACGAAGGCGGCTGATGCAGGATGGGTGGGGGGGGGGGGGGGGGGGGGGAGGAGGAGGGGAAAGGTGGGGGGGGGGGGATAAGAGGGGAAGAGGAGAAGAGAAGGGAGGAAGGAGAGAGAAAGTAAAAAAAAAAAAAATAAAAACAAAAAAAAAAAAAAAAAAAAAAAAAAAAAAAAAAAAAAAAAAAAGAATAAAGAAAGGGAGGGAAAAAGAGGGAAAAAAAAAAAATAAAATATTATAAATTAAAAAATAAAATAATATTATAAAATATTATAAATATTAAAAATTTATAATTTTATTAAATGAAAATGAAAAAGAAAAGAGAAAAAAAAGAAGGAGTAAGAAGAGTAGAATAGAATGGGGGGGGGTGAGGGGAAAATATAAGATATGTGATGGGGAGTAAAGAAAAATAAAAAAAATAAAAAATAAAATAAGAAGAAAACAAAAAAAGAAAAGATAATAATAAAAAGGAGAAGAAGAGGAATAATGAAATAATGAATAAGAGAAGAGGGAGGAGAGAAGGAGAGATGAAATAAAAAAATAAAAGAAAAATATATATATATAATATATAAATAAAAGAGAGGGAGGAGGAAAAAAGAAATAATTATATCAAATGGGACCTTGAAAAACAATAAATGAAAATAAAATAAAGAAAGATGGCGATTTATATAAAAGGAAAAGTTAAGGTAAAGGGGAAAGTGAAATCAATGAAGATAGTTTTGTTGGAGAAGAAACGAAGAAAAGGAAAAAAAAAAAATAATAAAAATTTTATTTAACTTATACCTAACTTCTTTCTTTCTTATTTTTTTTTTTTCTTCTTTTTTTTTTTTTCTTCCCGGGCCAGGGGGCAGGGGGGGTGGGAAGGATTTAAAAGGTTTTTAATTAAAAAAAAAAAAAAAGAGAAGGGGGAGGAGGAGGAGGGAGGGGGGGGGGGGGGGGGGGGGGGGGAATAGGGAAAGAGGGGAGAATAATATAAAATTAGAAGGTAAAAAATGAATATATACTTCTTTATGTTTTTTAAGAAAAAAAAAAGAATTAAAAAATAAAGGTAATAATAAATATTAGGTGTGTGGTGTGGGGGATGGGGGAGGGGGGAGGGGATGAGTACTTTCTCCTATTGTGTTCCTAATTCTATCTTTGGCCATAGAAGGAGAGTGGGTGTGAACTTTATGGTTCCTTTTCGGGGGTAACAGAAAGACTGGGAAAGAGGGGGGAGAAGGGAAATAAATAATATAATAAAAAAAATAAAAAAAATATTATTATGTATATATAAAATATATAATATACACACCAATTTATTAAAAAGGAGGAGGAGTCAACAAATTCCGCCCTCTGGGAGGCGGTGACCATGCCTATCTCTCTGCCACTGCCCGGCCGCCTAACCACTGTGCTATGGATACACTTTAGGAATAGCAGTGCAAGATCTATCTCAACACAAACGATGGCATTCTGCCATGTCATATAATTTTAATTTAATATGCATTAACTGTTGTGATCGTGATAATTACTTATGTGTTGAGTGCATTGCATATGGAACTCCACAGTGGTGACATGGAGCTGAAATCTGTTTATTGAGGAAGAGGAGCTTCTTCAGTGTTCAGGTTGGCGACTTCTATTAGTACAGATAATCTTCAAATAATCCCCGTCATGGGCAGGTGATGCAGGGAAACAGAAATCAGTGGGAAAGCTGATAATACTGCTTATTTCTGTGGCCAGTATGTCAGAGGATCTTTCTCTCTTCTCTTCTTTCAGCTCGGATAAATATCTGTCAACTTCAGTCTCACCACCTCTGAATTTTTCTTGTGCTGAAGTGAAACAAAGACCAGCACGTTACGTCATCTGCACAAACCGAGGCTTCGTTTTGCTTCGGTCACGTGATTCCTATGCTGATGACACAAGCTCCGATATGAAGCTTCATTAGGAACGCCCACTTTCACTTGATACGCGCTCCGGAGTCTCGGGTTCGTCGGGCACATCACTAGTATCTACTCATGGCCACCCCTATGTGAGTTATTGTCTCACCCTGGCCACCACAGTGAAAAAATTTTGGTTCTGCCACTGTTTAGAAACTGCTGATCTACTGAAATATTCTCACACAGCCATCTCTCCGGTTTCCAGAAATGGTCTGAAGAAGAGAAAACATCCAGGTGAGCAGCAGTTGTCTGGACCAACGTGTCTTGCTGAAGTGAGAAATGATAGAAAGTTCCCTCAGTACCAGCATGGCATGTTTTAACCACCACAGGCCTCCCTAAGTATTTTTGCTGACCACCTCCCTCCCTTCACATCAGTCCCCTTGGTCTTCATACCGGCTGCCTGTCTGTCAAAGGATAGACTGGGACGAGAGGTATAAATGGTCGTTTTACACTACTTTTGTTTTTGTTTTAAAGCAGTTTACCTGACTTGTTTGATATCATTCTTTTCAGCACAATCTCACCAGTGTGATTTTGCAAATTTTTTTTTCATTTTGACACACTGCATCAACACAGTTGGCCTAAAACCATACAAAAAAAACATAAAATCTGAGTAGAAAAACCTTTGAATTTTCATCGTGAAAACCACAAACTTGTTTCACGAACCATTTTTAAAACTTAGAATGCAAATATGAGTTGTTAGTTTAAAGAATATTTGGAAAAATTGGCCATCAAAAGAGATATCAAAAAAAATTTCCATCAAAATGCAACAAAGTCAAAGGCATTTTTTCCCCCAACTACTTACAAAACAATCAATAATCAACATGAGATGCCACAAAGATTAATTTCTCCAATCCCAAAAGACTGTTCCTGTCCATCAAAAGACAGAAAGGACATTCCAGGTCTGATATTTCTAGGGTGTGTTAGTCCTCCTGTCCACCAAGAGGCAGCCATAAAATCTGATTTTGGTGAATTGTTGGTTACTTCTGACACTTCCCCTCTTCCTCAGCAACCAAATGCATCATGTTGTGACATAATTTTCTTATTGGTTGATGGGGTGCATTTTTTCTTGCTTACAAGCACTTCCCATAGACTTTGCCGTTTTTACAGTTTTTTTTCCTTGATCAAACGCACATTTAACATGTATGTAATATCAGTTGGAAAACTAGGTTGCACCTACATTTTATATCATAAGTTCGGTTATATTTGGTCTATTACCACAATTTAATAACTAGCTTATAGTTTGAAGTCTGCACTGTAAGTTGAAATGGTGTCTCTATGTTACTGCGTTTAGCTGCTGCGTCATCGCCGAGGCCAAACCCCCCTCCCCGGGGGAGGCCTTAAATCAGCCGTGATCTGGACGCACCGGTGCATCCAACGGCCCCAGAGGGTTTTAGTGTTATCTTTGTTTTAAATTTTTAAATGCTTTTGTTCTTTTACTTTAACGCTTCTTTTCTTCTGCACCCCGCTGTAATGCTTTTAACGTTTTATTTAAAGCACTTTGATTTGTTGTGTGCATGAAATTTGCTATACAAATAAACTTGCCTTTCCGACAACAGTGCAGCATCTTCTGATGCTACTTCCAGCAGGATAACGCACCATGTCGCAAAACTCACATCATCTCCAACTGCTTTCTTGTACATGACAGCAAGTTCTCTGTACTCCAATGACCTCCACAGTCACCACAGTCTCAATCCAACAGAGCAGCTTTGGGATGTGATGGAACAGGAGATTCTCATCTTGGATGCAGCAACTGTGGTGCTAGCATGTCAATATGGAGCAAAATCTCTGTGGAATGTTTCCAACACCCTGTTGAATCTATGACACCAAGAATTAAGACAGTTCTAAAGGAAAAAGGGGTCCAACCAGGTACTCAAAGGGTGGACCTAATGAAGTAGTTGCTAAGTGTACATGCTGCCTGAACATTTGCTGGTATGTGCAAAGAAGAGATATATTTTCTTCTCTACACTATCAAACCTTTTAGTTAAATTAGCTTACACAAGAAAAGTGATGCAATCATTACCAGCTTGTTCTAAAAACCATAACTCAGCTTCGACATAACTGTAGATTTCAGTGTATAATTCATGTGATTCATGTTGATGTGAGTAGAGGAAAACAGCACTGCACAATAATACAGTACCACACAATACACACACACATACAAAAGGCACATGCACACACACACACAGTCGTCTGCAGAGCTTAATCCTCCAGGACAGCCTGTTCTGGTGAATTTGTAGGTCTGTTTATTTCTTTGGTGTTGGCCGAGGGCCTGGCTTTCAGGGCCACCGGGGGCCTACACATGGCAGTGCAAACCCCAGGGATGGCTGACTGCGACTGGACCACACAGTGAGAGAAACCAGCTCCCGACTTAGATGAAACAGAATCCCAAATATGCATATTAACAAAAGCATACATAAAAAAGAACCAGTGCACCCAGATACATGAGAAATGACAACAATTATCCACAAAAAAGACAAGATTAGTTCAAATGTAAAGGAGGGAAACTTACTTTATACTGTATGCATCAATGCAAGATGTTGCAAAGAGTTTTCTTCATTTCTCTGATGTGTCTGCAAGTTCTCACTCATACGGTTTCAAAATTGACCGACAATTGATTTAAATGCTAGCTGGCATGCTTTTTCATTTTGATTTTAATGTTAACAGCCATCACAGTTCTGATTCTAAATATTGATATCTTATTGATCACACAGCCACCTGCCATTTGTTTATCACAAATATCTGATTAGCCAATCACATGGCAGAAACTTAGTACATCTAGTCATGTAAACAGTGGTCAAGATGACTTATATTCATGCCCATGTGAACATATGAGGTATGTCACCTCACATTTTTTAGCAATAAAACTGAAAATGAAAAATCGTTGCCATTTTGTTGTGGTATGGCCTAATGTCGCTATCCATCCATAAAATGTAAATAACACGCTTGGCTTCCCCCACAGGCCAGGAGGTGAACTGCTTCAGGGATTTGCTGAATCAATATTCAATGGGCTTTAAGCACAACTCCATGTTTTCTGTCAGGAAACAAAGGAGCTGGCTTAGGTTCAGGAAGTAGTGGAGTTGTGCATGAAGCCCATTGTGCAGAGAAATACTGTATTGCAATGCATCAATTAATATTTTTACACACCCCAAAAGTGATGCACCAGGATGAAAAAAAAGTTGTGGAGTGTGTTTTCTCAGCCTGGGGACGCAGATGTGAACCAACAGTTCTTAGTATGTACATCAGGGTTACTCAATTTGGTCCTACGAGGCCAGCAATCCAGCAGGTTTTCCATGTGTCCGTGCTCCAACATGAGTCAACGAGTCATCATGCAGAGCTTGACTGGCTGTTGGATCTATGCATTTGATTTGAGTCAGGTGTGTTTGAGCAGGCAGACATGGAAAACCTGCTTGATTGTGGGCCTCATAGTTGAGTTGTCCTAATAATAAACGTCACTGTGCAGTTAAAACGAGTCAGAGGCGTGGATTTAAAGATCAGTAAGTTATGCAGAGCTACTTTAAATAACTGCTGGAGTATTTCAGAAACAGCCGATCTGCTCAATTTCAAGATCAGGAAGTCAAAGAAGCGCTAGTTCCAACCAAGGTATGCATGTCTGAACAGATAACACGACCAACCTTGAAGCAGATGGGCTACAGCGGCAGAAGACCACACCGGGTGCCGCTCCTGTCAGCTGAGAACAGGAAGCTGAGGCTACAATTAGAAGACAGTAGAAGATGGAGAAAAGTTTATTGGAGACCAAAACTTCCACCACCTTGTTGAATCGTTCAGCAAAGAACTGAAGCATTTCTGGTGAGTTCACACACGATGAACTCCTCTCCTTTGGTTTTACATTCAAAATGATCAAAATGTAATCTGAACACATTTGTGTTATTGTTAATGACCATTAATGTCTATAGAGAATCAGCAGCGTCTTCTCTTTTGCAAAATGTTTGATCACAGTTTTTGAACGTTTCTCCAAACCAGGAGGATGACATGTCCTTTACTTTCACCGTGATGCTGTACAGTCAGAGTTATCACAGATTACTTGAAAAAGTATCTCATTTAAATACTGATTACTTCTTTAAAAAATAATGTAGTTACTTTACTGATTACTAGCATTTCAAAGAATAGAAGTTTGATTACTAGTTGCTGTAGATTTACCCCGCCTCCCCCAAAAATAAAATAAATAAATAAATATTTTATCTTATTTAACCTTTATTTAACCAGGCAAAGACATTAAGAACAAGATTTTTATTTACAAAATAAATAAACGAATAAATAAGTAAATAAAAATGACAAAAATCACAATCTTTTTTTTATTTTGGCCCATAGTTTACTGAAAATGTTCTCAGCATTAAAGCAGCGATTGGTTTTACAAAACATAAAATAGTGTTTATGTTCAGAGGGAAACATAAATGAAAGGGCCCATGTGTAACAACCGAGTAATGGTGTTGAGGCGGAGCTCCCAGCATGCACCAGGTCATTGAATGGTTTTTGAAAGATTTTATTTTCAGTACTGTTTTACTCTTCAGTGCCGTCAGTGAGAAAGTGTGATCAGTCTAATAATGCATGTCCTGCAAACACATTCTCAATTTTGGTGACCAATATTATTCCTGTTAATCTTATACCAGTATTTTATGGTACTTTTTCATCGATACCGATACTTTTTGTCCCTTAGAAGAAAATCACATGATTGTACAGTTTGCGTTAGTATCCTGAATGCAAGGGCAATATTAGATATAAGTAAAACTTGAGAGCAGAAGTACTGGAAAGACGTGCTTGTAAAACAAAAATAAATCATATTGAGTAAATTGAACAAAAATAAGATTAAAAACTTCTTTCAATTATCAAAAAACTTAAGTACAGGTCAAGATTATTCAAATTTATTCAGTGGAAAATGATCAAATATAAAATGTAACAGTTATATTATAAATTTACAAAAACATAATGATCAATAACCTGCATTAAATATTAAAACATCATCATCACTAGCAGCATCATCATGACATCTGATAGGCTACCACCATCATGTGACACAGAAGCTAGAATCTGGCTTATTTCATTATTTCATTGCCTAAAACTCTGAGAAGTGTAAACAAATTGCATGTTTTTTATCTGTACAGTGGTATCGCGATACTCAAAAAAGTAGCGGTTGCGATATTTTGTCTGGCTGGTATCAAAGTATTGACTTAAATAGACAACTTATTTGTGCCTGTTGTCCAGCCAGCGTTAATGTTCTCAGTATATTCTGAGTGCACGCTAATACAGACACTTAATGTAAAAACTTATTTCCTTTTATTCTACCAGATTTGCAGGATTGCAACCAGCAGCAGCAACTGCAAGTCAGCCTTTGCCTCATTGATGTATTTTTCATTCAGTTCAGATCAACCAATTAATAACTCGGAGTAACAGCACAACAGCCTGACTTAAACTCGCCGACTGGGCTGTTTGACTGTAGACAGCAGGCTGACAAAGGAGTCATGTTAGTACAGGGAGAGATGCAGTATTGATTTCACTGTTAGATCTTATTACACATGTCCTGTTTATCCCTGCTGAGATGTTTGTTTGCTTAACAGTATCTTGGTAGCACAACTGTAGCCCAGATAAACAAACATTAAAGGTGAGTGTGGCCCTTATACTGTAAAACCCAGTCATGTGTGGAAAAAAAAAGAAAAAAAAAATCTGAGGATGGTCCAAATTGTATCATTAGAGCTGCTGCTTCTATGTTTTGGAATAAAGAAGTAAAGGGGAAAAATGTACTTCTTAATTAGCTCCATTTCAGGTTTTTGCACAAAAAGGAGAAAAAGATATCAGCTAATAGTATTGGCAAGTTTTTTTTTTTTAATGTAATCAATAAGATCACAGAGTCTTTCATCTCAACTCGTTAGAGCCATGAAAGCCTTGCAGAGCAACTTTAATCAGAATGGGCAGCTACGTTCATGTATTATGGATCAAGAGAGGTGGAAGAGGAACAGTATGGAGGAACGTGTAACAAAGAGTGAGGGAGTGATTCATCCATCCAACGAGTTAATGAGTTGCGCGAGTAAATGAAGTAGAAGTGAGTGGGTGATATAAATAATGAGTAAGTGATGTGTTTAGTAAGTGAGGATTAGTTATTTAGGGCATGAATAAGGTCATTTGGGGAAAAGGGATTTTTTTCCAGCAATTGAGTGAGTCAACAATTCAACAGTGCGTTTGAGAAAAGATGATGTAGTTACTGAAAATTGAGCAACCACATGCCAAAAAGCTGACTGACTAGACGAAAGGAAGTGTTTCTAGAAATAAAAGAAAAGCCAAAACAAGGGTGAAGAATTTCCATCTTAAAGCTGAGTGCATGAGCAAAGGACCACGCCACAACAATATGAGTGAGGATGATGATGGTTAATTGAACAAATGAAAGAATGTGATCCGATGATGAGCCGGAGGAAGACCTAGGGTGGGGGTGTAGGCTTTCAGTAGTGAGTCAGGCTCAAGGCTACAGTATTTACTTCAACTGCATAATGCATTTTCCAATTGCATAACCATGGAGACCCCTCACACCTTCATAGTTCTCTGTCATGCAATTTCCTGCCCAATCAGTAGGGGTCACTACGCAAGACTGGCCTTGTGCTGGATTCCGAACAGATGCGAGTTGGTGATGTCATTACCAGATGTTTTGCGTTCCAGCTGCACCAACTTGGGAAAAAATAGACATCTCCAAAACAGTCTATTTGTAAACTACGACAGAATTAATTAAGAAAAAAATTAAGAAATTTCTAGTTAGAAAAATAACAGATGTAACAATGTTACCGTGACAACAGCAGCCAATTTTAGTGCGTGTTTGATAAATAATACATATTCAAGCTGCGTTTTACAGAAAAAAGACCGCCATGAGACTGTAAAATTCAATAACGACTTGGTGCTGTTTACACTTGAAACTTATTCACAGAAAACATCTTATATAGAAGTTTAAAAAACAACAATGGTACTGGACGCAGCCATCGTTAAATCTACTTTCTCCGGGTCCTGTGCAAATTACGAGCTTATATCTCAGAAAAACGAGTTCATGACGTCACTTCCTCTGAAAATTACCTCAGAAAAACGAGTTCCGAGACAACTGCAACGAACTATAATTCCACGATGCCAATGGTTGGTAACCTCTGTGGTTATTTTGCTTCCAGTTACAGTGAGCAATGGCGTCCGTCCGAGAGAGAAAGACTGTTGTTGTTGCAGCAGCTGAATAACATTGAAACGGAGATGCTTTTGTTTGAGATGGAGACGGAGATGCAAAAACAAAGACGATGGGGAGATTTTGGCATTTCCTCACTTCTTCGGCCAAACGTTTTTCAGTTGGACCCCTATTTGCATCTTCGTAAGCTAGCCAATGTTTTAAAGATGACGTCAATCACAGCCCTTGCCGTCCCCATCGTCCTTTGACGGAGTGACGGACACTTAAAAAATATTTTGTGTAGCCGGATCCGACAGGCTCTCTGTCGGCGTAGAGGGCTCTTTGTAACCTACGTAGAGCACTTTACGGACGACTATAAATTGGCCTTTGGGGAACCCCAAATTAAGAGTAATCACAGCCAAGAAGTGAGTGAGCTCTATGTATATCTGATGAATTAAACTTGACATACGGGACCATTCATGACCCTCAAAGAATGGCAGCTATAAAGATGGGATTCAGTTCGTAAAGAGGTGAAGAGTGCGAGACAGATGCTGAAACGAGAAGTTTGAAGTCAGGGGGCCAATGCACATGGCATAACTGAGATGACCTGAGAGGGCCAACAGCTGCTGTTTTGTGCATTCATCCACCAGCAGGTAGTTGGAAAGGAGAAGTGAGAAGTGCTGGAGCTTTTCCAGGAGCAAGGAGGCCTGAAAGGAAAAAGGAGTCAAGGGTAATCCCCCCCAAAAAATAGAGGGGCAGAGAGGGAGCGAGAAAAAAATGAGCCAGAAACAAAAGGAAGAAGGGCAGAGAAAAGCCAGAAGATGTGGGAAGGGCTGGGGCCCCCGAAGAGGGCAGGAGGGGCACGTCTGTGGCCACACCTGAAATGCAAGGACGGCCAGAGACGAGGAGGAGGAAAGAAAGCCTCGGATCCGCCTGGCCTCCACCTGTCAGTGTGCTGCTGCTTCAGGGTAGAAACAGCTTGATGACGATGGATTTCAGATGTAGACAGTTGTTTGTACGATGAGATTAGTCAGATAAGAACGTTTCGTAAATCCCACGTGGATCCAATCATATGATCATTTTTAAGATCAGATGTGCGCTCATTTCCATGCTCGTTTGATAAATGAGGGCCAGTAACTTTTTTCCAAGCAAAATGGTGTCTCAGCAACAAATGTCAAGTGACTGGCGCAGACCGATTGGGCTGCTCTCCTCGTTCAAGGGGAAAAAGTCAGTTTATTAGCAGAAGCATCTTCAATTCCACTACAGGAGGTGGCGACTTGTTATCATCAAATAATAATTAGCATTTTCCCTAATTTCATCCACGTGCACTAAATGAAAGACAATACTCATTCACGAATTGATCCTATTTTCCATTCCCTTCAATCAGCATTAGGGCACTATTTAGTTTATGTTAAATTTTGTGTTGCAAACTCAGATGTTTGATGTCAGACATGCACTGATCTCTGCATGTGCAGTAAAAGAACCAGAATATGTCTTCTGCAAAAGAGAACTTGAAGCAATAGATTTTTATCTTATTGTGGGAGCCGCAGATTGCATTAAAAACCAAATCACGATAAATGGCAACAGCAGAGAAAAGTAGACGAGCTAATGCAGCAGCTAATCCAATTAGCCTTAGCATGCTAGTAATAAAAGAAGTAGATGATTTAGTAGGTTGTAAGCTTGTGCATGATGGTTCCCAGCCTCTTCATGCAATTATCCACTCAATCTTTACGAATGTCCAATGATAACAGTGCCTAGTCCAGTGTGTGACTAGCATAGAGATGCTAGTCATTAGCAGGACTCTATTAACTCCTTCCAAAGCATCAAATGTGAGTTGAAATTAATTTTGATAGGGATAAATGCAAACTTTTTGTCCAGTTCAGCAGGTGATGAATGAAACAAATCAGTTCAGTTATTGGTTCTGGCAGTGCAATCACTACATTCCCATGAACGCTAGTCCATGATGAATCATACAACCACTGTTGTCATTTACACGCTGCTACCTGAACAAAGCGCAGCTGAACAAGGAGTCAGATCTAAATGAAGTGACGTGTAGACGAAAAACCAAAAATGTGGTGGTTGGATAGTGGAAACAATTAGGTTACAGGACAATAAAGAAAGCTAGAGGAGTTGAGACGTGGCTCGAAAGTAGCTGTCCAGAGTTCACCAAGATGAAGAAATTGAGAAAAAAAAACAGTGTAAACAAACTGGGCAGCAGGTGAGGAAACAATATCCTGGCAGTCCATCCACATCAAGAGCCACCCTACCCACGACCACATGGGCGATACCAAAAAAAGTGTTAAAATAAGACCGACTGAGAAGAGTTGTGAAATACTGCATGATACCATAATGTAACCAACTTTTATTTGACTTGGCAACAAGCAGCTTTATCTTACAAACTTTCAATCCACTTTGGAAGCACAAAAGTGAGCAACAGAAGCAAGAAAACAAATTAGAGGAGGTGAGTGGGTGAGCAAGTGTCAAAGCAGCCGATGAATCATGGGTAACCGATGAGCTACATTAAGCAAGTTCAAGTCTTGTGTGGATGTGAAGAATCAGTGTTCTGCAGCATCATCTCAAGTTTTGTGTTCGAAATGCTTTGCTTATGGGATAAAATGAGATATGTACATGTAGCTTGTGTGACGTCTACATCTAGAAATACAGTACAACCCAATCATTACTAGTTTCCTCAGTTCATGCTCGAATTAAAAACAAAAAAGGAGGGCATGAAGAAAAAGTAGCGAGCAAAAGATGAAGCCAGCAGACAGAAAATATTGGGTAAGGAAAAAATGTTGGAACACAAAGAATGGGATGAAGGCGGTCTGGGAGAATAAGACAGTCCATCAAAGGAAGGAGGAAACAGGCTAAGGAAAGCCAGAGTTGACTTTTGATGTTTCTGAGGCTCTGAGAGGAAGTGGGTCGAGTTCACTCCACGGCAGAGAAGAATAATGCAGCGTTAAAGTGGTGGAGGAGTCAGTGGAGAGTTACGTAACACTGTCATAGATATTTCTACTCTTCCATTCAGGCCAAAGCCCGAGGAAAAGTGCATTCATGTTTCTGTAGCCATTGAGGAATAAAACATCCTACGACTCTGAGATGACATGCAAGCAAAGTGTTTGAGTGTAGAGCTGCATGTCCGACCAGACCAAGAGGCACAATTCAGATCGTACCAAAGAGGAACGACAGCAACAACAACTTCTGGATTTTCAAATGAAATTAGCTTGTACTCAGATTGTTTAGGCTAGTTATATATTTTAGAGAGAGTGAATGTGTGTACATGGGCTTATTGATTTCCTAAATATTATTTTATACAAGAAATCCTTCAATAAATACGTTGTGTTGTAAGCATCACTACAGCATTTTCAAACAACAGCTGACCAAAGGGCTGCAGAAAAAATGGAAAAAAACGTCTCACACGATTTGAGACCCTTTATTTGTAATGTTCCCTTCATGATGCCCGCTGCCATTTCCTCAGATTGAACACTGACGCGATGTTACATACACAGACAGAGGGGTTAGAGCAAATTTAAATCCTGAGCCTGAACTTTTTGGGAAAGGTTGTTTAAAAAGGGTTTATTAATGCTTATACTGGAAAATTTGGTCAAAAGTATAGGTGGTTTCTTTTGCTGAATAAAGGCCAGTTTATACATTAATCCACGTCACGTCGGTTACACCGTAAAGGCTGTAGGCTCTTATACTCGACGAGTGCCTCTTCAGACCTGACGTGAAGCCTGGCTACACGAATGCAGCGACCTGGAAGAACTCCCCTGTGATTAGTTAGTGTGATTGCGCATCTCCAGATGTTTGGGTCTTGCAGCTGTATGAATGCATGTAGGCCAATATTGTTCTAAAACAGGAAATACTTAAAAGAGTTGAAGGAAAAAACGATCAAATGATAAAAAAAAAAAAAACTCAGTTGTGATCGTTCTGCTCTGAAGCGCTCCTGGTGGATTAGGGTGCCAGTAGGAAAGCTTGCTCATTATGCTCCACAGTGCAAGCATCCACATTCAGAGGAACTGAGGGGTTAGTTTTTCCATCTCTGTCTAGTTCTTCAATCCACGCCCGGGACAATTTTTTTTTAAGTCCTTCAGCAGTTAGGACGGCTTCTCCAGGATTCAAACTGAGGCCCTGTTTACACGACAACTTTGAGGCAGTAAAACACCAGTGTTTTGGTGCCTTCTGGCCTCTGGTTTACACGGTAACAGAATTTTGAGTGGGTAAAAACACAAATATCCGACAACGGCCTCCAGAGTGAAATTTTCTGACAACACAAGGCGAGTCAGGAATCTTTCAACAACAGTGACGTTTTTACCTCATCCTGCACTTTCGCACTCAGACCCCAGGGAGTCTGAGACAAAAACCCAGGCAAAAAAAAAAAAAAAAACGGTTGAGCCTCCATTAGCGAGAAAAAGCCGATCAGCAACAGTGGCTCAGACTCAAACAACTTTATTCATCCCCTGGTGGCAATTTTGTTTGCAGACATTGGTTGGAGCAAAGGACCAAACACTCCACACACATACACATACAGTATTTACACAGGGATCCGTCAATGTGCTGGATGGAGGAAAAGCAGAACATCCAGCCGTAAAGTATATTACTTTCACCATCAGAAACAAAGGGACAAGTGCTTTGGCAGAAATATACACATAAAAGTAACTTTAAAAGCAATATACTTAATTGGAGGGTATGAATAGTTATGAGGACAACTGTACTTACAGGTCTACAGTCATCCTCAGAATTATTCATACCCTCCCATTAAAGACGAAAAAAAATGAGCTGTCAGTAAAGATAAGTTGAAAATTTAAAAAGCAATAATGAATAAACTGAAATTAGGCAAATATAAGACCAACCATAAACTGGTTCTAGAATTTCTTCCAACCTGATGTTTCTCCTCCTTCCTCCCCCAGTGCCCTTCCACCTGTAAACCTGGAGTCTCTCAGCCCTCTCTACTGCTGCTTAATGCAAAGAAAACCCAAAATATTCTGCATATTCTTCTGTTTTCTCCCACAGGAGACCAAGGGATTCTTCTGACTTTTAAATGAGCAACGTGAATGCAACATGCTCAGTCAAACTGGGACTTTTCACTGTGGCAAATCTGCAAGCAGCCAGAGCACAGAAGGTCTGTTGTGCCCTTGGGCTTCCCACACACAGTGTGTGATGCTTAAATATTGCTATAATGAAAGAAAAAAACAAACAGCAGCTACAAAATGGATGATTTCAAATTGCTCACTGCTAACTTGAGAATTTTGCTGTCAGTTTTTCCCATTTTGACAGAGTAAAATCTGCTATAATGACGATAAGGTCAGTATAAAAACTGGATTTTTAGATTAGTGTTCTTTAACTGTTGCTAATGCCTAAAACAGAATTAAAGTTTTTTTCATTTTATCTCCTGACCTTCACTTCTTGTTTCCTAGAAAACAAGCAAGTTTTTTTTTTTTCTTTTTTAAATTCTGCTTTTTTCCCCCCATTAATCATTAATGCAACTTCTGTCCTGTGCAAGTTAAAACCAACTGCAACCAATGCAAGTTATCAGCAGTGAGTGGAGGCTTACGTCCATTCCCTGACAGCTCCATATCATCACGTTTAGCCGTGGTCAGATGCAGCGTTTCCAACTCCAACCTGTCTTTTTCCATCTGTGCATAAACGCTCAAGCTCAAGACATTCCTTAATTTTAGACTCCTGTACAACTCTGTCATGTTCCAACTGCAACAACTCTTTCTGTTGCTCAATCATTGAACATTTTAGGGTTTCAGAGTTTAAATATAAAATGTAAAATATTATAAATTTAACAAAACCAAATGTGCAATAACCTGCATCAAACCACTGAAAAATAACAAACACATCATCATCATCATCACTAACAGTAGCAGCATCATCATGACATCATGATCATGTGACACAGAAGTTAGAATCTGACATAATTTCAATGCCTAAAACTCTCTGAAAACAAATTGCAAGTTTCATATCGTAGTGGTGACTCGACATATTCAAAAAAGTATCAAATCTGATATTTTGTCTGACTGGTATCGAAATATCAACTCCAGGGTATCAACATTCTCATCCGTCTAACAAAATACAGTATTAAACAATTAAGTTGTACAACTTTGATTCAGCTTTTCGGTGGTGGATTCTTCTACTGTTTCGCTTGCAGAGAAATCCTGGAGTATTGCCAAATGATTTATGTCAGCATGTGTCTGTGGACACGTTTTTCTGTCATCTGCTGTGGCGCTCTGTTAAAAGCACGGATTCTGCCTAAAACTCTTTGAAATGTGATTTAAGTGGACAGTGTTCTAAACTTCAACACTGAAAATGAACTGATAAAGTGGATTTGGGTTAGTAGTTTGAACAAGGTCTTAGTGAGTTTTGGAGACTGATACACTTGGCTAACAAAGATGTGTTTGCTGACATGTTTATTTGTGCACCATTAAAAATACCAATACAGTTGTTATATCAGTGTCTTTGGATAAAAGCTACGATTAGCTTAACAGCAGCATGACAACATCCCTGACAGAAGAGTCAGAGGTACAAATTTCTTCACTGACAATGAGCAGGAATGCAATGTTTGCAGCACAGCACAGTATATGCTGATTTTTTCATCCCAGGGCACGGCTCACTTTCTAATGGAGAAAAGCTCATGCTCTGATAGCGCTGCTGCTCTTCCTCCCAACACCTACACTCACAGCCAACAGCGAAGTACATCCAGAAAATGAGCTGAGCATCGCAGACTGATGAAACGCAGCAGCTAAGCGTAGAGCAAAGGTTGATTTCTGCATTTCATTTAAAGCTTTGAAGCACTTTCTCTCATTGGCGTATGTGAAAATGTTGTCGTGACCTGTTACTTATACATAAGCAAGTTGCTTCATTAGCTGGAACATACCTGCAAAGTTTCACTTTTATTTGAACCCTTTAAGTTTCTGAGGAGGTGTCACTTTGGTGAGAGTGACGATGCTTTCCTCTGAATGGCGGAACATATTGTCTGTTTTTCCATTCATTGGGTATATGTGTGGCCTTTTGCTTTTTTGCTGAAAATAAACCATCAGAGGGAAGCAATATTTTCATATACAGTAAGCTTTAAACAGAAAGGAAGAATGCAAAGTAAGGAAGACACTCCTTGTTAAAGAAACTACTGCAATGTGGTTTTGTTATTGTCATGCCTTAAAGATATACTGTATGTACACTTCTCTCCTGTGTACAGAAGAATATAGTAAATGGGTGTACTTGGACACTTTTTTCTTTGTTGTGGGATATAATGGATGGAAGATGACGCTGGAACGCTGAAGGGGGGAGCTCTTCTCTATGCACACATGAAGACCGTTTCTTTGTTTTCCTGCATCCAGGCATGCACGGGGTAATGTAGCAGGCACTCATCACAAACAAACACGCATACAGAGGCTGCAGTGGAAATAAATACTGCACTTGCCCGCAGCCTCAGGGGCTGATTTGTTATTGGAGCAACTGAATGAGAATGTAGGCGAGGTTTGATACATCATAATGGTGATCCATTAGAGAACACTGCTTTTGACTTTCCATTAGGGGATTGGGAAATGTTTTCTATTTCGAATACAGCCCATGAGGGAAGATTGTATCCAGTTTGACAGGATTATCTGTACAGCTGACTTATTATAACTTTATCTAGTAAAGAAACAGAAAATGATGCATGAAATTGAGTAAATCTGTATTCACTTTTCACTCTACAGCTGCTGTACCAAAATACATTCTATTAAACACAATGACCACATTTTTAATTATAGTTTAAGATAAATACTATGCTTGGCTAGTATGTACACTATATTGTCAAAAGTATTGGCTCACCTGCCTTTTTGTTACCATTCTTCCAGAAGTGCATTTGTGAGGTCACACTGATGATGGATGAGAAGGCCTGGCTCTCAGAACACCTTTGGGATGAATTACAAAGGAGACTATCGGGTTGAGGTCAGGACTCTGTGCAGGCCAGTCACGTTCCTCCACACCAGACTCTGCATCCATGTCTTTATGTCTTTGCACACTGGTGCACAGTCATGTTGGAAGAGGAAGGGGCCAGCTCCAAACTGTTCCCACAAAGTTGGGAGCATAGAATTGTCCAAAATATCTTGGTATGCTGAAGCATTCAGAGTTCCTTTCACTGGAACTAAGGGGTCATGCCCAGCTTCTGAAAAATTACCCCACACCATAATCCTCCCTCCACCAAACTTACTTGGCACAATGCAGTCAGACAAGTATTGTTGTCCTAACAACCGTCAAACCCAGACTCGTCCATCAGATTGCAAGATGGAGAAGCGCGATTCATCACGCCTCCACTGCTCTAGAGTCCAGTGGCGGCTGCTTTACACCACTGCATCCTCGCTTTGCATTGCACTTGGTGATGTAAGGCTTGGATGCAGCTGCTCCACCATGGAAACCCATTCCATGAAGCTCTCTGCACACTGTTCTTGAGTTGACATGAAGGCCACATGAAGTTTGGAGGTCTGTAGTGATTGACTCTGCAGAAAGTTGGCAACCTCTGTACTATGCGCTTCAGCATCCACTGACCCGCTCCGTCAGTTTATGTGGCCTACCACTTGGTGGCTGTTGCTGTTGTTGCCAAACACTTCTATTTTCTTATAATAGAGCTGACAGTTGACTGTGGAGTATTTGTGAATATTTTATTTCACAAATGTTTGTTAAAAGCCTCTGCATGCCTAGGGCTTAATTAATACACCTGTGGCCATGGAAGTGATTGGAACACCTGATTCTCATAATTTGGATGAGTGAGCATATACTTTTGGCAACATAGTGTAACTTATGTTTTCTGTGGTTGAAAATGTTCTTTGTTGAACATGTTTAATAACATGAACACTATCAGAGCATCAAAACTTAACACAAATATAAACATAACTAGCCTCAGAAACGGCCTCAATGAAGCTCATCAGTCCTAAATCTGACTGAGAATCTGGGACAAGACTTAAAGATGAAGGTATGTAATGGCATGGTGCATACTGGGACAGAAGCATCACTCTTGAGTACGGTAGTATGTACACTATAGATGTACACTATATTGTACTATAATGCACACTGTAAAAAAAAAATCCGTAAAATTTGCGGTGAAAAACTGGCAGATGTGGTTGCCATTTTTCACCATAAAATTTACAGTGAGAATGGAAAGGCTATTGTGATATGCCATTTTGGCAACTATTTATGATGTTTCCTTGTAATAATAACAGTTATAAAAGATACAAAAAATATTGTATTTTCTCTCTTTTAGGCTGTAAGTGGACTACACCTGGTGTAGTCTTAGGAAGGTGCTGGAAATGGAGAGCAACTAGTGAAAAGAGGAGATTTACGCACACTTTATCTGTACAAATGTCACTCTTTTGTTTTTATTCCTCTAAAGTGACATTTGCACAGATAGAGTGTGCCGAAATCTCCTCTTTTCATTTTGTTTTCTTTTAAACAAAAATGATTTGTAAAAGTTACAGTGAAAAATGAACAGCTTATCAACCTATAAATTACAGTGGCAATGTATAGATTATTATGGTATGCCATTTTGATAACTGTAACTTTAGCAGTACATAATTGTTATTTATTTGTGGTAGTTTGCTGCAAAACAGTTAAATTCTGAAAAACTGGCGGCTGTAGTTGACAACTTTCTACTGTAATTTTACTGTGAAAAACGGGCAAACTGCAGCTGTCAGTTTTTCTCTGTAAAATTCATAGTTACAATGTAAAAGACAATATAGACAAGATGGGAGAATCTGTTTCTGACGCCGCCGTCTGGACTTGGCTCGTGCATGTTGTCTTATAAAGGTGTGGCCGGGGGAGCGAGCTGTGGATCTAGCAGGCTGGTCTTGCGCATGCGCTTTATAGAAAAAGTTGTTAACAGTCCCTGCTTTCTGAATTACCACAAACATCTTCTCTGTATGATATCAGTGTGGTGAAATTATATTTTGCATGATCAGACCCTGAACTTTAACTTCAGGAGGGTGTTTATATACTCAAACTATAGGTAGGGATGGGCAATACCAAAAATTTTTCCTGTTGATACGATACCAGTATTTTATGGTTCTTTTCCATTGATATCCTGATTGCCATACTGATACTTTTTGTCCCTTAAAAGAAAATCACATGATTGTACAGTTTGCATCAATATATTGAATGCAAGAGCAATATTAGATATAGGTAAAACTTGAGAAAAGAAGTACTGGAATTTTTTAAAAACTGTAATTAATTACATTGGTGAGTTAATTAAAAATAAGTTAAAAAAAAATCTGTTTTCAAATAACTTGCACTTCTTACAGGCCAACACAAAATTTTCATTATAATTTTTATATATGCTTTTCAAGATTTAAATGTGTTTTTGTTGTCAATGTGAGTCATTAGAGTGAGTGCATATGATTCTGTTTATTTAACAAACTACTAAGTGTGTTTGGAGGTATAATCGGTTTGCTTAGAGGATTTAGAACGGTTTCTCAATAAGATGTTGTATTCATTGATGCGTTTCAACTTCTCAGATTGTAGTCCATGTTTTATTTCTAGTTTCTTTTTCCATCTTCTCTGTTTCTTGACCAGATTTGGTAAGCAGAGCTAGCATGGGAGCAAGATGGTGCATCTGTCCCAGAATGCACCTTCATGCTCTCCATAGCCTTCTTGCTTTGCTCTGCCCACGTGCAACCAGGAAACTGAAGGCAACTCATGACTTGCCAGTTTTTCCTCTCCCACTAGCTTCTCTCTGTATTGCTGTAATTATGGACCTCAGCAGCTACGCTCCCCCCAGTGCACCGAGTCTCATCAGAGTCTGTGTTCACATTTCCCCATCAAAGTAGAGCGGTGTTTGATTGATCCTGACAGCCAGAGTGTGGAGCGCCACTCTGCCAGATCCAATGAGAATGAGGTTCGGCCTCCCCAATATTACACAGCTGGCTTTCCCAACACAAAAAGTCTGTTTCAGGTATGTTTGGAATAAGTTTGAGAGATGGAGGGAAATAGAGAACTCAGAGGAGACAGTTTGGCTTTTGTGAATGATAGATGTCTGAGAAAGGCTTTTAGTGGAAACTGAATTGAAAAGTGGCTTCAGGTAATAGGTTGCTGGTTGTGATCAGCTGTGTTGAAGTCAGAGTAAAAAAACTTGGTTAGATATTGATGAATTAGCAGCAAGATGGTGGATTTTTTTGCCACCCCTGGAATGAAATGCACATTACAATAGGACTCGAAGACTGCATTAGCCAAGCATTTAGATTCATTACCTATAAAGCTCTGTAAAGCAAATAAGGGCAAGACAGTCTCACATTTATCTGTGGAATACTTTAGTACCCATAAAGAAGAGTTTATGGTCAATGTGGTTGATGGAAAGTGTCCAAGTCCTAAGCCTGTCCATCCTAGGTGTTTGTGGTGATACGCTGTTGTCACAAGGTGAACTGAAAGGTGGCTGCCAGACACTGGACTGCCGCCCACTAGCTTGTTTTTAGAATGTTTTGACTTTTTTTTTTTATCTTCAAGCCAGTGGGGATTTTAGGGAGCATGAAACACCTGTAAAGTCCGGGGATTCGGTCCAGTTGGGTGGGGATTTCTGAAAAATTTCTTTGCTTTGCGTTCAAACTGCAGCAACCAATGTGGACCAAACCACCTGGTTAAACCACCATGGTTAAAACAACTGCTTGCTAGGTGGCGATACTCCCCAATACAACCACTGATCAATGAAGAAGTAGGAGGAAGAGG
Organism: Atherinomorus stipes; assembly: GCA_023101725.1. Classification (NCBI taxonomy): domain Eukaryota; kingdom Metazoa; phylum Chordata; class Actinopteri; order Atheriniformes; family Atherinidae; genus Atherinomorus; species Atherinomorus stipes. The sequence goes on from JALJCO010003180.1 coordinate 561,702, forward strand.
AAACCGGACTTAAACTGGAAATCTTTCTGCTTCTTATTATTAGGGTACTCCATCTTTGTCTACAAGAACTGGGAATTGTGGAGTCAACAAGTCTTTTCCATGTTTTTCCACATGACATGGGAAAGACTTGTTGACCACAATTCCCACCTCTGCTGTCTACACATTGTCCAGTTGTTTTTATCTTCAAACTCCGACCCAAACGATAATTTACCCCACTTCTTTCTTCTTCTTCCTCTTCTTCTTGATGCTTTAGGGGCCGTTCACACAAGGACGATAAAAATGGCAAAATATTTAATCAGAAGTGCCTTTCGTTCATATGGCAACGGTGTTATTCTGGGTTGAAGACGCAAAAATCTGAAGACTCATTCCAAAGTGGAAAGACGTGACCCTGTTTTGTTCTGCACGGTCCAAGATGCAAAAATGATAGTGGACCTGCTCACACCATGCTCATGTCACATGCGCACTGACGTCACACCCAAATAGGAAAAACAACAATGTACATAAACTACCTAAACCCAGCGGATCTAAGGTAGATTTTACGCATGCGCGCGGACATGATGGAGTTCCATCACAGCACCACCTAATGGCCTGGCGTGAATATCCAATCAAATTCCACACACTCTTGTGTCCTCATATGCACGCAGATTTCTTCATGATGACGCTTGTGTAAACGCAGATGAAAAGATGAAGACCAGACGCCACTTTTGCGTCTTCTCTTCTGATCGTCGTCGTGTGAATGTAGCCTTAATGTGGTTGAGAAACGTCACTTCCATTTGGTGCACTTGATAGTCCGACAGTCCGTTTGGAAGTGAACCAAGACCCCTGGCCTTCAAGCGGACCGCAGTCCACTTCTGTGGTGAGCATCAAGATCAGTTGGTGTTCAGACCGCACCAACTAACCATGGAAGACTATCCGTGGGAGCGGCCCACGGTCCATTTCAAGTGAACCAAACGGCCACAGTGTGAATGCACCCTTAATGAACTGATTGGCAGCACCTGGCAAAAGGGTTCCTCCCCTGACTTAAAGGGTGAATATGGAATACGGACAGAACAGCGACATCACGTGTGTCTAGGTTGTAGTTGCAACGGCAGGAAAACAACTCCAGCCGCTGGGATGCCAGGCTCACTGCCGATACGCAAGTGACCAACAGTCTGCAGCATGTCCAACAAGTAACACAGAGGAGTTTATAACTGACAGCTAATGTTAGCCACGTTAGCAAAGAAGCTAGCTTACCGATCCAGGAGGAAAGTCGCCATTTCTGTGTTTTGACTCCGTGGAAAACGTTTATGTGGGTCCATTTAGTGAAGTCTTCACCTAAATTTACTTCAGGTTTTGCTCTTCTCAGGTCACTCCTCCTCAGAAACAGATAAACATCTCCAGGACTCTGAAGCAGCTGCTTCACTTGTCATCTCCGCGGTTTTCCCCTGTACCAGCCTGACTGTGCCCAAAATATTGTTTCCACACAGAGATCATATTTGGCAACCCGCAATGGCGGCGTGTATTGGCTTATAGACGTAAATATAATGCCATTATCGAACCCATTAAAATTGATTTTATAATTATTTTTAGGCTAAATATAATTTTTCTAGGAAATGTTGTACTTTCATTCTGTACACCCCCAAACGACCTGTGGAGGTATCAAAAAAAAAAAAAAAAAAAAAAAGCTTTTAATAAAAATGTTACATAATATGTAAACTTTAACTGCAGTATGTTTAAGTTGGTGTGTGGATAGCAGGAAACGATGCAGAGGGACAGTGGTTGGTGAGGTGAAGAGACACGCAGAGGTGCAACCAAGCATCTGGCTGCACCAGGAAGTGCAACCGCCAGGAGCCTCAGAGGATCCAGAAGGCCTACGGCCCGGGGCACAGCCGCCGGGAGGTGCAACCATCAGGAGATGCAGCAGTCAGGAGATGCAGCCAGAAAGCCTGTTGCCATCATACCGAGCTTTTTAGAGCTTTTATTTATTTTAATACTTTGATAAAGTTGATGGTCTTCTTTCTTTCCACCTTCTCCGGCTTTCTCCTGTATCAGAAACAGCCCCCGTGACACTGTGTTTTGGTTATCAGTCATTAGACTGCTGTGCATTACAGCCATTGTTCCAGAGGTCTTGTGGTCTGTTCAGATGCCACTTTGAAAACTTCATTTTAGAGAAGTTTTTTCCTGTTCAGTCTTTTACCAATGGCTAATTTCAGAATTTATACATACTGTCACTCATGCATGTTTGCAACTGCCCTTGATGACCCAAAAGTTTTGGAAGTCCATTGAAATAGAATAAAAACTGGTCTTTATGGAGTTAATTACAACGATGCCAGACAGGTGCTACGTTTATTTGTTCCTGTCGACAAGAGGAGAACTCTCCTAGAGTTAAAACTAGACGCCTTTGCCACAACACCTGTTCTGCAGCTTACTGCTGCCGTCAGATGACTGCAAACACGTGGACTATATGTGGAAATTAGGGGGAAGATGAGAGACAATGGTTCAAGCAGGAAGCAGCACTGAGACGATCACATTGTGAATGCAAGCACTGGTGTTCTGTCAGTTTGACATACATTATCAGATCAGCAAATGTAGCTTGTGCTTAGCTGCAGCAAGCTAGCAGCTGTCTGCGTCACTGCGGTTCCTAAGTATCAGAAAAGAGAAGAAAAAAAAAACCTTTTAAATGCCCACCAGACTGTGTGGTGTCTCTCTACATTACCTTGAACAGGCTGTGTGTTGCATAATGCGCTGCAATTTGGTGGCCTAATTTCCCACGCAGTCCTGCGGATGTGACGTCAATAGGGGATTATCACGCTTCAGTGTTCCGAATTTCGGGTTTAAAAAATTTAGGGGGGCCCATTTCGGGTCAATTTAATTTCCCTTCTTTTATTTATAAGATAACGTAAAAAAGCCAACAATTTTAAAATAATTACGGATTGAAGAAAGAAAAAAAAAAAAGGAAGGAGGAGAAGAAAGAAGCGAATCGAGGGGGAGAAGGGAAAAATTATAAAAAAAAATATTAGTATTTTTGTTTGTTGGGGGGGGGGGGCAAAAAGGGGGTGGTGGGAATAGGGAAGAGCGGTATGTGATGGAGAATACAGTTGTGGAAAAAAAAAAAAAAAAGATAAAAAGGGATATCGGGGCTTCCCGGTGAAAAAGGGAGGAACTGGGGAGGAAAGAGAAGGGAGAAGATAGAAGAGGGTTTTTTGAGCTGAAGAAAACAAAGGTAGGTAATTAAGCTAGCTGGTGATAAATGGGAAAGATAAGAGAATACGGTCAGATAAAATTAAATTAAAATAAAAGAAAAAGAGAAAAGTCAAAGAAAAGATTTAAATCAAGAGAGGGAGAGGAAAGGGAAGAAGAGAATGAAAGGGACGGGGAGGAGGGGGGGAGAGAAGAAAATAAAAAACAAAAGACATACGTTTGTGGTGGCCGGCAGAATAAACAGTCGAGTAAGAGTGTAAGAAATAGCGAGCTGGAGTATGTGCTTAAGTGGGTGGGAAAAAAAAGAACAGGAATCGGAAGGGGGGTCCCTCTTTTGGGGCCCCGGAGAGTGGGGGGAAAAGGGGGGTAACAGATAGTATTTTTACGCAGTATAAAAGTGGAAGAAAGTTGGTGTATCAGCTAACGCGAGAGGGGAGGGTAGTGTGGTGGAATGCGTCACCGAAGACCGACGACAAATATAATTAATTTATATTTTTATTATTTTTCCTTCAGCCCACACTCCGCCAACACTCTTTTATCCCTTCTTCCTGTGGTATAACAGAAACAGAGGAAAGTGGGGTGGGATAAATAAGAAGAAAAGAAAAAAAGAAACGAATCAGGCGGATTGACGCTGCATACGCGTCCCTGACAGCTTTGATACAGGAAGGAGACAGTTACGGTGAATTCAAACACTGCAAGGGATGTTATGGATCCTTCTGCTGTCAGCAAATGATCCAGATCAACTTAAAGACACTAAAAACAGGTACTACGAAGAAATAGAGGACATTATCAGCATAGTAAACAGAGTTATAGCATCAGTTTGTAACGCTCCTGTTCCGGCTTGGATGGTGGCTGCAGTTACCTGCAGCGCCAGTCACGTTACTCGGGACTTGCAAGTCTCATGTGTTTATCCTGCCCCTAGTTTCTTTAATTCCCCAAGCGATCAATTCAGAAGACCGAAACTGACAAAATAAAAAATAAATACAAAATTATAAAAATGGTTAAAAAAATAAATAAATATACCTATTGTTTACACAAATAAAAAAAATTAAAAAAAATGGCTTCCTCCATTTTAACTGGATAAAATGACTTGTTTGTTTCACAGTGCAGCGCCTGGCAGCCGTCAAGTTGCGTTCAGATCTGATCCACGGCTTCCATAAATGCATGAACGACTTCACTTCTTTCATGGAGAGCTTGTTCACAGTAGTTCTTATCATTAATAAGTAATGGATGGATAGATAAAACTGGGGATGTGTCTGTGATTATAGCCGACCAATTAATGCAGCTTCTCATTGTAAAGCAACCAGAAGACGGAACAGACTGGCCGAATGAAGCGACCTGTTCCCCACAGCATCCTCAAGAGCTACTATCCGGAAATTTTAAGAGCATACCCTCTCCAACACACCTGAATCAAATGGCTAATTACCTCATGCACATGTCATTCAGCTCTGCAGAGGTCTGGTAACGAGCCATTCATTTGATTCAGGTGTGTTGGAGAAGGGATGCAACCAAAATGTGCAGGATAGTAGCTCTCGAGGACTGGACTCAGGCACCCCTACTTCAGATCTTCTTCCAGTTTCAGACAAATCCCCAGTAGGCTATATGACCACAAAGTAGTTTAATGAATTTTTTTGTAAGCCTAAACTGATATTTCTAGGTGAGGGAAACCTGTAGGTTATCATAACAGAGTTAAGGAAGACTCAGATATGATCTACAGTCTGAGAGGAAATGCGGGACTTCCTCAGGCAGCAGCGGCTGTGACCGGGGAGCTGAGGAGGGGAAACGGTGGTTCGGGAAAGGATCTCTGGAGGTTAGTTGCGACCTTCAGTGAATGTCCACAGAACTTCCCTCATTTACATAATGAGACAGAAATGCATAAAGAAATGTAAAAAGGTGTCAAGGAAATGTGAAATGGATAAACAGAAATGAATATGCTTGGAAAAATAAGCAGAGGAAGAAACGGCAAGATTGGAAATGTTAAGGGCTTAAATTTTACTGTGAATTTAAAACAAGTGCCAATAAATGAATAGAATGCCAGCAGAAAAATAAATACAGTAATAACATTTTTTGGGGGGAAAAGAAAATCTAAACAGAAAGAAATAGAAAAATAAATACACATAAATATTAAGAAGGAAAGAAATGTAAAATGTATTGGATAAATTAACTATAAATTACATGGAAAAATAAATAAATAGGTGTATTAGCCAAGGTTAAATTAAAACAGTTGAAAATGACAATAGAAATATACATTTGTCGCATTTAATAGACTTGTTAATGTAAAAAAATATTTTTTTAAATTTCTTTGTGTAACCAATTGGTATATTCATTTCTTTTTTGAGCCATTTTTAGATTTTTGTCTTCATTTTTGATTTGTGTCAGTTGTCTCAGACTCCTGCCGTTGTCTCTCAACTTCCCCCTTATTTCCACAGGAGAAGAATTTTGAGGTCAGAAACTGATGTAGTTGTGCTTTAATGACAGGATTCATTAACCTAATGCAGAGGGTGATACTGAAACTAGAGAGCACACAGGGACCATCGGGGGTCTGATCACTCATAACATCATTAAAAAGCACGACAGATGACAAACTCAGACCTGAAAGTGGTTGCATGGCTACATGGAGCAGACCAGAAGAAAAAAACTAGGCAGTGTGGTATGAATGTCGTATCCAGTAGTGAAGCTGAACTATGTCTATAATTTGTCATATGAGATGTTCCCGTTTGTCTATTCAGACCCCTTTTAACTTTTTACCCTTTGTTTCATTGTAGCCATTTGCTGAATTAAAAAAAGTTTATTTTATTTCTCATTAATGTACACTCAGCACCCCATCTTGACAGAAAAAAACTGAAATGTAGAATTTTTTTGCAAATTTAATATAAAAAGAAAATGTGAAATATTACATGGTCAAAAATATTCAGACCCTTTGCAGTGACACTCATATTTAACTCATATATTGTCCATTTCTTCTGATCCTCCTTGAGATGGTTCTTCTCCTTCATTGGAGTCCAGCTGTGTTTAATTAAACTGATTGGACTTAATTAGGAAAGGCACACACCTGTCTATGTCAGACCTTACATCTCACAGTGCATGTCAGGGCAAATGAGAACCATAAGGTCGAAGGAACTGTTGAAGGAGCTCAGAGGGCTCTATGCACAGCTCCACCACTTCCTGAAATTAAGGTAACACTTTCGTTTCCTGTCTTTCACGATTGGACAAACTGATTAATCCAGGTGTGTTTGTCCAGTAATGAAAGACAGGAAACGTAGGAGCTACCTTAAGTTTAGTGGAGCTGTGCATAGAGCCCATTATGGCAAGAGACAGATCTGGACAAGGTTACAAAGGAATTTCTGCAGCACTAAAGGTTTCTAAGAGCACGGTGGCCTCCATAGTCCTTAAATGAAAGAAGTTTGGGACGACCAGCACTTTTCCTAGACCCGGCCGTCCAGCCAAACTGAGAAGTCGTGGGAGAAGAGCCTTTGTGAGAGAGGTAAAGAAGAAGCCAAAGATCACTGTGGCTGAGCTCCAGAGATGCAGTAGGGAGATGGAGAAAGTTTCACAAAGTCAATTATTGCTGCAGTCTCCACCAGTCGGGGCTTTATGGCAGAGTGGCCTGACGGAAGCCTCTCCTCAGTGCAGACATATGAAAGCCGCATAGAGTTTGGCAAAAAACACAAGAAGGACTCCCAGACTGTGAGAAATAAGATTCTTTGGTCTGATGAGACCAAGATTTAAGTTTTTGGTGTTAATTCTAAGCGGTATGTGTGGAGAAAACCAGGCACTGCTCATCACCTGCCCAATACAATCCCAACAGTGAAACATGGTGGTGGCAGCATCATGCTATGGGGGTGTTTTTCAGCTACAGGGACAGGATGACTGGTTGCAGTTGAAGGAAAGATTAATGCGGCCAAGTACAGAGAGATCCTGGAAGAAAACCTCTTCCAGAGTGTTCAGGACCTCAGACTGGGCCGAAGGTTCACCTTCCAACAAGACAATGACCCTCAGCACACAGCTACAATAAAAAAGGAGTGGCTTCAGAACAACTCTGGACCATTCTTGACTGGCCCAGCCAGAACCCTGACTTAAACACAACCGAGCATCTTTGGAGAGACCTGAAAATGGCTGAACACCACCGTTCACCATCCAACCTGACAGAACTGGAGAGGATCTGCAAGGACGAATGCAGAAGATCCCAAATCCAGGTGTGAAAAACTTGTTGCATCATTCCCAAGAAGACTCATGGCTGTACGAGCTCAAAAGGTGCTTCTACTCAGTACTGAGCAAAGGGTCTGAATACTTATGACCATATGATATTTCTGATTTTTCTTTATAATAAATTTGCAAAAATTTCTACATTTCTGTTTTTTTCTGTCAAGATGGGGAGCTGACTGTACATTAATTAGAAATAAAATTAACTTTTTTATCGTACCGTACCATCTTCTTCCGCTTATCCGGGATTGGGTCGCGGGGACAGCTGCCTAAGCAGGGAAGCCCAGACTTCCCTCACCCCGGCCACAGCCGCCAGCTCATCCGGGGGGATCCCGAGGCGTTCCCAGGCCAGCCGGGAGACGTAGTCCCTCCAGCGTGTTCTGGATCTCCCCCGGGGTCTGGTCCCGGTGGGACGTGCCTGGAACACCTCACCAGGGAGGCGTCGAGGAGGCATCCTAACCAGATGCCCAAGCCACCTCATCTGGCTCCTCTCTATACGGAGGAGCAGCGGCTCTACTTTGAGTCCCTCCCGGATGACCGAGCTCCTCACCCTATCTCTAAGGGAGAGCCCGGCCACCCTGCGGAGGAAACTCATTTCGGCCGCTTGTACCCGCGATCTCGTTCTTTCGGTCATGACCCACAGTTCATGGCCATAGGTGAGGGTAGGAACGTAGATGGACCGGTAAATCGAGAGCTTCGCCTTCTGGCTCAGCTCCTTCTTCACCACGACGGACCGATGCAGAGTCCGCATCACTGCAGACGCCCCACCGATCCGTCTGTCCATCTCCCGCTCCATTTTTCTCTCACTCGTGAACAAGACCCCGAGATACTTAAACTCCTCCACCTGGGGCAGGACCTCACTCCCGACCCGGAGAGGACACTCCACCCTTTTCCGGGCGAGGACCATGGTCTCAGATTTGGAGGTGCTGATTCTCATCCCGGCCGCGTCACACTCGGCTGCAAATCGCCCCAGCGAGAGCTGGAGATCACGGCCCGATGACGCCAACAGAACCACGTCATCTGCAAACAGCAGAGACCCGATCCTGAGGCCACCAAACCGGATACCCTCAACACCTCGGCTGTGCCTAGAAATCCTGTCCATAAAGGTTATGAACAGGATCGGCGATAAAGGGCAGCCTTGGCGGAGTCCAACTCTCACCGGGAATGGATCCGACCTACAGCCGGAAATGCGGACCAAGCCCTGGCACTGGTCAGACAGGGACCGGACAGCTCGAACAAGGGGGTCCGGCACCCCGTACTCACGGAGCACCCCCCACAGAAATCCCCGGGGGACACGATCGAACGCCTTCTCCAAGTCCACAAAGCACATGTAGACTGGTTGGGCGAACTCCCATGCCCCCTCCAGGATCCCGAAGAGGGTGTAGAGCTGGTCCACTGTTCCACGACCAGGATGAAAACCACACTGCTCCTCCTCAATCCGAGGTTCGACTATCCGACGGACCCTCCTCTCCAGTACCCCTGAATAGACTTTACCAGGGAGGCTGAGAAGTGTGATCCCCCTGAAGTTGGAACACACCCTCCAATCCCCCTTTTTGAAGAGGGGGACCACCACCCCAGTCTGCCAGTCCAGAGGCACTGCCCCCGATGTCCACGCGATGCTGCAGAGGCGTGTCAGCCAAGACAGCCCCACAGCATCCAGAGCCTTAAGAAACTCCGGGCGGATCTCCTCCACCCCAGGGGCCCGGCCACTGAGGAGCTTTTTGACTACCTCGGCTACCTCAGCCCCCGTGACAGGAGAGTCCACCCCTGAGTCCCCAAACTCTGCTTCCTCCTCGGAAGACGTGTTGGTGGGATTGAGGAGGTCTTCGAAGTATTCCCTCCACCGGCCCACGACGTCCCGAGTCGAGGTAAGCAGCCCACCATCCCCACTGTACACAGTGTTGACGGTGCACTGCTTCCCCCTCCTGAGCCGCCGGATGGTGGACCAGAAACGCCTCGAAGCTGTCCGGAAGTCGTTCTCCATGGCCTCACCGAACTCCTCCCATGTCCGAGTTTTTGCCTCAGCGACCGCCAGAGCCGCGCTCCGCTTGGCCCGCCGATACCTGTCAGCTGCCTCAGGAGTCCCACAGGCCAGGAAGGCCCGGTAGGACTCCTTCTTCAGCTTGATGGCATCCCTCACCGCTGGTGTCCACCAGCGAGTTCGGGGGTTAGGGCCACGACAGGCACCGACAACCTTAGGGCCACAGCTCCGACTAGCAGCCTCAGCAATAGAGGTGCGGAACATAGCCCATTCCGAGTTAAAGCTCTCCCTGACAGGGGACTCAGCCAGACGTTCCCAGCAGACCCTCACGACACGTTTGGGCCTGCCAGGTCTGACCGGCAACCTCCCCCACCATCTGAGCCCACTCACCACCAGGTGGTGATCAGTGGACAGCTCCGCCCCTCTCTTCACCCGAGTGTCCAGGACAAGGGGCCGCAAGTCCGATGACATGACTACGAAGTCGATCATGGAACTGCGGCCTAAGGTGTCCTGATGCCAGGTGTAAATGTGGACACTCTTGTGCCTGAACATGGTGTTTGTTATTGACAATCCATGACGAGCACAGAAGTCCAACAACAAAACGCCACTCGGGTTCAGATCAGGGGGGCCGTTCCTCCCGATCACGCCCCTCCAGGTCTCACTGTCGTTGCCCACGTGAGCATTGAAGTCCCCCAGCAGAACAATGTAGTCCCCGGAGGGCGCGCTTTCCAACACGCCGTCCAAGGACTCCAGAAAGGGTGGGTACTCTGAACTGCCGTTCGGTGCATAGGCACAAACAACAGTCAGGACCCGTCCCCCCACCCGGAGGCGGAGGGAGGCTACCCTTTCGTCCACCGGGGTGAACCCCAATGCACAGGCGGCGAGCCGGGGGGCAATGAGTATGCCCACACCCGCTCGCCGCCTCTCACCCGGAGCAACTCCAGAGTGGAACAAGGTCCAGCCCCTCTCGAGGATGGTGTTCCCAGAGCCCGAGCCGTGTGTCGAGGTGAGTCCAACTATATCTAGTCGGAACTGCTCGACCTCGCGCACCAGCTCAGGCTCCTTTCCAACCAGAGAGGTGAAATTCCACGTCCCTAGAGCTAGCTTCTGCAGCCGGGGGTCGGATCGCCAGGGTCTCCCCCGCCCTCGGCCACCGCCCAACTCACATTGCACCCGACCCCTATGGCCCCTCTCGCGGGTGGTGGGTCCACAAGACGGGGGGCCCATGTCGTCCTTTCGGGCTGAGCCCGACCGGGCCCCATGAGTAAAAGCCCGGCCACCAGGCGCTCACCTCCGTGCCCCATCTCCAGGCCTGGCTCCAGAGGGGGGCCCCGGTGACCCGCATCTGGGCGAGGGACACGTGGCACCATTGCTGTCTGTCTCCATGAGGGGTGTTTGGGCTGCGCTTTGTCTGGTCCCTCCCCTAGTAACCTGTTTGCCATGGGTGACCCTGCCAGGGGCATAATTTAGCCCCAGACAACATAGCCCCTGGGATCCTCCTTAACTTTTTTGATTTTGGCAAATGGCTGCAATGAAACAAAGTGTGAAAACTTTAAAGGGGTCTGAATGCTTTCCATACCCACTGTAAATATGTGAATCAAATCTGGCAACAATTAATGAACCAAATCAAAGCTGACTGTTGAGCCTAAAACACCTTCTGGTGCATTATCCTGTAGAATATTATCCATAAGCATCAAAACCAGTTTCAACCTTAAAATGTGCCTTTCAGCTTCGTTTCCCAACATTTTCATGAATTATACCTGACCTTGAAATAAACCGTGTCGCGCTCTGAAGGCGCAGCTGAAACGACTTCCATTTATTTGACCTCTTTAACGACACACACAGATTATCCTAAACAGTCTAGCAGACGTCCAGGCAGCTGGCACCACTGATAAAAGAGCTGGCATTTTAATGGTTGATTTAAGTTGCTTAAATAGATGAGTCACAATGTTATTGGTGGTTTGGGGTTTGTTTTTAGACCCGTAGCTGCAGCACTCAGAGAAAAATACTGGAAGTGACATTTAACAGAAAAATCTATGGAGTAATGATTCAATCCTGTTGGGTATGGAAGGTAAGGTTGGTAGACGTATACTCATCTGCTTTGCTCTTGTGGGGCTTACAAAGCAAAGAAGAATTAGCTGCCATTTGTTTTTATTATCACTTATTTTTCCTGCTGCAGTGGAGGAAAGCCCACAATTGAGGGCCTGCTGCTCACAGCTGAATGTAACACACATTACAGGCCTATTAATGGAGCATTTATGTTCCTACCGACAAGAAATGAAATAAGAATAATGACACCTGCGGGGATATTCATTATTGTGATTATAGGCAAAAGTGTGAGCTTGTCAGCCGCTCAGACTAAAGAGCATCATATTTCTGAGCCCTCATCCATTTAGGCCATGTTTCATAACCACATGGAAACAGCCAGGAGCAGCTGTGGACTGACGGCACCCCCTCCTAACCCCCACTGTCCTACCTCTCTCCATCACTGTGTGGCTTTGTCGCTTCATTTGCCAGAGCACTTTTTTTTTTTTTCTTTTTTAATGTCAGCATCATTTTCCGAGTCTGATGAACCCAGCTTGTTCTGATAGGAAAGATTTAAAAGAAAATAGCAAATGTGATTAGAAACTGTCGCATTAATGCTTACTGTATCTTCCAGGTTTTTACCTTTACTCAGAGCTGGGAAATAAGTGGCGTGAATAATGGAACTGGACAGGAAATGTTCATTAATCCACAGCAGGAGGGGTAATGTTGCCTGTTTGGGGGCTGCAGCTGATGCACTGCTCTTAAATTAAGGTCAAGTGCAGCTGAAAGAGAGAAAAAGGTAGAGGTTGCATCTGAATACATCTAATAAAAAACTGTGGTGACAGTATTGGACTGTTTTCTGTTCTACAAACCCTTAATAATAACTGTAGATCTAAATCTGAATACTGAAATCAATTAGATGAGACAGGGTGCAGCAGGCACAGAAAACAAGGCAGCTCAGTGTGTAAGTAACTCAATGTTTCTGCTGTTTCAAGAAAAGATAGATTAGGAGACTTTAATTGTTTAACCCTTGTACAAATGTATTTATTTACTGTACACTTTAAGGATAACTTTGTTTTTTCAACCTGGACCTTATTTGTAAGAGAAATTTACTCCCGGTAAAATTTCTGTATCACTTTGATTCGTTTGGAGGACATATTGAGTCGCCTTTTGGCGTACATCCATACAACGGGAGAGATAGGGCAGCCTCTATGTAAAGCATGCAGCAATACTCTACTAATGAGTACTATTGTCCTTTGAGTTCAGAGTTAGCTATCCGTTAGTTATTGGGGTGTTTTCTCTATATCTTTCAGGCTGTGTGAGCCCCAACGGGCGCGCACCACAGTACAGCTGAGAAGAGTCGCTCGCCTCCCAGACAAAAAAAAACTGAGAACTTTAAGGTTCGTCCATACGTTTGTCCGTCCGTCCATTCTTCTTAAAGTATTAAAAGGAAGGAGTATTGCTGCATTCAATGCCTTAGAGAGGCTGCCCCGTCTCTCCCATTATATGGATGCACACCGAAGGGCAACTCAACGTAATATCTTCCGAAACAGTGATACAGAAATGTTACCCGTGAGTAAATGCATGTATAAACTCCTAGAAAAAAAGTACTAGGTTGAAAAAAATAAAAAGTTATCCTTTAACTGAGAAGCAGACACAATGAAAGCTTCATGAAATAAATGGCTGTTTTAAATGTTGCATGTGGGGCAGAAAGTGCAGACAAGTTGGATTTCTCTGGCAATTTCAAATTAGTGATAAACAAAATGGAGCTACGATATAATGTTTTATGTCTGGTTTGGCTCATGTTTCAGATTTAGCCTTCCTGAAATCAGGTTGGGCTTTAAGAGTTCAATGGCTGCAGGGCTGATGTCTGAAGCACTGCAGCTCTAAGTAGTAAGCATTAACTGATAGAGCGCAAAGGTCTGGATCTAGTTGTGCAAACCAGATCAACATAGTACTTTTTTCTTCATCTTTCTAAAGAAAAGCTGTTAGTTTTCTCTAAAGATGTTTTCTTTGACCTTGTTGAAAAACATCATGAGGAAGGAGAATCTCAGACAGACAGGAAAAGCAACGAAATGTCCAAACATTTATGCTCAATAACTATTTTTGAAACAACATGATTTACATAAACTGGCGATAGACTGGCAACCTGTCCAGGGTGTACCCTGCCTCTTGCCTGAGGGATTATACCAGAAGTCGGCTTTAACCTCCTTTTGGATATAAAAAGCCTTCCTTATAAATTATAAAGAAAAACAAAAATAAATTATTAAAAAAGGAAAAGGGGAAAAGGAAGCGGGGGGGAGGGAACAAAAAGTGGGGGGGGGAACCACCAAAAAAAAATATAAAAAAAAAAACAAAAAGGGCCGGAAGGGGGGGAGAAAGGAGAATGAAGAAATAAAACGGCGAAAAAAATTAAAGCCGGGGAATAATTCAAAAAAAATAAAGAGAGGGATAATGGCTGGGACAGGCTCCTGTGACCTCATGACCCTGAATTGGACTAAGCAGTACAGAAATAATGAATGAATGAATGAATGAATGAATGATACACAGTCCTCAAATTTATTCATACCCTCCAATTATATAAAAATCAATACAATAGTAATTCAAACAACAAGAAACTAAAGAAACTAATATTAAATAAAATGTACAACATTCTAATTTAGTGAAATAAAAGGTTGTTTTTGAATTGTGGTTGTAAATAATAATTATATTAAAAAAATTAATTAACAAAACTGTCCCTGACACATGTCCCTAGACTCCTTTCCCATGAACAATGGCCCAAAATACCTGTCAACAGGTGTATACAGTAAGTCTTTTTGAACATTACGGAAAACACCTGATTGCAGTGATTGACTCAAAGTGTTGCTCAACAACATTTTAGCTTCGGAGCTCCATCATGCTCATTTACTTTTTATTTTAGTGTGTTTGTTTCTAGTACTGCTTTCGATCCACAATTCAAAATCAATGTCATCATTTTCACAGAATTTTTATGTATCATTGCTTGCTCCCCCACAAAAAAGGAAATAAAAACTAAAAAAATATTTTTATTTTTTTTTAATTTAATTATTAAATAATTTTTTTTTTTTTTTCATATTATCTTTTTTTTTTTTTCCCATATTATTAGATTTCTTTTTCGGAACTTGGGGAAATTTTGTCAATTTCAACTTATTTTACAGACAGCTGATTTTTTTTCCTTTTTTAATTGGAGGATACGAATAATTTTGAGGGCGACTATCCTAATGGACCCTTTCCGTAATTACATACGCCACTGTCACATTCTCGCAGCTGCCTTTGTCTGTCAGAAAGACATGGCTAAATTACAACAACTGTCCATAAAACAATGACTTTCAAACGTGATAAATCCATATTTTATTCCCAGTGGAACACAAACAGCGATGAGATGCTGAAACTTCTCCATTTAATGGAATATATGAGCTTATTGTCATGGTCTGTAAGGTGCTCTGGTTCCTGATTGGTGCCACCTGTGCCAATTACCCGCACTCTGCTCACCTGTGTCTGCTGCTGTTTAAGCCTCCTCTCATCCCTCCAGTGCAAATTGTTGGAGTCATTTTCACAGCAATCCAGCATCACAGTTTCATGGTACAAGTTTTTATGGTCCTTGGATCAATTCCCCCCCCCCCATTGTCCTGGATTCTTCTCCTGAACTTCTGCTTTTTTTTTTTTTTTTTTTTGCCTTGCCCCCCTTTGTCTGGATTTTCAGTTTTCTCCCCATTTTTTTTTTTTTTTTAATTAACCCTAACACAGTGCTTCTCAATCTGTTCTTAGACCCCTCCTTTTAAAAATATCCCCATCACAACCCCAAGAAGAAAGTTTAAGAAAAAAAAAGAGAAATAAAGGGGGGGGGAAGAAAAAGAGGGGGGGGGGGGGGGAAAACCTTTTTTTTTTTTGTTTTTTCTATTAATTTGAGAAGAAAGAAGAAGATATTTTCTTTCTAAATGGAAAAACAAAAATTATAGTTGCAATCATTTTTTTTTTTTTTTTTTTTTTTTTTTTTTAAAACACAAAAAAAGAAAAAAAAAAATAAAAAAAAAAAAAAGAATCATACAAAAAACAAATATCCTTAACTTTTTGTGAGTTGTGTATATTATGTAGATGGCATTCTCTTCAAAGTCTTTTGCAATTTTACATTGAACATTTTTTCTGACATTGTTCCATGATATTTAGCCTGAGGACCCCAAAATCACCAGCATCCAGTTTTGACCCAGCCTTGTCCAATGTGCACAGATTCCTCCTGATTTTTCTAAATTTATTATACACTGTAGATATTGGGATCTTCAAAATCTTCACAATTTTCAGTTGAAAATTTTGTTTTCACAATTTTTAGACTGTTTGTCTCAGATTGGTGAACCTCCTCCCACACACTAAAAACTCCAGCAGTGGATCAAAAATAATACATAATGGGTTATTTTTAACCCACTGCTGGGTTAAAAGAGACCAACTAACTTCTGGGTTACTTTGACCCAGAAAATTGTTTAATTTTTTTTTTTTTTTTTTTACCCAACTTTCAGATTGAATATTTGACCCAAAAGTTGGGTTCTATTGATCACAGTGTTGGATTATTTTAACCCAGAATTTGGGTCAACAACCCAAATGTCTGGGTTGAAATAACCCAGAAATTAATTGGTCCCTTTTTAACCCAGCAGTTTGACCCAGGAGTTACGTGCATCTCTACTTTCCAAGACTCTTAAGCTGTGTACTTTTGTGATTTTTTTTATTGTTGTGAAGCATCTTGATTTGCTTCAGTGTAAGAGCGCTTTAGAAATAAAGTGAACTTGAACTTTAACTGAACTCTGCCTCTCTGAAACGCTCCTTTTTGTATCCAGTCACTCACTAGCTTGTTACCAATTAACCTAATTAGTTGTCAAATGCTTCTCTAATTTTCTAGCCTTTTGTTGCCCCTGTTCCAAGCTGCCATCAGATTTAAAATGAGCTCATATCTTCCATTAAATGATTGAATGTCTGTTTCAACATTACATATGTTGTACTGGGGGAAAAAATGAGGTTGATAAAATCAATTTATCTACAATTTATACAGAATCCTACCTTTTTTTAAATTTAGGGTTGTGATAACTATTCTTGCTGTGTGTTTTGTGGTGTAGTTAAAGGCACAATTCTGTGGTGTCATCTTATTTTCAAAGAAAACAGATTCAGTGATTCCTGCTACCAAAACTTCACGCTATCTTCAACTTTAAACTTCCTTATATGAAGGAGAAAGACTGAAATTTGGCCCAAACATGTGAAAGTACTTGAAATGCAGGTATTGAAAGCCAAAAGGTACAAAGAAAATCTAAACAGAAGCCTACAAAAGGCTGCTTAATCATTGTCCATGAAGGCTTCCAGCTATTGTAGTCTGGGGGAAAATTGAAGGATTTGCTGAGGAGGCCAGCAGCACTGAATTAGGCTGTGTGGCCCTATTATCTTTACATTACTGTGATACATTACAGCTGTCAAAAGTATAGACTCGGCAGTCCTTCAGATTACTGAGATCCAAATAGATTCCCCTGCAGCACCATCTAATACACTTTTAGTCAAGCCAAGTTTAAGACTAAACGTAACAGACGTCTCTCTTTTCCAGGTCAAAATATTATCAAATTCAAAGTTTTATTCTAAACCATATCTGCATTATAAATGGCAACTAATATTTTTTGTTATAAATTAATGAGAAGGGATATAAAATAGCCCTATTAAGAGTGCTTCCAACAAAGCACTGTTTGTTTATCCTTCTGTTTT
Source organism: Atherinomorus stipes (assembly GCA_023101725.1). NCBI lineage: Eukaryota > Metazoa > Chordata > Actinopteri > Atheriniformes > Atherinidae > Atherinomorus > Atherinomorus stipes. The sequence continues at coordinate 578,842 of JALJCO010003180.1, forward strand.
CTGCCCTTGTATGTCATTTTCGGGGGGGTCTGGTTGTTATTGCTTGTAGGGTTGTAATAGGGGTGTGGGTGGTCAGTGGTGTAGAGGTGGCTGAGATGGCTGCTGTTAGCGAGGGGATGAAAATAACCTTTTAAAGCTGCAACAATAATACGAAGGTCTCCGAGGGGTCATTAATATTCATCGAGCGCAGCACATCACATGCAAAACCCAAGACTGGAGAGGTGAAAAACAAAAATCCTGCTCAGATATTTACATGAAATACATGAACGCAGGAGCTGGTCCATGCTGGAGCTTCAGGCTGGTGAGCTGCAGCTCTGGAGTCGCAGCGAGGGCCGGGAGGGAGGAGGGCCGACAGAGTACACGGCGCTCTGCTCTGCCATGCTCCAGCGTCCATGTGGGTGGATCACTAGAGGCTTCTCTCATGTTAGCTGAAAGCTATTCCCACATAAAAACCACACAAAGCCCGAATGATTTTAAATGGCTTGATTTCTAACTAAATATAACTACTTTTAATATAACTCCTCTAATATAAAGTATACTTAAAATTAATTACTTTAATATAACTAAAGTAGTTTGTATAACTAACAATAGTTATACAAATAAGAAACTAATATTTACAAAAATATAATTTAGTGAAATAAAATATTGCTTTTGAATTGTGACTGGAAATAGTTTTAAAAAAAAGTTTTTAACAAAGCTGTCCAAGACACATTAGACCATCTTTCCTGTGAACTATGGCCCAGAATACCTGTCAAGAGGTGCAGAAGTCTTTTTGAACATCAGAGAAAACATCTGATTGCAGTGATTGTCTCAAAGTGTTGCTCAACAAAATTTTACTTTGGAGCCCCATCATGCTTGTTTACTTATTTTATTCTTTGTGTGTGTGTTTGTAATACTGTTAAGGTCCTGTTAAATCCGCGATCACAAAATCATGGAACAGGCTTCATTTAATCGGTACTTGGCTCTGCATGTGGTCAAATAATGAATAAAAAATATATTGATGCAATACATAAAAATTAGGGATGTCCGATATTATCGGCTGATATTGGCATTAAGGGCAATAGCTTCACATTGCTTTTTTAAAAAATTCAAATCAGAGTCCGTTTGCTCGGAAAGTCAGCTTCGTCTGGGGGAGTTGTGAATGCGCAAACAGACATTGTGGGTAAACGCTACAACAACAAATGTGTGGGACTGCAGTGCTTTTAAAAATGGCTCGTGGTCAGACGTGGAGTTACAAGGCAGTACCTTTAATGGATATTTGGTCTGATGAAAGCATATCCCAACTCCTCGTAAATATGCACAAAAATAACGTTTTGTGGAGGAAACGGAAGTTGTGAGAACCTTCTTGTTCGTTGTAAGTCTTGTCCTCGCCTATTGTGAATCCGAATGCAGCGCCACCTCTGGAAAGATTGGAAATATAATTCAAAAGGTTTGGCTCGTTTGGCTCTATGGTGCAACGTGAATGCGATCTCTGTCCGGAAGACCACCCCTCCCCCAGCCGAGCCGAGCCCCCAATCGGACCGAGTTTTCTGGACTATGCTTTCTGAATGCACCCTAAAATGTGACATCCGAAAATATCGGTATCGTTTTTTTGGAACAGAATTTTGTTACGGAACAACAAAATCTTGCGAGATCTTGTTCCATTAGCAGCAGTCCAGCATGTAGAAAAGTCCGTTATCCTGGAAGAAGAACAAAAAATCTTGCTTGTTGCAACCCAGTGGTTGCTGTCTACATTCACTGGTTTTGTGGTGTTCCAACCACACCTCCCTGCTCTAGGGTCTCGTGGCAGAGACATGACTGAAAGCCATCCATGTCAGGGAACTTCTGTGCCAGGCAATGGCAAGCAGCATCAATCTCATCACTCCTCAGCCATGTGTGAGGGTGCAGGATGCTGAACATTTGCCCTTGTTGAATGTTGACTGGTCGGTTTAGTTTATAGAACTGGATTACAGCGGTAGGCAAGTGTGTTTTTCCAAACTGGTCCGTAGTACTTTCAGCACTCTCCCCTGTGGAATGACTTCTGTTTCTACAAGACAGAACAACATTTTTGTCAAGCTTCGTGCCAGTACATTGGTCTTTGGATCAGTTTCTCATGCTGATGAAGCAGTTTCAGTCAATACATTGTGTCTGCATGTTTCACTATGACGTACATCATGATTGTTACACATATTCATGTTACAGTCGATTGCATGCAAAGTTGTCAAACAACTAGTTTACCAACCTAGATGTGCCTAGTCTGTTAGATGACCACTTGCTTAGTATCAAAAGTGATTAGTTCTCTGGAAGATATCTCACATTTTCTGGGTGTGTTTGGTCAGGGTCAGAAACATTGTCAGGTTAATGCTTGCGCTGCTTAACAGAAGTCACCTGAAAGAAACCATTCTGCACATTCAATGCAGTGTCCAAGTATCATGCCAAAAAAGTTACCATACCTCAGGTTCTCTTTGGATGAAAGGAAAGGGCTTTGTATTGGCTTTGGCATAGATGCTAGTTTCTCTGCCTCTTCCATTTCTCCTTCAGGACATGGTGCTTGTTTCACATAAGTTGATATATATGAACCAAGGCAATAAATACCAGTTTAACAAATCAGAAATTTAAGTTTCAAATACCACCTATAGCAATGGAATATTTGATGCATAGACTGACCACAATGATTTCAAGTGTGCATGATCAAATGACTCATACTGAAATACTTGTCAACAGAGCACATTTGAAGGCATGCTGACAAATCTACAAGTGTGTTAATATGCAGATTTACGTTAGTTGTGGTGCATCCTGAGTCATCAAATTCCCTGGGCAGCGTGTCCTTGTATATTTTGACAAAGTCATCAAGTCATGTCAGCCTCACTCCTTTAAACAAATGGCTTTTAAGTCCCACTGACTCTTCTCCATTATGCCCTGGGTTTTTTTAGTCTTTGGCTATATTCTGGTGACAAAAATAGAAGTTAGTCACTTAAAGGGGTTTATAGTGTACTTGAGGTCTAAAACCATGCAAGAATTAAAGCCTAAGGGTATATTGCACCTGGTTCTTGCTCGGAGATATTTTAGAATAATGTTTGGAGTACTGCTGGTAAGGTAGTCCTTCACCATGCCTGCCCAGGTCACCCGAAGAAGAAGGGCATTACGTCCAGATTGTTTGATCACACCAAAGAGGCAAGCTATAGATATATGAACATTAAGTCATGTGAACTGCCTAATGGTGTGATGAAAATTTTAACTTTGAAGGTATAGATGGTTTCATAATTTCACAATCTTCATGAGTTTGTTGGTGGCCTTGTAAGAACAGCTGAATTGTTACTCACCCAACATCATTTTGGTCCAAAGGGCTGCATGTGGCAAAAAAGTAGCCAGTGATGACATAAATGTCTCAGTAGTAGATGTTGGGTTTACCTTCTTCATTTACTAAGGCTGTATCTATGATGTCCCCGAAGTGTGTCCTAAATGGAGTTGGTCCAAGGGTGTCCTATATGATGGGATACAAAGGTCAGATCCAACTGGAAAAGGCATGCTGCTGAAGTCAGGAGCCCAAAGATGTGCATTGCCAGCTTGAAATTCTTTGGTGCACTGAAAAAATAATGCATTGTAAATATTAGTCATAAACTACTTATATAGAAACTACATTGTAAAAGTGTGTTCAACTTACTGCTTTTTGCAGTAGGTTTTGGCGTCCCTCACTATGTGGCTCAAACAGCAGTGCAGAATGGGGTAGCTGAAGTGCTCAGGAGTGCTTTTCCCTGTTAATGTTATAATAACTTTGGAGGAGGGCACCGAGGTTTGTTTGACAAAAGGCAAGCGATATTGATTGCATGAGGACCATGGACCCATCACAGACCACCATGAAGGGCTTTACATTTCTCTGACCATGTTGCTGGGCATGGTTACTCTGAAAAGCACAGAGGAAATACAAGATGGATGCAGTTGTGTGGTCACATGTGGCAACAGGAAATGGTGAGCAACCTTTAGAGGTTTCTGACAAGTTCATAGATGTAAAAAGGAGCAGTGCCTCCTTTTTTTCTTCCTCAGTATGCTCCCTGTTGCATCCAAGGAGACATTGTCCTCTTTGGGGCGATGGTGGAATTAAGTTTGCCGTTTTTGGACCAGAGCATGGCACCTTTTGGATGAAGGACTTTTTGTAGAACCTCTTCACGTCCCTCAGTTTTTTCCTTGATCTTTTGAAGACTGAGCATTTCCTTTTTGTGTCTCCTTTCCTTTTAACCCACGATAGGCATTTCAGGATACCTGGTAATGGTGCCTCATCCCTGCAACCAGACTCTGCTACAGATGGGTCAAGTTTGGCTAGTTTCTGGGGGTAGAATGTCCTTGGTAGCCTTGTTTGCATTTGCTGATGAACTGTGATTTGCTGATCAGCCCCGATGGGTCGCCTTTGGAGCTCCTTTTTGCTGAGGACCAAAAGGAGGCTTCTGAAAGAGACGTCTGGTTTCAGAGTGGTCTGTGTGAACGATGACCTCCACTTCAGCGGGACAGTCACTGAACATGCAGTACCCCCAGCATTTGAAAATAGGCACTGTCCTTGTAGAGCCCAGCACTTTTACTCTGTCTGACGAATGCAAAGCTGCAGTAGGGAATAATTTTCTCTGGCACGTCTCTGGCAATTGTGTTTATCCATTGCAGTCCTTGGAAGGCATCTTTTCTGTTTCTTCTTGAATGCATTCCAGGCAGAACGAGGGATGGAAAAGGAGGGTGGTGAGGGGAGATTCCGTACAAAGATGCCATCTTCATCCTAGCTCGCACTAAATGGACTGTACTTATAAATGGACTGTACTTATATAGCGCTTTTCCAGTCATACTAACCGCTCAAAGCGCTATACACTACATATCACATTCACCCAGTCGCACACACAATCACACACACATTCATACCCCGATGGGCACATCAGGAGGCAACTTGGGGTTCAGTGTCTTGCCCAAGACACTTCGGCACGTAGTCTGGGGAAGCCTGGAATCGATCGCACAACCCTCCGGTTGAAAGACGACTGCTCTTCCACCTGAGCTACAGCCGCCCGGCAGTCTTCTTGGACATCTTGATCATCTGTACCATCTGGTGAATCTGCCCGTCACCATTTCTAGCAGCAGGCATGCTTTGCCCTTCCCTCTCCTCAGGCACAGAATGAAGGTAATCGCTGTCCACAACTGAACACGTCACCTTCATCTCTATCTGAAGCCTGACAACACATAAAGTCAAGGTTAAGGAGAGACCAACTCATTCACAACTTTTCAGGACCATTTAGTCTGGATCCCTTGGAGCCAGTTTCACACAACCAAGCATTGGCATAGCTAGGACTGAGAATGTGTCAAACTGATAAACTTGCGATCCACCTTTTTTAAAGAAGACCTTTTCAGCCTAAAACGGTTGATGGGATTGTTTGGAACATTCAAGGCTTTGCACAAGTCTCCCCAGACATCTTGTTGGTGGATGTCAAAGATCCCAGTAAATTCTGGACATGCCTAGAAATGTCCTTATGGGAGATAAATTTTTTTCTTGACTGTTGAAACAAATATATTGAAACACACAATTACCAGATATCAAATAGGTGAGGAACTGTAGGGTAACTGATACAATAGTGTCCAAAGTCGGTCCTCAAGGGCCACTGTCCTGACGGTTTTCCATGCCTTCTTGCACCAGCACAGCTGGCTCAAATTAAATTAATCTAAAAGCCTATGAATTTGAGTCAGGTGTGTGTTGGAGAAGGGAGACATGGAAGACCTGCAGGATTGTGGCCCTCGAGGACCGAAGCTGGACACCCCTGGATCAGTACACTCGGTGTGTACTGATATTATGAACTCAGTTGCCCCGTTCTCCATCAGACGCCTAAAGCCCGCGTCCCAACCCTGGCTGAATGACTCCACTCGCACGCTCTGCCGTGAGTGTCGACGTGCGGAGCGCCGGTGGAGAAAGGATAGGCTGCATGTCTCATTGGGGTTGCTGAGGAAATGTCTGATGGAGTATCAGAAAGCTGTGAAGGTTTCTAAAACAACTTATTTTTCCAACCTCGTGGTCAAAAACAGTCATAAACCTCGTTTTCTCTTCTCCACCATTAACAGACTCGTGAACCCACCAAAGCCCCTGTCTCTCCCGCCCTCTGTAGACCTTTGCAACAGATTTAAAACCTTCTTCATGGATAAAATCACACTCATTAGATCTCTTCCGGCTCCATCCTCCTCGTTACCTGTGGTCTCCCCCCTGACCTCTCTGACTGTCTTAGAACAGTTTGAACCAGTATCACTGACTGCCCTATCTAAGGTTGTCTGTGGTTCCAAACCCTCTTTCTCCCCCTCTGACCCCGTTCACCCAGTGCTGATTCGTGATGTATTTCACGACCTTGGCCCGTTCATTCACCACCTTCTTAACACATCCCTGGAGTCGGGCTGTGTCCCCTCTGTTTTTAAACATGCAGTTGTTCAGCCTCTGTTAAAGAAGCCTAACCTTGACCCTGTTGAGCTGGTGAACTACAGACCAATCTCAAAACTCCCTTTCCTTTCAAAAATCCTAGAGAGACTGGTGCTGCAGCAACTACAGTCTCATCTAGAACAGAACAATATTTCAGATAAGTTCCAATCAGGTTTTAAACCAGCCCATAGCACAGAGACAGCTCTCGTAAAGGTTTTCAATGACCTGTTTTTATCTGTCGACTCCGGCCACCCCGCAGCGCTTGTCCTTCTAGACCTGACGGCTGCTTTCGACACTGTGGACCACCAGATACTGATCTCCCGGCTTGAGCACTGCGTGGGTCTCCGTGGTACTGCTCTTAGCTGGTTCCGGTCGTATCTGTCTGGTAGATCTTTCTCTGTTCAGCTCGATAGCTTCTCATCTACTCCCTCTCCGCTGTCCTGTGGTGTTCCCCAAGGTTCCATCCTAGGCCCCATACTGTTTTCATTGTATCTACTTCCGCTGGGAATGATTTTTCAGAAATATGGCCTCCACTACCACTGCTATGCCGATGATGTTCAAGTCTACCTCTCATTGGACCCCCAAAATGGCCCAATAGACCGGCTCTTTCACTGTCTCAACGACCTGAAGGCGTGGATGGCTCTGAACTTCCTTCGCCTCAACGATGACAAAACTGAGATTGTTGTCTTCAACCATTCCCCATCCAAAAATAAGTTAAGCCCCGACCTCGGCCCCTATAGGGTCATATCCGCCCTCATGCCAAAACGCTAGGGTTCACCATCGATAGTGCTTTAAAGCTGGACACTCAGGTGAACTCTGTGGTGAAGAGTGTGTTCTTTCAGTTAAGAACCCTACATAAACTAAAACCCTACCTGCCCAGACAACACCTTGAGAAGGTAGTCCACCTGCTGATCATGTCTCGTCTGGACTACTGCAATTCCCTTTACCAGGGTTTAAATAAGCACTCCCTCCACCGTCTCCAGGTAGCTCAAAATGCCGCGGCTCGCATGCTCACTGGTGCACGCCGACGCGCTCACATCTCACCTATTCTGGCTCAGATTCATTGGCTCCCTGTTGCATTCAGGATTCAATTCAAAATTCTGCTCCTGGTCTTTAAAGCCCTCAATGGCCCCTCACCTACATACCTGGCCGAGCTCCTCACCAGCTACACCCCCCCCCCAGATCATTAAGATCCTCCTCCTCGCGTCTCCTGGATGTCCCCAGGTTTAGATGTGACGCTAAGGGTGGCAGAGCCTTTTCTGTGGCGGCCCCACGGCTGTGGAACGCGCTGCCTCTGAATATCAGAGCCGCTCAGTCACTCCCTGCCTTCAAAAAGCTGCTCAAGACCTTCCTCTTTACCCAGGCCTTTCCATCACTATAACCCCCATTCCCTACTCTCCTCTTTCCTTCCTTGGTCTCCCATGTCATCCCTCCTTTTATTGTGTTTTAGCTCTGGGTCATTACAACCTTTTTAATATGACTGGTGTCCTTTGTATTTTATTTTTGCTTCATGTAAATGTATACCTTCTCCTCTCTGTGAGTTTTTATTATTATTATTATTATTATTATTATTATTATTTTATTTTATTTTATTTTATTTTATTTATTTATTTATTTTTTATATTATTTTTTTATGACTTATTTTAAGTAACCTGCCATTAAGTTGAGTTGTACAGCACCTCGGGCTCCAAAAGGATGTTGTTAGTGTGCTCTATAAATAAATTGAACTTGAACTTGAACTTGAACTTGGATTAGGACATTCCAGGTCGCAAACTGTAATGTCTGACTTCCTTGGTGCTATATTTTCACATACACATGCAATAATAGGTCTTACCTTCTCAGATGTTTTAAAGATGAGGCAAAATAGGATTGAAGGAAAAAAAGTGATTTAGAATATTGCCTTGTTTTTTTTTTTTTCTTGTTGTTTTTTAAATGAGATACATTTCAAAACATCACTGGAATTATGTCGGGAGAAGAGATGAAATGAAAAATACTTTATTTATCCCAGAAGGGAAATTCAACAATGTAAAAAAGCTCTTTTTTTTTTTTTTTTTTTTTTTTTGATGACACATAACTTAAACTAGTGACAATTTCACAAATCACCAAGTAGGGCTGTCACGATTAGTCGATTAATTGACTAATCGTCAACTATCAAAATAGCTGACGATTAATTTCATAATCGAGTTTTATTGATTTGTCTTTAAGCTTTGTTTTTCCGCTCAAAGTTGCCACTGTACCCTTTGCTGCATTGTCCGCCGTTCTGTCTTTTCATCTTTTCTTGAAATAGATTCAATAATAGTGTCCAAACTTTTGACTGTTACTGCAGATATGCTATAATTTTCATATGATCCACTTAGTCGACCTATCACCAAAATAATCTGTGACTTTTCGATTATCTAAATAATCATTTGTGGCATCCCTATCACCAAGTAAATGAAATTGTGTTAATATGGGACAAACTTATAAAACTGACCCCAGTTTTATGTTTCCTAGATTCCACACACCTGTTTCTCATTTATGATTGAGCTAACTGATGTGTCCTCAACTCAAGTAATTTGAGTCCAACAATCATCCAATTAATCTATTATGTTGAATCAACAGTTCAGCATGTTTCCTAGATTCCATTCACCTGTCTCTCATTCATGATTGCACTAACTGATGTATTCTCACCTCCAGCAATCATCAATGATCTAGTTAATCTAATGTCTTCAATCAACAGCACATCTTGGACATTCAACACAGGGAGTCACAAAATCCCTGTCTTTTTTGTGACTCCCCCAAATTCACAAAATTTGGAGGAGGCCTCTGAAGGCGTTGGTATTGTGCCAAAGTGCAAACCTTGTCTAGATGTCAGAAACCATAATTGTTGCATTATTTTTTGAAAAAAATGTTCTTTTATATTTATCATACTTATTTTAAATAATTTTTTTCCCTCCTCCTAATATTTCCATCCTCATCTGGGGTCATATTTCCTTTTGCGCTGTTGTCTCTTGCAATTCTCCTCGCTGCAAACTTTGAAACACACAAAACTGTGCAAATGTGTTGAAACATTTGCACCCACTGTCATTTGCACCTTTATTCTTTGTAAATCACGTGCAAACTGTGGTTCAGCCCTTCAAGTAAAATTCTAGATTGCACGTGCAAATTACTACACGAAAATTTGAATCTGACTAGATCCGTCCCTTTGAGTGGGACGGAAGTATAAAAGAGAGTAGGAGCATTTCTCACTGGGAAAAGCAGTTGAGGGCGGGGCTTACAGTTCAAACTAAACTGTTCTTGCTTATGGTTCAAAAATGTGCAAAAAAAACAGTACAAAACCTTTGAGAAGAATTTCATTTATCCCGGGGAAAATTCATTAATTCATTTGGTTTGTGATGTTCATGTTTTTCTAAGTTTGTCTTCCTGTAGGTGCTCTTGATGATTCTCTGCCATGTTTTCTTAGAGGCTGTAAGATGTCTCCTCTAAAGCCTGGTCCAAACTACACGAATTTAGACCGATTTTGGCCCGACGGAGGCGTCGCAGACAGTCGCTCACTGTCGTGCACGATTCTGCGTCGTCGGGTCGCAGGACGTCGTGTCTTCGCTCCGTGTAATGTGACACAATCAGCGATTGGCGATTTGGCGTCTGCGACGCTCCACGACCACGACGCAGAAAGACTGGCGTGTCAGAATTTTTTGGTTTTGTCCGTGTAGTGTGACACGTCCCACGACATGTCACCTCATATTGACCAATAGGAGGACAGTGCGCCTTTCGCCTCTACCAGAGAGACGCTCAGGTGCGCCGGTACACAAATAACAGTGGAGGAAAGGAGGAGAGACGCAGTCCCGCTCCGGTGGAGCGGGGGAGAGATTTATGGAGCTGTGGCATCAGTTTACTCCAGAAAAAAAAGAAAAGAAAAGAAAGACTGGGTGTGCCAAATTTATTTTCAACAGTGTTAAACCTCCACGAACATTCAAAAGGGTGCATCTCTCTTGAATAAAACATTACTTTATTAACTCGAAACATAACCACACGATGTGTGTGTTCTATCAGTAATAGTAATAGTCAACAGTAGTTCACAGCAGGTAAACGTGCACGAATGTGACGCTCTCAAATAAATCAATGACAAAATCACAGAAAAATCACTTTGTTTAAATAAAAACACCGCAACATAACAGACATTGCGCTCAATGAGATGAGCAAATATGACACCCATGCGCGCTCGTGCACTCAGCCGTAACTATCCACTTTACGCGTGATCATCAAAGCTAATTAACCCTCTGAACACACCTACTGGGTGCAGAATAGACACAGCGATGCTGCTGTGCACTGCGCAGCTCTCAGTTTATCATGCGTGTGTGATTTCATGTGGTTGCCATGGTTTCCAGCGTGCGCTCTGAACTGATGGAGTTTAGTGAATGACGTGAGGACGCACCTGTATGCGTTCGTATAGAACAACACACTTTATTTCACTTTATGCCAGTTTTTTAAAAGTAGCGTCACTGGGCCTGCTGGACTTTGGTCTCGTGGCAGCAGACTGTGGTCAGCCTGATGGTTTTGGCTTCGCTTGGCACCGGGCGTCCTGCGCGCGGTGCGTGATGCACCTGGTGGAAGCAACGGCGCCGATCAGAGCCCAGTTTCTCTCTTTCAAAGCTGTTTTTCAAAGATGAGCAGCGAGTCTTTCTGTGCGCATCGTGGATTTAATCCTGTTTAGTTACAACTGAAAACCCGCTCCACAGAACAACTGGAACAGGCAGAATACACACAAACAGGTCATGTTGGTCACAATAATGGAGGGAACTGATGTCTCCGTCCACTTTCCATTTCATAAGTGACCCAAACAGTCAATTCAGAGACTCCAAACCAAGTGACTGATTGACAGCTGCTTGTCCCGCCTCCCGTTTCGCGTTGTCTTTTGCGACACCCCGCGACGATCAGACGGTTGTCTGTCTGGTGCAATCCTTGTAGTGTGACCACTCGCGAGTAACACGACACCGTACGATTTTATGACACAATTTCTGTTAATGTGACATATGACCATCGTGAACGACGGAAAAAGTCGTGTAGTTTGATCCTGGCTTAAGTTTCTTCATAGATGTAGCAGCTGGTTTTCTGTTTAGTATTTGCTTCTACTGTTTTCTGTCTTTTGAGTGTTTGTTTTTCAGCTTCATACCTTTTATTCTCTCTGGTTCAGCTTTGATATGTAATTCAGAAATAAAGAACGCTGAAAGTAAAGAATAATCCTTGATTATGAAGGTGAGCCTTTTACCCTCAAAGCTTCATTTACTTTACAGCCATGAAGCTCCCACCTGAATTTGTTTGCTAGGACAACATGGTGGGAAGACCATCATTTCAGTGCCATAATGCTGGACAGGATGAAGTGAAAGGGGGAAAACAACTAAAGGATGACATTTACTGCCATGCCCTCACTGCAGAGTATCTCTGTGATCCAGCACCAGTAAGTCAAGCGAAAAGCAGCTGTATTAGTAGCCTGAGAGATTCTTCACTTCAAAGTCTCATCTGCTTAGTTCAGCAGTCCTGCACCTGGCATGTAGCTTTGCTGCCTTATCAAGGAGAGAGAAAGTGTGTGTGTGATCCCATATCATAAAAAAATCCAAGCACATATCACCTCTCTTGAAGTTCTGAAGATCCCTACTTTTACTCCACTTAGATAACACCAGCCCTACCAGTGCTTATTGCAGACGTTCCCATCATGGTCTTCATATAACTTTATATAAAAGAATGTGACAAGTTGAAAGTAATGAAATCTTTGTAGCACCTGTTTTTATTTTGAAAGCCTCTTTTTCTCCTTTTTCTGTTACAGAAAATTTAATCTTGTGTCCATTCAACGCTGTTTATATTTGACCAAACTGCTTTATGGTGGCTGTCAGGGGGCCGAATGTAAAATCTGCCTTTTTATTGCCACAAATCTTTCCCCACTGAATTGTTATTGGACTGTAATGTGATTTCCTTCAGGAGAAAACTCTCCTGCTGACTTTTCTGTGTTATTATACGGGGAAGTAGCACAAAATGTAGATGACTGCTGAATCCATGTAAAGTTATTATGCTAAGCCTGTTTAATACCGCTTGAGTAAAGTACATGGGAAAAGGCTGAGATAGTGAGCATTACACTGTTACCCAGAATACCTCTGTGGCAAAAAGGTGACTATAGCTGTGTCCCATGTTCAAGTGTGCAGACTGCGAAGTGTGGATTCGTCCGCTGCATACGTCACGGCAGCGCGCCAAGTCCTGTCCTGTTTCAAAACCATCTGGAGAATCCTCCGAATCCAGCCTCCAAACCCACACTCCGTTTGGCCTGAAACGAAGAATACATCGCATGTATCCTTCGTGGCCTCACCTATCCCAGAATTCATTGCACACACGATGGCTAAAAGTGAGCAGCAAAATGCAGAGGAGTACGCTTTCAAATGTAAGTATTGTATACCTTACTGTAAATGTGACGGAGCCATGTATTTGAAAGAAAAGAAATGTCTTCACACGAAAATGCATTAAAACCGTACAATATGACATAACATTGGTCAGTTGTCACCACCAAACAAAAGCTGACTGCACCTGAAAGTTGATCAAAAGCCGCCTGGTCTCTGTAAATGCATTAGTTCACTTAAGTGTCCAATGATAACAAACACTTGTGAATGAAAATCATTAAGCAATCATTCCTCGTGTTAATGTAGTATTTACCCTTGATGAATATTAGCCAACAACACATTAACAGTGAGCACATACTGTCATTAATTAAGATTTATCACAATCACACAACATTACATATGACTACATCATATCGAAATTTAAACAAGAAAAATTTGACAACAATAATGATATTGCAGATATTTTGCCAACATTGTTAGTCCTAAAATGAGTAACATAACCTGTTGGCCTTCTTTATTGCAGCTGGAGGACCAGATTTCATACTACAGAGATATATTCCAGCCAGCAAAGTTGTGAACTATTCATTTTATTTCTTCTTAAGGGTCTTCTTATGTCTACAAGCAAGGCAGCACCTCATGTTGCATCCTCTTTTCTTGTTTTTTGCAACTGTGAATTTGATAATTGTTTCATATCTCATATTTATGTTCCCTTTTTTATCAGGACTATCCTGGAAAAAATGGGCCTGCAGGACAAAATAACAGCGGCCCAAGCAAAGAAGAAGTGGGACAACTTAAAGAAAAAATATAAAGTATGTATAATATGTCGCACATCCTCAGCATTTATTGCCCAAACAAGACTTGTGTATGATTGCTGCTGATGACTATTGTGTGTGGTGTCTGTCTGCCCCAGGAGTGCAAGTATCCAGGGACTGGAGAAGGAGTGGGAGGTAAACCCACTGCTGCAACTTGGCCCTGGCATGTCCTCGTGGATGAGGTGCTAGGACAGAGGCCATCCAGCAACCCCCCTGTCCTAGTTGCCTCCATTGAAGAGGACAGGCCAGGGCCAAGTTCGGCAGTGGGTAGCCAGCAAGTCCCGGAGGACAGAGGGACAGGGGGAGGAAATAGAAAGAGGGACGATGTGGTGGACCTCTTGAGGGAGGAAATGCAGCTCCAGAGAGAGGCGGAGGAAAGAAGGGCAGAGAGGATGGAGAGACTATTCTCCCTGCTCGATAAATGCATTGAAAAAAAATTAAATAAAATAATTCCTGCAATAAATCTTCCAACTTTTTTATTGTCAACAGAAAATTTAGATAAATTCAGGAATAAAATATTGCAAACAATTAACAACAACACCGCAGGGAGGTCCTGGCTGTGCTGGTGAAGCTGGATGGGATGCCATGGGATCCTGACTACAGGGTGGTCTCCAGAGTGTTTTTCTTGTCCACCACATCGTCCAGCGATTTGGTTTGCAGGACTGGCCAGGTCGACAGCTGCCATGTCACTATTTGCATAAGGAGGCATTAATAAGCAGGCATCATCACATCTTGGCAACACAAACCTTTTACCTCTTCTTTAATTTACCTCTATAAATAATCATGATCAGGGGGCACTTCCACCAGAACTGATACCTCAGCTGACAGTCGGTCCCGCCAGGCTGCACCACTAACAGCATCCAGCTCCATCTCCCCATCATCCTCTGGCTCATCCTCCACAGGCTCTTCCTCTGGGTCTATGACGTCCCCCACCCCGAGGCAGATGTTGTGGAGGATGGCACAGGCTGTAATGATCTGAAAAATAGAAAGAGAAAATGAGATACTGTGCAATTTATTGTAGAAAATCTGACAGGTATTTTGGTCACTGACGTATGGTGCGAAGGTGTGGTGGACCTCCAGCGCCTGCAGGAAGATGGAGCAGAACCTGCTCTTCATCATCCCAAAAGCACGCTCTATTATGGAGCGTGCCCGGGTGTGATGATGATTGAAGCGCTGGGCTCCCACACCTCACAGCGGCCTTTTGAGGGGGAGTGGCTGCCGAAGGCAAGGGTACCCACCATCAGCCAAGATGAAGTACCCTGGAGGAGGGTACAGTGCCCTCCTGTACAGTGGGCTGTGTCGGAGGACTCGGGAGTCATGAACAGACCCCGGCCAGCCCACGTAGGTGTCAATGAAACGACCCTGATGGTCACAGACAGCCTGCATGATTACAGATGGAAACAATTTGCGGTTTCTGTAACGGTGACCATCAGGGCCGCTTGGTGCCTTTATTCTGACATGGCAGCCATCGATGGCACCTGCAGCTCTGGAAAAAGCTTGATGACTGGCCAGCCCTGCAAACCCTCGAGGCACAGCTTCCAACTCTGCCTCTGCTGTTGGGAGACGGATGACCTGGTGGCGAATGGCCACCACCTCCTTGGTGACTCGGTGGACGATGCGGTGGACGGTGAAACGGGGTATTCCAAACACTCTGGAGACCACCCTGTAGGATGTCCCAGAGGCAAACCAAAAAAGAAAAACTAGATTTTCTATTGTGGCACCCCATCCACTGCACCTTTCCTGCTGTAGAAATCCCTGCAGCACAGCCAGGGCCTCCCTGCTAAGGCGAAGATCCTGCCGGGTGTCCTCTCCTCTGAAATACCTGTCCAGCACAGGCACTGAAAGGTTGATACGGGAGTTCAAATGCCTGTGCTGGTTTAGGTGACAAGAGAGGGGAAAGTTGGCTAATTAAGTAATAAGCTATGCCCCTATTTTAAATCATAAACATTTTAGATATGAGCATTCCTTAGGGCCCTAAGGATATTCTATAGCCTACCATGCAGATTTACACACAAACACCTGACATGATTATTAAGATTACCCATACGTAGCCGACTTCTGGCAATCCCTCCTGATTAGGCATATTAAATGAATGAATGAATGAATGAATGAGCGTGTGTGTTGGCTACATTTGTTACCACAGAGTATCCAAATATTTTTGACTTGTGACTTAGGCCTGTTTACTGCAAAAACTGAATTTTATAATTATACGGGTTAGGCTACATGGATTTGAATCAAATTTGATTTGAGTCAATACCTGGACATGTTGCCCTCTCAGCCAGAGGAGAGCTAGCCTGGATCTCCTCCTGGACCTCATGCTTTCTTCTTCAATTAAAACATAAATTAGGATGATCAAAATAAATAATTCTGGCTCCATTTGCATTTCTCACTTTTTTTTTTTGTTTGTTTCTTTTATTCAAAGGCTTCTCTGATTAGAGTGCCAAAAAAACGCCGAATATCTGCAAAAGTGAAGGTGCCTTGATTGGCTTTTAAATTCCGACAGCTGTCTTGTCTGCGGTTGCTAGGCAACGACACAGGGGCGCAGTGGAGCGCTCGTTATCTAGGCTGTCCCATTTCAGCAGCCGACCGTTTCAGGAGGCTGCTTCGGAGTGTGCGGACTACGTAGCACACTCCGTACCCTACGTAGTCTGCGCACTTCCCAGTCTACACACTTCAACATGAGACTCACCTTATAGCTGTGTTCAAAATCATCCACTCACTCCCTATTCCCTATATGTGTATATGATGTAGTCCAAATATATATATATATATATATTTGTGTGTGTGTGTGTGTGTGTGTGTGTGTGTGTGTGTACAGTCATCCTCAAAATTGTTCGTACCCTCCAAGTAAAGGAGGAAAAAAAATCAACAGTTCTTCTAAAAGTGAAATAAGTTGAAATTGACAAAAGTGATAATAAATAAAAGTTCTATGAAATTCCTGACTTCAATTTGGATTGTGATTCAGCAAAATTTTAAACATGTGTCTGGGACAGTTTTGTTTTCTTGGTTTTTTTAAAAATTATTTTCAACCACAATAGGGGATTATCACGCTTCCGTGTTCCGAACTTCCGGTTTTAAACACTTAGAGGGCCCACTTCCGGCCCAGTTCAATGTCCCTACTTTACTTCGTAGATAACGTGAATAAACGCCAACCCTACTTAAATTTTCACAGATTCCAGACTGAAGTGATACTAAGGAAGAAGTGGATCAAAGCGATTCTCCAGAGTGAAGGGCCGAACTTTATAATAAAGCAATGTAGCATGTTTGTTTGCAGCCGGTGGGGCACAACACCGGCATGCTAGCATTAGCCAGCTAGCATTTACCGACGTGCTTAACTTTGTGCGTCTTAAAACACACAAACATCTGAAAATCGGGTCTGTACCCCCCCGTTTCCAGTGGAACAACTGGAGACTGCCAAGAAAGGAGATGCTTTCAGATGCTTGTGTGTTTTCAGCCGCACAAAGTTAGGCTGTTATCAAGCTGGCTAATGCTAACCTGCTAACAGTCTGCCGGCTACTACTCTGTTAAACTTTGTAAATCGGATAAACGCCAATGCCAAGTTTTCATTCCAGACTGAAGTGATGCTAAGGAAGAAGTGGATCAAAATGACCGATTCGCCGCAGTGGAGGACCGAACTTTATAATAAAACGACACATATTTGTTTGTGGCCGGCAGTCTGCGCAGTCGAGTAAGCAGGTTAGCATTAGCCAGCTCGATAACGTGCCTAACTTTGTGCGGCCGAAAACACACAAGCATCTGAAAGCGTCTCCTTTCTTGGCAGATGGAAGAGGAAGAGGAAGTGTCCAAATTCCGGGAACTTCCGGTAAGCGTGATAATCCCCTATTCAAAAGCAACCATTTTAAGATAAAAAATAATAATAATAATAATAATAAAAAATGTGTATACAGTAATGAAAAAAAATTAAGAGACCACCCTTGTTTTCTCATATTTCTTGGTCATTTTAATGCTTGGTACTACTAAAAGTACATTTGTATGGACAAATATAATGATAACAACAAAAATAACTCAAGAGTTTAATTTAAGTACTTATCTAGCCATTTTCCATGTTTTCATGATAAGTAATTTTGGTTTTTAAATTCTTACATCAATAGCTCTGGCATTGTACTGCCAAAACAGTGCTTGGCATTCTATATTTTCTTTTCTGTCTCTTTTAGTCACATGATTCACACCACAGTTGGTATTTGGTTGCATAATCATTATTTTTGATGACAAGGGTGGTCTCTTAATTTTTTCCTTTGAAAAGATTATCCCTTGAAAAAGAGACTGTGTCTCTCAATGGGACTTACCTGTATAAGTATAGGTTAAACAAAAAAAGATTTCCATGGCTGTATATACAGCTGTGTGAAAACTGATTTCTTATTTTTTTGCACGTTTGTCACACTTTTATGTGTCAGATCATCAAACAAATTTAAATGTGAGACAAAGATAACACAAGTAAACACAAAATGCAGTTTTTAAATAAAGATTTTTATTAGTAAGGGGGAAAAAAATCCAAACCCACATGGCCCTCTGTGAAAAAGTGATTCCCCTCTAAACCTAATTGGTTGTTCCACCCTAAGCACCCTAACAACTGCAACCAAGCAGTTGTGATAACTGGCAGTGAGTCTTCTACAGCGCTGTGGAGGAATTTTGTTCCACTCATCTTTGCAGAATTGTTGTAATTCAGCCACATTTGAGGGTTTTCCAGCATGAACCACCTTTTTAAGGTCATGCCACAGCATCTTAATGGGATTCAGGTGGGGACTTTGATTAGACCTCTCCAAAGTCTTCATTTTGTTTTTCTTAAGCCATTCAGAGGTGGACTTGCTGGTGTGTTCTGGATCATTGTCTTGCTACAAAACCCAAGTGTGCTTCAGCTTGAGGTCACCAACAGATGGCCGGACATTCTTCTTCAGGATTTTTTGGTAGACAGCAGAATTCATGGTTCCATTTACCACAGCAAGTCTTTCAGGTCCTGAAGCAGCAAAACAGCCCCAGACCATCACACTACCACCACCATATTTTACTGTTGGTATGATGTTCCTTTTCTGAAATGCTGTGTTACTTTTACGCCAGATGTAATGGGACCTCCACCTTCCAAAAAGTTCAACTTTTGTCTCGTCAGTCCACAGAGTATTTATCCAAAAGTCTTGAGGATCATCAAGATGCTTTCTGGCTAAACTGAGACGAGCCTTTATGTTCTTTTAGCTCAGCAATGTTTTTGGTCTTGGAACTCTGCCATGCAGCCATTTTTGCCCCCCAGTCTCTTTCTGATGGTGGAGTCATGAACACTGACCTTAACTGAGGCAAGTGAGGCCTGCAGTTCTTTGGATGTTGTTCTGGGGTCTTTTGTGACCTCTTGGATGAGTCGTCGCTGTGCTCTTGGGGTACTTTTGGTCGGCCGGCCACTCCTGGGAAGGTTCACCACTGTTCCATGTTTTCGCCATTTGTGGATAATGGTTCTCACTGTGGTTCTCTGGAGTCCCAAAGCTTTAGAAATGGCTTTGTAACCTTTTCCACACTGATAGATTTCAATTCATTTGTTTCTCAATTTTTCCTGAATTTCTTTGGATCTTTTTGGTCTGGAGGTTTGGACCCCCCCACTAAAGTTTACTTGAGTTATCTTTGTCTCACATTTAAATTTGCTTGATGATCTGAAACATATAAGTGTGACAAACATGCAAAAAAAGGGGGCAAACACCTTTTCACACAACTGTATCTTAGGGATGGGCATTTTAGGTCATTTTTACGTCTTTCATAGTCTTTATTTGTCCCTTTAGCAAAGTACAAAAAAAATTACATTTAGTATATTTACCATTTATTATTGTGTACAACAGGGTTTTGAACAAAGTTTTACCATGAAGTGATGCAAAAAGTTTCAGAAACTGTATCAAAGATGATACATGCAGCATTATAGGATATCTTTGTCTTTTCTCTGGAACGTTCAGCAGGATCAAATCACTTGAACAGCAACATTTTCCCTTAAAAGAAATAGTCAAACCCCTCACTTAAAATGTTTGGAGACAAGTATTGCAACACTTTGTTTTTGAAAAATGCATATGTAAAACTAAATGGTGCAAACTTTGGCCATTTATCAGGGCAATTTGTTCAGTAAAACGTGGATTCAATTAAAAACCGATTATCCAAAGTGACCAGGGTGCAGACACTGGAGTAGTTGGCAATTAGTGCTGATTATGTTTTAAATGTCGTTGTAATTATGAAGAACAAGACGCACTGGCATTAAACAGCAAGGCTAAACACTTTCCAATGGTTGTTAGTGTTGTGTTACATGTTAAGATATTGAAAAGCATTAGTACTAAGCAACAGGTCAAAAATCTCAACAAGATTAGTTTGCTTGAGCTGCTATTTCCAACATCACCAATTATTACAAGCTCATTATGTGAACATGACAGTAAATGGAAATGTCTAAGAAATGCAGATTAGTTTGTTCTTAGTCGTTTATTGTGATGTATATGCATTCATGTAATAACCACTGAAGGGAGGGTTAGTGGAAGTCTGAGTGGCTTATTATTCGTTTTTATTTTTTCAAATAAACTCCTCCCCTGCTATTGATAACTACAATGCTCTCTTAATGTAGTGGTTCCAGAGGCTTCTGAGCTTTAATTTACAAAAGTAGTTCAGGATCAGCGTTTTTTGCAAAATGTGGCCACATTTTATCCAGATTAGAAACATTCCTAGAAACATCAGCTCTAATTTACTCTCTGTGCATGTGTTGGGAGAAATCACTTAAGCTAGGTATTAAGCATGTCCCTTCACATGATTATCTCTGGCAGGGGTGTTTGAGTTGGGCATGCATGAAATGTGTTTCTTTTAAGAAGGAGGAGACTTTTCTACCTTTTATCCAGTTAACTTCTCCTCTGCATCTACTCTAAGAGTCGCAGATTAGTGAAATGCCAGCAGCCGACGACAACTCGCAGCAGGATTTGTTGGGAGTTGTTTAGGAAGGAGGGATGCACCTGCTGACAGAAGCTGAGGAAGGAAAACCAGGGAATAGGCTTACCAACCTAACTGTCATACATTTTCAATCCCATTGAGAACATTTGCTGGCTCATAATTGGCTTTGGTGCAATCTTGTCTCTGTAAGGAAACCTGCAGGTTTGTGCTGTATGGTTCTTTATAAGTTTGTATATTTTAAGGAAATGAGCCTCAGAAAAGAAGAAAGGGGATTGAAGTGACTTTGAACGTGGCATGGTTGTTGGTCTATTTCAGAAACTGCTGATCTACTGGGATTTTCACACACAACCATCTCTGTTTAAAATATCATTAAAAGAATATTTACCATGTAGTTTTTCATATAAAACATAATTAAAAGGATTGTTTATAAAGTTTGTGTGTGAGTAAGTGTATGTATGTGTGTGTATATGTATATATATATATATATATATACATATATATATATATATATATACACACACACACACATACATACACACAGTAGGTATGGAAAGTATTCAGACCCATTTAAACTTTTCACTCTTTGTTTCATTGCAGCCATTTGCCATAATCAGAAAAGTTCATTTTTTTTCTCATTGTTGTACACTCAGCACCCCATCTTGACAGAAATGTAGAATTTTTTGCAAATTTATTGAAAAGGAAAAACTGAAATATCACATGGTCATAAATATTCAGACCCGTTGCGCAATACTGAGTAGAAGCACCTTTTGAGCTCTTACAGCCATGAGTCTTCTTGGGAATGATGCAACAAGTGTTTCACACCTGGATTTGGGATCTTCTGCATTCGTCCTTGCAGATCCTCTCCAGTTCTGTCAGGTTGGATGGTGAACGGTGGTGGACAGCCATGTTCAGGTCTCTCCAGAGATACTCAATTGGGTCACAGAGTTGTTCTGAAGCCACTCCTTTTTTATTTTAGCTGTGCTGAGGGTCATTGTTTTGTTGGAAGGTGAACCTTCGGCCCAGTCTGAGGTCCTGAACACTATGGAAGAGCTTTTCTTCCAGGATTTCTCTGTACTTGGCCGCATTCATCTTTCCTTCAACTGCAACCAGTCGTCCTGTCCCTGCAGCTGAAAAACACCCCCATAGCATGATGCTGCCACCACCATGTTTCACTGTTGGGATCGTATTGGGCAGGTGATGAGCAGTGCCTGGTTTTCTCCACACATACCGCTTAGAATTAACTCCAAAAAGTTCAGTCTTGGTCTCATCAGACCAGAGAATCTTATTTCTCACAGTCTGGGAGTTCTTCATGTGTTGTTTGGCAAACTCTATGCGGGCTTTCATATGTCTGCACTGAGGAGAGGCTTCCATCGGGCCACTCTGCCATAAAGCCCCGACTGGTGGAGGCTGCAGTGATGGTTGACATTGTGGAACTTTCTCCATCTCCCTTCTGTATCTCTGGAGCTCAGCCACAGTGATCTTTGGCTTCTTCTTTACCTCTCTCACAAAGGCTCTTCTCCCACGATTTCTGTTTGGCTGGACGGTCGGGTCTAGGAAGAGTTCTAGTCGTCCCAAACTTCTTCCATTTAAGGACTATTGAGGCCACCGTGCTCTTAGGAACCTTTAGTGCTGCAGAAATATTTTTGTAACCTTGTCCAGATCTGTGCCTCGCCACAATTCTGTCTCTGAGCTCCTTGGACAGTTCCTTCCACCTCATTTGCTCTGACATGCGCTGTGAGCTATAAGGTCTTATGGTTTTTAGGTCTTAAGGCACAGGTGTGTGACTTTCCTAATAAAGTCCAATTAGTTTAATTAAACACAGCTGGACTCCAATGAAGGAGTAGAACCATCTCAAGGAGGTTCAGAAGAAATGGACAGCATATGAGTTAAATATGAGTGTCACTGCAAAGGGTCTGAATTCTTATGGCTATGTGATATTTCAGTTTTTCATTTTTAATAAATCTAAAAAAATTTCTGCATTTCTGTTTTTTTTCTGTCAAGATGGGGTGCTGAGTGTACAATAATATGGCTGTCCCTGGGATACTTTTCAAAACGTCGCTGACGGTCGGAGCGGGCTTTTTTTCCCCTCTCTCCCTCCCACCCACTGGAGCTACGGTACCCCCACATATAGTTTCGGACATTTCATTCAGGATTCACTTAGTCTTTGGTAAGTTTACTGCTTCTGTTCGCTGTGGAGCAAGTACGGCAGCAGGTTGAAATGGAGAAGATGTTGGCGGTAGAAAAGATGAGACAGCAAACCGAGCAGGCCAGGTTAGATCTAGAAACTGCTAAACTGGACTTGTTGCGTGATGGTAAGATAGCTGATACGTCATCGTCTGGGAATTGGGAATTCTGGTATTTCTGCTCCTTTCCAAGATATCCTCGGTGATTTGCGGCTTGTTCCAAAGTTTAATGTGTCCGAAGTGGAAGTGTTTTTCACATTGTTTAAGCGCATTTCAGGGGCTCGGGGTTGGACTGATTCAGACTGTGCTACTCTTTTGCTGTGTGTCCTGGTTGGTCGAGCGCAGGAAGCTTCGTCTTTAATGAGTCCAACGGATTGTGCTGACTACAGTAGGATCAAATCAGCTGTTTTAAAAGCATACGAGCTGGTCCCGGAGGCGTATCGCCAGCGGATTCGGTCATGGAAGAAGGGGGATAGGATCCGAGGATTTGACAACTCATTTTACACGCTGGTGTTCTTCGGCTCAAGTGAAAGATTATGATGGGTTGTGTGATCTCATCATTCTAGAGCAGTTTAAGAATTCTGTCTCAGACCGGGTGGCTTTGTACATCCCTGAACAGAAGGCGACTTCTGTGTCCAAGGCTGCTGCTCTAGCGGATGAATACGTACTCACCCATAAAGGTGTTTCTGGACCTGTTGGGTCATCAGGAGGAGGACCTGCTGGTTTTTGCTGCTGATACCGGCTCAGAGAAGGTTTTTAATTTCTGTCACAAGGCAGGACACTAGAACCGGGATTGTTTTGCTCTCCGGTCCTGGGCCAAACAGTATGGTCATAAGTCAGTGGCTATGACCGCTGCTGCTGGGGATTCTGATACCGCAGCCTCGGCTGTTCCCATGGCAACACAGTCGGCCTTACAGTCTTATGCTCCTTTCATTTTTAAAGGACACGTGACGTTATTGGATAGTAAGATAAAGGCACCTGTTACGATTTTACGTGATACGGGGGTGTTTGATTCGTTTATCTTGTCATCTGCTCTGCCGTTTTCTCAGGAGTCTGCTACTGGTTTCTCGCTCCCGGTGTTGGGCATGGGAATGTCCTCGTTTTATGTCCCTGTTCATAAACTGAACTTGCACTCTGATTTGTTTGATGGGCCAGTGGAGATGGGTGTGCGTCCCTCTTTGCCTGTCCCGGGGGTTACGTTAACTCTGGGGAATAATGTGTCCGGTGGTGCAGTGTGGCCTGAACGTCGTCCGGTGATGGTTTCGGTGCCAGAGATGGACTCTGATGCGCCAGCTCTGCGCTTTCCAAGTTTATGTTCATTAAGCTGGTATGAGTTTAAATATTTAAAATCATGATGATGAATTGCTAAAATACGGCAAACTGCAGCTGCATCAGTGGCTGTTTATAAGCTTCTAACGACTTATTAACTTTTATTTATTTTATTTTTTATGTGGTAGTATCCCGCTTATAGCCACCATAGCCACTTACAAAAGAAATGAATATCAAATCGATGTTTTTTTTTTGGGGGGGGGGGGGGGGGGGGGGGGGTTGTCTTGTTTTTTTTTAACAGTTAAAATCGTTTTCACAGGAAGTGATGGAGCGGATGATTTACCGTCTGTCGTTGTGACGCTGCCAGCTGTAGCCACAGAACCTGCAGCTCGGTCGGTCTGCAGCTAATCAGACCTGGTCAGAGGAGGGAAGTGAGATGATTACCATTGTATTACATGATACAGTTTTATTCCAGAGGGCACTGACGGAGCCCAATAAGCCTGCAGGCTGCTTTCAGAGCGATGCGCTGTCACAGACATGATCTGGCATCTCCAGTCCAGCTTCTTGACGCACACATGAGCTCCGAAGGTTGTGGGTTGAACAGTCATTGCCCGCAACAAACATGTCCGCATCACACCTGAGCATGCAGAGATGCTTCTCTTTATTTAAAACAAATAACCAAACCAAAAAAGAGAAGAGAACGCCCTTTCATTTCACTCATCCCCATTAGGTACTTGGATTGGTACTCAGTATTGGCAAGTAGTCAAATGCAAGTACTCGTACTTGTACTTGTTCGGCAAAAAGTGGTATCGGGACATCCCAATTATTATGGTATGCCGTTTGATAACTCTAGCAATACATAATCGTTATAAATTTATTCATGGTAGCTGGCTGCAAAAACAGCCAACTACCATGTTTTTTTTTTCTGCTCCTGAAGTGAAAATCCAACCACTTCTGGCAAGTCGATTCATCCAGTACAACAAATAAACTCCCACGCTGAACGCAACCACATTTTCCCCAACTTGCCGTCCTCTACAGCTTAAAAAAAAAAAAAAATTCTCATGAACTCTGGAGCAAACATCGTTTAGCTAATGACAATTTGTCTCTGAGGAAATCTTCCTGCAGGCTGTTAGTTTCTTCCTCAGAGAGTGTGTATAGGTTAGGATTGTCTTTGAGTTTCTGTTCAATAAAGAGAGCGTCTTGCTACGATGCTGCGCATGCGTGTTTGTCACTTTGTGATTGGTGCCACCTTGTTGCGTATACCGGTGTCAGTTATGTTAAGGAAGCTACAGCTTGGCCTGAATATTCATATATATTACTCAAATATGCACAAATGAAGAAAAAAATGACTTAAATGAAGTTTTTTATCAGGAAATAACAGTAACGGAAAAGCTCTTAAAAGGCCATTTTTCATGATAGGACTCCTTTAAGAGCTACGGCAGCTGTTTGAAAAAAAAAATGTCAGGCTGAATCATCTTCAGTTATGGAAAAGATAATACCAAAATAGCCCAATGTGACAAGTAACAGTTCAGATCTATGGCAATGAGTGGTTGCAGTTATTTATCCATTTACTTAAAAATGTGATTTCCACGGTCCGTTTGGTGGATTTTATATTCCATGTAATTTTCCTGAATGTAAAAGTGGAACTGGGCTTCACTTGATCTTCAGGACAGATTTTGATGTCTACATACTGTATGAGTGAGTTCATTGTAGAGAACTTAGTTTTAATAAGACATTACTGATTATTCCTCATTTTATTATATGAATCAGATTACAAATATTTACATTACTTTGCTCACTTTTGCTGTGAGCAAAGAAAAAGTGAATAATATGTGCACACAGCTCAGAGCAGAGGCAGGCAGTGGTTTCTTTTCTACACATGAAGGCCTAATGTGACAAGAGGTTAAGACAATGAGATTCACCGGAGCGCTGCTGACTGATTGCAGTTCAGGAGGTGGAGGCGCTGGTGATGCAGCATCCGCACTTTTTTCACTTTAGTGTAATGTGTGAAAAAGCTGCCTCAGAGAGGAAGAACACTGCATCTGGAGGAGAAGTGTCATTATTTCTGGGCTAGATTGCTGTCCGGTTGCCGGTGAGTCATCAAAACATCAAACTGACGCAGGCATGAGAGAGAAGCGCGTCACCAATATGAATACCTTGTTGCTGGTGCACAGCCTTTGAATTAATAGTGAGTCACCGAAATGAACAAAATAAAAACACAGACCTCTCCAAAAGTGATCCTGCTTATATTGTGGGAACTATGAGATGATTATTTCTGAATGATCTCACTTTTGCTTCTGCTGTCTTTTTATTGACAATATTAGTGGCTTGATTACTGGGGTGGGGTTAGATACGCTATATTGCCAAAAGTATTTGCTCACCTGCTTTGACCCATGTATGAGTTTATGTGACATCCCATTCCTAATCCATAGGGTTCAGTATGACATTGGTCCACTCTTTGCAGCTAGAACAGCTTCAACTCTTCTGGGAAGGCTGTCCACAAAGTTTAGGAGTGTGTTTATGGGAATTTTTGACCATTCTTCCAGAAGCGCATTTGTGAGTTCATACATGTTGGTCAAGAAGACCTGGCTCTCAGTCTCTGCTCTAATTCATCCCAAAGGTGTTTTATCAGGTCAGGCCTCTGTGCAGGCCAGTCCAGTTCCTCCACACCAGACTCTGCCATCCAGGTCTTTATGGACCTGCTTTGTGCACTGGTACACAGTCATGTGCAGAGGAAGAGGAAGGGGCCAGCTCCAAACTGTTCCCACAAAGTTGGGAGCATGGGATTGTCCAAAAGTCTTAGCATGCTGAAGCTTTCAGAGTTCCTTTCACAGGAACTAAGGGGCCAAGCCCAGCTACTGAAAAACAACCGCACACCATAATCCCCCCTCCACCAAACTTTACACTGCACAATGCAGTCAGACAAGTACTGTTGTCCTGGCAACCACTAAACCCAAACTCATCCATCAGATTGCCAGATGGAGAAGCGCAATCCGTCACTCCAGAGGACGCCTCCACTGCTCTAGAGTCCAGTAGCGGCTGCTTTACACCACTGCACCCACGCTTTGCATTGCACTTGGTGATGTATGGATGGTTGCAGCTGCTCCACCATGGAAACCCATTCCATGAAGCTCTCTGCGCACTGTTCTTGAGCTGATCTGAAGACCACATGAAGTTTGGAGGTCTGTAGTGACTGACTCTGCAGAAAGTTGGCAACCTCTTTGCACTATGCGCTTCAGCATCCACTGACCCCGCTCCGTCAGTATACGTGGCTGTACACTTCGTGGCTGAGTTGCTGTCATTCCCAAACACTTCCGTTTTCTTATTATACAGTTGACAGTTGACTGTGAAATATTTAGGACCGAGGAAATTTCACGACTGGATTTGTTGCACAGGTGGCATCCGATCACAGTTCCACGCTGGAATTCAGGCCTAGCTGCTTCATTTTATACACCTGTGGCCATGGAAGTGATTGGAACACCTGATTCCCATCATTTGGATGGGTGAGCAAATACTTTTGGCAACATAGTGTAAGTTTGTTTCAACACTGTCCTATTGAACTTTGTGTTTTCTTAGGTGCAAAGTCCCAGAACTGTTTGGTCTGAATGTGCTTAGTCACTAATGTCATTGAAAGAATGTGGCCCCGTCTTACCCAGGCCATCAATTAAGGTCAAAACCATCAGACCTGAACATGTCCCCGATGCATTGCTGATGCTTTCACTTCCACCAAAGACTAATGTTATGTAAGGAGTAACCAAGTCCTGAAAGTCTTCGTCAGCTTTTCCCCTTCCATCCATTACTTCACCAGTTTTGTGGTATTCCTCTCTTGTATTCAGAGGTCACCTCTTGAGTTGTTTGTTTGGGTTAACCAACCATTGATCTTCCCTTCTCCGGCTCCCGCTCTCCTTTTCATTCTCCTCCATGAATCCCTGTAGGCCGACAAACGTCTGTCAATCAGCTCGCAGCCCATCCTGATGAAACACAATCGCCTTGAGGGTGTGATCTGCAGCTAGATGTGGGGTTTCATGTTGGGGATGAAAGGTCACAGTGTGCACTCTAACGTCTATCTGGAAATGTCTCTTCACTGATGAAACTTTACATGATTCTATTTCCATTTGTTTTCTAAGTATGTTTGCAAAAGTAAGCTCGGTTCCCCTGTTATTTCTTTTCCATCTGCAAGAGGAGGGTAGTGCATTTAGCTTTTCCTGCCAGAGAAGCCTGATTATCTCATCTCTCCATCATGTGGGTAATCTTGTAGTCAAGAAAAATGCAGCTGAAAAGCTGAAAGATGTCACATTTACACAGTATTGAATAAAGAAAGCCAAATTCATCCATCTGTCAAGGTCCTAGAAGAAAAACAAAACAAGCCTTTGTGGTTTGCCACAAGGATAATATTCAGCATATAAGGTTTAAATCTCAAGTCAAAGAAACTTTTTCTCTGAAATGCTTCTTTCATACCCAGCCATGTTACTGACCTGGTGTCAATTAACCTATGTCATTTTCAAGTGGTCCACCAGTTGTTTTTCATTCATACCAATTACTTTTTCTGCCTTTTGTTGCCCCTTTTCCTACTTTTTTAGAGACATGTTGCTGTTTAAAGTTTAAAATGAGCTCATATTTTCCTTGAAATGGTAAAATGTCTCAGTTCAAATCATTGCAATTTATTATTATTTGCATGCTACACAGCGCCTGGGGTTGTAGAAAGTTCAGTAAACTGCAAGTAGCCAAAGTTTCTGCATTGCAGAAACATAGGTGGAACTGCCTCCAAAACTTGTGAGAACTAAAAACAAATAGTCCAAACAGACCTCAGCTGTACTCAGCAATTGTTTCTCCATGTAAAATCTACATATTTTGCCAGAGTTTAAACATAAGTCCAATTGTGGGTCTCGTCTGGCAGACACATTAGACAAACTAGCATGTTTGGTTTTGTTCTGTTTTGCGGGCTAAGTGGGTGCTAATTTGAAAGGAATATTAGAAACTTGCACAAGCCAAATTTGGAGTGGTTCTGCTGGATTGTGCCTTCTTGGATGAATTTGCATAAGAAGGGCCGAGTTCATTAGGCGTGACAGACTACGGGGGACTACAGAAAAACATCAATGGCAGAAAGTGGTAAGTGTAATATTTTTTAGTTATTTTTTATTTTTATTAGCTAATAAAGATTTTTAAATTCAAATATAAACTAAGCATGCTGCACTGTGTCAATTAGTGCATAAATGTTGATATAAAAGAAAAAATATCACTTTTGCTGGGGTGGCCAGCTTTTTGTTCAGGGGGGGCCTGACCACCCCTTGGAGGCGCCATTTAATAGGGGGGGGGGGGGGGATGCTACTTCCAATTAAACACTTCTAACAGAAGGTCATAGAGAAAACCATACATAAACAGCACTTCTCCTGCAGCATTTGGCCAGTTTTTGTTTCGAAAAGCAATATATTCTGCTACAGAGACTTGAACATGTTATTGGAATTAGAGGAAATGCATTAGACTGGTTCAAGTCATATTTACAGTATCTGATAGATCTCAGTTTTTTAATGTCAACAACGAGTCCTCACACCAATGTAACTCATGGAGTTCCCCAGGGTTCTGTGCTCGGACCAATTCTCTTCACATTATATATGCTTCCTTTGGGTAATGTCATCAGACAACATGGCATAAATTTTCATTGTTATGCAGACGACACTCAGATATACTTATCTATGAAGCCTGATGAAACCAATCAGTTTGTTCGATTACAAAGATGTCTTAGTGACATAAAGACCTGGATGACCCTGAACTTTCTGCTTCTAAATTCAGACAAGACCGAGGTTATAGTCTTTGGACCCGAAAAACTCAGGACTAAATTATCTAGCTTTAGAATTGATCTGGATGGTATTAATCTGGTGACATTGTCATGAATGGACGCTATACAAATAAAGCTGAATTGAATTGAATTGAATATATTTACATTCTCAGGTTGCAGCCGAGACCTCTCTGGACAGAATGTGTCTCCAGTGGTGGAGAACACTTGTTCAGATGGTGTTAAAAACGCTCGACACGTATGTAGGTAAAGGACAACTATGAAAATAAAGGTGTGTCTGTCTAAAGGCCCATTTATGCTCCCTTACATACGTCAATAGCGACAACCGCTTAATGCATCACCCTGCGTGGCTGCTTTTATACTTCAATGCGTCTTCTGCGTTCCCATTGCTCATAAACCAGTTTGTCCACTAGGCGTCAGTGCTGCCTGTCCCTGTCCCTGGCGATGTGATGTCGTAGATATAAGTGTATTTTCGGACACACTCACAAAGCTTCTTCTCAAAAGCTCCAGCCATGTCTACAGGTGCTCTCTGTTTGTTTGGTGTCTTCTTTCTGAGATGCTTTTATTGGCTATTTGGCCCTGGCGTGTTTTGTGTTGTTTTTGTTTAGGTTGTTGTTCTTCTTCTCTGGTTTGTTGCTTTCGCTGACTGCATGCCAGATACACGGCTCAGTACTGACCCCACGGTTTCCGGTGGTATTGCTCCATCTTCTGCAGTGACGGACCAACAAGCCCCTTGAAAACGCATCAAAGTTCGTCCGTAACCAACGCAGACAATGGACGAAACTGCCAATCCAGCTGCATATCCGTCTTCTGTGTTGAGTATAAATGGACCTTTACTCCACCACCGTGACAACTTAACGGTTAGGTAGACATTCAAAAAGTACCAAAAAGAGTATCATTTGTCCAGAATGTTAACGGAACCCCGGTTTCGTTAAGATTAGGAACTGGTACCAAATGATACTGGTACTCAGTATACATCCCTACTTGTAATACTGCCATTTGGTGCATGTAAACACTTTTATTTGTACTTTATCATCAGGCCACTCACGTAATGGGAGTCAATTGCAAATGAAGAAATTCCAACTAGTTCCAGCAACTGCCCTGAGCTCTGTTGTCTCCTTTGACGATGGAAACAATATTCTTTCTTTCCTATCATCTAAATTTCCTTTTCCAGATTCCATCTTTCAGGCTCTTCTTCCTGTACCTCTCATTTAAAGACTCAGCTTTATTCTCCAGGAGTACGTTGGGAGCCAGAGGTTAACAGCACATCACCCTTTCTCTCCCTCCATCGCTAAATTATTTATCCAGCAAGTGACAAGCTCATCAGTTAGCTCAGGGTGGAGGACAAATCTTACATGGCACCTCCTCCCCAGCTTTGACCCCACCATGTAACAAAACCATAGAGAGGACACACTAAAACTATGACCATGGCTCTTCTCTTGCTGCTACTCTGTG
This sequence comes from Atherinomorus stipes, assembly GCA_023101725.1. Lineage (NCBI taxonomy): Eukaryota > Metazoa > Chordata > Actinopteri > Atheriniformes > Atherinidae > Atherinomorus > Atherinomorus stipes. The sequence continues at coordinate 610,044 of JALJCO010003180.1, forward strand.
TTTGCTGAGTGACAGTTGAAATGCGCACCTCCAGGCAGGCTCCAACCAATCCTTATCTCCAAGGCCCCTGAGACTGTGCATTACCATGCTGCAGCAGCATAACTTCATTAAAGTTTCATCGTGTCTCGGAGCAAGCTTGACTGGAGCTTTTAGCTGCCGGCCTGTGTGCCACCTCTGAATAAAAGTACAAACATTTCATGCTCTTTTCCTCCTACTTTTCTCCTTCTTAGGGTCTCACTTTGTCTCTCTCTCCTCCCATCTTCTCTGGTCCAGCCAAGCACTTGTTAAATAACATGAAGTTCCCCAGAGGTCTGGTTAAGCTAAATAGGCCAGAGAACTCCTCCACTCACTTATAGTTGTCTCTTCTGGTATTTGAGTTGTCATTAAGACTCGGGAGAGACATGTAAGGAATGCATGAAGCAGGCCTTTATCTTCACACAGCAAACTAAGCCAGCATAGAGTCTGTGCCAGAGTGAGAAACCTTTGTTTGTTTGCCTTTAGATAGAGTTCGACTTTAGGCATTCATCTGATGCCTCAGCTTAGAGCAGCCTCCACAGAGTGCATCATTAGCACAGTGCATACATTCAATTGCATACTTGCTAAAGCTGTTATACAAGCTGTTGTATGGCAAGACGAAGGGTCCACTCTGGACTGATAGAAAGTCCACTGCAGGGCAACATTAGTACCAGTGGAGCTCTTTTTTTCTGGATCTTCCCAGCAATGGATGTGTGTGCACCCATTCAGTCTGTCGATAAACTTGAAAGTACTCTTTTGCAAATGCAATCTGGGATCAATTATTCGTGGCTGGATTTGTAGCAAAGGATTTATAAAGCTGATTACTATCTGTGTATTTGCACCAGAGAGATTCTTTGTTTCTCTTTATATCCTCTGAGTCAACAGCAGCTACTGGCAGGTTTTCAAACACAACAGAAGGGCAATCTATCCCAGCCATATTTCAGCAAACATTTTCATGAGATCACATTTTATTTGCAGGGACTCTGAGTTAGGTGTAAATATTTTTCTTGCCTGAAAGTATTGTTTTACTTGCTTAATGAATGATGGCTTTTAAAGCTGCAGAAAGTTCAGGATCAAGTGACTGACAACTGAGTTCTCAGCAAACAGAAATCATACTTCATGTTACATTCTCATAGGAAAGACATTAATTAACCTGCTAACACTGAAGCGATGAGTTCAACATTGTCCCTGGTAAAAGTTACAGAACATGTGTTCACATTAAAACCCAAGAAAACAGTGATGCATTGGTGTTCTCAGGGTTATCATGTTATGATGATGACAAAGGAAGAGCAACCACATGGTATCAGGATGGAGTTGTCTCCACATCTCATCAGAAGTGGTGCAAGCTGTTTATTTGTTCAAATAATGTGTAGCAAGGTGTGCAACGGAGGGCTCGGGGCGGGATTCAATCCCACAGACTCCCATGTGAGAGCCATGTGCACTTACCAGTTAGCCAAAGGGATATCTCTGTAGCTAAGTAGCCATGGTGCATGGTCAATCAGAGACATAGTGACAGGACCCCACACTGTCACAAATGCAATACATAATACTGTCACCATACATACATACATACATAAATACATACATACATATCAGGGAAGAAACAGGGTGCAGCCTGGACAGGTCCATCTCAGGGCCACTGTCATGTTAAGGAGTCTCCAGGACAGAGTTTTCAAAATCCAGTCCTCGAGGACTGCTTTTCTATTTTGGCCCGATCTCATCTACCTTTTTTCCCTCTATCCGTTACCCCTTCCTACATAAAACTGATCCACTAGGGGTAGGGCTGAAACTCAACCCCTACAAATTGGGACACCCCTTCAACAGTCGCATACATCATCAGTGATGTCGCCGGCTTGTATGTCAGCAGATGCACGCTGAGCTGCTGCCTGAAATTTCAAGAAAATCAAGCCGTCTACAGCTGTGGGTTAACGTTATAAGCAAGTCCGATTTGGACATGACATCCCCCCTCGTGTTGTATCCCATATAACCCCTCCATGTAACTGAAGACCAGCAGCGATGTTGCCAAAGTTTTTATTGATCATCTATCACTGTAGATTATCAGCGCTGCCTACAGAGCACCGCTGGTTTCCAGCCTGGTAGCGTTTATGTGTCTGAAGCTTCAATGTGGTACTTGCTACTTTTTTCATGTGCATTTTACAAATAAAGTTACTATAAATATTTAATCAGCATTAAACTAGACAATACAACGGTTGTCATACATTTTAAAACTTCATCTATAGAGTAAATACTGTATTTACATATGTGGATTTTTTTTGTTTTTGTCTTAGTAGCAACCATCTAATGATTTGCAAATTTGTCATACCCTTTCGTTTTAAGTGTGCATCTTAAAATCCTGTGTTTGAATGGGTATGTACCCCTACCACTTACCTATACCCCTCTGTCCTAACAGGATTGAGACACTCCTAAAGGCTTTTACATACCCCGCGAGAACTTTCTTCTTGTTCTTGGAGTCACGAGAACAAAATGACATCATTTTGTTCTCGTGGACCTGATTGAGGACGGCTTGCACCTTGTTCTCGACCCCTCGGCCGAGCAGAATTTTCTTCTTGGGGAGCTCTGACAAATGTTGTGTGATTGGTTGGACATTTGAGGCAGGCGGGGTTAACACACAGATGCTTGAAGCAGAGAGTTGTCACGCATTTCCGCGGATGCGATGTTGAACGGAGTGTTTTAATAACAGTTGATTGAGGTCGTGAGAAAGTATGAAAATGTAAACAACACGTGGCATTTAACTATGCGGACACCACCGCATGCGCAACTCCAGAAGTTTATTGCAAGTGTATAATTACTGGATGAACACCTGATGAGCACTGTCACACACACACACCCGCGTGCGTCCTTTGCAGAGCTTCTTGTGGAGTATGTATTGACTTGATAAAAACAAACTTTTTTCTTGTTCTTGCAGCCTCGAGGGCAAGAACAAAGTTCTCGCTTCTCGTGGAGTAAGTAACAAGCTTAACCCTACACGTTAACATGCAAAATGGAGGGGGAAGGGCTGAGGGAGAGAGTAGATGCTTTTCCTAATTTATGCATACGTCATTCGCGCATGCTCGAAACTGCCACTGAAGGTCAGAGAGCTTTGGAGGCCGAACTGTTTTGGTATTTCTGACTGCTTTAATGGACAAGGGGAGAACTCTCCTAGACGGGGAATAAGCTTTTACTGGTTTCCCGTGAAGAAACACCAGCAATCAGCCTGGATGTTTTTTCTGTCACCGTGTTAAAATTGGACAAATTCACTGCAACTCCCGCTCTGCAGCCTCCTGCTGGCGTCTCACATAGACGTGGAATATACCGGTAATCTTTTTGTGGAAATAAGGATGATGACGACGACAGACAAGGGCTCTGGTAAGAGGCAACAAGAGTCAGTCGTCAGGACGTGTTCTGTCAGTTTAACAACAGATCAGCATAATGTAGCTTGTACCGGCAAGCTAGCGGTACCATCCGGGTCGCGGTTCTTAAGGACTAGAAAAGAAAAGGAGAAATAAAGAAAAGAAAGAAAAACCTTTAACCGCCCACCAGAGTGCTTTTTTGCTTTTATTGGGAAAGCTTCTCAAAAACAGTGTTGGATTGGATTTATACATTAACTCATCCTTTTTTACAGCAAGTGACTGAGGGTAACTAAGTTACTTTTACTCAGAGTACATTTTACATTAAGTACTTTTTTACTTTTACTTAGGTACATTTTCAGATGGGTACTTTGACTTTTGATGGAGAAGAATTTAAGCAAAGTAAAGATACTTTTAATTACAATTTTTCTGTACTTTTTTTCACCTCTGTTGAAGAAATGCATCAGTTATGTGTTCAAACTCAGTAAAGCCGTGCTTCCTTAATTCCCCGACGATTGACGCGATTCTGCCTCCTCATGCCATTGTCTCTCGTTGTCCCACAGTATTTCCACAGAAAGATTATATTCCACATCTTTGTGGTCATCAGACGCCGACAGGAGGCTTCTGAGCAGGTGTTTTAACTCGGTGACTGAAAAAATCCAGGCTGATCGCTGGTGTTTCTTCACGGGAAACCAGTAAAAACGTATTCCCCGTCTAGGAGAGTTCTCCCCTCGTCGATTAAAGTAGTCAGGAATGAAAAACGTGTTTTGTATGCGTGGGTTCTCTCTGGGTACTCCGGCTTCCTCCCACCATCCAAAGACATGCATGTTAGGTTAATTGATCACTCTAAATTGCCCCTAGGAGTGAATGTGAGTGTGAATGGTTGTCTGTCTCTCTGTGTTGGCCCTGCGACAGACTGGCGACCTGTCCAGGGTGTACCCCGCCTCTCGCCTGATAATAGCTGGGATAGGCTCCAGCAACCCCCGCGACCCTGAACTGGATAAGTGGTGCAGAAAATGACTGACTGGCATTTATTGTTGTTGATATAACTGGAAGAAATGATTTTATATACAGTAGTTTCTAGTTTTGTTCAGCAAAGGGGTGGGATTAAATAAGCACTGCCGTCTCCCCACTCCTTTTGAACAAATACTTTCTTTTCTTCTATTGTATTAACTTTTTCCTTTTGTTTCTCGTTTTGTTTCAATTGTTGTCTTATGTTCAAATAAAGCAAAAACAATCACTGACATGCTTGTAAAACCATTCAGTGACTCCCCCTGCTTTATGGATTGGATGGAAAATTCTCATCCTTAAAGAGGCCTCAGTCATCAGACTAATCCACAAAGGTCCCCGAACACAGAAAAACTATGTTAGGATTCATCATTTTCCTCTAATTTGTCACCAACCCTTCTTTGTACATGCATATTTCATTAGAAGCTTGTTTGAGGAGTTAAACTGAGTTAGCAAATTATACAGCAGCATTTCATGCCTCATTAACACTGGTCACCAGAGACTAAATATGAAATAATTATAACTAACAAGCTTCTCTGGAAGCCCACATTAACCAGCATTGTTTCTATCAAACAGGAATATTCCCACTGCAAGTTTCAAACAGGCCAAATTATCCACAAAACCCCTTTTTTTCACTCCACATCAACAGGTAGCTGGTTGTGGTTGAGTGAAGGTGAAAAAGAGTGTGACGCCACAGCAGATAACGGCAGAGGAAAGTGAGACAAATAAGGGGGGATGTGAGTAGGAGGGTGTGATGTGTGGGCGTCTGGTGGGTGGTTGGAGCTGCATATTTAACATCCAGCGGGGCTCATTCTCAGACAACAGCAGTGACACGGGGAAGACACCGATGTCATCTGCCTCACATGAGTGATGGCTGTGGAAAAGGAACGAGGGAGAAGGAGATGTGGCACATGGTCTGTTACCATGGCAATGAGTTCCATGTCGACCTGCAGAACATAAATTAATCTCAGTTTTTCTTGTGGTTTGACATGAAAATTCCTCTTCTCGTGTCTCAGTTGGTCTCTTCGGTTCCTCCACCTGCATCCCACATCTATTCAGCCAAAATAGCAGCATTACTTTTAGGATCTGCTGTTTGCTTAATAGTGACAGTGAGATAATGCTTAGTCATGGCGCTCATTTATATTCATACTGCTGTAACTTAAGCTCAGAGACATGAAGTAGGATCCTTGGCTGTTGGAAGAAACATGTTTTAGTGCAGGCTGAAAACGTGCTGACAAGATTTCCATTGCATAATGCCTCTTGATGGGTCTGACGTGTTGGTGGCTGTGATTTATGGCGGTGAAACATTGATGCTGATGTTTAGGAGATGAAAGACCGCTGCAGCTGGCAACCAACAGAAGCATGAGAGAGAAAAGGAGGCGGAGAGGCGGAGCATAAAACTAACTTGCAGAAAGACAGACGGCCTTGGATCCTTCGTTGTTGTCAGCTTGTGTTTTTACCTTGGCAGAAAAAAAATAACTGTAAATCAGGGCATCATGGCATTCTTTCACTGAGCCAGTAAATACATGAAACACCTCTTTATGATTTGAAAATCTAATTAATATTCCAACTAAAACACAAACATTCATTTTGTCTGTCTGAAACTTGAATCCGTCCACTTCAATGAAGATAAAAGAATTCCCATCTGACTGGTCCAATCAGCACGACTGGAATAAAACAATTAGCCCGTCAGTGTCGTTCCCTTTGTCAGGTTGGTTCCCCGTGTTGATCTTTTTTTATTGGCAATGAATGCTGAACTAACTCCCAAAATCTCGGCAAGATAGGTTTGTTGTCATGATACACTGTCAGGCGACTGATTGGGGAAATAAACACTCACCAGCCACTTTATTGGGTACACCTTTAAAATTCTTAAACACAAATAACTAACCAGCTAATCACATGACAAGGACATGCTCATGACGACTTGTTGAAGTTCAAACTGAGCATCAGAATGAACAAGAAAGGAGATTTAAGTGACTTTGAGCGTGGCATGTTTGTTGCTTTGTTTCAGAAATTGCTAATTAACCGGGATTTTCCCATACAACCATTTTCAGGGTTTCCAGACAATGACAAAATATCAGTGAGCAGCAGCTGCCTGGACCAGAATGTCAGGGATCAGAGGAAAATGGGCAGACTGGTTGGAGACAATAGAGGGACACAAAGAATTTAGTTCTTTTGAAACAGGAACAGTTGGGTTAGCATCTCTTGGTCTTGTATTTAAGGTGAAAATCTTGAACTAAAACTATGATTTTTAATTTTTTTTTAATGAAACCTAATGAATGAAACCTAATACCATGATGAACAGTAAACATCCTGATAGGACTGGAACTCAGGGGGAAAATAGATTTGTCATAATGTAATGATGATGTCATAACGTTTTATTACATGTGCAGTTATTGATGTTGCTACATGGTCTCTAATTTAGCAAATGCTGCTGCAACTGGTTAGTTTTTCATACATTGTTCATGCATGGTGGTGTGGCAGGACAAAGGAGGGCCCGGGCAGGAATTGAACCACAGACTCCCGGGTGAGAGTCATGCACGCTAACCAGTCAGCCAAAGGGACATCCCATTGGCCAAGTAGCCAGGGAACATGAACACTCGGAGGCATAGTGACAGGACTGTCAACTGCCACTGTGGCATAGTGTGTAATATGTCATGTGTTGTTTATTTAAAGCAGAACTCAGTAACTTCAGCTCGGGGCTCCCCCTAGTGGCGTCCTTTCACTGTCGTGTTCAACCCCCCCTTACACCCCCACAGCACACAGACGGCTTCTCTACCTGTCTTTCCTCTATTTTGATCGCTGGATATATTTCTAAGCTTTTACTAGCTTGTTGATGCTACTTTGCTGCGTTGGTAGCAGCACCTCGTCTCCCTCTGCTCAAAGCAAAGTCCTGTATTTTCTGAAACGGGACGTTTTACCCGCGATTTGCGGGTAAATATGCCGTGGATTATATCTTTCACTGGTGTTGGCGAGTAGCAGGTAAGAATACGAACTTTTATTTACTTTTTGCGGACGTGACAAGTGATTATTGAGCCTGAAGCAGTGATGCTTCACCCGGCGCCCAGGCAGTGCAAGCTACGTGAACCACTCTGGTCCAGCAAAGAGTTGGTTATGAGAGCCAGGAGCCGTGTTTAGGTGGTGTGAAGCTAAAGAAATGTTTTCTTCGAATTAGCGCTGATAGTCTGGTTCAAATCAGCGCTGGAAGCAGCTCGGTAGATAGGGGACATGAGCACCGTACAGCGGTTTCTGTTGTCGCAAGTTCTGCTCGGGTCGGCGCAGGCAAAGTTGTTTTTCGCTGCTCGCAGGCCAGAGGCCCCGGCGGGAGGGGGGGAAACATTGAATCGCTCCGTAAACACTTTGTTTAGCCCCACGGGGATTCCGAAAAGCATTTATTGAGGTAAAAAAGTAACTGAGTTCCCCTTTAAGGTTTCCTAATATTAAGTATTTGTGAAGACTAAAGAATTGTTTTTCATATCTGAGACTAAAAGATGATGTATTTTCTTTTCACTTGATAGATTGACAGATAGACAGACAGAGAGATAGATCTATCTATTGTGTGTTTGGTGTCTTGCTCAAATGACATCTAAATGTGAGCAGTAAGCTGAAGCGTAGGGTAGACTGAGTACAGCTAAGACAGTTTTCGCTCCTCTCATTTCCACGCAAAAATTAGACATTAAAAATCAAATCAAAATCAAATCAAATCAAATTTATTTATATAGCCCTTTACAGTACCCATTGGACACACAAAGTGCTTTACAGCAGGATAACAGAAAAAGAGACAACAATGCAAAACATAGAAATGCAAACTTAAATACTAGGAAAAGTGAAGAACAAAAAAGAGTTAAGAGTGAAAACAACCAACAGAGAATCAGAACAGGGTCCGGACAGAAGTTTTTTTTGTTTTTTTTTAACAAAATGCATCCTCTATTTGTGTACAAAAAATAACCAATATCCATAAGTAATCATAATTTTCACAATTAAAGGTTGAATATGGAACATTTTTATTAAAAGCTATATTTTTTCAAAAATAATACCTCCACAGGTCGTTTGGGGGTGTACAGAATGAAAGTACAACGTTTCCCAGAAAAATTATATTTAGCCTTAAAATAATTATAAACTAAATTTTTACGGGTTCGATAATGGCATTTTATTTACGTACGTATATAAGCCAATACACACCGCCAGTGCAGGTTGCCAAATACGATCTCTGTGTGGACACAATATTTCGGTCATGGTCAGGCTCGTACAGGGGAAAACCGTAGAGACGACGAGTGAAGCAGCTGCCTCAGAGCCCTGGAGATGTTATCTGTTTCTGAGGAGGAGTGACCTGAGAAGAGCAAAACCTGGAGTAAATTTAGGTGAAGACTTCACTAAATGGACCCACATAAACGTTTTCCACGGAGTAAAACACGGAAATGCCGACTTTTCTCCTGGATCGGTAAGCTAGCTTGTTTGCTAACATGGCTAACGTTAGCTGTCAGTTATAAACTCCTCTGCATTACTTGTTGGACATGCTGCAGACTGTTGGTCACTTGCGTATCGGCAGTGAGCCTGGCATCCCAGCGGCTGGAGTTGTTTTTCTGCCGTTGCAACTACAACCTAGACACACGTGATGTCGCTGTTCTGTCCGTATTCCATATTCAACCTTTAATCAAAAATAAGAGGTGTGTTTTTGTCTCAACCATAGAATAAAAATGCTGAGTACAGTTGAGACACCATTAAAATGGCTGAAGAGCTGATACTGCTAATGTAATGAACTATTAAAAACTTCAATTACAACTTTTTTACACTTAATTAAGTTTTCAATTTGATTTAATTCAACAATAGCATAGGCAAACTTTGAGACACTGCGTCTCAACTGTACCCTAATGATCATTTTGCACATTTTACTGAATTATGTGAAGACCTGACATGCTACGATGTCATGGAATATATCAGTTTTTAGTGCACAAAACATTTGCAGATACATAAGTTAACTTTAAAAGTAGCATAAAGGGAGGAAGATATTCATTGTGAAAGCAACATGGTAAAATCAAAATCTAACCTGTCGAAAAACACTTATTGAATATTTTTGCCACAGAGCTTCACACAAAGCTGAATTTCCCCATGCTCAAAAGGGACGCTAGATGCATGCACACACCAAAAATCACAGCAAAAACCTGCTGCATGCGCAAGTAATTGCCGTTGCTCAACTGTACTCAGTCTACCCTACTACAAGTTGTCATTGAACCCGTACATTGAGGCCTATTCAGGGTTCAGACACATCTTTTGTATTTTTTTGTGGTGAATTATCTTGTTAGAGCAGCATGTTGTGCATCAAATACTTCAACATTGAACAGCTATAGATCTGACTTCAAAAGTTTAGCTAACATCCATCCTCAGATTTTTTTCATGTCCCCCATTAAAGCAACCCTTACAGGCAGGTCCTTCGGCCAGTCCTAGGTGAGGGTTAAACAGCAAGTTTTCATTGAAAATTTAGAGACTGGAATATTATATTTTGATTAATGGTGGGTCTGTCTTGTATTTCAGTTTCATTACCTCATTCATCGCATTTTACCCTATGAGAAAAAATTGTGTGACAATGCAACACTGATTAGGGTTGCTTTAAAGAAGGAAAAGAGCAGCCGTCAGTGAAATAAGTTTAAATCGACAAAAGTAATGAGAAATAAATTGAAATAAATGAAAATAATGACATTGCTTTTGAATTTTGGTACAACAGAAATATAAAAAACAAAACAAGTAAACAAGCACGACAGAACTCCTAAACTGACATTTTGGTATCCACCGCCTGTTTTCTGTAACTTTCAGTCAGACTTCTGCACCTGTTGGCTGGTATTTTGGCTCGCTGCTCATCAGCTCTAATTGTTCTGGGATTATTTTCCTGAAAACTTCTCAAAGGTTGTTTTCCCATCGACCGAGTTGCTGAGGGCGGATGTATAGTTTGTTTGGTCGCCGGGCTGTCAGCAGGCGTTTGGTGATGTTAAATGGTTGCTCTCTTCATCCTGTTCTGGCTGCTCTGTTTTTGCCGGGTCTTTATGCTCCAGGGGGTGCCAGCCAGGTGGGTGCTGGTGTAGTTTTGCTGTAACAAGATGATTTTGGAGTGGTGCAACCTGATAGTTTCTTTTCTAGATAGTCTAATCATCGCCGGGTCAACTTTTCTGTCATTGAGAAGGACACATTAAGGCTTATTTTGGCTCTGCAATATTTAGCTGTATATTATGTGTTGGGACTGGGGGTTTATACTGAGTGTGTTTTTGTCACCTTATTTGTTTTTTTTTTTTATTGGGTTGTCTGTGGGTCCTTTTGGACCCCCCACATCATAAGGGTGTGTGTGTTGTACTGCTGTCTCTGTTTTCTGGAGCTGTTGCAGAGCCCAATTGGATAATTGGCACGCTGCTTGGCACACATACTGGCACCCTTCAGTCTGGCTGCTGAAGGGTAAAAAGGCTCCAGCAGTCCTGATCTCTGGAGGCAGGAATTGGCTGCTTCGCTTTGCTTTACAAACATCACATCACTTACACTTACCATATTCAGCCATCCATTACCGATGTTACTCACACTCCATGATGTGTTTTGGTTTATTATTCTGTGTGAATAAATTAATTTGAACTGGCTTTTGGTGTCTGGTCCAACTTATTTTTGTCATGACCCATGAGCTAGGGTGTGAAACAGTTTAATTTGTTTTTAATTATTCTTTTTAACCACAAGTAATGTCTTTTTTCACCAAACATTATTTATTCTGATTTTTAAATATATACAGTCGTCCTCAAAATTATTCATACCCTCCAATCGAAGAAAAGGCTAAATTCACACTAAAAACTAAAATGACAAGAAACTAATAATAAATAAAAATTTACAAAATTATAATTAAGTGAAATTAAACATTGCTTTTGAATTGTGGTTAGATATAATGATAAGAAAAAACAAATAAACAAAACTGTCCTAGACACATTAGAGCATCTTTCCCATGAACAACCCATGATCAACATACCTGTCAACAGGTGTTGAATATGTATATATACATTTTATAGTATATATACGTATATGACACATCTCAGCTGTTAGGGGTGAACCAGCCTCACATGAATCGGTGTTTTCTCGAGGTCTCTTGTCCTTCCAGTTCTGCTGAAGTCCACTCATCCACATTTGGAAAGAAAAGCTCACTTGCTGAAAACTCCTTGACAGACTGCACTTGTCTCAAAGAGTTAATGTGGAAAATCTCACACTTTCTCCTTTTACAGCGTTTTTCATTGTAAGGTTTTAAGCTTTTACAAGTCATTAAACAACTTTCCTCACAACATGTCAGTGCTGGGACTCTAATCCTGCTTTTTGTCTGTTCCAGCAGGGAAACGCTCCTGATGGCTGGAAATCAGATATCGTTCCTTATGCGTTTAGAATGACGGCAGTTTCACACTGCTTTAAAAGTCATACTGCTGACTTGCAACCTTTTAACAAATAAATTAAGTTTTCATCCTTCTTTGTCACATATATTAGATTTTATTGCATTAATATTCAAGACTTACAAGACATATTTCAACTGCTGCTATTAAAATGCAACTTATTTGTTTAAAGTGTTTAAAAAACTCAGGAATAGATGAAATCAAGCAGTAAGAAGACATTAACTCAGTGATTTCTGTGTAACTTCCCAACCCTTTAAATGTTTTTCATAACTCTGTATAATTTGCATGCTGTCTGAAAGCCCTGGAGAGGTGTGGTTGTGCTGTAACACCACACAGAAGTAAAGGTGGTTTATTACCTAAGAACCTTGAGGGCAACTGAGCATAGCTTTCAAATGATGATGATAATAATTTTCACGATTGTAAAGTATAATCACAGTCAACAGAGGAGAGGAAGAGCAAAGTGAGAATGAAAAGGAGAAACAGGAGGGAGGTTAGCTCTCACAATCACAACCACTTAATAGATTCTCGCGATTTGTTTTGCTGCATTGCAGCAGTGGTTCCCTCATGCCCTGTCTCTGGAAAGGAGGTGTGGGAAAAATAAATAAATAAGACAGCAGTTTAAATTCCAGTTCAAACCCTGAATTAATACACCCTCATCCAACACGCTGAAGAAAAAGGTGACATAATCCAGGATTTTTTCATTATTTAGATTATAAAACTCTAAGAATGAGCTTCTTTTAAAAAAAACAAACAAATCTTTTAATTAGTCTTTTTTAAAAAGATGACTAAAACTCTGTTTTCCCGGCATTTCACGCCTCCAACTAGATCAAAGCAGTTCATTAGCTCCTTCGCCATCACAAGCATCAGTTTTAAAAAACATCAATATCATTCTGTGAAAGGAGTTGCCGCGTCTTGATGATTTAGACAGATTTCCCAGCCCTGTATTTATCTACGTGGTAAATCAGCTCATCCCTGGAGAGGTGCATGAGACAGATGATGGAGGAGGTGCGTCTCCAGGTCGGGGTATCGACAAAACCTCACGTGGAGGTCAAACCTTTTTGCAATGTGGGACGATTCTTGAGACCAGATGGTCCCACAGAGGACTGCTGGGTGGAAAAGTGGAATAAAAACAGAAAACAAAAGAGAACGAAAGAGATTCTGCTTGCTCTTTTTCTTTTAGCTTGATAAAATCACAAACAGCGAATGCATCTAAGCACGAGGACGAATGACGGAATGACTGTGGACAAATTCTGAATGAATTTTCTCTCATTTTTTAAATTAAATGTGAAGTCAGACAAAGTTAAACATAGTCAAATTGTTATTATTCAAGTTGAAATCTTGAGAATAAAGTCTGCTTCGGCCTGTTAAATCCCGACATAAAGAATCTGCTGATCACAACATGTGTGGCAAAATATGAAAGGAGGGCCCGGGTGCCCTCCCTCAGCAGGGAAAAAAAAAAAACATTGAACACATAATTTTTCTCCGAAAATATATTTCTAGCTAAGCTATTGAAATGAAATTTTCACCAGATGTCGGCAACAACCCAAGTAATGCACACATACAAAGAAATCCCAACATTTATGTCCATAAATTATTCAGAAACCAGCGGGCAGAAGGTTCGTCCCTCTCTATTAACAGTCTATTTCATACACACAACCTTTTGATAGATCCGGCCCTATGAGTTTATCCCTTTGACTGCAGGAGAAATGAGCTCTGTGGCGTCCACATAAAGTTTCAGTGTTCAACAAGCAACAAAAACATTGTTCACATCCTGTTTTCAGTTATGGGCCACGCTTACTTTAAAATCTGCTGTTAATACGAGGGTCATTCATGAACACACTTATTTAAATGTTGCCATAATATTTACTGTTCCATGTAATGTAAAAACTTAAAACAACTCAAATGCACTTGTCACAGTTATTGTTAATGCTTTTGTTTTGATGCACAATTTCCCCATAAAAAGATTCTTTTTCTGGTGGTGGTGAGATTAATTCATTTTCTCAAATTTTTCAGCTCCCCATTAACCCTCATTCCTTCCCCTTCATATCAGACCTTAATTAAATACTTAACTTTATAAAAGCATGTTTTTTGTTAATAAAAAAAGAGAAAATAATGCAAACACAGCTGCAGAAATAAGAATCCCAGCTGGATAATGCTGCCAGCCTCAGTCTCCAAACAGTCTTGGATGTCTTGAGCTCTGTGCTCTGCCCTCATGCTGCAGAGTGCTTTGTTATTAAGTTAGACACAGTTGACAGACTGGGTCAGACCATTCGGTGCTGCCTAGACCTTTGGGATTTTACTGAAAAAGCCCAGTTATACAGCAGGTAAGTGTTTGTCTGTGAACTTGGCAATAGCTCTGACCCTTAAATACAAAGCTGCATTAGCCTCTTTAGTAGCAAAAGAATACACTTAAGTGCAAATGGTAAATCTTCAGTTGCACTCATTTAAAGCTACGGTTGGCGATGTTGGAAAAAAACAGTTCGAGCAAGCTACATTTTGTTTAAAAAATGCACCACCAGAAACCACGCCTTCAGAGCACGGGGACGTGTGCGCCTTCTTTTTATGAGCAGGTTAAAGGCAGGGTGGATGATGTTTTCCAGGAGCATTTTTTGCTACAGTATATTGCTTTAAGTCATCTTAATACCACTTTTGCAGCAAATTAATTAAATGTTCTGACACAAAAATTTAAAAAAATAATCACCTGTGGAACATACAGCGCTGGAAAAACCCCATCCAATGAAATGAATTTCATTGGATGGAGTTTTAAACGGCTCGTTTCTGATTGATTGAATGATTTTTATGTCTATCAAACTCGACTGCTGTCTGTCGCGCACCAACCGTCCTCCGTGAGCATCTCAGTGCAGACAAGCTGAGAGAACATGGCTGCTCGCTGCTCTTATCTATGCCGCTGTTTGCACTTAAAAAGAAAAAACGGATTAACGATCTCTGGTCAGGTGATGATACAATATCCCAGAGATCAAAGTATTTCCTTAACAAACATCCTCTCCATTTTCTTCTGTGGATGTCCACTGCAGTTGTTGACGTGTGGTGTACGAATTAGGAAAATTATAATTAAGATGGTTTCAAATTTCCTCCATCTGGACATAGTGCAAGTTTTTGATGCTTCAGCAACGAGTTGGGCGTCTACATGCATTTTTACATAAATGACAAATTAAAAGTTGTAAAAATTTGCTTTGAATTTTAAGGGTTAAAGCAACTTTCCGTCCCTCTCTGAGTCGTTTCTGATTCAGCTGCATACAGTAGCAGAATGTTTTTGACAGTAATCTTGTTTTTGGCCATTCTGCCGTGCACTAATATGCACATAGATGTATGTGACTTACTGCAGGAAATTGTAATGCACAACAAAAAATACAACTTTCCATTACACCCTGTGCAATTTGAACCCTACCTGCAGGTCAACGT
Source organism: Atherinomorus stipes (assembly GCA_023101725.1). Lineage (NCBI taxonomy): Eukaryota > Metazoa > Chordata > Actinopteri > Atheriniformes > Atherinidae > Atherinomorus > Atherinomorus stipes. Next base: position 625,240 of record JALJCO010003180.1, read on the forward strand.
CCTTGAGGACCGGATTTGAGCAACTTTGATCATAGCAAATTGTAAGCCCACCATGTGGGTAAGAGCTCATTTTAACTCTTGCAGCCATTTATATTAGCATTGCTGCACTCACAGACTGAAGGATTCTGTTTGTGTGAATGTGAAGGCATCTATAAATTATTAAATTAATGACATATAACCTATTGAACTGATACTACACGCCAATGAAATACTGGCAAACCCAGATTCTGATCAAAAACAACCAATTTGAAAGAAAACAAGATAAACCGCCAAAAATGTTGCTCTTATTAGCATCAAAACATTCCAGTGATGGAGCAAAAACCAGCAACAGTAAAAACAAAACCACCTACATTTGAAGCCATTCCATGTTTTAAGCACTGCCTCCCTCCAAAATAATTAGAAGCACTAGCAGATGTTTGTTCAGCCCCTACACAGCTCTTATGCTGTGGAGTGAAACTGGGCTACTTCGTTTCATTTCTACTGGACACCCGTCTGCCATGTCTTCCCCACATATGTATCCCACTGACCACATGATAAAAAGTAGGACCCCATCAGATCTGCTTTGGAAAAGTTTGATCCAAGTCATCAAGCCATCACAATTTGGTCCTCAGATGTATACGCAACCCTTTATGGGTGATAATGCAATGAGATAATCAATCCAACATCACATGTATCTCTATCTAAAGGGCAACAAGCAATGGCGTCCAGCATTGTTGGTCCCTCACCATGGAGATAAATGATTAGCATTGTGAGTGAGCAACGAATCGGGGGCTTATGCCGAATGAGAATTAGCCAGCATGATCAATGTACTATAAACAATTTCAGTGACAACACCGTCAGCCTTCCTCTGCTCCACAGAGGAAATAAATACACCTAATTAAGCACCAGGAGGAATGCTGACTCAAAGTCCCCTTGCAATACAAATTAAAAAGAGCAACAGATAACGGGAGGAGACGCTCTGAACAAATCAAACATCACTGATCAAAATCGATACCACTGGGCTGGTGAGCTTATGATTCTTAATGGTGCAGCCTCAGCATCTCTACATAGTTGTTGATATTACTGAAGTGAGGATGGCTTTGCTGTTAATTAGAAAGCAGCATGTCCTGTCAGCCCATCAGCAGAGAGATACGATACAGGGCAACATTCTTACACTCATTAACCCCACCTACACCTCATACAGCCTGAGATTTTCTACTTTCTTACATGTTTTCTCGAGTATAAACCATTTTGCAAACTGTGATGATAAAAAACACCATCTTTTGATTCTGAGGTTTTATATATCATGACATTACCAGATCCAATTTTCACCAAATTAGGTAAAAACAGCCTCAGATCAACAAAATACACAGCATACAGTTTTACATATTATTATTTAAGTAAACTTAGGACAAAAAGTTGCTCATGCGGGTTGCACCTTGCACCCATTACTACTTTCTCCTAAATAAATCTTCTCCTCCAATGCCAAACAGCTTATCTTGCCTTTGACACTTGATTTGAACATTTTATTTGTGATTCTGCCAAAGGTTTAAGCCTGTTACATACTCTGCGAGAAGCAAGAACTTTGTTCTGACTCTTTAGGCTACAAGATCAAGAAAAAAGTTCGTTTTTGTCAAGTCTATACATACAGTAATCCACAAGAAGCTGTGCGACTGATGGTGTTAATCCAGTGATTATCCTTCAACAACAAACTTTCTCTGTGGCAGGATGGGGTTGCGGGCGCGTGGTGTCTGTGTGGTCAAATGTCACGTGTGTTGTTTACATTTTCATATTTTCTGACCACCTTGATCAGCTGTTTATCAAAACTATCCGTTCAACCTCACATCTGTGGAAATGTAGAAGTAACAACTCGGCTTCCAGCGTCTCCGCGTTAACCCTGCCCGACTCAAATGTCCGACCAATCACACAATACTTCTCAGAGCTCCACGAGGAGAAAGTTCGGCTCTGCCGAGGGGTCGAGAACAAGCAGGCTGTTCTCAATCATGGCCTCAAGAACAAGAAGACAGTTCTCGCTTCTCGTAGAGTATGTAACAAGCTTTACCCTGACTTTACACCGGGTCTATGCGCTCTGTGTCCTGTCTTCGCGCCAATATTCGTGGTGCATCCATTTACAACAGACGTTGCCCACCTGCGAGCGCACCCTGTGTTGCTAGATCCGCAAGATCACAGAATCTCATGATATTTGCAAGTCGTGGACTGATGTGATATCATCAGTTGAGGGGGAAGCGGGATGGGATAAAAAGAACTGAGTGTCACCAAAACAAAACTCTGCCTGACCCCACCGACCTACTGACTCTGAACCCCGGTTCACGGATAGTTTACGTCATATTGAAAATCTGCACGGTGGCTTTTATTTAGGAAGGTACTGGATGTTTCACACTGAATCCCGTGTCTGACTTCCTGTCTGGTCTGATCTGAGCTGCTGAAAATTGCGTGGTGTTGATGCATGCGCGGCACGATGGAGCAACAACGAACCAATGAGTTGCTTGTAACATTTCTGGTAAACCACAATTCAAAATCAATGTCATGATTTTCATAGAAATTTTTATTTACTATTACATTTGTCAAATTCAGCTTAATTTACTGACAGCTGGTTTTTATTTATTTATTTTTACTTTACTTTTTACTTTCATGGGAGGGTATGAATAATTTTGAGGACAGCTGTACATAAAGATACCACATACAACATAGCATAACACTGCTACACAGAATACAACATGAAGTAATACACAAAACATACAGAGAGTCCACAGCAGGGCCTTTTAATTACGGCAGCTATGACTGGGGGTATCAGGCTTTTTCCTCAGTGTGCTTTATCTGCGTCCTGGGGGCATCGGGGTGAGATATTCCTGTAGTGGGTGGGTAGAGTTCTGCACTATTGAGAAAGCAATGTGTGTGATGGCCTTGTTGTTGAGTTCAGATGATTGGACTCGTGTCCAATTGAACATCAGCACTGTTTCCTAAACTACCACCTCTAAAAGCACAATTTCCTGATGTCCACAAATATTCTGTTATGTTTAAATGTTGTAATTTCCTCCACTGCAGAGGCCACAGCATGAAATGTTAGTCTGGTCATGAGTAAAAAAAAAAAAAAAAAAATCCAAATATCATTCACTAGAAATGAGGTGTGTGTTTGGCATGTTTATGAGGTCAGTGTCAAGCTTCCTCAAAGAGCATCCGCTTGGAAAAATAATGCTACGCTGTGTCTGAGGGGAAAAATAATAAATCTGATTAGAAGCAGCAAAGAAAATGACATGTCTTCCGTCTTCTCTGGCACCCTTAAGCTTCTTCGCAGCAGCGTGGCCTGACTTGTGAACCGAACCACAGAACGAACAGAAACAGAATAACCATCATTTGGCTGATTGAGTGAGATGGCAGCCATGACATATTGGATAAAGCTGTCTTGTAAATGTTCATAGCTGCTGTGTGAGGTTCAGAAAGCAGGCTATGGGGAAAACATAAATTTTCTGCTCAGTGTGGCCACAGCTGCACAGCGTGCAGAAGATACAGTCGTCCTTAAACATTATTCATACCCTCCAATCAAAGAAGGAAAAAGAATCAGCTGCGAGCGAAATAAGTTGAAATTGACCAAAGTAGTGATAAATTAAAATTTCTATGAACATCATGACATTGATTTTGAACTGTGGTTCAAAAATTTTTAAAAAACCAACACACACACAAAAAAAAAAAAAAAAAAAGTAATGCCTGGATCAGACCACGCAATTTTTTTCATTGTTCACAGCAGTCGCAATGTCATATTAACAGACACTGTGTCATAAAATCAGACGGTGTCTTGTTATTTGCGAGTGGTCACGCTGCAGGAATGGCACCAGACACGACAACCGTCTGATCATCACATGGTGTCGCAAGAGACGGGGAGGCGGGACAAGCAGCTGTCAATCAGTCATGCCAACAGACGCACATGCAAAATGGCACACTAGGTGGACAAACCCAAAAAATTCGGACACGCTAGTCTTTCTGTGTCATGGCATCACAGACGCCAAATCGCCAATTGCTGATTATGTCACACTACACTGAGCGAAAACGTGACGCTCTGCGATCAGACAACGCAGAATCGGGCGCGACAGTGAGCGACTGTCTGCGACGTCTCTGTCGGGCCAAATTCAGGCTAAATTCGTGTAGTCTGATTCGGGCTTAAAAGAGCATGTTGGAGCTCTGAAGCTAAAATTTAGTTGAGCAGCACTTTGTGACAATCACTGCAATCAGGTGTTTTATCTAATGTTTTGAAAGACTTCTACACCTGTTAACAGGTATTTTGGTCCAACGTTCATGGGAAAGGTGCTCTAATGTGTCTCGGACAGTTTTCTTTATTTGTTTTTTCCGATTATTATGTCCAACCACAACTCAAAGCAATAATTTATTTCACTAAATCATAGTTTTCTACATTTTTATTTGCTAGTAGTTTCTTCAGATTTTATTTAAATTACTATTGTGAATTTAGCCTTTTTTTAATCGGAGGGTATGAATAATTTTTAGGACGACTGTATATCCAGCACTTTCTACAGAAGCAGCAAAGATCATCCCATTTAACGAAAGAAAAAAAGTCACAGGAGTTGATCTAAAACAGACTTCCCTAGACCCCTGACTTCGCTTTTAACATTTAATATTAGAAGCTCATTAGAGAAGAGTCTGATTTTACACATATTATCATCCTAAACTGCAGTCACCCAAAGGGAGGGGGGACAAATTCCCTGCAAGTCCTCTGCAGATTAATACCCTCTCCCATCAGGCCTGCGGGGTTAGCCGAGAGCCAGACAGCGATTAGTCATTGAGTGCGGTGAATTTATGACAGCCCCTCATTTTCATGTCAGCTCAGTGGCTGTGCTAACACACACTTTGAATATCTTCTTACTTAATCAGCCCAACATGAACATGTTATAAAATCTGTAATGATCTTGCAGCCCTTGCACACCAAGCAGACATGAATTCCACCCTGAATAGTCTCAAACTCTGATGAAAAACAGCATGAATGTTTCTGAAATTTGCATATCTGAATGGTAATGTGTTGCACTTAGCTTCAAATCCTAACACCGAAGACAGCTGGGACACGAAAAGCCAGTGTTTATAGTGTGGGATGATGAAATGGTACTGCAGCATGTAAGTAATGAAGTACCATAATGGAATTATGAGTGATTTTGTTGTTAATTCAGGCCATAACTAAATGGCCCCACCTACACTGCTTTAGCTGATAGGCCCTGGCCCTGATTCAGGCACCACACACTTATCTGGACTTTGCCTCACTAAAATAACAATACGTCTCATCACTGCAGAAAGTTTCAACCGATGCCCACAGCAGCACTTGATGTTACGGACACAAACGAGGATTTAGAGGATGGAAGGATGTGTCCTGCTCTCGCCTACAATGCAAAGCCAGAACATTGGGAGGTGGAAGTCACAATTTAACTCTGTCTATCCAATTGCAATCAAGTTCAAATTAGTGTTAACACAACTTTTCCATTGGCTTTAAAAACTGGTGAAATGAAGGGTATTCTTGTGAAATGTAATTCATATTTTAACAAATAAAGAACTGTAATGAAGGCCTGAATAGAGCCATTAAAGTGCATTTACAAGCACAATTTGGTACAATTACAGTGACTGCTGCACTTGGCCATTTGATTGCAATGGAGGCACATGAGCGGGATCAATCTGCAGCCCAGAGATAGCAGAGGCATGCCCCCTTTTAGCTTATAAGTACTGGGATTTTTCCAGTTGACTAACTATGTCATGGAAGAAATGACAACAGAGTGAGGGTTTCCTCCTGGTTGTGGAACAGTGGACCAGATTTTTACCCTGGCAGAGTTGCTGAGGGGAGTCATGGGAGTTTGTCTAGTTTACATTTGTTCTGTGGACTTGGAAAATGCTTCTGAGTGTCTCTGGGAATTTTGTGGGGACAAGAGCAAGATTTTGAGCTGCATTTGTGACACAAAGTCAGACTCGTTGGTTGTGTGGTCTTAAGTTCCCCCCTTTTCTGTTTGTAAACACTATTCAAACTGCGCGCCACTCCTCTTGGGCTAATGGCCGCATTGCTCTTCAGGATCCCCAACTTCTGTAAAAAGGGCTGCTACCAGATGCTGCGTATGCGTGCTGCCTTTGCTACTATCCGCGGTGCTTCGCCTATGATTCCCTGTACTTCCACAGCATATAGTTCCCCTATTGAATGCTGCCTGTCAGTCCTTTGATGTGAAATCGGTTTCTCGTTTGTACTTGATCAGAATGTGCAGTTCACTAAACGTAATTGGAAAAAAAATCTCAAGTTAATTAGTTCACTTATGCCAAGTGGTAGTGGATACACCAGATTACAGCAACTACGCTAAGCTAGGCTAAAGTCAGTGCAGCCAGATTCAGGGAATGACTGGGTCGTTTGGAAAATACCTCTGCCCACTTGTCCAACTCAGGGGACTGGGGGGGACGGGATTTCACCCAGAGGTGGCATATGCCTTTAAAAGTAAAGTGAAAACAGCATCATCAGGATCCTCCAGATAAATATCATCCCCTGCCAGCTGATTGCAGTCAACAAGCTGAATATCAGTGTCAGGCCGCTTAATTTGCGCATCCCTACGTAAAATTTAACTCAGCCCTAAGCTGTCGGATTTGCTGCTGATCAGCAAAGGATGTATGTAAAAACATCTGTTGTGTGGCTTTCTGAGAATCCATTAAGCTGATCTCACTTCATTCCTCTCTAAAGAAGATGCAACTCTCTCTAATTTAGAAAGCAGTGGAGTCATGACCGGAGGAAACCCAGCATGCAGAGGAAGCGGCGTGCTTGAGCCGTACTGTTGACCGCTCTGTGTGCAGACCTTTAATAAAAGCTGAGGACAGCTGTCCAGGCCAGCAACTCATCCCACCTTCAGCCTCCACCACAACTCAGCAAGGATCCTGTTTATTCAACCAACGCGGCTGTTTGTTGTCCTCCAACAGGTTTCCTGTCATCACCAATTTAATTAGAGCTTTTCAGAGGTAGGCTGAACAATAACACAACATTATGTCATAACTGCAGACTGTGAAATCCTCTTATTGCCTTTTTTTCTTGGCCTGTTCCACTTTGTTGTTCTCTGTTGTCCAGGGAGACCTGAGCGAAACATCACCGGGATGTATTTTCTGTTTCCACTTTCTTCTTGTCTTTGAAAAACTACTATGAGGGGAGGATTCAAAGTAATTACAAGACATTTCTGGGGACAAAAGCGTTTAGTTCTGCTCACTTTTATGGCTGTGCAGTCCAGCGGTGAGCTGCAGCAGAGTGCGTGTTAGTAGCGCGCAAGTCGATCATCTGTTTCTGCTGCTGTGACTCTGTGATTACTATCGATCTGAAAAGGGCAGGAAATGCTCGAGCTTGGCTTGTGTGAGTGCCCGAGCGAGTATACATAACAGTACTGTAATGTGTGTGTGTTTGTGTGTGCCAAGCTGTTAGATTACGCTCTGCTTATTTGCTTTGGAGAGACGCCGTCTATGTTTGATAGCGCCGCTTCTCCTTTGATGATATGAAAGATGTGTCAGCTGGAAACGCAGGCAGACATGTAAACAACCTTTAGACAGAAACAGACTCCGGATTGTACTCGATGGAACAATAGATTGTGGAAGATGGCACTCTCTTTCTAAAAGAGAAACTGTTTTATTTCATGTTTTATAAACTTATCTTGCTCCAGTTTTCACTTTAAACCTCTATCTGACAGTAGAAATTCACAAAGGTGATCTGCAACCTGAATGAATATTGAAAGCAAAGTCAGCTGATGTCAATTTTCTCTGTTAAGCTTCCAGAGACAAGTTATCTAATAACAGGCTTTGGTGGGGTTTTTCTACACAGTGGAAGAATTAAAATGATTCAAAGGGCGTAAAGAAAGGAAACGAGAGTGTTGGTGTGTTTTCTCTAAAAGCTTAACAGTGTTGGTTGGACTCTCCTGCTGGGATAATGCCCATCCTCTGTTCTGCAAACTGAAAATAAACAAATGTGTGCATGCGGGATTCCTTTGAATTTGGGGGAAAGGAAGATAAAACAAGGGAATGTAAATCATGTCTGCTTTTGTTTTACATCTTGGATCCCTGGGTTTTGCTTGGAGCTCATAATTAGTGTTAAATGGAACAAACAGGGAAGAATCTGAGAGGTAGTTTGGAGTCTGTGGTATAAATGGGTAACACAAATGACGGTAATAATTTTACTTAATTACTTTGTAATTACAAATTGTGCAATTTAACTGGGAAATGGAGGGGCCTGATTTGGTTAAGGCCGATATGATAAGTATTTTAAATGTTTAAAGCAGTAATAATAAACAACTAACTATATTTTTAAATAACAGTATGTAATGTACAGTTGTGCTTGAAAGTTCACATTCCTTTCTATTAAAGACAAAAAAAAATCAGCTGCCAGTGAAATAATTTGAAATTGACAAAAGTAATGATAAATAAAAATTTTATGAAAATCATGATGTTGATTTTGTATTGCGGTTCAACAAATGTATTAAAAACAAACAAACAAAAAATGAAACAAGTAAACAAGCATGATGGGGCTCCTGAGCTAAAATTTTGTTGCGCAACACTTTGAGGCAATCATTGTAATCAGGTGTTTTCTGTAACGTCCAATCAGACGTCTGCACCTGTTGACAGATATTCCGACATGAGCATGGTGCTCTAATTTGTCTAATTAAAGTTTTTGTTTGTTTGTTTTTTAAGCAAAAATTCAAACTCAACTTTTATTTGAATAACATTATAATTTAATTAAATTTAGTTATTTTTTTAGTTTCTTTAGTTTCTTGTTATTTGAATTACTATTGTGAATTTAATGTTTTCTTTATGTATGGGGTATAAAAACTTTCAAGCATAACTCTACATAATAACATTAGCAGGTTTTAGCTAATTGCCTTTTTTTAAGGATTTCTCTTGTCATCAACTTGGAAATGAGGCTTTTCACATTATTTTCCATAAATATCTCAATTTTTATTGATTTATCTAACTTTTTTATACAGTTAAGTCCCAGTGAAGAATATCTGATTGAAGAAAATGTATCTATCCTCTGTTTGCAAGTGTTTTTATTCTAAAACCTGAAAGTAGAAACAAAACAGATCCCTTCAAAATGACAGCAAATATTCTATAGTAAGTCTTTTTTTAATTATAAGTTGACTTTTTTTTTTTTAAAGGCGATTGAATATTTGCGCCTCTAAACAACTTTTATTTGGCTGGGTTGCGGCTGGGTTGCTCATGAACAGGTGCAGAAGTCTGATTGGACGTTACAAAAAACACTTTAATCACAGACTGATTGATTAGTTATTGTTATGCTGTTTTTTTGTTTGTTTTTTATTAGATATATGTATTGTTATATTGTTTGTTTTTTTTTAAGAGAGAGAGAGAGTGAGGGAGCTCAAACAATTTGAATTTCCCTTCTGAGATAAATAAAGTATTTTTTCATTTTTCATTTCATTTGATGCAGTGATTGCCTCAAAGTGTTGCTCAACAAAATTCTTGTTCAGGAGCCCCATCGTGTTTGTTAGCCATGCTTGTTATTTTTGTTCATTTTTGTTTCATTGTTCGTTTATTTTTATTCATGTATGTATATATTGTACCAACAACAGCCCATCGAAAACAACCTTCCTTCAGAAACCAATGATAACTTTTGTCAAGTCATTTTTTTCTGAAACATTCCTCCTGCAAACAGCCAGAAACTGAAAAATGAGGATCAAAACAAATAAAAATGAATTCCCATGAATGAGCTGTGCCCAGATCTGGTCCTCCGGTCCAAATCCTGCAGGCATCTTTTCCTTGTTGAGCGGACAGTGCATTGGGAGGTACCCATCCGAGCATGGCAGCATTTCCCAGGCTGGAAAGTGAAAGTGTGTTCAGGGAGGTGGGCTGCAGAGGCTGCAGAGCCAGCTCCACTGTAAGGCTGCTGAGGGAGGTGGGCATCAGAGGGCAGACCTAGGACAAGTTAATAAAAGAGCGTGCCGCTGCCACCGGTAGAAGCAATCACTGGCTATTTATAACCTTCCAGGGATAGGAGAGGGGTCAAATTTATCCACCTTGTATACCCAATCCCACTGCATCGTGGATCCTAAAAATCCTGAACTGAGAGCCTGTGGACAAACAGCTAAACAGCTTGACACAGTTCTCAGCCTTTTAACATATTTTTAACACCTGTACTAACACAGATAACCTGCTTCCATGAGAATCTCTGGATTTCTTCTACCCTGACTCTAATTTTAAAATGTGGTAATTATGGAACAGCACAGATGACACACCTCAGTGCACTCCAAGTGTTACTAAAACTACAATGTAGCTCTCTTTATGAATAATCAGTAAGAAAAAAGGTGAGGTTAATTACTTTTCCAGGACGTAGAGATGGAATGTGGTTTCATTAAAAACAATGAATAGAACATGAACTTTTTCCACTGATAGTTATTAGTATTTGCATAAGGAATAAGACGTTAGCGGCTGAGGATTATAAAACTGTCATTTCCAATGAGGGTAAGGATGTCATATACGTTTAGAGCCTGAGCCTGGCAGCATACCAGCAAACAAACTGGCCAAGTACGGCTCAGACAAGCCCAACGCTGACAGTCAAATGTGAAAAAATAAATCTAATTCAGCTCCCCAGCCTTCACCGACTGTACCTGATTAAGAGGCAGATTGAATGTGCAGCGTCAGAATCCAATTATTTCTGGAAAGCCATACCGTAGCATTGTTTCTTTTTGATTTGCACTTGCCTGTCTGCCAGCTGGGGCACCCTGCTCAACAAACAAAATGCCCCAAAACTGCTGTTTACTGGCAGAAACAGCCTCCCTTTTTCATTCAGGCCTGTGATCGGGGCATGAATATACACCTGGCCAAAAACAAGATGCCACCAAAAAAAAACAAAAAAAAAAGGTCATACAATCTAACATTTTGTTGGAGCCCCTTTAGCTCTGACTACGGCAGCATTCGCTGTGGCATTGTTTTGATAAGCTTCTGCAATGTCACAAGATTTATTTCCATCCAGTGTTGCATTGATGTTTCACTAAGATCTTGCACTGATGATGGTAGAGTCTGACCACAGCCTTCTCCAGCACATCCCAACGATTCCCCATGGGCTCAATGTGCCCATCACTCTGGAGCAGGGTAAATCTGGACTCATCAGACCACATGACCTTCCATCGCTCCAGAGTCCGATTGTTATGCTCCCTAGCAAATTAAAGCCTTTTTTCCGAGTGAACCTCACTGATTAGAGGTTTTCTTAAGGCTACGCAGCTGTTCAGTCCCAATCCCTTGAGTTCCCTTCGCATTGTGCGTGTGGAAATGCTCTTACTTTCACTATTATACATAGCTGTGAGTTCCACTGTTGTTTTTCTTCAATTTGATCTCACCTAGCATTTAAGTGATTGCTAATCACGATCATTCAGGATTTATTTCCGGCCACATTTCTTCCTGGAAGACGATGGGTCCCCACTATCCTTCCAGTGTTTAATAATGCGTTGGACAGTTCTGAACCCAGTTTTAGTCGTTTCTACATCTTCTTATTTATTTTCTCTGCTTGCTGCATGCCGATGATTTGACCCTTCTCAGACAGACTTACATCTTTTTAAAGACCACAGGATGTGTCATTCCACATGGTTGTTTATGAAACGAGAAGCAACTTATTGCACCAGTTGGGGTTAAATCGCTTGTTGCCAGCTGAAAGATAATCACCCATGCAGTAATTATTCAAAAGGAGGTTTCATACCTATTTGCCATGTGGCGACTTTTTTTTTGGCCAGGTAGTGTATAAAAAGAAAAAATCTACACTAATATAATTTTTTTAATGAAAAACATTAAGGATATCATTATTGAAGTACAGAATTTCCGCTTTATGTAAGAAATAAACAACACAACTAAAGCAGAAGAACAGGGTCAGTATAAGTTAAATGTTATTTTGATTTTTCATATATACCAATAGTGACAAACTTGCATTAAAAGGAACAAAATTGTCTTTTTTGTAATGTTTGGTAGTTCTTAACAGGACTAAAGTTGTTTATTAGATGTATGAAAGAAAATGCGGACGTATGCAGAAAAAACACTAACCTTAAGCTTGAGCTTTGTGTGTTTTTGCTTTTGTTCTCAGTGACTTACGAAAACTAGAAATGCGCTCAGAAAATGCCAAAGAGGTCAGCTCCCCATACATCCCTATCTCACAATGATACCCAACAAGCATGAAACAGAGAATTTGATTTCATTTTATTCAAACCCCAAAATAACCAACAGTGATACCATGCAATCTCTTGAAATTAAACACAGTTACCTTGGCTTCCTTACCTCCGCCACTGGAGGTAATAAATCAAACTGATGCATGTGGATAAATAATACCAGAAATGAAGTCTTAAGAACATAGAAATAAGCTGCGGCTGCAATAAAAGGGACAGTAAGCATTGAACAGCCTTCCATGTTCTAGGGATGCAGTCAGACTCCAGTAAAAACAAATAACCCACTTCCGGTTAACGGGGTTGTGAACGCAGGTAAAAAAAAAAAAAAACCTTAACTGCACACTTCATACTTGTATTAAAGCCAAAGCTGCTCCTACAAGTCAAAAAACATTTAAAACATGAAAAAAACTGTTTAATTAAGAGCAGAACAAGAATCATTGTTCTACAGCTGGAAACTAATAAAAACTTCAGCAAACCTCCCACAGAACCGCTCAAGGAAATGCATCTGAACCCAAACAACAGAAAACACAAATAACCCTCAACTTGTTCATCCTGATGGAAAACACCCACGTAGAACAGGAACAGTTTCAGCAATACAGTGAAAGATGCAGACATTTTATCTGTAACAAGCCTGGATTAAATGTGCATTTATCTTTCAGTGCAGATTAATGTAAAAATCACATGTTATAAATATAAATATAACATATTTAAAGAACATGTGGCTGCAACCAGGGAAGCCACACAAACCAAACCACAATTATGGGACAAACAAAGGAATAAATACATATAAATAAATAGATAAATAAATATAAATATGCAGAAATATTTCTTAAAAAGATGTAAAATTGAAACATTTTCTTAATAAAAGAAGAGAATGAGAAACTCCTACAAGGAAAAGGAAATGTTTGATGTGATATGAGGTGTTTTAATCGGTGAAGTTAGAAAAAAAACACATACAAACTAACACAGCCTGAAATGTTCAAACACACCAGAACATTACAACCCCAAACCTCCTGAGAGCATCGTTTGCTCACACACACTCCTCATCACCTGGTGCATCATGTCTGGTGTTTATTTGTAGGGGTGGGGTCGGTGTAGGTGCTCGGTCTTGGATCTTCTTGAGAGTCCGACCCGGATTGGACGTGTGCAGGTTTTCAGAGGCTCCAGTCTCCTGAGCTGCTCCGGTGGTCCTGCACACACAGTAATGCTTTTATTTAATGTTGTACGAAATGATCTTGCTGTTCATGCAACCTTTCCTATGCTCACAACTTCTGTTAGCCATTTACAAAAGATAACATGTTGTTTAATGTGCAAATAGAGTCGTTACAAGCTAACAGACTATGATTATACTCTTACACTAATGGTGTAAGAGGGGCAGGTTGTTAATAATCCATCAGCTCTCACCTGTGGAGCATTTTTCGTACATAACTGGATCCGTGATTATGAACGTGCAAGAAAAGTGTGTTATGTCTGCCCCTTAAAATAATCAGACAGGACTATGCAGGACACAGATTGCTGTAACATTTGGTTGGAAGACTAATGAAAGTCGTCATTTAGTATTTTTGTACTGTGAACCATCTTCAGAGACTCTGATATGAGTTTCTAACAAATATTCTGACAGAATCCGATTTTTTTTAAATTTCTTATTTTGTGCTGAATAGCGATAAGTTGCAGCTTCATCACTTCTCTGCCGAAACGTACAGCTCTCTTCCTGGAGCCTTATACTGATAAGAAATAGATTTCAGATGATTTTGCAAAAAAAAAAAAACCAGAGCCCATTAAAAACTACCGCAGCTTTCGTTGCAACTTTTCAGATAAAATCCCCCAAAAATCTGACATTTCATCCTAAACAAATAAATTAATTAATAAAAAAAGCCTTGCAGTCCTGGAGGACTTGTTTATTCTCTAAACAATATTCAGAGCATCATAAAGGTTTTAAAAAGAGAAAAAAATTATATGAGCGAGAAAACACAAAAGGCAGGTAAAAAGTTGCATGATTATTAGGTGATACTAAAAAAAATATAAAATTTATACTATATTTGATTATAAGTAAAAGAATAATTAAATAAATAGAAAGATAAACAAATAAATAAATCAGATTAAAAGTACAGTAAAGAAATATTATGTACTATAATTTAGGGAAATTAGAAGTTTGTGGATTATTAAAAAAATAATATAATCAATAATAACAGTCATAAAAATAACAATACATTAAAGTTCAGTAAAAAATTCAGACTAAATCGTGTTGAGTTTAGGTTTGGAGATGTTGCGTCTCTATTTAATTCCAACCTTAGTCTTAAAGCTCAGGTCAAACATAAGGTTCAGTCCTTTATTCCAGTTCCAGACATTTGCTAAAACCTGGTCCTGACACAAAAACATCTGTAGCTTTTGTCTATTATCAACATGACGACTAATTCATTACCCTATTTATATTAATCAAGGATCAGTCAGGGCTCCTTTGTCTTCTCTAAATAAGTCAAAATGCTGCAGAAAAACTCATCACCGGAACAAAAACCTAAGAGTAGATCACCTCTAGGCTTCCCTCTCTTCACTGGCTCCCTGGTAGATTTTAACATTGACTTGCAGATCTCACTGCTCACCTTCAAAGCCATAAATGACCCTGACATACATCTCAGATTTACAGACCTGGGACAGCTTGTGACAAAGAGAGACCAGGCTTTTTCCTTTGCACACACTACATCTATTAATCCCCTTAAATCCTCCAAAAAACTTTAATTTCAATGAACATTTTACATCTTCCGCTGCTGTTAATCTTGTCAATTGCCTTCAAAGGGGGTATATTATAACTAGTATTTATCGTTGATTTTATTTACTTATCAAAGGGAATTCTGCTCTAGAGTTTCTTTGTTTCATTTTGTTGTTATATCAAGTGGTTTTAACTGTTTTTTGATTCTCTGCTGCTGCATGAAGCACCCTGTTTAAAAAAGAGCCATATAAATAAAGTTTATAACCATTTATTATCATTAAAAGATCTGCTTTTTCTTGATTGTTCATAAGGTAAAAGCAAATCTGATAAACAAGAAGGACCAAGGCCATTAAGAGTTTTAAAAACAAATAATAAAACCTTAAAATCAACTGTAAATCTGACATGGAGCCAGACTGGTTGATGTTAAAATACATCAGCCACTTTCAGCAGACTCAAGGCTCAGCATGAAAAGAAGGAGCGAGAAAAAAAGGAAAGATAAAGCAAGGTTAGATAAAAAGAGACAGTTATATATACTTTTAACATGATATTTTGGTTGCTGGGATGTCATAAACAAAGAAGGAAGAAAAAAAAAAAGCAAAAACTGCTCATTGACAAAATCATGAGTCTGATCTGCCCTGTTTTACAGTGTAAACACATGAAAAACTTTTCAGTTACTCAAATTTCTTTCCTATTTTAGCAAAGCAAAAGTAGGAGGAGAATTAGCATTTCATCAATATCATGCTAAAGGGGGTTTTTAAGTCATTTATCCATCACGAAAAGAAACTCCCCGTGGTTTACTGGCTCCAAGAGACACATGAAGGACGGCGACCACATTTTCCCTTTCTGCTCCATCTCCCAGGGCTCTGAAAGCAACATATCGACAGTCAGGACAGGCTAATTCTGTCTTATTTGCTCTGTTTAGCCTTAAACGTTGTTTTTTCTGCCTTCATGAAGGCGTTTTAGTTCCACCGCACCTTAACAGAGAGAGACGGGGGGGTATTTGAACATTTGTTGGAGTGAGCTGTGTCAACTTGACAAGACAAATCAATAAAAGTAATTGTATTTCCTTGCTGAATTAACCAAGCTGACCTTTTCAAGTCCATCACTCACCACCCTGAGAATACAGTGTTAGCTATGCAACACCGAAACAATGGAAGAAAAGAGCAGGAAAGTCTAATTAAACTAGGAAAGTGGCCAAAAACATAAATGACGAAGGAAACCTTTGTGCCTTTCTGCAGAGTCCTTGGATGTCTCCTGGCAGGGGTGTCGGTGTAGGGGCACTTCCTGTTCCCCATCACTGCTGACAGCAGTAAGAGAAACACCTGGATGACCTCCACACATTTCCACGCTGAGGTCTTCATCGGCTTCATCTAAAAATAAGCAGGAAACAAGCTATTTTTACACAGTGTGAAAAGAGCAAAATCTGAAAGCGTTTGCTCTCTGATTTCCTGAGTTAAGAGTTCCTTTAAGATTTGCAGCGTGGATTACAAAAGATGACAATCAGCGACAAACCTAATCAATCTAATGTGCACATTTTCATGACAGCACGATGAAGAGCTGCAGATTTCTCCAGCTTAGATGGTTGAAGCAGTGATTTGTGTTTATTCACTTACTGCTGACATGGAGATGAGATCCATTACACTGCCCCCACGTTTTGTTGTAGGATGTATTTCACAACAGACAGCAGAGTGTTGGCTAGTTTTAGTTGTAGCGTCCTGCCCTGGTCTGAAAGTGGGAATCAGATCTGTCCTCCTTACCCATCCATCCCTCCATCCGCCTTAAAGTGCTGATGACACGTTTTTGACATGTTTTATAGACCAAAACGTTCTTCATGATGATCTATGCAACAGAAACAAGCGTGCCTGCATAAACGGATTACATCGCTGTATTTCAGCACATCTGACCAGAAACCTGATGTGACGTCTGCTGGTTAATGTTTAAAAGCTTGTAAGTACAGCGTTAGTTTATTTAAGCTTCCAACAGATACAGAATTTTATTTTGAAAAGGATAAAGAAGCAGGTCGGACTCACGGGGTACCAGCAGGAGCCCCTCTGCACCCAGCTCCTGTTTACTGGAGCTGCTGAGACTTCTAACACAATGAAACTGCGATCATGTCTGCTGGATTATTCTTTTTTTTTTTTTTTTTTTTTTAATTCTTTTTCAACCATCGTTGCTTAATCAGATTGGTCATACAGCTACTGTATGGACAAACAGCTGCTGCTCGGTTATATGAGGACTTCTCCGGTCATCAGATCTCCTCCAGCTGCTTCCAAAGATGCATCCTTCCCTCCATCCTCATCTTTATAAACAGGAACTATCTTATCTTATCTTCTCATTTTTAAAGGCTATTTATTGGCCGCGAGCTAATTCACAGCCAATAATTAGCTAGTTAGCCCCGAGCTAACGCAGGGAAAGAGTGCCTCTCCTCTGTAACGCCTGACTCTACGTCAAACCGGTGCAGCTCCTTAACAGTTCTGGGTCTGCGTGTGCTGTTCTGGGTCCGCTCGGTGTGGGCATTGCAGGCTTTTAGCTGAACCGAGTGGACTTGAGGCTGGCAGACAGATTGTAGGCAGCTGACTACAGCTCTAACCTGGTTTTAACCTGTGAAGTGTAATGCCCCCAAATTCCTCAACATCCTCACACTCTTCTGGACTGGCCGACGATCCCATTTCCCACAAACCACTTCCAATCTAGCAGTTGTGGAGCCATCTTTCATGTTTTCCATCGCTTTGATAATACATGTAAATTAATGAGCCATCCGCAACTCCCTATCTCGCTGACGTCACGTCACAGAGGCTAGGTTTGCTAGCCAAGAGCTATTAGCTCCTAGCTGGATTTCTTAAAGACACACAAAGGAACTTTTAGCAGTTTTCTCAGTGACGCGCCCCCTATCGGCGACTAAACTAGCAACCATCTTGTATCATACCTGCACCGTGATTCACTCCAGCCAGTAAAAGACAGTCTTATCTTGACTCCTGTTCTGTCCTCTTCCTTTTCCTCTCTTCCTCCTGTAATGTTTCCTTACCGAATCCGACATGATGTGCGTTCAAAACACTCGCGGGGTTGATCCCTGGTTTACATCCGGTTGCTAGTGAGTGACGCGGTGCTGCAGCCAATAGTCGGCTGCAACGTCACAGTCGCGTCCCGGATGGGAATCTTACATACTGCTGTTTCTGAGCCCCGGGACGCCTCTGGGCAGTGACGGCTCGAAAATGCGCAAAATGAATGTTGGTGTGCCATCAAAACGAGTCAGAAACGCAGATTTTTAAGGTCTAAAAGTTACGTTGTGTGTCTTTAAACATCGGATATTTACGTAAATACATGTCTGATTAACTTCTTACTGCACAGAGCTACTTATTTTGTCTTGGTGTGCTGTTGTATGGCAAAGTTACTTGAAGTTAAGGCCGTGTCATCAGCACTTTAACTCTCCGTCGTCCATTTATTCATACAGCTATCCTCTTTATCCTCCTTCTCCTCCTTATTTAGTCACTCATCATCAAAAATCGTCCATTTTTCTATCCTCCCCTTGTCTCTCACCCATCCATCCTTCCATTCATTAGGGATGGGCATATAGATACCCTGGAGTCGATACTTCGATACCAGCCGGACAAAATATTGCTTTTGATACTTTTATGAATATTGCGATACAGATACAAAACATGCAATTTGCTTCCACTTCTGAGAGTTTTAGGCAATGAAATGATGTGTGAAACTTCTGAATCACATGATGGTGGTGATAATAAATCACCACCATCATGAATAAATACAAATAATTTTAACCTGAACTTAAGTTATTTGATAAATAAAAGAAGTTTTTAATCAAAATTTTTTGTTTCATTTACTCATTAATATAATTTATTATTGGTTTAAATATATAATATTGCCCTTGCATTCAAGATATTAATGCAAACTGTACAATCATGATTTTCTTTTAAAGAGACAAAAAGCATCGGAATTGATATCGGTACAGTATCGATGAAAAAGTACTATAAACTACTGGTATCGTATCGACAGGGAAAATTTTGGTATCGCCCATTCATAACTATTATTCCCCCCATCCTCCTTCTCCCTCACACATACATTCTCCCTCCAACTTCTTCATTAATTTATTCATTCATCTACCCTCCTCTCCTTCATCTGTTCATCCATCCTTCTCTTCCTCATCACCACTGCCTTCCTCATGTATTTAACCTTCCAATCTCCTTCCCCCTTTCATATCCCTCCATCCCTTTCCTTATACATCCATTATTTGATCCTCCTTCTCTCTCCGCCATTCATTCATCCATCCACTTCCTTCCCCTTACCCATCCATCCACCCATCATAATCTTCACCCCCTAATCCTGTTTGAACTCTTCATATCATTCATTTACTGTATCATAACACCTGAGGGTGGGGTGGGGACTAAGATGGCTTCCATCACTTACAATCCGTAGCTTCCTCCTCTCATTCTTCTAGTACTAAGAGAAAGTTAAATGAGGTCCTTAGGGGTCTGTGATCGCACCAGAGAGATCAGACTGTGCTGCGTTTTTAAACTGCTGTCACATAAAAACTAGATTATCTCGAGGGCTGCTGTGAAGCTCCCTTTAAAGTGCAGAATTGAAACTCCCCCAGTTTTATTTCATGTTGATAGAACCGGAGATAAGATTGTTTGAATTTCACTGTATTTATCTTAGTGTTAAAGTGAGATGGCATGGGATGGATAGGTGTTGCATTTCTTAAGATATTTTTCATCATTTTTTGGTCATTTTATAAAACGGACAAAGTGAGGGAATCAGTGGATGTTTACCAACATCAGAGGTTCAGAACTTATTTTCTCTGAGAACCCCTTTCAAGCAATTACCAAAAAGCCTTGGACCCACTTCTCTGCCGCCTGCTGAAATTATACTTAGTTTTATGCTTTCATTCGCTGCTTCTCACCACAAATGATGCATTAAAACCAAGATGTAACCAAGCCAAAATGATATACAGGTGTATATATATATATATATATATATAAAAAAAATCTTATGCTGACACACCTCAACTTATCTCCATGTGGACATGACTTAAGCTTAATCACAATGGCTCTGAGTGGTCAAAGCCTGATCTACATGATGAATATACCAGAGGGATCTGAAAGGATCTGGGGGATCAGAAGGAGTCAGATAAAGTTCAGATCTCCACCAGCTCAGCCAAAACGTACAAAGCATAAAGCACATAATATAAAACGTTTGTAAACAGTATATCTCAATTTGACCTCGTACTGTATACTACATCTGCCAGTCTATATATTTTTGTAGCGTGATTCCTTTAAGTTTTATTCTTGTCTTGACATTTTTCTTGTGTATGTTGCTGCTGTAACAATATAATTTCCTCTGGGAATCAATAAAGTCTAATCAATCAATCAATCAATTTGGGACTAAAAATACAAATAACCCCTGCAGTTTTCTGTAGAATTTTGTAAACAGTTTTTTTTTAAAGACTTGCAACAAATGAGGTTAAATATATATATATATATATATATATATATATATATAAAAAGAAAAAGACCTGGAAATATACATGCTTTTCTTTATAAAAATATTTATATATGAATTCACTTTATTTAAATTTTACCTTTTATATACTTATATTTGCAACTTATATTTACTTGAGTTTAAAAACATTTTGTGAAGCATGCTTATTGTTTTTACTGTAATAAATACACAAAAAATGGATTTGATTTTTTTTGTGTGTGTGTTTTGAGGCACAATATGTTAACAAAATTGGTTAAAATGAAAAAGAAAGATCAGATCATAAACAAATACATGTTTAGGGAAAATCAAAAGAGGCTCAGACCTCGAAGGGTTTTAAACCAGCAAACTCCCATCGGTGCGATGATAAATAATATGACACATACTCACCTCTGTTTCTCTGATGTTCCAGTATGGGACTGCCGGCACGCTCTGGAGGTGCATCACTCCACTGCTCGGCTGAAGATCTGCAGTCATCTGCAAAGTCGTTCCTACTGATCTCAAAAAATAAGCCGAGCTCCTGTAAGACCCTGTCAAACTGTTCTTTCTCTTCAAACTCAGAGCAGCTGCTCAGATCAGAGGAAAGGCCGTCACTGGGAGCAGCAGGAGGCACCGACTGTGGTTTTAACTCGTGTGTGTTCTCAGAGGAATCACAGGCTGATCCACAGGTGGGCTGCTGCTCTGACCATCCAAGGGCAACCATGTCTGCTGCAGGGGTAAAGTTTGGGACTTCATAACAACTTAAATCGCTGCTCATAAATCCATTTGTTGCGTTTCCAGTGTGACACTCAAATCTGTTCACCTCCTCCTCTTCTTGGCCCGCTTCATCTCCACCCTCCCCTGGTATCTCCATATGATTGTCACTCTTTGCCTCCAGCATGTGAGGTTGTTGCTGGGGTGTTTTCAGCAGCTGTCTGGGCGAGCTGGTGAGGACAGGCATATTGCCCAGGCCAGAGGCTTCATCATCATCCTCATCATCCACTAAGAGCTGGATCTTTTCAAAAGTGTCAAAGCCCTCCAGCACACGGCTGCAGAATGTGAAGGCAGATGGGGGGGATATGTATCTGCACTTCAGTGCTGTGGGGATGTGAGGATTTTGTGAATGAGTTAAATCCTGCTGACATGGAACAACTGCGTCACTCATTGAAGGGAAAGAGAAAGCCAAAAGCTGGTCTCTATTTTCAGCCACGGACAAATCAGCTCTGTTTAGGTGATCAGAGAAACAGATGAGACTTTGTTCCTGGTCATCTCCACTACAGAAGGCCAGTCTGCTCCCCTTCGCCCAGTCACCAGGCGACTCCTCGCTCACTTCCTCTTTGTGTTCGCTCTGTTTCTCCTCATTGTCCCCAGATTTTTCCTCAGTTTTAATTTCTTCTGTAACATTTATCTCCTCTTTTCTTTCCTCCCCTCTCAGTTGTTGCACACACCTGATCACACAAGCGTCCAAGCTCATCTCCTCGCTTTGTAGGTTTTTGTATTTCTTCCTCGCTCTTGTCAACGGTCAATGCATCTTCGTCTTTTGCCTCTTTCAGCTCAAGCTTTTCCTCAGACTTCCTCTGCTCATCACTTTCTGTTTTCTCCAGAAAATTCAAACCTCCCTCTTTCTCTTTTATCTCAGCTGGTGCTTTGTCAGTTTCCCTCCGGGGGTATGGGACCACCTGTATCTTCATGTGGTCAGTGCTGTCAGGAAAGCAGCTCGTCTGGCTCTGCTCTTTCAGCTGGTGTCCCTCCGTATCGTGGCTGTCCCCAGCAGGAGGGGGCTTTAAGGGACTGGATTTCCACTGACAGCTGCCTTCATCTCCAGTGATGTTGCAGGTTTCGTTGTTATTTACAGAAGAAGTCTGTGATTCTGCGTGTGGCTGACAGTGAACCTCATTTTTAGCTCCATGGGGCGGTTCTCTGATTTGCTGATCGGCCTGGTCTGCAGACGAAACAAAAGCTGTTTCCATCTCGCACGCCGTTTCTTTACCTGAGCTACAGCACGCCCCCTCGGCCTCCTCAGCAGCTTCGCTCCTGATTGCAGGGTCAATTTCGCCGAATGGGTCTTCATCATTATCTCCTTCAACAGGCTCTTCCTGATCAGCCCCACTGTGGTTATTAACTTCAAGACTCACTTTTTCAGCTGCAATATTTCCTCCTAAATCCACATCAGATAAAGAGCCGATCCCTCATCACATTCTGCAGCAAAGGGGATAAAGGTTTTGTTCTCATTAACTTCGCCTTTTGTTTCTTTGTGACAAATGAAGACATTTTCATTCTTGCGAGTCTGTGGTTCCAATTTATTCTTTTCATTTTTTCCACTTTCTGCCAAGTTCCCAGAGGGGTCCTCTTCAGGCTTTGAGTGGAGTGGTTTAAATTCAGCATAATCCCTGGAAGATATGGGACTCTCACCCTCTGCCGTGCTCAAATCAAGCTCCTCTCTCCTCTGATTAGTCACCAGAACTTCAGCAAATTGGCTTTGTGTATTACAGAGACCTGTGCCATGCACTGCCTCTTTAGAAGTGCAATCAGACTGACATCTGACCTCCTCATCTTCCTCATTTTCAGCAGAAAGACTGCAGCTATCAGCAGCTTCGTCCTTGGGAGATTTCCCCAGCTGCTTGCAGTCAGAAAGACCGGGTGTGTTAGCGCTGGCTGGAGGGGGAGACCCACCTGTACCATCTGTCAGATAAAGACTGAGCTGGTCTGCTTCAGTAACTGGAGGCTGCTCATCTTTCTTCAGAAGTATGAGGTGTTTCTCGGTACTGATAAAACACACCTCAGGTGGTCCTGCATGTGCACTGCTACTGTTTAAAGTGGCCGTGTAAGTAAGAGGGGTGAACTGTGACTGAGCAGGAGGTTTTCCATCTTCAAAATTCCCACATCCTGCTGTGGAAGTCAGGCCTTTAGTCTCCGGCAGCTCTCTAGATGAAGGAAAACTTATTGTTTGTTGAGATATTAGAGGCCCTACAGACTCAAACCTGCTGCTTCCAGTGAGATTATCAGTCACAGCACAATCTGTCCTGGCTCGCTTTGGGGACAGCGGTGAAGTAAGCTCCCCCTTTGTTTCTGGGCTCCCATCGTTTTGTGTGATATCTTCCATTCTCTTTGAGCAGCCAGATCTAAAACAGAAAAGATTAAAAGTGTAAATGCTTTGCAAACATCTGAAAATAGCTTAGAAGAAAGTGATATTAAACAGGTGGACCACAGAAAACACTGTAGAAACTGTAAGTTCAACATTAAGATAGCTTATTTTAGTTGCCTACAAAACCGTGACATTTTCATCCAGGTGCCATAACAGGAGGACCATAAGATGGAGACAGCTAAATAATAATCTCTGGGATCAAATTATGTGTTTTTAGCTCGTAAATCAATGTTTACAAATAATTCCAGAGGTTGTAGTGGAAATTAAACTCTCAGTACAGATCCGTCTGTGTAATTCAGGTTTGTGAATGTGTAGAAAAGGTTTGTATATGGAAAAAACAAAATAAAAAACAAAACAAATAAACTAGAAGGAGAGCGCTTCTAGTTTATTTAGAGCAGACATCCGCCAAGCAGCTCAGTTTCCCCAATATGGCCCTATGTTACAGTAACAAAGAATCCTCCAATCCAGATCAACACCAAAATTCAATCAGTTCTTCCTTGTGCCAATCCCTGAAAATCTTATCCAAATCTGTTCATGGCTTTTAGAGATGCTCCGATCCGGTACCTGAAGCGGATATCAGCTCCAATACTGACTTATTAGTTGGATCAAGGTTCGGACCAAGACCTATGGTGAGGCTTCATTTTGCCATTATGGACCCCGCCTTTGGAACAGCCTGCCTGAGGGCCTCAGGGCTACAGAGACTGTCCATGTTTTTAAGAAAAGGCTCAAGACTTACCTTTTTGGTTTAGCTTATAATTAGGTTTTATTCCTTTTAATAAGTTGGTCTTTTTTTTTTTACCCCGTCTTGGTTTTATTTATTTACTTTTTTATCTTTTTAACTAGTTTATAGTTTCTATAATTCTGTTTTGATTACTGACTTCCTTTAACCAAGTGTATGATTTAGACTTAATTTTTAGGCTTTTAGGTTGTCTGATTCTTATTTGATTTGATTTTATTCTATTTTTTCTATTTTAGGTATTTTAATCCCTCCAGTGTTTTCCTCATGGGGTCCTCCATGTCGGGGCCTATGACTGCTTTAGCGTTGGGGCCGTCGCCGTGGTTGTGTCCCTGTCTGGGTGGGCACTGCAGCCTAATAGCTGTAGTGTGGACCTGGTCTCTGGGGGGCTGCCAGTGGAGGCGGCCTATGTGGCAATGGGGCAGGATGGACCCTGACATGGATGGACCCCAGAATATCGTTCCTTCACCGGGTGCCAAGACATGTCTTTCGGGATACTCTGTTCTTGGGGTGGTGTGTGTGTGTGTATGTGTGTGTGTGTGTGTGTGTGTGTGTGTGGGGGGGGGGGGGGGGGGGCTGTTTTAGATAAACTTGGGGGACTGCTGATGTAATGTGTTGTTTTTATTATGTGAAGCACTTTGTAAAGCTGCTATGCATGAAAAGTGCTATATAAATAAAATTTGATTTGATTTGATTTGATTTGATCAGATATTGGATGAATGAGGCCGATGCAGCATTCCAATTCACATTTCTTTTGTTACTACTATCATACACAGCAACACAGTTACAGCGCCTTCAATTCTATGGTTGAATCGCCGGTTACATCATCATGCAGAGCAGAGAAGTGTATTTTATTTCTTTTTGCTGCTAATATACACTTTATTTCTTAATAAGTAATATCAAGTACATTTATATCTGTGTTAATTTGTTATGTTTTTATAAACAAGGCTAAATGTTTACCTCGAGCTTGATGCCTTCACTCACATGGCGAGGTATACAATTCATCCAGCATCGGATCAGTAACGGGTATCAGCCGATACACTCGGCCTAGGTATCGGTATCAAATTGGATCAGAAAAAAACGGGATCAGTGCATCTTTTATAATTTTTTGAGTTATTTTGCTAACAGACAAACAAACACTGGCAATTACATTAGCTCCTTGGCAGAGGTAATGAGAAGCACACAAATATTCAAGATAAAGGTACAAATTTTGGGCTTGTTTTCACTCAAGCTGATTGGAGGATAAAAAGTCAATGGCAGGTGGTGGTGTGGCCTGCTAATCCACAGAAGGTTCTGGTCCTTAAGTAAAGCAGATTTTAAAGATGAACAATGTATGGATGTTATTGGAATTAAAGATAGCAATATAATATAATATAATATAATATAATAAATAAATATAATATAATATAATATAATATAATATAATATAATATACAGAGTATGAGGACTTGTTACGAGGCTTACTCAACTACAAATTGCCCTTGTTTGTCTTTTGAAGTTAAAGAGATAAAGTAATCTTGGTGGTAGCAGCAGCCTCCATATTAAATTAAATAGCTACTTTTAACGTCAATGTAAATTTGTCATTTAAAAAAAATCCAAATATCTTCTAAATATTTTTCTGTTCAGTTTTTCAGACTGTTCTAGTCTACAGGCTGGTGAGGCATCATTTCCCACTGGAATAATTAGTGCAGATTGATTTAGAAGCTAAAACACATACAAGTGGAATTTGATCACAAAGAATTCAGTCATTATTAATCATTACTTTATGAATCATTGCTAATTATCACTGCAGTTACATGACGAAGGACTTCCCTCTCCCATGTAAATCAACCTAAATGTGGGATCTCAGACTTTAGAGAACCAGAGTGTCTGACTTGCAGCACAGGACCACTGAAGAACTGGGGTTTTAAAAGTGGGTTTTTTCTTTTTGTGTTTATAAATGTTCAAACACACCAAGAATTTGCTATTTATAGGGGATTATCACGCTTACCGGAAGTTCCCGGATTTTGGCACTACCTCTTCCGGGCCATGTTAACGACAGCCGTTCCTGCTCTGTTATACTGTTTAAATCGGATAAACTCCAAACATACTCAAGTTTTCATTCTAGACTGAAATGATACTAAGGAAGAAGTGGATCAAAGCGATCGATTCGCCGCGGTGAAGGACCGAACTTTATAATAAAACACACGTTTGTTTGTCGCCGGTGGGGCACAACACCGGCACTTCACAGCCTGCTAGCATTAGCCAGCTAGCGTTTACTGACGTGCTTAACATTGTGCGTCTTAAAACACACAAACATCTGAAAATCGGGTCTGTACCCCCCCCCCCCCCCCCCCCGTTTCCAGTGGAACAACTGGGGACTGCCAAGAAAGGAGACGCTTTCAGATGCTTGTGTGTTTTCAGCCGCACAAAGTTAGGCACATCATCAAGCTGGCTAATGCTAACCTGCTAACAGTAGTCCGCCGACTACTACTCTGTTAAACTTTGTTAATCGGATAAACGCCAATGGCAAGTTTTCATTACAGACTGAAATGATGCTAAGGAAGAAGTGGATCAAAACGACCGATTCGCCGCGGTGAAGGACCGAACTTTATAATAAAACGACACACGTTAGTTTGTAGCCGGCAGAAGCCGCTTTGATCCACTTCTTCCTTAAGTTTTCATTCTAGACTGAAATGATACTGAGTATGTTTGGATTTTATCCGATTTAAACAGTATAACAGAGCAGGAACGGCTGTCGTTAACATGGCCCGGAAGAGGAAGTGTCCAAAATCCGTGAACTTCCGGTAAGGGTGATAATCCCCTATTTTGGTGTCTGTGTCCAAATCTCGGGGCACTGGAAATAAAATCTCATTCCAAAATCGTGCAGTAACTTGAGTCGAAACACTGGTGGGGGATTCCGCTATCTGCCTTATGGCGATTGGCGCCAGGTAATGTAGATACTTTCGTTCATTTCTCCTCTCCAGTATGTTGTCGGACACTCGTTGAGACTATCTAAGCGTCTTCGGTGTGGGAAAAAAAGCTCCTTTTTAGGGCGAACTTAGATGCGGGGGCCAGTTGCCCCATACTAATTATTAGCTGGGCTGCTAGGCTGCATGCCCGGCTAAATACTGGCGCTATCTTGAAAATCCCTTTCTCTATCACTCACATATATGAAAGGAAGTATGAAAACAGACCCCAGATTAAGAAAAAAAGGAAATTCCCCTTTAACATGGGAGTCTATGGGGATTTGCTCCGTTTTGGAACCAGCCCCTAGTGGATATAGAGTGAACTACTAATATTTCGGACATCCGGGTAGCTTCACAGTTGGTCACTGGAAGTTGCCGCTTGGTCTGAGTCTTGACAGCCACATGCATTAAGGTCAAAAACCAAAGACTGTTAAAAAAATGGACAAAGTATCCGGTCACGTCTGAAGAGCTAAGTGAAGCCAGTTGGGTTTTTCGCACCATCGCCATCTTGCCGTGTCGTGTGTGTTGTCACTCCCGGAAAATACTAAAATAGGCAAAGACAGGGCTGCCGTCGTGGCCGCTAATTATGTTTTAATTCGAGATTAAATGACGTCTAAACGGATGAGTTATAAAAAAAAAATTTACCCTCCTCACAGTTGACATGATGGTAAACTTACCTATTAAACCTAAAATGAGTTTTTGAACCAGGCTGTACATGTTTATTTCTGCTATGAAGTTGGCCTTTTTAACAGCGGATGAAGAAAGAACAACAATTTGTGGGCAACCAGGAAGTAGTTTCACTGTTCACCAGTGGAGTTTGCCCTTTGGTCAACACCTCAAATGCAAATTTAAGCCAAACAAAAATCCACATTTGGCCCAAACATTTTTTGCTATGTGGGAATACCCTTCTCTAACCATTAATACTACTAGCAGTACAAAAGCCTTAACAAACATCCATGTCTAATTTAATTGCACTTTGTATCCTGATAACTAGCAACAGAGGCACAAATTAGCATGTTAGAGATACGGTATGTTCCCATATAATATAAATTTCCTTAAACTTGAAAATTCAACATTGTCGTGACTTATTTTTTACTTTTTACATTAATGTTACCTAAATAAGCTAGCTAGCTAGGAAGAAAAGTATAATAAGGCAAAAATTAAATCTTGATCTTAACCACTGATTGTAAGATTAGCTTACATTCTAAATTAGTTATTTTAGCTTTTTTTTGTCATTTAATGAGTAATTATTCGTTTACTAACCTTCTAAATTAACTGTTTTTGGTCGTCTTCTTCCATTAATGACTAGCTAATGTGCGTCACTATTTCCTGCTTTACGATAAATGGCGCGAAAATTTTGCGACTATTTAAGAGGCAGCAGAGTGAAAGTTAATTTATAGTTTGACAGGGATTTTCACTGAAAAAAATAGAACTGCTTATTCTGTATACGTCTGTCAGGGGGGATTAACATAATTAAATAAGTGGGGGCGCAAAAGTTCGTACTTTTACTAATGGCCATAGGAGGAATACAAAGTTAATGGTTTTACTTGTGCTTTTTTTTTTTCAGTACAGCATGTTAACACAGTGTACAGCCACACAAACTGGGAGCGAGGGAGGCAGGAAAGCACACTGCGCTCCCTCCCAGTATCTGTCTCCTCCTCTCAGTACATCAGCTGCACTTTGTGTTCAGCAGCATCATCATCCTCCGGACCCGCACTGCTTTACTTTCTGACTTTTCTCCCGCAAACCACGCAACAAAAAACACAACAGAAACGCAAACCCTGAATTCTTCTCGTGGGTCTGACTGAGAGCCATTTCAGACCTTTGCAGCGCGTGCTCCTTTTCCGTCCTCGCAGGGGTTCGCGTGGCCACTTCAGACACCAGAACCGGACTTCTGTCGTTGACTTCACGCTCTCAAGGTAGGATGGACGCTTTGTGTTAATGTTGACTAACGCGTGAAAAATGTGTGTTTATTTTCCATTTTTCGTCTCACTGTTGCATGTGCACCAAAATGATGCAACCTGGTGCGTCATCCTTTTAATTTCCTGAGAGTGATTCACTGATTTATTCAGCTATTAATTCCGTATTAACGAGGCACAAATTAAAAACAACACATGCAACGTTACCAGCGTAGGGCGCCGCAGCTGTTTGCGCGGATCCTGGTGACATTTTGGTGTTTTTGCACGCGCATACACGCCAGGCTTTTCCCACTCAGCATCCAAAGTGAAGATGTAAGAAGCATAAAGTGACGGCTGACTGGTGTGATCTCCCCGTTTCAGTGCAGCAGCGTGAATTTTCTCGGTTATAATTGCTACTTGCGTGGGGCGACTTGGTGTGACATGGCACGACGTGGTGTGGTTAGTTTGTCACTGGTGCTGATGTTGCAATGGTGTGTGTGTGTGTGTGCGTGCTTGCGGGGGGAGGCGTGTGAAGTATTCTAACCCATCCTCTGTGGGGAGCTACTTTTTGCAAATCAATGCAGACATGAATGTTGCACCCCCCACCTCTTCTACACACACATACACAGACACACACACATTTGTAGACAACAAGGGCTGCAGGATTAGGCTGAAATGTGTCAGATTTTCCTAAATTAAAACCCCAGACTGCTTTGTTCCATCTGAGATTTCCTTGCTTCAACCAGGACTCTGCCTTCCTCTCAAGGTCAGCCCCTGTTGGCAAATGATGGTAAAGGGATGGTGTTATGTAACAGCCTATTGCACGGCTCTGGGGCAGCTCTGTTGGCTGTTACACGACTGTAAAACCACTCTTTTGACAATATATCTTTGTGTCAGTCTGCACCTGTCGGCCGATGGGTCTGATTCCTCTCTCTTTCTCACTCTCTCTCTGTGTGACGAGGCTCCAGCGGACCCTGAGACACAGGGCTATGACTCAGTTTTAGAGTCAGCATGGTGCTCAGCTCCGCACTGCACTGCAAAGTGACCAAGTGTGTCTTATCCCAGACTTGGCCCCCACTCATTTCTCTTTCTACAACAAAACACCGACATCTGCTGATGATGCACTGGCAGTTTGTGTTTTTATTTATTTATTCATCTGGGTGGACGTGAGTAAGCGATAGAATATCCCAATGCATGAAATTGAGAGTGAACATGCAGGTTGGGGTGTGTTCACTGTGCATTTTGTCTCACATCACACCACCATCATTTTCACATCTCGCCAGAATCTAAAGCCAGCTCGGTGATTATTGCATCTGTGCAATAAGTAGAGAATTCAGCTGTAGAAATGGAGTATTTTTAAGGTTTACAGCGAACAGTAACAACAAAGAAACGGGGAGTGACAGAACTCGTAGGCAGCTTTGAAGAGTGATTCTGACAAGTAGCCTATGGGAAGCAAATATTAGCAGATATTTAAAGTATGTGGGCTGTGATAAAAATCCAGATTTTTTTTTAAGTACTTACAGAAATGTGTGGGATTTTTTGAAGTTGCTTCATCTTTTGCAGATTTTAGGGGAGTCAAGTGGGAAGCAATAGAGCTGTGACTTATGTGCTTACCCTAACTGAATAATGCAGCCCGGTTGTAAGTGTGTATGATACCAGGGATGTAATGTTGGGCCACCAGCTGCATGCTGGCAGTGCAGATGCAGATTCAGCTCTGCTGCTTGTTGCTGAATGAATGGCAGGAGGCAGCATGGTGAGTAGCACTGGCATTATGATTCAGTGTGAGCTTTTGATGAGCACACTGTGAAAGTGACGGGAGGGGGGGGGGGGTAGAATGACCACTCGGCGGCACGTTAGAACTCTGCATCTTTTATTCCCCAGGGATTTCATTACGTTGTAATTGTAGGCTTGTGTTGTGCTTGGAGAGCTTGAAAAATGACACACTCGGGCTGAATGCTCCATGCTGTTTGTTGTCCCAGGATGCAAAGTGCACTCACATTTGCAATCTCAGTGTTGTGAATGTCTGACGTGGTCCGTTAATACTGCACAGGAATATGAACTCATACTCTAAAGTGTTGTGCAAAAGTCTTATACAGCTTTCATTTCTCATTATAATGCCAGGAAAACAGGACATAGGTGCAGCAATCTGTTGAAACCGCATAATACGAATGGAAATACGGGATAGAAGGCAAAAACAGGGTTTGTACTGTTCTAATGACCATTAAGTGAATATATTTTTAGCCATTTAGATAAGCTTTCTTCTCATTTTAGGAAAGTTTTCCAAGCTTCTTAAAAGACCTTCCAAAGCTCCTCTTTGTCTGTTTCTGCCTTTTATTGTGTTCTCTGTCAGATGATCCCACACTGCTTCAGTAATGTTGAGGTCTGGGTTCTGGGGGGGATCCAATGGTTCATAAAACCTCACCCTTTTCTCCCTTTTTTCCTTCCAAATGACCTCTTGGCAGCCATCCTGCCACAGAGATTATCCCTGATGCGGTTTCGGTGAACAGTGGATGGATCAAGTTAAGGTCTAGATGCATCTCTAGGGTCCTGGTTCAGGTCTTTGCTGGATTTGTTCCTGTTTCCTCAGGGCATCATTTTCAGATCCTGATCATCTATTTACGTTTAGCCCTGACACATCATCTTTTGTAGTCAAAGTTTCAACATGACACCATGCTGAAATATGTCAGGTTTTCAGCTAACTTGGTGATTTTCTTTTTTAAAAAAAAATTAATATACACACATATTGCCAAAAGTATTCGCTCACCCATCTAAATTATGTGAATCAGGTGTTCCAATCACTTCCATGGCCACAGGTGTATAAAATGAAGCAGCTAGACATGCAGACTGTTTTTACAAACATTTGTGAAAGAATGTGTCGCTTTCAGGAGCTCAGTGAATTCAAGCGTGGAGCTGTGATAGGATGCCACCTGTGCAACAAATCCAGTTGTGAAATTTCCTCACTCCTAAATATTCCACAGTCAACTAACTGAAAATTGAAGTGTTTGGGAACAACAGCAACTCAGCCACGAAGTGGTAGGCCACATAAACTGACAGAGTGGGGTCTGCGGATACTGAAGTGCATAGTACGAAGAGATTGCCAACTTTCTGCAGAGTCAATCACTGCAGACCTCCAAACTTCATGTAGCCTTCAGATCAGCTCAAGAACAGTGTGCAGAGAGCTTCATGGAATGGGTTTCCATGGTGGAGCAGCTGCATCCATCCATACATCCCCAAGTGCAATGCAAAGCGTGGATGCAGTGGTGTAAAGCAGCCGCCACTGGACTCTAGAGCAGTGGAGGTGTTCTCTGGAGTGACGAATCGTGCTTCTCCATCTGGCAATTTGATGGACAAGACTGGGTTTGGCACTTGCCAGGAAAACGGTACTTGTCTAACTGCATTGTGCCAAGTGTAAAGTTTGGTGGAGGGGGATTATGGAATGGGGTTGTTTTTCAGGAGCTGGGCTTGGCCCCTTAGTTCCAGAGCACAAAGCAGGTCCATAAAGACATGGATGCAGAGTCTGGTGTGGAGGAACTGGACTGGCCTGCAAGAGTCCTGACCTCAACCAGATAGAAGACCTTTAGGATGAATTAGAGTGGAGACTGAGAGCCAGGCCTTCTCATCCAACCTCAGTGTGACCTCACAAATGCGCTTCTGGAAAAATGGTCAAAAGTTCCCATGAACACACTCTAAACCTTGTGGACAGCCTTCCCAAAAGAGTTGAAGCTGTTCTAGCTGCAAAGGTGGACCAACGTCATATTGAACCTTATGGATTAGGAATGGGATGTCACTAAAGCTCATATGTGGGTCAAGGAAGGTGAGCAAATACTTTTGGCAATATAGTGTGTGTGTGTATATATATATATATATATATATATATATATATATATATATATATATATATAGAGAGAGAGAGATAGATACACACACACACACATTATATATATATATATATATGTTGCTGTGACAGACTGCAAGTAACAAAGTGCTTAAAGCTGCATTTTCAAGCAGTTTATTTTAAGTTGTGTGTTTTGTGTGAATATAAAATGGTTGATTCCTTCAGTTTGTCTTGTTTTATTCTTGATTCATCCAGACCTCAGTGTGAAGTTGCTTAACTGACAATAACAAACAAAAACATTCCTCTGGAAATTGTTGGGTATGAGATCTGGGCTGAAAACAGGTGAAAGCAGCTGATATGTAAAGAAAACCCCTCAGAAAACCTGGAGAACTGTTAATCAAGTCCCCTTCAGAAGATTAAAAGAAATTCTGGCTGAATGGGAGTAAAAAGAGAGAGAAATGAGGGCTAATTTTTTAACACCTCACAGTCCATCCTGTGTAGACACGATTGCATTTGTTTTCCCTTTGCTCACACTTTGCCTGCGCACACACACACACACAAACACACACACACAGTGACATAACGGCGAGGCTGCAACGCGGCGTCTGTTCACATCTCTCCCTGGACACGTGTCTCCTGCTGCAGCTGCTGTCTTTAGCCGCAGCCCGTCTTGTAACGGAGGAGTGTTAGCAACTTAATGTCAGGGTGCATTGCGTCGTCACTTCCCCTGCAGCGCTCGGAGATTTGTTCGTAGGACGGTACGGATCACCAAACACAACGGGGGGAGGCTAATTTCCACCTTGTGTCAGCGTGGTTAAGCCCACAACTACATGCCCGTCATGATTGCTGTGCATGTCTTGGGAGAACAGATAAATCTGGTTTGTCTTTAATTCCTTTACCCGAGCATGTATGATCTACAACTTAAAGACTAGAAAATGAAATAAAACCAGAGATTTGAGAAATACGATGACATAAATGATAACATGGCACTCCGATTGCAGCTTAAGATTGAAGAGGAATATTTCATATGCTTGTACTTTAGAAGGAGAAACCAGCTATTTTCCTTATGGAGACAACCTAAATCACACTAACTCCCCCCAGCTTGTGACAGAGTGAGTTATTGGTCAGATTATCTGTGTTTGTGTTCTAGTGTCTGCAAAATAAAAATTACACAAACACCGGTTGAGTTTATTTTCACATAAAAACTGCAGCTGATGGATGGCAGGGTCAGTTTTGAGAGAGGAAATTGTACAACTTCCTTTCCTTTTCATAAGCAACTGAATGCACTTAAGATGCCTGGGGGGGAAGGGGGGGGGGGGGGGGGGGGGTCACATCAACACAAAGCCTGTTTTCCTGCACTGCTAAAAAAGCTCCTATTGAGACGCATGTTTTCTCTTTTCTTGCATCTGCACACCTTTGTGCTTACGTTACGTAATCTGTGCTGATAGAGTACTGTGTCCTTTCACACAGATGGTAAATATGACGATGTCTTGCTCAAGGACACTTCAGCAGATGGTGGGGGGGCTGAAGTGCACCTTCGTCCAGCAAATGACCCTCAATTCATGAAATGGCTCACTCATCTCACCATCATATTTAAATAAGAGTCTGTTTGGTCTTCTATGTAGATACAATATTACTTTTCTGTAACATGGAATAATACGCTTATTGATGACTTCATCATATTACTGGTATCAGGTTGGACCCCTTCTTCCTCCATAACTGCTTTAATTGTTGGTGTCTTACACAGCGTTTCCACCCTGGGTCTGGGTTGGGTCAGGCCGGGCCGGATGGGTTTAGGTACATATGTTGATTTCACGTTTCGTCCCCACAGCATACTGTACCCTTACCCTGAAGGCGGAGTATTAGCCGGATAGCGCTGCTACGTGATCGCGTGACATCATCTCAGTGCAATGCCTTTTAACCAAAGCACCGCACCGCATCACACCAGACAGAAACAGTGGGTCATCTCTGCTTTGTTTTTATGTCCGGTCACGCGGTAAGGTGACATTTTTTCAACAAATCAATGGATTGTAATGTGTTAAGCTCCACCTTTTTGGTCCAGATTGGTTAGATCAGTACCCCTACAGAGGGGTAGCAAAAATGTAGGATGGGTTGGGTCGGACATAAGGGTACCTGTCCCAGTTTTTATCTGTGGAAGCTAGGGCTGTGTTATGACTGGCCGAAAATCAATATCATGATATATTGAGCAGTTCATGAGCACAGCCTACCTATAAAACAGCCAAAAGAGACGAAAACTACTTCTATTTACATTTTATTAAAACACAGATATTCTGCCTTAAAAACGCAAAGTTCCAGCACAGGAATGTCGTGTTACAAGAAACTAGCCTAGGGCTGAAAGATATACCATTATCGTATCTATATCATATATCAGATCTATATCATATAATATATATAACATCTATAACATTCAAGATATTAATACCGAAAAAGAAACTATATAAAAGACATAGATTTTCCCTACGCTTGTCCTGCATGTAAAGCTCTGGAAGTCACAAACAAAACTGCACTTTCCATAAAAGTGCTTGGTTTTCATCGAACCCTTAGTCATATTGTATCGTATCAATATTGAGATGTCTGGCATGAATATCGAGATATGAAATTTTGTCCATATCGTTCAGCCCTACAAGAAACTACAGCAAGTCTGAGAGAAAAAAAACGTCCCGTGCGACAATTCCCCCGCCGGCTTTCATAAAGGGGCCACTGTACTGAACATACCGACATGGGAAAAATTAAGTCCGTTATCGCTGTAAATGTCAGTGTTGGTAAATTTTTGGTTTATCGCCCAGCCCTAGTGGAGGCGCAAAAAAATGTGGCCTTACCCGACCCAACCCAGATCCGCTGGTGTAAACAGGTCTATAGATTCAACAAGGTGTTGGAAACATTCTTCAGAGATGTTGGGAGAACATGTTAGTATTGAAGGGTTCAAAGTGTGGCAAGAAGTTATCCCCCACCCCACACCATTATGCCACCAGCAGCTTGAATTGTCGATACAAACCAGGATGGATCCATGTTTCATGATGTTTCTGAGCCTAGCATCTGAATGTGGAGCTGAAATGGAGACTCATCAGACCAGCAACAGTTTCCTGTTCTTAGCTGACAGGAGTGGCACCTGGTGTGGTCTTCTGCTGCTGTAGTCCATCTGCTTCCACGCTGGACATGTTGTTCAGAGATGATATTCTGCATATCTTGGTTGGAACCAGTGATTATCTGACTTCCTGTTGTCTTTCTATCATCTCCAACCAGTCTGCTCATTCTCTGACATCAACATTCTGGTCCAGACAACTGCTGCTCACTGGATATTTTCTCTTCTTCAGACCATTCTCTGGAAACCCTGAAGATGGTTGTGTGTGAAAATTCCAGTAAATACTCAGACCAACAACCATGCCACGTTCAAAGTCACTTAAATCCCCTTTCTTCCTCATTCTGATCTTCAGTTTGAACTTCAGTTTGTCTTCACCATGTCTACATGACTAAATTTGTGTTGTTACCATGTGATTGGTTGATTAAAAATCTGTGTTAACAAACGAGTTGGTGGAACTGATACAGTGACCAGTGAGTGTAAATAGAGTTTATTACAAGATGATCAAATAGACTTTTAAATCTAAGGAGCAGTTTTTCAGTTGTGAAAAAAAACATTTTAAAATGCATATTGTGCATAAGTGCATCTTTCAGCAAGAATCAGTCTAGCATGTCGACATCATGGCTTTGTTATGAACTTTACTTTAAGATTCTAGCAAAGTCATTTTCCGAATTCTGCATCTCTTGATCCATCTCTGTTCCGATCATCCTTCCCCCAAATGGGGTTGTTTTCCTGTGTGTCATATCATGTCTTACTAATTTAATTAAGTTTTTTTCTCATTATTTAGTATTATTCATTTAACTTATTTGAATCACAAGCACTGTGGAAGCCTAATTAATCATTATTTTACCCGAGTTTCAGTTTGAGACATTATTAATCCAGCGTTTCTCAGTGAACTTGGGTCACATTAGCAGCTGAAAAGCTGCTAAATTGGATTTCAGGGCAAAGTATATTTATCTTTTGCAGACAAATGGCTGCCAATTGGTGGTTCAAAGAGTCTCTGTGATGCTTGAAAAGGTGCTTGGCAAGGTCTTCTTAACATGACGGATTCTTTCATTTAGTTATTTTTTCCTCTTCTGCTAAAAATAACTTTTCGGTGATGTGACTCTCCCACATTTTCTCTCTTTGTAAACAATGGAGGCAGCCAGATTGAATTGCATTGCTGAAACACACACAGGGATACACACATCTGGTTTGTATTGACTGTGGGGACTCTGAAGGTCAAGACTATGTTTTAAGGTTGGGGAAAGACATCCAGTCATGATGGGTAATGTTATGTCAATTCAAAGATCAGTACACATGGGGACAAAACTGCTATCCGTGCATTTGCAGGAAGTCCCTATGAGCTGGTATAGTCAGTTTTGGCCTTCATCATGTAATAAATACACACTCACACACAGGCAGCTATCTTTATTACAACTTTACATGAATTTAAGACATCATGTATCCTGTATTTCATTCTCACCCCTAACAGAGTAAAGACTTCGGCTGCTCAGCCAATACAGATATTTGTAGGGCTGTAACGATACACCAACTCACAATTCGATTCGTATCACGATTTTTGACCCACGATTCGATACACATAACGATTTTTAAATTTTTTTTTCTAATTTAAAAAAATGTGTTTATTTTTTTTTTACTTTAATTTTTTTTAAAGTATTTTATTTCAATGGCATTTATAACATTTAACTTAATGTAACAAATAGCCTGAACATAGCTGAAGACAATAATCAAAATGATTGAATTATTAACCAAGGATAAAACATTTCTCTTTTCTCTAATAGAATAATGCTTTTGAAAAATAAAAATAATTGAACTGTGCTGTTAATCAAAAATGATATTAAATAACTAATAAGTCCTTGACAGCTTTCTACATCAAACCTGTTGATTTAAAGCTAGAGTTCTTCAGGAACAGCATCATGTCCACATGTCGGGTGAGAGGCTGCTCTGCTCCCTGCAGAGGAGAATCTAAACGGGAAGATGTCGGGAAATGGTGGCGTTATGATGGCCGAGCATGAGCTGATGTTAACCCGAAAAAATGATGACATACCAGCGCGTCTCAGAGAGGAGGAAAGCATTCAGACCTCACTTTCCCGTTGGCTGGAACAACTTATTTTCAGTTGCATCGCTGGAAACTCCAACATGCTGGAAAACAGCTGTTCAAAGTTAAATCAAAGGGAAGGAGGTCTGGACGCTTTCACTGCTCCGCAGGGATCCGCCACTATTGGTCTTATTTGTTAAGGCTGGATCGAAGAATAATATTATTTTTTTATTATTATTGGTTTATTTCTTCACACATGCGGTGCGCACACGCGCGGTATCCTGTTGGTCGTTTTGTGGCTTTCACGGGGAGTCCCTACCGACACTGGTCCTCCTCTCCGCTCGGAAGATTGGGCGAGCTGTGTGAGGGACCGGCCGGGACTCCACACTGCAAGCTGGGGCTGGTCAGGACAGGATCACCGCTGATTAACCATCACAAGTCAGAGCAAATAAAAACGCCTAAACCAGCAGCGGAGCTGCGGGGGTTTCACCACCGTTCCGTGACGTATCCACCTCTCGGCTGTCCACGCGCTCGGTCCAGCTTGACGTCCTACGCGTGTCTGGCCTGCCGAACACGAACAGGATCCCCCTCCTGTCTTTCTACTGGTCTCAGTGTCTGAAGACCTGCCATCGCTCCTCATCACACACTCCCGAGCTGGATGCGCGCGAGTGACTCATC
Source organism: Atherinomorus stipes (assembly GCA_023101725.1). Lineage (NCBI taxonomy): Eukaryota > Metazoa > Chordata > Actinopteri > Atheriniformes > Atherinidae > Atherinomorus > Atherinomorus stipes. The sequence continues at coordinate 663,958 of JALJCO010003180.1, forward strand.
CCGGTTGAAGGTTTAGGTAACGATGGAAAACTGCCAAGTTTCATTTGACACTCACGAAAAAAACGTGACACTTTACCTGGTGCCTTTAAGACAGACGTGTTGTCTGGTTAGCGACTGAATGCTACAATAGCCTGTGGCCCGATGGGAAAAAGTCATATAGTTTTCTGTGATCTGAGTTTTAAAGCATCTGAACTGGGCTTGGAGGGTGTCGCGATCCTGCCTTCTCCCACCGCAAGACAGGATCGAGGCTCTGAGTGTCGCGATTTCGATTTCGATACGGGTATCATTACAGCCCTAGATATTTGCATAAATAACATTTCATATACAAGACAATTCAAAGCGCTTTACATAAAACATTTAAAGCATTTCAGCAGGATCCAGAAGATGCATTACAAAGTTCATCAAAAACAAACTTTAAAAAGAAATAAAATAAATTTCATAGACAGAAAAAGCCAAAGTAAGATTTGATAGAATACAAGAAATAAGAGTTATCAAGTATAACACAGAGTTGAATTATGAAACAGAATACAAAAACATTTTCAACATACCTGTAATTTTATTCCATCTATATAAAGCACATCCAGTCATATTTTTCATGATGTTTTCTAATTAATTATAAAAGCTGCTTTTAAAAGCATATTGAGAGGCCAAAACTGAGACCTCAGTACAACTGTATTGTACCTGTATGTCATTACAAAGCAGCCATAACGCTATGTCTGCAGTATAGCATAACAAAACAGCAATAACAGTACTATATCTGTGTTATATAATAATAAAATAACTACATCAACTTTTTAAAGACATGGACAATCGGCTACACATTTAAACTAAAACCAAGTGTTGGCACAGGCAACATTAAATAGATGTCTAGCAGATATCAGCCTAGTCCTGCCTTGTTTGGCTGAACTCTGTGACCTGGGTTTGTAGTTCCTACAAGTTACAAACATGTCTCACGGTGCGCCGTTTTTAACCGATTGCTGGTGTGCAATAACTCGATGGCTGGCAGCAGCACCAGTGCAATGTCACAGAGACGGCCCAGTTTCTCAAGTGCAGTTCCTGCTGAGAGGAGACAGAGATCTGTGTATGCACTGTCCAGTTCCCCCAACAGGAACTGGAACTTGTTTTGGCCTTTTTGGCAGCTGTTATTGCCATTGTTGACAACTTCTGTAATGTACAGGTCTCTGGGAATCTGGACAGGACTTTGGCTATAGCGTTGTAGGGACACAAGAAATCGGGCCACGCAAAACATGACAACTCCCATAACACTGAAAGGTGCCAGCATGCCAGTGTTTATGTCATGGGGCGCCACCCATGGCACTAGTGCCAAAGGTTGCCTACCCCTGGACTACAGATGCAGGCATAAAAAAGTTCTGCCTTTTTCTGCCAGAAGTGGTAATAGTAGCAGTAATAGCACTGTCACTGGCTGAACAATTTGTCCCAAGAATACGTCATCATGCATGGTGTCCAAACTTGGCGTGTGGAAACGTCCTTGTTCCGGGCATTCATTTATGCTCTGAAATCATTTCCCCCGGGCACACAGGCGTTTTTCTGTGCGATTGAATGAGCAGGCAAGTCGCTGGTAAGTGGCTGGTAGTCGGCAGAAAGGGGAACTTTTTCATGCCCACATCTGTTAAGCCTCCTGGCGAGATGGTTTTATAGATTTTTGTGTCATCAGCATTACTATTGTAACACCTCAGCTAGGGCTTGGACAACGCATTGATGTTATCAATTACGTCGATGTATTGAAGCAAAATATGTATGCCGATGCATCTTCAGACCAAAATAAAGATGGTGGCACCATCTCTAACGTGAGTGGCCCCTCCATGTTTCCAAAGTGTAATGCAGTGAAGTTAGCACTCGTTTGTCAAAGTTATGGTGATGTTAGGGATGGCGAAACCAAAGCCTCACGAGACAATGAGACAACTTCTGTGAGATTGACGCCATGTCTTTAGACTAAAGACTGTAGAAAATATGGACATTGTATCCGGTCTCGTCTGAATAGGGGAAAGTGAAGCCAGTTGTGCGTGTCGCACTGTCGCCATATTGCCGTGTTGTGTGTGTCGTCACTCCTGGAAAATACTAAAATGGGCAAAGTGCAGCCTCGTGGCAAATGCTGAAAACTGCGGTTGTGCTACTCTGTTGCAGACCGATACCTTGCAGAGAGCAAACAAGGAGCTAACTAGGAGCCACCGGTCAGCAGGTCGACATCCGGTCTGCGGCCTGTCAATCAAAAGGGCACATCCTTAATTATGTGTAATTTTAAGATTAAATAACATGTAAACGGATGAGTTATAAAGAAATTCACCCCCCTCACAGTTGACATGAAGGCAAACTTGACCTATTAAACCTAAAAGGATTTTTTGAACCAAGCTTTAAACATGTTTATTTCTGCTGTGAAGTTGGCTTTTTTAACATGGAAGTCTGTGGGGATTTTGCTATATTTTGAAGCTAGTTCCTAGCAGATGAAGAAAGAACTACAAATATTTACTTCCTCCGGGAGGCTTCATAGTTGGCCACCAGAGATTGCCGCTTGCTTTAGACATGCAAGACTTGTTTGAGACGGTCAGCATGAGCTCCATCTGCTAGCTGTCTCTGACTCTGTATAATAAAAGTTACGTTCTCAGTTTCATGTTAGTGTTTCATCTGTCAGTAATTTCTTGGAATCACTTCTGGGATAAATGAAGTATTTTTCATTTCATTTCCAAGTGATTGAACATAGATCTAGTTTCCTGAAAAAGTGCATCTTTATCTTCAAGCTGTTAATTTTTAATACGGGTTCCAAAGTAATTGTTAAACTCAGACCTGTCTTCATTAATTTTTTGTTGAAAATCACTTTCTGTATTAGCTTAAAGCTTCCAAGTTTACATCACTATATTATTTCAATAACTCACAAGTATTTTGGGAGACTTTTTCATTATTTTCATGTGAATGAAGTATTAAAAGATGCTCTTTTGTCAGTCAGCACTGTCTTTTTTTTTTATTCATGTTCTTTTTTCATTTCACATACTGTATGCATGTACAGCAACGTGTATAAATTGCTGTTAGTCAATTTATGGGGAGATAATCGGTAATCAAATCGATCTGAAAAAGTGAAACTTTAGATTAATCAGTGGTTAAAAAGAAATGATTGACAGATTAATAGTTTAAAAAAAATCATTTATCCCAGCCCTAATCTCAGCCCTATGTTGAACCAGGACAGTTTACCTCATAAGAACCAAGCTCAGGTCCTCATAAGGACATTTGTCCCCACAAGGTCAATGATGTTTTTCAGAAAAGGTCCCTGTGAGGTCACAAAAACAACAGACACCATAAACAGACCTTTCCTTCAATTTCACAACTTTCTAAAACAATTTTAGCTGTTATTGTGCCACTCTTTTAGATTCATTTTACTACAGTATAAAACTTTAGAGCCTCTTTTTGGATAACCTGTCACACAAGAGCTGTTGACTTTACATCTGCTGAAGAGTTATGTTTCAACCTGTAATATACTGTAGAGCAGGGACCATTCTGGAAACTTGCCTGGATGTAGTCACAGTGATGTTTATGACAAACTGACATCCAGGGTGTAATAGTTGGCTGGAAAGCATTTCTAAGCTGTTTTGCAACAAAAGCAAAGTCTAACAATGATCAATAAGCTGATTTAGATACCTTGAAAGCATGTGTGTGGAAGTGATAGATACCTCACAGTAACAGATTTGTTTGCAGCCAGCATAGAAGTTGGATATCGTCTTTTAAAGTGATGTAGATGCATCCCCTGCTCACCATATCTTGACCTCAAACTAGTTTTAACGTCTTTCCGAGTAATATCCAACTGAAAAATGATGCACTGATGATTTTTCTAATAGATTTTTCAGGAACCTTAAAGGAATAGTACACCCACACAATGATGTAACTTTATTTTCCACTTACCCTCATTGTGAGCAAGACTCTGGAGCACCTTTTTGATATATCTCAAATGCAGCCGGTGATCAGGAAGGCTTCTCGTTGCCCCCCAACTTTCATATAATGGAGTTCGCTGGGGCCCGAGCTAAAAAGGTCCGTAAAAGTCTACAAAAACCTCCATTCTGCTCGTACAATGTAATTCAAGTGTCCTGAATGGGTAGCGTCCAGAATTTACTCGAAACTACGCCATTTAGTGTATTTTTAGAGCCTAAACAGTACTACATCGCATCTCCTGCGAGCACGCTGATGCGCATTCATGAAACTATGGAAGCCCCGGCAGACGAGATTGAGCGTTCTCTTTTTCTTTCTTTCTTTGTTTTAAATCAATATCCAACCCCTCTTGGACCCGCTTGTGTTTGTCCCAGTTTGTCTGCAGCTCTGTCGCTCTTAGCACAATGTAAACGGCGAATTTCTTCTTCTACGCTTGTATTATTGGCAGAGTAGGCTCTGAACACCGAGGCTTCTGTAGTTTCGTGAACGCGCATATGTGTGCTTCGCGAAATTAAAATGTACTACTGTTTAGACTCGAAATATATGATGTTGTTTCAAGAAAAACTTGGATGCTACCCACTCAGAACACTTGGATTACATTGGATAAGCAGTATGGAGGAATATTGACAAGTTTTTGTGGACTTTTATGGACCTTTTTGGCTCGGTCCCCGGCGAACTCCATTATGTTAAAGTTGGGTGGAAACAAGAAGCCTTCCTGATCGCCGGCTGCATTTGAGATATTAAAACGTGCTCCAGAGTCTTGCTCACCATGAGGGTAAGTGGAAAATAGAGTTACATCACTCTGTGGTTGTACTATTCCTTTAAGATGATTATGCACTAATCATGCCGTGGACGGAGCAAAATATTTAATGCTTCTGCTTCATCAAACAAGCATATTAAGAGGCAGCACCTGCTCACCACTATGGCTGCACAGAGCAATCAGCACCACACTGCAAACATATTGCTGCTTTTTTCAAGCCGAGGAGCTCCAGCAACACATCTCAGCAGAGAGTAAGAGCAGAAACATTTCAAAATTCCAGCCATATTTTTCAAATTTATGATAATTAGGGACTGGTTAATGAACTAATGAGGGCCATTAAGTGGGAGCATAATCACTCTGCTGATAGGAATAAATGTGGCTGTGTGTACTGTATACAGCTGCAGTGGGGAAATGAATGGACATTAAGCCAAAAGCATCCTTGAGGTTTTCTGAAAAGTCACACTGGGCTGATTACTTAAAGATGCAATTAGTACCATTTCTCACTTTATTCGGTTAACCTGTCAGCTGGAATTTCTGATCAGAGTGATTTCAGTCAGGTAGATGAAATTTTTGCCTATGTGAACATAGCTACTGCCTGTGATCACAGTTCACCCTGAAATCCACAAATGCAGGTTAAAGCTTTATCATGCAAAGACAAAGCCATATGTGAACAGGATCCAGATTTCAGAAAGACAACACTAAACCACATACTGCATCCATCACCATGAAGGTCCAGGACTGTTGAGCAACTAGAATTTTGCATCAGAAGAGGGGATGCTACACAATGATAAACATCACCCAGGAACTACTTTGTACTTTGTACCCCTGAGCAAGGTCTTTAACCCCCACCAACTGCTCCCCGGGCGCTTTAATTAGCAGCCCCCTGCTCTGAGGTTCAACCTGAGATGGGTTAAATGCAGACAATGAATTTCCAAACTGGTACACTAATTGGGATTAGTAGAGTACCGTATATAAGTATACTGTAATATTATGTATTACTGCTGCTGCATCAAATTCATAATGAGCTCACATTTTCGATGAACAGGTAAAATGTTTAAACAGCTGGTAAGACATTTATGTAGGACTGAGGGGTATGACAAATTTTTCATATCAAGTTTTTTCAATAAATCCCATCAGTTTTACAGTGTAAGAGTGCTATTACGCTATGGAGCCCCCAGGTATCATGGCTATTTTTTTTCCCTTTTGCATTACCACGCAATACTTTTGCTATACTATAAATGTGATTATCTTGATCACAGCTTGCTCTTTTTCTCATATCCAGTCCCGCATCAAGACCTTCTTGGTACTCTAAAACATGTTGTCAGCTAAGCAAGCTGCTAGTGTTACCACAGCCAGCTACCAGTTTTGCGTGACAGCATAAGCAAACAGTTGTTTGGTCCACTTCTCAGCCAAAAAACTTCCAAATCATAGACGTGGCTCCTTTTTTGTGAATTCCTCTGGGTAAACAACGTGTGCTCCAATTTGACAGCTTTTCACCAGCTTTTCACACATTGATTGTTTGTGTCCAGCAGTGAAAAGTGTCCTTGCTGAAACACTTTCCCACTGTGCATGTTCCAGACGTTGTCTGGGCTATTCACTGGTATAACGGTATATAGAAAATCCATATCATAACAAAAATAAACACTGTTTTTCGGTATGAACGGGTATTCCGCACAGCCCTACGTTTATGCCCTATTGGGAATAGAGTATTGGTCGATGGGATTTGGTGTGGAAATCCATTTATGTCATTTCAACTGGTTAAAAAGCTGTTCTCATTGCAAGCCAACAACATTACATAGCCTGTGCACTGAAAAAAATGTTTGGTCCAACTACATATTTCAATTAGATAACGAATTTCCATCCAACTGAATTAAGTGTTTGTAATTCTAACCAAAAAAATAAATTAATGTAATTTAATAAAAAAAAACTGAGAAGAAAGGATGACATAGAATTAAAGTAGCACCAGCTAGTAGAAATTACCCAATTAATTAATATGATGTTGTCAATACGGTTTATGTAAAACAATGAATAAAGTTATAACTTTATTTATAAATTGTTAAAGTTTATAAACTTATTAACAGTATTAAAAAAAACCTTATTAACAGCATCACATTAACTATATAATATATACTGGGTAAATTCAATAAGCTGCTATTACTTTATTTCTATGTAGTCCATCTTTCTCAGTTTTATTTGATTGAATTACATACATTTAATTTTCTGGTTAAAGTGACAGGCACATAATTCAGTTGGATGGAAATTTGTCATCTAACTAAAATACGTTGTAGAACCAAATATTTTTTTGACTGTTATTCATTAATTGACTAAGAATATTCATGTTAGAAGGGATTCAGGTTCAAAGCTCCTCCATAAATGAAAGTACTGTAGTGCATTTTTAAAAAACGTTATCTTATTTGCCAGGACGGACCAGTTTGCAATATGTGACACTGTATAAATGCATCACCTGACAGTTCATGTGTTTACAGCTTATTCTATAGATACAGTATGTGGAAATCTCTACTTTCAGTATCTGTGAATCACTCCCCCAAAGACAATGTATCACATGATCAGGCCGTTCTTTGCCTTCTGCAATAACTGCAAGATATATAGCATCTTTAATGTGTGTGCGTTCGTGACATGTGCCGTTTCTTTTTGCAGGAAAAATGGGGAAACAGAACAGCAAGCTGACCCCTGAAGTGATGGAGGATCTGGTGAAGAACACAGAGTTTAACGAGCATGAGCTGAAGCAGTGGTACAAGGGATTCCTGAAGGACTGTCCCACCGGCCGGCTCAACCTGGAGGAGTTCCAGCAGCTCTATGTCAAGGTACCGCTCCGCTGACTCACTTTCATTTGATGGATTGCACACATGTTGCCTGCTATGATGCGACCCTGATGCTCATTTTTATGTGCTTAGCACACAGGATGCACAAACCTGGCTTGTAGAGGATACAGAACCCAGAGCACTGGCTAGAGTTTGACAAAGCAGGAACAATAAGGTTTGATAGATTAAGACTAAAATAGTCCGGTAAGAAAAGAACAAAAGCAGAGAGAGTTGAATAGATCAAAGAACGAAAAAAGTGACAGCACGTCAGAGAAGAGCTGCTATGCTAAGCCCAATTTAGCAGCTATATATTCAGATGGTGTTTGTGATATCGCGTAGGTACAGTAGATCATAGTTTCACATTGTACGCATGTATGAAAATGGTTCATTAATAAATGAATCAATACAAATTAGGGATGTAACGATATGAAAATTTCATATCACAGTTATTGTGACAACAATGATCACGGTTATCATTATTATCACAGTATTATTGAAATCACCCCCCACTATAATTAAAAACATCCAAAATGGATCTAGAAGGGTCTGCCATGTTTTCATAAATTAAACGTTGCAAACTGGGTCTGCTGCTGCTTTTCCAGCCAATGAGCAGCATCACTGTGAGTTTTTCAAAGCAGTAATCAGTTACGGTTTTAACGCTAATTGAAATTTGAAACGGTATTGCTAATTGTTGGGAATTTTTATCACGATTAATCATTTTACCGGTAATCGTTACATCTTTAATACAAATATATGATACAGGTACTCTAAAAAATATACTGTTGTAGGATAGCAGGAGATTCCTATAGAACCTCTATTATTAGAGATTAGATAAATAAGTTTAAATCAATAGACATTACTCCCACCTTGAAGATTTCAATTTCTCATGTTTTTTAAATTTATTTGTCTTGTCATCAGTTTTGTTTGGGCTGAAGATTTCTGAATTAATAGGGTTTGTTGAGTCCGAAGGAACATTCCCATCCAGATAGTCTGGGGAACTTTGTTTGACTGGGCTGGGAATGCTTTCATGGACTACAACTTTCATTGCGAGCGACAACGTCACTCCCTGCGACTGATGTGAAACAGACCGACCATCATTCCATCGTTGTAATGGAAAGACTCGACATATCCCAACTTATATTGGTTTTCACCTCTGTCCATGCCCTTTTCCTGTCCTTGGAAAAAAGCGGTGACGTGCCGGAGTAAAATCACCATGCTAGCGTACCTTGGGTAGCTGGTGACGCATATGGCTCGCTAAGAGAGTAGTAGTCCACAAAGTAGCTTCAAGCAAAACCTGAAATAGTGTAAAATCTTTGCTGTTTTTTAGTTTTTCTTTGCACGAAAAATTTTCATTGAGATCCACAATTAACATATATGGAATCCACAAGAGAGAACGACTGGGACCAGAAGATCTTCTTTAGCAACAAACCGCACACTTGCCTGAGTGCACTGGAATTCATTGTGTAGTGCACACTGCGTACTTTGTCTGGAGTGCACACTGTTGTTGCTAAATGCTGACCCCAACAGAGCACTGCACTCACAAGACGTGATGGACTAGCATCGCCTGCTAACGTATGCTAAGACTTCTGAACTGCAGCCTCAAACAAATGACCAGATCATAACTGTCATCAGGGAGTGAACAGCTTGGTACGCCACAATCTACATTAGTAATTATGTCTAAATCATTTCATAAACATTACTTAAAAGGACTAGAGGCAAGATTAAGAAACAAACTCGCGCTTCAGGTAACTGCAGCCACGAACCAAGCCGTCACAGGAGCGTGCAGATACTGAAGCTATAATGTTGTTTACTAAGCTTTTTCTTCGTAGTTACACTTTTTAGTGTCTTTCAGTTAATCTGGATTGTTTGCTGACGGCAGAAGAATCCATAACTTTTGCTTACAGTGTTTGAATTTACCGCGACCGTCTTCTTCCTGTATCAAAACTGCGGATGTAGGTCATTTGACGTCACATCCGCAGGGAAGCGCAAGAAATTCAGCCACCGAATTGCAGCGCATTTTGCAGCACACAGCCTGTTCAAGGCAACAGAGATAGACGTGGGTGGAAACATTCTTTTTGGTATTTAGCGCTTCATCATCCATCAGTGTTAAAAAAAATGGACATGCATGTTTGTTTGCTTTTTTAAATTCCTGCCTCTAGTCCCTTTAAATCAGTACAATTCAGCCTCCGATGCAGCAGCGGTCGCCACCGCTTCATTCACTACCATTATTCCGCTCTAAAAGCAGTTAGATAGTCCTGCCTCTTCCACTACGTCAGCAAGATGCCGTTTATTTGGTGCGAGTAGTGTGCTTGTTTTGCACTTTGTTTTTGGCCATTATTGGTGAGTATCCTGGTACTTTAAGATGAATTTTGACTTAAAGAGAACTCAGTAACTTCAGGTTGGGGGTTCCCTTTGGGGGCTTCTTTTTATCGTTAAGTTAAACCCCCCCCACACCCCCAAAAACAAAGGGGCTTCTACCTGTCTTTCCTTTTTTTTTATCCTGGAATTATTTTTAATTTTATTGATTTTTTTTTGTTTTTTTGTGTGAAAAACCCGCTCCTTGCAAAGAAAAAAACTTCTCTTAAAAGGAAGTTTAGGAATTGGGGTAAATATGGGATTGTATTTTTTTGGTGTGAGAGAAAAATAAGAACTTTTTTTTTATTTTTGACGAGAAGTAAAGAGAACTCTTCCCGGGGAAAGTTTGAGACACGTTTGAGACACGGCCTTTGGCTCCCTGTAGCTTGTACACACCATATTTTTGTGTTTCCTGTAAAAACAGAAGTTTGGAAGGCCAGAGATCTCTCTTAGCTCTGATTGGTCAGCTCAAGAGGCCTGATCAGGCTCCTCCCACTTTCTGTATCAGTTCAGCTGAAATTCAGAATTTTAAAATAGCATTAGTAGCATGCACCTCCAAGTGCAGATGGAGTTAACATGTTTATATTGTTTTCACTGGAAAAGACAAACTCCTCAATACTACTAGTTAAATTGTATGTATGTAAGGTTTATAAATAATTAAATTTTTTATTAAAAAAAAAAAAAAACCGGGAGGAGGGTTGCCATTATTTTATTTTAAAAATTAATATTTTTTTATTGTTATTAAATATATATTTTTTAATTTTATTTAAAAAAATAGTATGTGGGAGTTTTTATTGCTTTCCTGTGTTAAATAACAGTAAACAACTGGAGAGGGTGCAATAAGGTAATTAAAAAAAAAAATTTTTTTTTTTTTTTAATATTAATTTTGTTTTGATATTTAAAAAAAAAAATTAAATGTTTTTAAAATAAATTTTATTCTAAAATTCATAAAAAACAAAAAAAAAAAAAAAAAATCTTTTAAAATAAAAAAAAGTGGTCTAAGGGGAAAAAAAAAAAGCTTTTTATGTATTTAGTTTTTTTATTAATTAAGGGGAAGAAAGAATGTCATCATAAAAAAACTTTCATTTCTCCCCCCCCACACACACAAAAAAAAAAAAAAAAAAAAAAAAAAAAAAAAAAAATTAAAATATCCTCTATTGTACTCATAGTATTATAATATATAGAGAAAAAAAAAAAAAAAAAAAAAAAAACACAACAAAGAAAACAACACAACAACATCAAAACAAATAATCATATAGAGTGAAAAATTTAATATATGAAAAAAAAAAAAAGAATAAAAAAAGAAAAAAAAAAATAGATATAAAGAAAGAGAGAGAGAGAAAGAGAGAGAAAGGAAGAAAAAAAGAGAAAGAAAAAGGAGAGGTTGGGGGGATTTAATATTTAACTTTTTAAAATAATTCCATAAATAAAGAGTCCTCTAAGAGGAATCGAATGAGTGTGCTATTTTTTTTTTTTTATTTTAGCTTTTTTTTTTTTTTTTTTTTAATTTTTTTTTTTGAATTTGTCTTATCCAGCCTTGTGCCTCTCGGTGGTTTCTTATTAATTTTTTAAAAAAAAAAATCTTTCATAAAATGATATAAAAAAAAATTGTTTTTAAAAAACTAACAAGAATCATAAATAAAAGAAAGAAATAAAGAAATTTATCTTTATAATAATAAAGAACAAAAAGAAGGGGGAGGGGAGGGAGGGAATTGAGTAGTGTAAGGGAAAGGAAAAAAAAAAAAAAAAAAATTAAAATATTTAAATATATATAAATAAAATATATATATATGTGTGTGTGTGTGTGTGTGTGGTATGATATATGGTCCTTTTTCCTTTTCCCTTTTCTGTGGCACAGAAAAGACCTAGATCTCAATTAGTCTAAATGAAAGAAGAAAAAGTAGAAAAAAAGTAAAGAAGTAAAACATATAACGAGAATCATGTCTTTTTTTTAATTAAAACTATAAAAATCCCTCGCATTCACTGCTGGAGGGGAGGGGAAGAAACTATTCATTTAATTTTAGATTGATTTTACTACTTCCAATAGGGAAATACTAATAACAAAACAAGTGAAAAATGAGAAAAAAATGAGTGGGCTGGAAAACCTTTCTCCCTTCTAACGGGGGGGGGGGGGGGCACTTAACACAAATCTTATATTAAGGAGAGAGAAAAAGGCAGTTAATTTTTGAGAAAAAGAGAAGGCGATAAAACAAACGGGTGATATATATTTTTTTTTTATGTATAATTTTTCACATCACATTTTAAAAAAACATTTAAATAAAAAAAAAATAAAAAGATATATTGAGTTATTTTTTTTTTAGCAGCCGCTCTGGTAATTAAAGAAAAAAAAAAATTAATTATTTAAAGAAAATGAGTGCACCACCCATTTTCCCATGAAAGCCAATACTGATAGGGAGAAGAAAAATCAGTATCTTAATATCAAAAAAAAAAAAAGAAAAAAATGAAAACCATTTAAAATACTTAAAAAAACTAAAAAAAAAAAAAAAATCAGAATAGAGAATAATATGAAATAAAAAAAAAGAAAAAAAAAAATAAAAAAAAATAAACAAAAAAAAAAAAATAAAATAAATATATCTTAAACCAATCTCAAAAAACCAAAAAAAAAAAAGGAGGAAATGGTAGATTAATAAAAAATAAATGTAAATATAGAATAATGTATGGGAGGTTAGGGAAATTCGAAATTTGCAAATTTAAAAACTCTACAAAACAAAAAAAATAAAATCACAATCTAAAACTCTAAAAAATAAATAATCAAAAAAGTGTGGAGAAGACAAGAAAAATCCTCATTAAAAATTTAAAAAAAATCAAGATACAGTAATGATGAATTAATGATAAATATTTAAAAAATAAAAAAAAAAATTTATGATAGAAATATCTACAATAGGAATGGGCAATATGGACTAAAAATTGTATCACGCTAAATTTCTGTTTTTTATCACAGTGACGATAAGTGACGATAAAAAATATATATCTCAGCCTATTTTGTATTATAAATCTGTCCCTGCATTTTGTCTTGAAAGCCCTGCAAAAGACCAAAAGCCACTAAACTATATCAGTTAAGTTCAAGTAATACACACCTGTATTGCAAAACTGTAGTGACACCAATCACATATGAGAGACCAAATTCCACATTTACTCAAATGATGCAAACACCAAAACTACGTCAGCTTATAAAAAACACAAAATAGCGCAACTGCAAATACAATCTGATGAATTGAATTTCTGGTTTTTATTGTGAGATAATCTGCAATCCTTTTCTTCTCATTATAGACCAATTACTGTTGCTAGTGCAAACTTTTGATTATTAAATTTGACTTCATTAGGATTTTAAGATATCCAGTTAAACCTTGTGTGGTTATCAGTGTAGCTTCAAAGGTACAGGTGGTTTAACTTGACATAAGATGGCCTGTAAGGCTGCTTCAGACTCAAAATGTCAAATAAAGTTCCTATAAAAACACAGTCAGGTCTATTAATAGTATAACTGAAGATTTTATGAGTAGGAATATTGTTGAAGTCAAACACTACTTGTAAAAAATAATGACATTGTTGCTTTTATTATCTTTTTGCTTATAAGAACAACTGCATACAGTTGGTATTTGAAGTGATTGTTTGGGTCTCATGAAAACTCTGAATCACCACAAGAACCAGTGAAATTGAATTGCTCTTATGGCAGTTGTTAGTCGGCACTCAGCCACGCTCCCATTTGCTGCTCCTGTATCTGGGCAGAAAATGATCAGAGAACCTGAAATCAGACGCCTTTGGATGATTATCTTCTCGTGCTAATATGTATTCTACCGTATCTTATTACCTCTGATGGAGCAGTGTGAATTTTTCCATGATTTATTCATTTAGTCTCATCAAAGAGAGACGAACCCATTGGCAGAAACAATGATGATCTAAGAATGAAACTAATATTGTGACAAGTCTCCAAATATAGACATGAACTGGGGTTGCTCTCACTATATTTTCTCCTGCTGCTTTTTGCTGCTGCTACTGAAAAATATGAAGATATTTTATCTTTTCGGTTAAAAGTGATGTTGCATCTGTGAGCTGGTGAACCTTGAGCTATTCATTTGCACATTGGTGTGCTTTAAGGAGGCCCTGACTTCATTAAAGATGGGAAAACAGCCATCAAATATACAGTAGCCAGTTGGATTCAAAAATGTTTTTTTAATTTTATACAAAAGCTCAATACAAAATTCACACTTTACATGAAGTGTGGTATGAATAGACACATACCACAGTCCTGCTCCTACATCAGGCTTATCTCAGGCTCTTGTGCTGGACGTTTCAACTACCCAAGGAGATTCATTGAAGAAAGCACTGTGAGTGGCGTAAGAATGCACGCTAATCTTATCGGCAGTGCCAGGAAATGCTTTATAACCAGAGGGGGCTGACATTACATAACACATGTCCGGGCAATTAGGTCATGGGTGCACCTCTTCTAAAAGCCATCGGAGCTCATGCATCAGCAAAGACCAGTTTAGAAGAAAAGACAATGAAGAATATTGACCTCCATAAATAGGCAGAAGTATTTGGACATAAAGGGGAAAGCTTTGAAGTAACATCTGTCAGTTCTAGAACTTTAATTTGAACCAATAATCAGCCAATCACATGGCAGCAACTCAACACATCTAGTCATGTATTTTTTTCTTTTTCTTATTGTTTTTTTCTCTTTTTTAATTTCTTTTTTCAACTTGTCCTGTCCAGCATCGTAGCAGCAGAATGATAATCTGGCTGCTTTGTTGTGTTGAACAGATTTGCTTTGCCAAGAGGAGCCTTATGAATATAAGGCTATCAAGAGGAATATAAGGCTCCTATTGCTATTCTGAGTTTATTCACTTTATTTCTTTTTATTTAATTGAATATTTGTTTATAACGGCATTTTGCATCGTATTGCTGGAACTCACAAGAGGGAAACGAAAGTTAAGAAAAGAAACAATAAGGAGTGGAAGATGACATCTAGTCATGTAGACATGGTGAAGACGACTTGTTGAAGTTCAAACTGAGCATCAGATTGAGGAAGAAAGGGGATTTAAGTGACTTTGAATGTGGAATGGTTGTTTGGTCTGAATATATACTGGGATTGTCACACACAACCATCTCTAGGGTTTCCAGAGAATGTTCTGAAGTAGGAAAAATATATAGTGAGCAGCAGTTGTCTGGACCAGATTGTCTTGTTGATGCCAGAGGAGAATGGACAGACTGGTTGGAGATGATAGAAAGGCAACAGGAAGTCAGATAAGCACTCGTTCCAACCAAGATATGCAGAATATCATCTCTGAACACACAAACACGTCCAACCTTGAAGCAGATGGGCTACAGCAGCAGAAGACCACACGGGGTGCCACTCCTGTCAGCTCAGAACAAGAAACTGAGGATACAATTCACACAAGTCCCTTTCAGACTTGCGCTAGAAAGCGTTAATATTGCAGACTTTGTCCTTTATACCGCTTGCATTCAGACATGCATTCCGTTGTTTTACCTCGGAGATGTAGCGGACATGCACCGGCTGCTGGTGTCCATGTCATAAGGATGGAAATGTTGCGGCATGTTGTTTTGGCTGAACGCACAAGGAAATGTTCCAGACAGGGCTGAAGGGAGAACGTGGCTGTGCTGACTTTTCTGCAACATTTCCTGATATCTGAAAGGACATGATAAGACATGATTTGGAAAGGAGATCTCATAAAGGTCTCAATCACTTCTCCTAAACAAATGTGAGATCCATGTGAGAGCTAAATGAGACAATGGCTTATTTCTCCTCCATTTCAGCTCCACATTTAGATGCTTGGCTCAGAATTTGATGGAAACATCGTGAAACATGGATCCATCCTGCCTTGTATCAATGGTTCAGGCTGCTGGTGATATAATGGTGTGAGGGACATTTTCTTGGCCCACTTTGGGCCCTTTGTTCCAACATAGGATGGTTTAACAACCACACCCTACGTGAGTATTGTTGCTGACCATGTCCATCCCTTTATGACCAGAGTGCAGCATCTGATGCTACTTCCAGCAGGATAATGCACCATGTCACAAAGCTCATATCATCTCCAATTGCTTTCTTCAACATGACGATGAGTTCACTGGACTCCAACGGCCTCCACAGTCACCAAATCTCAATCTAACAGAGCAGCTTTGGGATGTGGTGGAACCCGTTCTTATCAGATTCTTATCATGAATGCAGCAACTGTGTGATGCTATCATGTCAGTAAGGAGCAAAATCTCAGAGGAACATTTCCAAAACCGGATTGAATCTATAACACCAAGAATTAAAGCCGTTCTGGAGTACAAAAAAAAAAGCGGAGGGGGGGGGGCTGCTCTGAAATTTAAAATCTCTCTACACATAACAAAGAAGTGGTTGGAGAGTCACAAAAAGGAGCAACATGGCTCACATCTTGAAAACAGGGCACTGTGTGCATCATGCAACAATCAAAAGCAGGATCATGAACTCCACAGCAGGGGGACAGAAAACTAACAAAAGGTGAAAAAGGCTGGAGCTTCACTGATAATTTGCAGCTTTATTGTGCAGGTGGACTAACGATCGGACCCCAACTGTGTCTTCGCCAGAGTCTCTCAGATAGCTTGGGGTTAAAACCTGTTATCAATGCATCCTATTGTGTTTCTAGGCAACAGTGTATCAGTGATAGGGCTTTATTTAAATCCAGAGGGCTGATAAATGGAAAAATGGTCTCCTGCGACCTCACATTAGTGGGACAGATTGTTCCTGTGAAGAGTGACTGCCTGTGTGTTTCTGATAGTGCATGTTTGAGTGGGGATGGGATGGGGAGGGGGTCATATGTTTAGTAGGAGGGTGAGGGAGACAGAATGGCCTGTTTGCGTTGGTAGAAAGTGAGAAACAGAAAGGGGCAGAGGTGGGAAAAGTAGAAAATGTGTTGACATTATTTATTAGTCATTAGTGTTATTAAACTCATTCAGCATCGTGATGGCAAATGTATGGATATCTGTGTGTGTATATATATGCGCGTGTTTAAGAGACTGCATACATGAGATGTGTAGTGCATGGTCTTTACTTTTCAACACTCCCACGCTTGTGCCCACACCTCTGCACAGATCTACACCTGTGACACTTGTTCACAAGCTGCTCCTGCCGGGGTGATGAGTGCAGTGTTGCCTCCACGCTGCTGCCTGCCTGCAGTTAACGCTACAGTTTTGGGTTCAACACAGACATGCTGTTTGTTCTCTCAGGTTTTTTCTCTTTAGTCTCTCACTCTTTTAGGAGGATGTTAGAAAAGCAGGTGCAGCCTGTCAGCTGGAAATTTTAGCACTGCATCTGAAGGGCATTTGTGATGCTGTGTAACAAAGCAGGGCTGCAGTGTTTCCTCATGCAATCATGTAAAATAGGAATTACTATCAATTGGGGTGTAACAAAACACAGATCTACTGTATGTTGATTTAGTGATCAGTGATCAAATAGCATCCATCCAAACTGAAAACATCAATCAGTTGATGTAATTATCATTTGTGAAATGTTCCTAATTTTAGACTTAATCAGTGTAGGACTTATACTATATCTTACTTGATTGTTATGATTTGATATGAGTGGAGGGGATCAGGTCAAATCAGGATGTGATATCGTCATATTGATCGCTGGAGCCTAAAATGAATAGAATCAAAGAATTTGTATTCTCTGCAAATAATGAATAGTCATCCATTGAATTGATGTAATATCTCTGAAAGATCAAACTTGCAATTTACTATCATATAAATCACTCATGTTTTTTAGGTTTCAAGTATCAGGTCAAAAGATCTGGTCCTACCATATAACAGCACCATGTTTTTATGAAAACCAAGCTGCATATCAACCATTCATACCAACTGTTAAGTGCGGTGGTGGAGGAATGATGATTTGGGTTTGTTCTGCAGCTATAGCACCTGGACACCTTGCACTCAATGAGTTAACTATAAACTTGAGTTAACTATAAACTTCTCTTTATACCAAAGTATTCTATGGTCAAATGTGACACCTTTTGTCTGACAGTTGTATCGTATAACGGGACAAAGATCCCAAGCGCAGCAGCAAATCTACAACACAATGAGAAAATGAAAGAATCAGTGAGTTGCGATGGTCCAGCCAAAGTCTAGAGCTCAACCTGATTGAAATGCTGTGATTGGACCCGTTTCCACCAATACATCCAAGTCAGGATGGGACGTCTTGGTGCAGTTTGGTTCAGTAAACCCTAATAAACTCTGATCACTGCTGCATCTTACCTGGTGGACCGGGTTTAAGCCTGGTAGCAGTTGATGTGTCAGCTACGTAAAAGCTTGACATCTCAAGGCCCATTTATCCTCTACACTAAAAGACAGATATGGAGCGTTCTGGTTGTTCTCTGTATCCTTATCACTTGGTCCCTTTTTGGGACTCTTTTTGCTACGTCCCCTAACATAGCATACTGTGTAGCACCAACGGAATCAGAAGGGGCAGTGTTGAGTAGTATTCCTGCTGTGCGACCAGTGAAAGTAACAAAGAAGAAGAAGAAGCAGCGTATTTCATGTCAGCATAGAGACCATCTCCATCTACTGCACTGCTTCCGTTTATGTCTCTTTCTGAGAATGAACACTATCATGACTTCCACCACTGTTGCCATATTTGCTATTGTCTAAGGGCTGGAATATACTCGCTGCTGGTGACGTGTGCGCATCATGGCACCCACGCGTTCCCAATGTAGGTCGCATGTGTTGACGCGAGGTAACGTGACGCGTGGTGCAATATTGATTGAATGCTAGAAGTGTTCGTGTGTAGAAAAGCATAAACAAGAAGTCAGAGGTAAACATGATGCCAAGTTCTTTTGAAGAGCACAGCTCTCAGACTTTTTCCACAACTACCGGTGTCTTTATTCTGTTTCTTCCCTTTGTACAGTGACAAACGTGTGTCTTTATAGATGGAAACTGATTGAAAATGTTTTAGGTGATGACACTGCCCCGGAAATACAATCTGACTGGCATATTGACCTTTTCACAACTTCAATGTCCAACCACTGTGTACTGCTCCTAGCGGAAACCTCCGGTATCTGGTATTGAGTGTTTGAACCACAACATGTTATAGCAAGTATACTCACAGACGACGCAGACCGCTTGCGTTTTTAGCTCACCTCTTGCCCCTAAGAAACGCTAAGGAGAATGAATTCAGAAACAAATGATCACAGAATTAAACCATTATGAGAAGCTCAAACTGATCTCAGAGATGAGATTGATCCACAAATGAGCAGCACATTTTTCCTACGGGCAGAGACCATGCAGCTTGCCAGCGGGGGATCAGTCCCGACTTTTTTTTTTTTTTTTTTGCCAATGGGAAAGGATCCTGATGCCGATTGTAAAGAGAGTCAACCCAGGTTTGAAAAACCCTTGTGGACCCACTAATTTCAGTGGGAAAGCGGCTTGAGTTTAAACATGTTCTCACTTAGTAGCCTACTTATTGCTGAGTTGCACAGCAAAAGATGATTCTTTTAGCCAATCAACTGATAACAGTGTGTCAAGCTCCACCCTTTAGAGTCCAACAGGTAAGATTGGGACCCAAAAAAACCTGTCCCATATTCTGACACCCTTCCTAAAAAGTTTGTACCAACCCATCTCGTACTGACCTGGACTACTTGGTGGAAAACGGGCTGAAGACAGCTGTCCATCAACAAATTCCACAAACCTCAATTAGCCAAAATTTCTCATCAGCAATGTAAGAGACTGATTACCTCATACAACAAACCATTTCTTAAGTTGTGATAAAGTTGATTCTACAAGCTATCACAATTCTGGGCTGTAATTCTGGATTGACATTGTCTAATAGATGTGTTGCTGTTATTCATTGATTCTTCAATTGAATTTATCTAATTTTAAGACCTAGTAGGGACCAGGTAATTCATTATTTTGTCCTCATATTTAGAATTTTAAAAAAATCTCGTACCTCGTTCCTGAGGGTTTTTGTTGATGATGTGCCGCATTCAGAGGAATAGCTAAAGGTAGATTAAGATTTAGTATCATTAAACCTCTCCAAAATTATTATATGGTTTAGTTAACCCCAGAAGAGCTAAATTTAACAAAAATTTTCATAAGATTATTTTTTTAAATAGGATGAAAACTTAATTTGTCTTATGTGTGGCGCATCTTCTATGATAAATGGATGTCATAAATTAGATTGATTGTGAATTGTCTTCATCACATGTTGGAATTACAATATTGTGACTTGAAATAGATGGATTTTTTCCCCCTGCTCTGACATTACTAAATCATTTGAGATGAGGCACCAACTGGAATGTGAGTAAAATATGAGAAAAAAAAAAAAAAACTAAATGTGAGTAAAATCAATCAACTCTGCCAAAAGGTCTGGAGTGATGATGCTTTGTTTGTCTCGTTTTTCTCACAGCGCCGTTAGCAGTCATAAATCCTCGCCAAAGTGCCCAAGATCATTAAAGTGACCTGTCGCAGCTTTTGTTTCCCAGTGGATTCTCGCGTTTAGCCGTCCCGCCGCTGCCAGACAGCGATTTAAAAATGGAAGAGCGCCTTCTGTGCCAGTTCACACTCAAGCGCTTGCATGCCGCGGCGTGTGAAATATCTCATCCTGACACAGACACAGGCTGCTCTGTGGGCCATTTGTAACAGGATAACAGCGCTCCCTGAAACACCAAGGTGATTGACTATTCCTGCACTTATTTTTTGCCTTGTGTTTGGAGTCCCGCTGGTCTCCTACCAGTTCAGTGCTTAGAAAATGCATTTTCAAAGGCCTAAGATTGTACATTTAACATCATAGCACTCCAGATAGGGGAATACATTTCTACTGGTTGGTCAAAGGGAGACAGTAGAAGTCCTTGTTGTATGTTGAAAGCATTGTTGTGAGCCTGGCCCACACTGAAACACAGCCGCTGACCTGAATATAGATGTTTGGATGGATTCCGCTCTGCTGCATCTCGCTTGCATAGCCTCAGGGCTTTCATTGTTGACGGGTGTGGTGTGAGTGCATGTGCCTACATCTGTGCATGTCCACCGCTGACTGGGAGACTCCCCATGGCCTCCTCAGGCAGACGGACAGACAGATAGACAGACAGAGATCACAAGGCTGAGTGATAGGAAGGTAAATGGAGCGACAGAGGGACACTGACATCATCTGGCCAACAGCCCGTTTCTGGGAGGAAACATATGGCGCCTAATCACAGGAGACAAAAGACAGACAGAAAAGATGGAGGTGCTGCTTCAGACTGACATGGAACATTAACTGTGAAAGCCTGCTGTTTTCCAGGAGGGCTTATTTGGAAACTCTTTGTGTGTCATTTAGACAGATGTGGCACGTGGTGAAGCTAGCCCTCAGGTGACAGCGCTCTCACATGAATTGAAATTACTTCTGTTTTTTTCATATCTGCATGTCAATCACAGACATGATACGAATGAAAGATATCCATGAGGCAGTCACTGTAAAAATGTTACTTTGGATCAAATTTTGAAAATTGCGTCAACTTGTCACATCTAATTTTTTCAGTTTTTCTAAAGCTAAAATTATGATGTGGTTGAAACCATAAATTTTGATTTACTGGAAATTGATCTTTTACAATAAAACAAAGAAAGAAATTGTTTTGATACAAATTAAAAATGTAATTTATAACAAAGACGGTAAGCAATTTTTAAAACATTATTATAACTTAATTTGTCATTTTTGGAGTAAACTCATTGAATAGCTGTAATTCTGTTTCATGCATTTTTTTCCTATTTTTCTCAAGTTAAATTTCAGATGTAGGACTAAAAATTTTAATTATTACTTACTCAATACATTATATTTATTAGCAAGACAAAGTGCTACTTAATGTATGAGTCTGTGACTGAACAAGAACATAAACTGTAACATTATGCTGGTTTTGTGTTACACATCATTTGGTGGCGACTTTATCTCCTTGTACTGTCCTTCACCCTCAAGGTGCCAACTTTAACATCCAAACTGAGCAGAATTTATAAGAAAACAATCATAAAAGGTTAAATTCCTGCTGAATTTGAATTCCCATGAGCCTTTGTGGTCCAGATAAGTTGAGTTTTGAAGATCCCCCCTTTTTGTTGTTCATGCACTTCAAAACTGAAACAACTTAATAAATTTACTTTGAGTGAAAGTAAAAGAAAAAAAAATTCAGACTAGAGAGTGCAATTTTTTAAGCTAATTTAACAAAAAAAAAATTTCAGACTAGAGAGTGCAATTTTTAAGCTAATTTAACAAAAAAAATTTCAGACTAGAGAGTGCAATTTATTAAGATAATTTAAAAAAAAAAAAAAAAGGTTTAATCACCAAACCAAAATGATTAAGTTAAATCAATGTAAAAAAAAAAAGTCTTTTATATCAACTACAACCCAGATTCTCTTTTTACAGTGTATGGTTGTATGTCTTAGCTCGTTTAGAAGCTCCCAAACAAGAATTATTATGTATTCATGTTTTTAATGAATGTGTGCAGAAGTGATTCCTGTATATCAGGGCTGCACATGTTGGGTCCCAGAGAGCCACAGTCATGAAGATTTTAGTTGGTTGGTCATGTTGGTTAATAAAACAGTAAAATAAAGTAGTATATGAAGATATGAATACGCACATAGTGCATATGAAAAACAAACATTTCAGATAGTGCATCATAATCTAAAACCACTGGGTGGACACATATTTTAACTTGTTCTTTCCACTGTGTGTAAAGTTAAACCTGAACATTCAGATGCACATACAGTAGATATCTACATGCCAGACAGTTGCAAATAGAACCAAATCTTGCAAGATTTTGTAATAAAACGACTGATGGAGCATTTTTTTATATTGATATATGATATCGCAACATAAAATATTGCGATATTTCACAACCTTCATTTAAATGGATCCAACAGCTTATCAAGTTCTGCTCAGTGACTCATTCATTTAAATCATGTGTTTAATAAGGGGAACCTGCTCTGTACTGACAACACACCCAAGATGTTATTTTGTGCAAACGTCCCCAAATCTCACCACCTGGACAAATATGTAATTTTGCATTCAAACTTCTGTTTGCTATGGAAGTATATTATTGTTTTGTTACACAGAGTATACAACACAACAAAGTATTATGATACTACTTATTACAAGGTCTTTCTCGGTATTCATTAACAGCAGAATCTCACCAAGTCTCAACTTAAGGATGAAGTAGGACGAGGGCTGTCATGACCGGTTAATATCTCAATTAATCGCGATATTAAACGCTACAATTGATTAATGGTAATGATCCCTTAATGGTATCAGTTTACATAACAGATCATGTCTGAGCTGTAACAGCAAATCAGCTCAACTTGCACTTGAAAGAAAACAAAGTTATCTGACATATCAGATGGGTCATCCTGCAGTCATCCTATAATATAAGGCTTGAAAACTCAAGCCTTATAAACTCACAATCATTATGAATAAGGATGATCATGTGGATTTGGTTTACCGCTGTGACAAAGCACCCAC
This sequence comes from Atherinomorus stipes, assembly GCA_023101725.1. NCBI lineage: Eukaryota > Metazoa > Chordata > Actinopteri > Atheriniformes > Atherinidae > Atherinomorus > Atherinomorus stipes. The sequence continues at coordinate 687,296 of JALJCO010003180.1, forward strand.
GTGCCCAAAATAAAGTTCTCTCGCTGAAATAATGCCAAATTTGAATTCAACATGAATAAAATGGCTTTTGTTTATGATTTCATGCAAAAGAAAAAAGAAAATGTATTAATTCCACAGTTTAAACTTTTTTTTGTACGCGCTTAAACGTCCACGCATTTAGCCGATACCCCCTATTGTCCACATATACCCTGCATTTAGGGGCCATCATTTGCATATTTTTTAGCTGAGCAAAGGGGGACATGTAAAAGCCAACGGATAAACGGTTTAGATTTCTCAAAATTTGCACCATTCCTTTAAAAAGCACCTTAAAATGTTTTTACCTAATGCCCAGCACACACTGCCATTTTGGGCTGTTTTGAGACCGATTTTCTAGTGGTGCGACAAGTTTGGCCATCGGCCAGACTCTTGGCCAAATTGTGCGTCGTGCAGTATACTAGAGGCGATTGGCACCTCACGACGAGGTAAACAGCTGTGAGACTTTTTAAATATGGCGGGGCTGGAAGAAGCAGAGCTCAGGCAGGGGGCGCGGCTTGCCAGTTCTACCAATCATCAAACATCTACGTATTTCAGTTCCTATGGAACCCCGAAAAGACCCTGCCTCGGAGTAGGAGCTAAAAAGATTATAGGAACTGAGGGCCGAGGTCCCTAGTTCCTATATGACCGAATGCGCAAAAAAACGGCCTGGTTCCCTAAAAGGTTATAGGAACTCCCAAAGGTTCCTACACTCCGAAACCACCTTTTGAGGACGTACATTGTGAGTAGTCAGATCGCATCCAAGCGTCGGTTCGTACAGTATCAGGACAAACAACGCAAGCTGTGAACGTTTGAACCTTTGAGAGACAATTCTAGTTGGGGCTGCGAGCAACGATTGAAAAAAAAAAAATCAACAGCGTATCCCAGGTTTAAGGCAGATCGATAATGCTACTCATTTGTCTTTCATTTCAAGGAAAGGTTGATATTGAATGACTCCTTTTTTAGTGTACTTCATTTATATTTTATTGGAGGTAATCGATAGACTAATCAAGCAATCGAAAAAAAATTGCTAGATTAATAGAGAAAAATAATTGACTGGTGCAGCTCTAAAGCACTTTTGAATTGTCTTGCACATGAAATGTGCTGTATCAATAAGCTTGTCTAGCAATGGACCATTTTCAGTATAATATGCAGTATATTACTGGTATAGATCCACTAAAATGTAAAGAGTAGGACAAACCAAGGTACCTTCCTCAGCTTGTTCATCCTTCTGATTGCCCTAAATATAGTAAATCAAGAATACTGTTTATCTTGCTGTCTGTCCATTTATTCGCTGTCTTTCCTCAATACATTTTTCTTTGCCCACTCCCTCCCTCACCTTCTTCCCTCCCTGTCCAAGTAGGCTTGTGGCTGCCATGCTCTAAAAATAGCTTTTGTCATCTCGGAAGCTCTGATGCCATTCTCCGTTGTTGCCACAACACAATCTCCCTCGCACACAACACCACTCTATTGACTTGCAAAAGAAAAGAACACCTATTTGTGAGGTGCACCAGGCACAAATACAGAAACAACTCTGCCTGCTGTTGGAAGATGAGAGGCAAATAATGGTGATGAACAGCGGTCAAAATGATTCACTGGGAAGGGAGTGAGGAGTTAGCGATGTTTTGAAAGACCGCGGGGGAGGAGAATCTGACACTGAATCAGCAGACTGTAATTTTCACAAAGACAAACAGTAGTTTTTCCGTCATGAATATTCTCCAGTCCCTCAGTACGGAAAATTGGTGTTAATTGCTGTAAGTGTCTGTGCCAGTGTTTGCAGATTAGATGCATCCAGAATGAGTTATAATGGAAATTATGGACGTAGATACGATCAGAGAGGCAGACGCAGACAGAAATACAGGTACATACAGAAACAGAAGATGGGCAGATGGCTGGATTTATAAAAATGAATTGCTTTTGACCTCTCAGCTGCTCCCTGGCCTCTTTACAATGCCTCCCTCTGGACTGTGAACATGTAATTGAATTATTCAGTGAATTTCAGAATCTCACCTCTGCTGTGGAGGTGTGAGAGCAGGAAAGAAGAAGTTAGAGCGTGCCTGTAGATGCACGAAGTTAGATAACAGGGTCTGTTCTGGGGGGAAATCATAGCCACGCTGAGCTGCTGTGTATCACTGTTCAGCACATCTTTTGTCGAACAGCAAACGAGGCGATCAGCCTCACAGCACAGATTTTGAATCCCGTGGTGCGGTGGGGTGGCAACGAGAATGACTTTAAGCTGGTTACAAGAACTTAAACCACAGTGTCAGCAAGCACCCACCCATAAGAGAGACTCTGAATCCTTATTAGCCTGACCTTTCACCCTTATGTGACAGAGGAGAATGTGTGGTATATACACTGCACTTCCCTTCACATTTCTGTTGTTTATTGATAGAGTATTTACTTAATAAACAAAAGAATGCAAGAAAAAAGTTAAATTCTCACATTAAAATCTTTATCTTCTGTTACTCTTTTAATATATTTCCCTATAGCTGGTTGGTTCAGTTGTTTATTGGAGTGGTTCTCAGCCTTTTTTCTACAAAGTACCCCTTGTGATATGTATTTTCAGCCTCGTACCCCCTATCTACTGCAAAGTGTTTTTGGTTGTGGGAAATAGATTTTAAAAAATACTGCACTTTGTCATTTGTGTCTGATTTATTACACTGGAATGGTGCAAAACAGTGGTGATTTTACCTTCTTTGGCCCTTGGCTCTCTTACTTTTCAGTCAGGTTTCTACTACACTTAAACCAGGGCTCCATTGTTTGTGTTATTAAGGTGACAGTGATTGACATTTGATGTCATTTGGCTCGTAACAGGTTGGGTCAAACCATGACAGTATCTGGAAGATAGGTTTTTAATGAAATAGTGTGAAACTAATTTTAAACTGAATCCATGGACATACACTTACATTGACTGAAATCTTTATTAGATCAGTTTTATTGAAGGACATTTTTTCACTTATTGAAAATAATGTAAATATACTTAGATGTTAAAAAAGTTTCACGGACCCCCTGGAATGCCTCGATGTACCCCCAGAAATTGAGAAACAGTGGTTTATTGGACCCTAACCAGAAAACATTTTCAATCGCCTTTAGCTGCTCTATGGATACTACTCCTTATAATTTAATGCCAGACATTGAAGCCCCATTTAAGCAGTGAATTGATATCCTGAAAACACATCTTTGCCTCAGAATTTTGAAGTCTTTGTCTTCCAGGCTTACAGTACGTGAGAGGTTTCTATCCCCGTTTCTATGGCTCCTCACTCCTGAGTCGCAGCCAGCTCTCTAGGCTGATAAAGCTGACCAGGGGCCTGGAGTGGTGTCTTTCTCCCAGCTTGGCAGTTTTGTGGCTCACTTGATGAGCCAAAACCCAAGAGATTCACCACTTGAGTGAGAGTGTTGCGAATGAAAGCAGGACAGAGGGAAAACACTGGTTCTTGGAGAGATCTGGATGATACGGCTACCTGATGTCACCTTTCTTAGACTTGCGAAAATCACCACCTAAAACGATGATATCTGATTTTGCTTATGACACAGTATGTTATGTTTCTATCTGTTTAATCATAGCCGTGGATTGATTATTGTTCATCAACATTAAGATTGACATTTTCTCTTTATATTGTTGTTGGAACAGAAAGATAAATGACAGTAGGTGGATTTTTATGGTTAATCCTCTTGGGTCTATAGTAAAATTGGCTGTTTTTAGCTACTTTTGACCATTTTTAGCTTCCATGACAGTTGATTCTCCAAACTGATTGCACTCCAACTGCTGTCTTCTGCAGGTACAACACTGATAATGATACTTTAAAACAACTTGAATAGCCAAAGTCCTAAGTTAATGGCAGCACAGTTGTATTTATGGTTCCCATTATTAGTTTCCATTAGCATCAGAGCTGTGAGCTCATCGAGCCATTTGTCCAGTTTGGATAAGTTAACACGACAACTGGATGGAGTAAAAGTATTCTCAGAGCTGAAGGATCAGAGAACAGGACTGTTCTGGAAGAGAAACCATTAGAGTGATTAGAGCCAAAGGCTTTGTTCTGCCACAAAATGATTATAACAACATTACAGCTCATGTCACGCTTGAGATTGTAGCGTAATTGCATCTATAGGATCTGAACAGTTGAGAAACACATTAGTTAAGTTGTGCAAATCCATTTGTGGTTATGTCGAGTGGCCCTTAATCAGCAACATCTGAGTTTCATTCCCCATGGGTGCACGCTGTCAGATAATGTAACCGCCAGATTCTCAAAACAAAGTTAAACAGGCAGCTTCTTTTTCTGGCTGGAGTTGATCAAAAAACATTTAATTACGGAGGCTAATCTGAACACACTGAAATAGCTGTGATAACTGAGATAACTGGTTTAAAATACCCATGGAAACTTGCAGCATTAGCCTGCAGCTGTTTGATAATAGATTATAACCTGGCTATGCCCTTCCTGTATTCACTTCGTCTGCTTTGTGTAAAGGTGAAATTATCGTCCCTGCTCATGAATGCATTCTCATTTCAGTATCAAGTAAATTACACAACAGAGAACAAATAATCATCCTTTCTTTTGCCCACATCACCATCATAACAATGTACTGAGAGATTAAGGAAATGTAAAATATGAATGGGAATACATTTGGACATAAGCTGGTTTTTACAAGGTTTTATGCAACACTTCAGTTAAATTCAAGAGCTTTTCCACTATCTTCTGCAATTATAAGAGGATGATTATGTTTGTAGTAAATAAATGGGCTTTCATCTCTCACACAATGGTAGTTGGGATGGGCCCATGAGTAGGGCTCGTATGAATATTTCTTTTTCTTGGACTAAAGATCTTTAGTTGAAATAGTCTTTTGGTTTAACTGCAACATTGCATGACATCATTGTTACACTCATAGCAAGATACACGCTATGCTGATTGTAAATATATTTACATGTGTATTTAGCAGAATATGCTTAAAGAAGGAATCACCAACTGCAGAATTTAAGCACCGCTGTCCTACTGGTCTTAGAAGTTTCCCTCCTGCAACAAACTTGACTCAAATCAAACGATCATTAACAGGTGTGTGGAAGCTGGGAGACACCTCAAACTTGCAGAACTGCAGGAACCATGGTCCATTGTTCTGAAAGTTTTAGATGTCTTTACCTGCTTCAACACACCTGATTCAAATTAATAACTCACTGTGCAGAACTTGATAAGCTGTTGAATACTTCTGATTTAAATCAGGTGTGTTGGAGCAGAGAATCATCTAAGACCTGAAGCTTGGCCTTCATCCTGCCAGTTTTAGATGTTTACCTTGTTTGGTACATCTGATTCAAATTAATGAGTCACTGTGGGAATCTTGGGCCTGTTCTGCAAGTCTTAGATGTTTTTATCTCGATGATCATTTTGGACGTGTAATGAAGAAATACACAGAGCAGAGATAACTTACAGGTCACGTTGCTTCTCTAACAATTCGTTATTTTTATTTTTAGAAAAGTAAATAAGGAAAAAAGCAAGTTAATTTTTTTTCCTTTTTCATTTTAAAGCAGGGAAAATGGGGTCACGTGACTTTTCTCAGGGAAACAAAAACCTAAATCCAATTTAGGCTTCATTTTACGTTGAGTCCATTTTAATTCTGATCTCTAATATGAAAACAGATCAAATTTTTCATTTTAGATTAAGAAATGAAAACAGGAAAGATATTTTTTTCCCCTTTATTCAAAGGATTAAACAAATATAAATGTCCATTTATCTTTATTTTTATTTATTTATTTATTTATTAAATGTCCATTTATCACAGGAGCTTCTCATGCAGTTATCACGTGGAGGTATTTATGATATAACCGATGCAAAACAAGTGGTCAGTTGCCATTGATTCTTTGTCCCATATGCTTCAAACACAGCTGCTGTGCTATTTGATGCCATCTGCATGCTCGGACTGAGCAAATACCACAAAATATCTGATTTTATTCTCGTCTTTGATTTCTCCTTAAACACAAACATGGTTTACTTTTTTTCACGTGGCTGAAAAAAAGCAAAACAATACAAGAGAACCGTGAGTCACTTATAGCGATCATCCAGTGATGTTAAAATGGGTCACAGGCTTGTCTGTTACTCTTTAGTCTCCACGTGATGGGAATGCTGCTTGATCTGTGTTTGCATGCACCTCAGAGCCAGAGCACGCAGTCAAATCAGACCTTTATAAGAAAGATAACACATGGGGGAGCGAATGGAAGTCATTAAGACGTTTGTGTTTAAGCTGCGAGTCAGATGGAAATAACTTAGCTGCAGCAGGGTGTGTTTGCACGCGGGTGCAGGGATGGGACCTTTCCCGTGCGCGTACGGATGAGGCGTGATCGAGCAGTCATGAATAATGAATTCATGCCTGTGGAGGAAAAGTCAAAGAGGTTTGATGAGTCATGTGAAATGGAGGCACAATGAGAGTAATAAAGCATTCGGTAGACATCCAGAGAAAAGCGAAGAGAAGTCGCGTGCTGTGTTTGTCATTTGGTGTTTCCTCTCCGTCTCCTTTCCGCACACTCTTACTTCACTTCTCACTCCTGCCTCTCTGCCGTCGCCGCCTTTTTTTCCTTCTACAGCGCTGCTGCTCTCTTTCGGCCCTGGCTGAGCTGGAGATACCGGCAGGCCAAATGTGAGCTTCTTTAAAAGGTGGCTTCAAAATACACAAGCTGCTGTGGATTTATGTGCCAAGCGCTTAAGAGAAGAGACACACCACTGGCGAGGGAAGATAAGCAAGCGGGTCCTCCTTTTTTTTTCTCTGTGGATCTGCTTGGCTTTGAATCGCGTCACATGAAGCAGAGGGTAGCCCTCAGGTCTACCTGCCAACCCTGGCAGCCAGCAGTGAATCACCTGCTTTCTGAAATCCTCGGCTGTTTCCGAGTTAGCTCAGATATAAAAAGGCACCAAATGAAGGAGTGCACCAGGCATGTCCTTTTACGTACTAATATGTTGATAAATACCTTTTCTTTTCATCTCTTTCAACCTCACAATGAGCAGTTCAGATCTGGATGATTGATTTAGAAATTTGCTGAGCAGGGATCCTGATTGAAGCGTCCTCCAATCAATCTTCCCTCATTGCCAATAACTGCTGTCTTCACTGTCCACTTCTGCTTGAAATATGTTTGCACGCTCAACAGTGCCATCTGCTGTTGTGCTGTCATTTACACCCCACATGCAGACTTTGTGCTACCAGATGGGTGTTTTGTAACCACAGATAACCGAGGTCAGAGACGGATCTGGTCAAATTCCTCTGAAATCACACTTTAAGTGGCTGGAAAACGTTTGAGGAATCAGCTGTGTCAGTTAAACTCAGTCGGTAGGATTAATCTTCAGGAAGAGGTCTCTCCTTTTGTAAAATCTGTCATCTACACTAATCGGTCAGTTTATACTTTTCAGTCGCTTGTTAACACATCGAGCTTATCAGCCGATCACATAGCAGCAACTCAACGCTCGAACTGAGCATCTGAATGAGGAAGGAAGGGGGTTTGGACGTGGCACGCTTGTGTTTCAGAAACTGCTGATCTACTGGGATTTTCACTCACAACCATCTCTAAGGTTGACAAAGAATGGTCTGAAGAAGAGAAAATATCCAACCACACTGGGGAGCCACTCCTGTCAGCTAAGAACAGGAAACTGAGGCTGCAATTCACACACACTCACCAAAACTGGACGATAGGAGTTGTAAAATATTGCCTGGTCTGAGTCTCCATATCAGCTTCATATTCAGATGCTAGGCTCAGAATTGTGGAAACATCATGAAAGCACAGATCCATCCTGCCTTGGATCACTGTTTCAGGCTGCTGCTGGTGTAATGGTGTTTTCTTGGCACACTGTGGGCTCCTTTGTACCATCTAAGCCTGGCTTATACACCGTGACAATATTATCACAAAGGTGGTATAGAAAAAAAGAATGAAAAAAATCCCGTTTGTAAGCACATATTTGGATGTTTAAAGTCTATGAAACTCAAAAACCCCAACATAACCCAGCCCTGTTACTTTGTGGGTCTGAAAATAATATCTCAGTCATTTAGCCTGAGAAAACAACAACAAAACCCATAAAAGTCAAAATAACAATGTAGATAGATAGATAGATAGATAGATAGATAGATAGATAGATAGATAGATAGATAGATAGATAGATAGATAGATAGATAGATAGATAGATAGATAAGTTGTTGTGCAAAGCTGCACCCCCTCATGTGATGTGTGTGATAAAGGCCTCTAGAGCCAGAATAAAAAGACACTTTCTTATTGAACTTTTGAAATTGAATTTTTATACATCCACCACATGATTAGACCCCCCCCCCCCCCCCCCTTTTATTTCCAAAATTTCATATATCAAGCTGAAAGAGAAGAAGAAAAGAATGGATTTCCCCTTTAAAGGTGGTATAGGTGATGCTTTTTGGAAAATTTTTCACAATATTTGATGAAATTGGGTTCACTGTTGCATAAGGAATGATTTATTAAAAGCTTTAAATATATAAATATTGTTATACATCAGCTGCGAAAGTAATGTGACTTAGGAAAAACATCTTTGCATGTTTTATTTGTTTATTTCCCATCAATCAAGCTTACTGTGTGCTGGAAGTGGCGCACTCTCGTCTGATGTCTCTGTTCTCTGGATTGCCACAAACATCTTCTATAGCGCCTTTAAACCAGCAGCTATTACTGTAACAGAGCAGTTGTTCTGTCTCTTTGTGGTATCATGTTTAAAGCTGATCATAGTGATTTAAAGACACATAACGGAACTTTTAGCAGTTTTCTCAGTGATCCATCTTCATCCTGCCTGCACTGTGATTCACTCCAGCCAGTAAAAGACAGTCTTATCTTCACTCTTGTTCTGTCCCTCCCTCTCTTTCTTTTCCTCTCTTCCTCCGGTAATGTTTCCTTGCATTTCTTCACAGAATCCGACATTGTGTGTTAACGAAGACCTCAGAAAATGACTCAAACTTAAGAATAAATTGGATATTATCTCCTTTAAAGGGGAGTCTCTTTATTCAATCTGGACCTTTTTTCTCACATGAAATACGTTCATTTACTCAGCCAGACAGTTTTGGTGCAACTTGATTTCCTTCAGGAGATATTTAGATCCACTCCAGATCAGCGTATGTCCAATATGTCCAATATAATGTAAGTGATGTTGCAACCTCACGCAGCCTCTAAATAAGGCATTATCTGCCACAAACTCCTTCATTTCACCAATGTTTTGTCACGAAACATTTGTCGGACCCCCCTGTGAGCTCGAAGCGTCTTTTTTGTGGTTATCGTCCTTATTTACAGACATTTTTACCGTGGCGGCTTTGATGACGTCACTATTTTGCGACACCATAACAAGTAAATGTCTGTAAATAAGGACGCAAATAAACTGATGTTTAACTGATCTCAATTACATGAAGTATTCACTCACGTCTTCACATCATATGTGATGGTTCTATGTGATGTGTAAATACCAACTTAATAAGACTAAAAAACAAACTTCCCTTTAGAAAATAAAGATTTATCCATCTATCCAACTGATTCCTAAAAACAAACTTGTTTACCCTCCTTCAATTGAAAATCATCAAAAATGCAGTCCTGCTTGATTTGGCAGCTCCCGTGATTGCCATGGTAACAGCAAGTGTGGGTTAATAATACATCAAACACAACTTGAGCAGCCTTGTCAGACACGCAGCAGCACAGCAACTCTTGTAAACGTTTCCAGCGAGGCCGAACTCCCGCCGTGTCCCCGGGGAACGTCAGCTGATGCTAACTGCAGCTGCAGCGCTGGCTGAAGGGGTGCAGCAGTAAACAGGGAGGCTGGTCCTGATGAGAGAAAATGATGGTTGTCAAATATTGCACACATGTATTGCACATTACAGGCGATCCGGCTTAAGAAGGATGGATTTCTTCAGTAAAAGAAAAGCTGATTTCTCACTTTAAGATGATCTCAGTCAGCATTGTGTGTGTTAGATATTTAGGTTTAGTGGCTGCTTCAGAAAGAGAACTAACTTTTGTAGACGGTGACACTAATATCACAGCAGACACCCATCTGAGAGTAACAAGAGGATGATTAAAAACACATTTTGCAGAGCAAAGGGATTGTGTGTGTAAAAGCGTGTGTGCTCTTTCTGTGCAGACCCTGCAGGCTTGGAAGCAGTAGCATCTACAGATTTGCGCTGGCTCTGTTTCTGCGGCTTCCTGGCATGTCATTGCAGTTTTATGTAAGAGCACATGCAGACATGTGCATGCACAACCAGAAACGCACACTGGATTATACACGTTTTCCATCTCTTTCTTCCACTCAAGCCCCTCTATCCCGCAACATGAAGCGGTGTCTGTGCAGCACTTTGACAAAGCGGGGTAAACAGTCGCGTGTGGAGACGGCTTGGCCGGTCGAGCCGAGGTCCCGCGAGTTCATGAGGTGTTATTTACTCAGCAGAGTTATAGACATCATAAGAGACAAGTCAACGTAAAAATCAAACCTCTGTTTTTATGCTGGAGCAATACGATAATCGCACATTTGCTGTGATTTTGCAGGATCTTTGAGCATTTTTTTCATTATTTGCAACTAATCCTGCAGGTTGTGGTGACAAAACAGTATTGAACCTTTCCTATTTTCCAGACAGAGGGCATCCAGGCACAACAAAAGAGAGAAATTTGTTCTTTACATGCATGTGTACGCGTGCAGTCATTGTTTCAACATGTGTCTCTGAGCATGGAAGCAGCAGATGGAATAATATGTGCACAGATTTGGAGTCAATAAGAGAAAAACTGAACGCGGCATTGATGTGGCACCAGTCCAGATCAGGCTTTATCGGCCAGTGAGTGCATGGATGATCAGATATAAGGTCATCCTCTAGGATTGTGTATGGATATATACATATGTGTGTGTGTGTGTGTGTGTGTGTGTGTGTGTTTGTGAGTGGATGAGGGGAGCTTGTTAAGCTTCTTTTCTGCTGCCTTTGGCAGGTGTGATTAATCATGAAATCCATGTGGTTGCATGCTGACATTTTAGGAAAGAGTCATATTAACCTGTTTATGTGGTTTTCATGTGTGTTGACGATGAGTAAACAACCTGAAGAGCCCATTACGTTACACATAGAGCATTTATTTTAGATGACGATATACAATATATACCGGTATTTTTACTCCTATTGTCTGAAAGTTTAATTTCATATCAAACACCTGTTTTTTAGTATTGTTTTTTAGCGTGAAGATATCGCTCCACTGCAGTGATGGAACTGACAAAATACTGTTTAGAAATGTTTTTTAAATTAAAGTAATTGAAGATAGTTGGCTGTTTTTTTTATGATTTCTTTGTAAATGTCTTGGGGAGGATTGTCTTCCCGACAGTTTAAATAATAGAGGTGTGAAAAAATATTGATACACTGAAATATCACAATATTTTCATATGTTGATACCGTATCTATATTTAAAAATGCAGTGTCGATCTATTTTACTAATGAAATCTTGCGATGTATCATCGTTGCTTTCATGATGCTTCCACCAAATACTGTCCATACCATCTGAATATGGAACTGAAATGGAGACTCATCAGACCAGCAACATTTCTCCATCTTCTATGGTCCAATGTTGGTGAGTGTGTGTGAATTATAGCCTCAGTTTCCTGTTCTTAGCTGACAGGAGTGATACCCGGTGTGGTCTTCTGCTGCTGTAGCCCACACTGTAAATTGCATTTTGGCATTTTTGTTGTCCTAATGTGTTATTTTATGTGAAATGAACAGACTTTTGATATGTTGCTGTTATAGATTAAAATACTTTAACATCTTAAACACTCAAAAAACTCAACTCAAAATTTTAAGGCAGCCCTTTAACTCATATTTGTAAGTTAAACGCTGTACAGTGCATCTGCAGATGATATTCTGCGTACCTTCGCATGTTATGAGTTAAAGGGCTGCCTTAAAAGTTTTAGTTGAATGGAGCATTTTTTTATGTGTTTAAGATGTTCAAGTATTTTAATTTACAACGATAACATACCTAAAGGTTATAAATTTGACATAAAATAATACATTAGGACAACAAAAATGGCAAAATGCAGTTTACAGTGTGGTAATCTGAGTAAGCCTGAAAAAAAATTCTTACCTCTGCCCCCCCTTTTTTTTTTGTTTTGTTTTGTTTAATCACAAGAATTTACAGGAGCTGTTTGGACATTTTTAATTAGGAATATTGTCCATTTCTTTCTTTTCTTTTTTTTTTTTTTTGCTGTACTTCTATTTATTTTTCTCGGAATCTGCAATTTCTATTTCTTTCCTTTCAATTTCTTCTTTTTTTCCTCTTTCCTTTTTTTTTCTTTTTGTTTTGTGTCGGACAAACAAACTAAATAATCTAAACTAAATTTAAATCCCCGTCTTCCTCACTCTGATGCTCAGTTTTAACTCTATCAAGTCGACCATGTCTACTGTACATGACTAAATGCACTGAGTTGCTGCCATGTGATTGGCTGGTTAGCCATTCCTATTAGAAGAAGATGTACCTAATAAAGTGGCCTGCGTGTGTATTTATTATATGCCGTTTCCAGTTATTTTAACTTACGAAGGTTTACCACAGGACAGACATGTCTGCAGTTCCCAAACTGCAACAGAGTATTTGTGCAGTAAATAAATCATTGCATTCAAATCACGACTCAGCTCAGCTGCTCTCTGAAGATCTGGCAGTGCAGCTGCAGACGTGGATCTAAAATGAACCTACATGCAAGTTATTTTCAGACCCACCTGCAGTAATTTGTTGTTTTTGATGAATTCACGTGGAATGACCTCCTCTCACATTGTGTGAGCTCTAGTATTCATTTGTCTCATGAACTTCCAATCAGTCGCTCCTCTGCTGGTGTGAAACGGCCTTCAGCTGTGTGACCAGTGAAGTGTCTTTCTCTTCCCTTCTGCCATTTTCTCTCCCACTCTCTTCCTGGTTCTCCCCTCCGTTCCTTTCCTTTCCCCACCCTTCTCCGGCCGTTTCACTCCCAGCTCCTGGATCAACACCAGCGCCAGCTTGCAGGCTGATTATGAAGGCTTTAATGTTCCATTTAACGGCCGCGTGTTTTGGGTTATGTGTGTGTGGGTGTGTGTGTGTGTGTGTGTGTGGAGGTTGGATGTGGAGGCAGAGTGCGCCGTGCTACTTCCACTGTCACACACAAGCATGGTGACATTAGCCATTATTAAGCCCCTTGTGCCTGTGTGTCTGCCCCTCCCTGGCACCGAGTCGGCCCTTTGATGGCGACTCCTGACGACCGTATCCAGCAGAGAAGTGTTGCAGGAAATGTTAACGACTGAACATCCACGGCTGTAAAATCCTGGCTGGCTCATTTCAGCTGTTGAACGGGAACTGCCTGCCATCTAGTGAACGCTTTCTTTTCTTTTCTTTTTACGTAACAAAGTGTTTCATAACTTGCCAGATTGTTGATACGCCACAGAGGCTTTTTTCTCAGCCCCTCCCATCCCTCCCGCATCACTTCCCTGACACTTTTCCTTCTACCGTCTCACCTTTTCTTCTTATTCCTCCCACGTCTGTCCACGCGCTTCCTGGCACTCCTCCGGGACTGGCCAGATGAGCTGTCGCAAGTCCATAAGAGGGCAGAGCTCGCAGGAAGGAAGCATCGCGCTCATGCAGAAAGTGTCCCGTGCAGCCTGGGGTTAGGGTTAGGGTTAGGGTTAGGGTTAGCTTTGTCTCTGTCTGGACCAGACAGGTTAGATAAGGAACAGAAACTTCCTCCATCACCCTCATTTCAACCTGCAGCTGCATCTCTACTTTTCAGTTCCTCCTCATGTCTTCACTCAGCCCCCCAGATGGCTTTCTCTCCAGTCTGTCATGACTTTTCTTAACTTCTCCCTGCAGTCTGATAGCTTTGCTGCAGCAGCAGAATTCACACGGAAAACTCCCCCATCTGCAGTTGGTGGGATCTGGTTGCAGATAGGCAGCTCTGATGCCCTTTCATCCTCGTCCTCCACCTTTTCTTCCTCATCTCTGTTTTATCTATTTGCTGCAGCCCCGCTTCACTTTTAGGACGTCAGCCCCACCTGCACACACACAGACACACACACGCACAGACAAGGATGATGTTAGTTTTGTAGAGGATGGGGGGAGAGTGCTCTTTTTTCTTTTTTGTATATGATGAGACTGTCTGCTCCGCACATATGCAGGGACATACAGTCGTTCTCTGAATTATTCATACCCTTACTTTTAAGAAAAAGCTAAATTCACAATAGTAATTCAAATAACAAGAGACTAATAATAAATAAAATTTAACAAAAACATAATTTGGTGAGTTTAAAATAATAATTTAAAAAAACGAAACAAACGAATCTGTCCCAGACCAAATGAGCACCCTGCTCATGGGCATTAGGCCGAAATACCTACTAAAAGGTTCCGAAATCTTATTAAGCATTACAGAAAATACCCGATTGCCTCAAACCGTTGCTCAACAAAATATTGGCTTAGGAGCCCCATCATGCTTGTCTACTTTTTTTTTATTTTTTATGTGTTTGTTTTTTATATTTCTGTTGAACCACCATTCAACATCACTGTCATGATTTTCATAGAATTTCTATTTCTCATTACTTTTGTCAGTTTTAACTTATTTCAATGGCAGCTGGTTTTTTCTGTCTGTAATTGGAGGGTATGAATAATTTTGAGGACGTCTGTGATATAGAGCAGTCACACCTGAAAAGAAAATACATGACCAGTCAAAAGTTTGTACACTTTTCCATTAAATCCGACTGGCAGCGTATATGCAGTGGATTTAATATTTGCATTTAACTTGAGCACTGTTGCAAATACTGAATAAAAAAAAGTTATGTTTCTATAATACCCTAACATCATATTTTTTTTGCTGTTTCGCTTATTCTTATCCAGAATGCAGGGAAAACTTATTTGAAAATACACTGTAAGTGTTAATAACTCACACATTATTAGCAATTGGCTGGTAAAAAATAATTGATACGAACAAAAAGAACCAAACATAAGAGCTGTAAGGGGGTTTGAACTCCTCCGATTCAACAGTTGTCCAAAAACCTAGCTTTAAATGAGTGCTACCGTTAGCTAATACATTAGCCAGCTTTAAAATAATGTGTCTAGTTTGTGCTTCAGCTAGCTATCTAACAAAATCAACAAGAGGAGCATTGGCATTAGGGAGTGGATAGCCAAGTTCAGTGGTTCCCAAAGTTTTTGAGCCACGACCCCCAAGATAACATGCATCTGTGTACTGAGTGGATAATTGTGTGATAATATTAAATAGGTGATCCTTTGGCCATCCTCTTAATGTGAGGCTTGGAAACTGTCAGAATCTTCATAAATAGGGAGGATAAAGTAGATTTTGGTGGATTATATTGACAGCTATGGAAAACCACACAAATGCCCAAATTCAGCTTTTTTCACTGAGATGGGGCCGAATTGGGATTTTTGATCCAGCACCTGTAATAACTTTGTTTGTGGATTTCCAATGATAAGAAAAAGGGAAAATCTACATGTAAGGCTTAAAAACTATAATTAACTTCATAAATGAGGAGGATCAATGCATTTTGATTCAGGTTACTGCTGTGACAAGGCACCTACAGTTGTCCTCAAAATTATTCATACCCTCTAATTAAAGTTATGCTGTGTAACTTTTGACTCTGTTATTAAGCCTAAAATGAGCAGTATTAGATGATTTTTCGGGCAAATATACAGTGACTGACGTGTGTCAGGACTCTGAGCGGGCTGCCCTCTGCAGAAACCAGACATCGTAACTTTGGAGAGGCGGGCCGTCGATGAAAGTGCCATAAAGCAACTTGCTTTACGGCTCCTCTTCTGTAAACACAGAAAGCTCTACTTGTGCTACTTTTCTCTCATTACTCGAAGCTTAGTCATGGCAGAACATCCTCCTTCTTTAGTTGGAGGATATGAATCATTTTGAGGCCCAAAATCATCTTTTCTCGCTGAGATAAGGCCAAATTTGGATTTCTGATATATATTAGTATTAACTAGGGATGTCCTGATCAGGTCTTTCTGCCCCCGATTCTGAGTCCGAGTAATTAGATTTTGAGAATCGGCCGATACCGAGTCCCGATCCGTCAGGAGTCAGGAGATGTTACATTGTTGGATTTTTTCCTTTTATTTCTTTTATTTATTCTTACTTCTTTTATCTTCTGTTTTATTATGACACAGCCTCTAATCATTTACATTCTTTCAATCTCATTTTTAAAAAAAGATATATATAACACATCAGTACACCAAACTAACACCAAATTAATAAGGAGTTGATTATTAATGTATGTATATGGAAATCACAAAGGAAACTGTTTGGTTATTTCTTCATTTCTCTGAAGCATGAGAACGTATAATTGTTTATGGACAGCAAAAAAAAAAAAAAACACAGTAGATTTTAAATAAACTGTGAAACAACAGATAATTTAATGTGTGTGATTTTACCCAGTTATGTATTGACAAAGTTTAACCAGCATTCTTTTCTTTTTTTGGGGGGGGGTCATTCTGAGCCTGTTGCGGGTCACGTCACACAGCAGCGGCCCTGTCAAACCCGCACTGGTACATTAAACCAGCACACATCACCACATTGCGTTGCTAAATATGAACAGTGTGTTATATATTATGCTGAGTTTATTGTCATATGCTTCGACAAATGTAATCAAACTTTCTGAACTCAGCTCAGTGCGGCGCTACAACCTCCTAAAAAACAAACATTTAAAACAAACGAAGGATGTTTGAATGAATGTGAAGTTTGTTTGGTAAACATCACTAGTTTTAGTGACTATTTTCCCCTCATTTTCTTTTTACATCGTTTTATTGAGACTATTGCTTAAAGAAATAAGACAACGTCGACTTTTTCTGGTTGAATTCTACTTTATTTTTCTGTAGCTGTAGCTTACAGTTAGAAAAGGTTAAAACTTAAACTGTTGCTCTTCTTTGGAAATTTTGTAATGGGATGCTGGAAGCTCTTTGCAATGACCTGCAGGAGATCTTCAACCAGCGGAAAACGCCGTGCACCCTGCTGTTCATGCCAAGCCCACAGTTTTGGTTTGAAAGGTGTGAATGTGTCAGGATTACAGCAAGTTTCCACTTCCCTCAAGTGGTCCAAAAAATATCTGTAATTTCAGGTTTGAAAAAATAAATTAGTTTTTTCCTTTTTTTTTTCTTTTTTTCTTTTTTAAATCGGGGACGAGTAATGACTTTCTTATCATTTAGCCTGTAACTGTCCTCTCAGAAGATATTCTGGCATTTGTAGAAAAATTAAATATTTAAATGATGAAAGGGCTTAAAGGAATAGTACACCCACAGAATGACATGCGTTCATTTTCTACTGATCCTCATGCTGAGCAAGACTCTGGAGCACTTTTTCAAAATCTCAAATGCAGCTGGAGATCGGACAGGTTTTCGTTTTCCCCCAACTTTCATGTAATGAGTTCACCGGCGACTGAACCAAAAAGGTCCATAAAAGTCCACAGAAACGTGGTAATATTCCTCCATACTGCTCGTCCAATGTAATCCAAAAGTCCTGAGTGGGTAACGTCCATAATTTACTCTGAACGACATCATTTAGTGTATTTTTATAGCCTAAACAGTACTACATTGTAGTTTCTATTTGCGTGTTTGTGTGAGTTTACGACACTACGGAAGCTGCAGCATTCAGCGCATACTCTTATGATAATGCAAGCGCAGAAGAAGAAATTTCCTGTTTACATTGTACTAAGAGCGAACAAGCTGCGGACAAGCACAAGAGGGGTTGGCTATTGATTTAAAATAAAGAGAAAGAAAAAGAGAACGCGCAATCTCGTCTGCCGAGGCTTCCGTAGTGTCGTGAACTCGCAAGGGCGCGCTTCGTGGCAGCTAGATGTAGTACTGTTTAGAGGTAGAGTCTGAAGTTTCCCCCCTGAAAATAAACGTTAGACTTATATAAGTGAAACCCGTCTCAAACCGCGCCTTTGAGCCTCTACTCACATGCAGTGGTGAGTTTGAATGCAGCTCCCTCTCCTCCTGCCTGTAATTTGCTCTTTAGCTTTGTTTTGTTGTGTTCGGGACGTTTCTGGGTGGAGATTTCTGTTTATATCGCCAGCCAATGACAGAACTAAGAACATGATGCTGTGTGGGAATAAGCTCATGATTGGAGCAGACGCCAGTCACTCAAACTCTCAAAGAAAAAAGAAAGAAAAAACGGTGGATGCACCAAAGAAAAGGTAAGAGCTTTAGATAATGCACGTTGGAAAATCAGGGTTAATATTAGTTTGGCTTTTTACCCGTTTCTGAGCTCTGAAGGAGTTGTTGAAGCTGAAAAGTGTGAAGAAGCAGGCGGCCATTAGCCTGAGAGGGGAGGGGCGCTCAGTTTGAATGCTGTTGTTTGCAAACAGAAACAGTGGGGGGACTTCAGACCCTACCTTTAAGCTATAAAAATATACTAAATGATGTCGTTTTGAGTAAATTCTGGACGCTACCCACTCAGGACACTTGGATTACATTGGACGAGCAGTATGGAGAAATATTGACAAGTTTTTTGTGGACTTTTATGGACCTTTTTGTGTTGCGTCCCGGTGAACTCCATTATATGAAAGTTGGGGGGAAACAAAAACCTGTCCGATCTCCGGCTGCATTTGACATATTAAAAAAAAGTGCTCCAAAGTCTTGCTCAGCATGACGGTGGGTAGAAAATGAACGCACATCATTCTGTGGGTGTACTATTCCTTTAACTTTTACTGTAGTTCAACTTTGCCCAACAAACTTGCACTCACAGTCAGAATATGATGAACCATTGCTTTATTTATTTATTGAATTATTTATCAGCTACTAAATATAAAAGGTGAAACAATTAGTCTCTCTTAAGCAATTACGCAGGTTAGTTCATTTCTTCTGATTGGTTCCATTTCCTTGATGAAAGCCAAACCCCTGCCCTCATGTGCTCACAAGTCTCCAGAGACCAACCTCGTTCAGCTCAGATTACTCATCGGCTCTAACAGTTTTCACGTTGGAGGTCAAGTGGAAGGCTGTATCTAATGAATTGCTTGGCTTCTCGCAGCAACCCACACAGTTTGTGGTTTTCAGTAGAGCTTAGCAGGGACTCAACACTCCTCCAGTCAGTGCATTAACTTCTGACCTCGTGTTCATATGCAGTGACGGCACGGACAGTTTTGACTGTCAACAAACAGAGAGGAAGTTTAATCTTTAGAAAATACTGATCCATAGTTTTTGGTACCTTGTTCTATATCTTGTTTGGAGGTAACGCTTCTCTGTCTGATGTATTTGGATGGTTCATGTGCAATAAGTTCACAGGTATAGCTGTAAAAGAAAAGGTCATCTGTGTATGTGCTTGTGTGTTTAAGAGCTCCAAGCTGCAAAGACTGCAACCTTCCCCTCACAGGAAAAGACAGATTCACCCTCAGGGATCAATAAATACTGAAATCTAATTGTTGTTGCCTATTTTAGAACTACAATTCCCATCTGTCTCCATGGACAGACTGGAGGCTGTAAACAGCTTGATTTGGCAGATTTTTCTAAGGTAGATTTAATCTCTATAGTTGTGCAAACCTACTTATGGATACACAGAGAAATGGTCGCGTTTAGCAAAGGTAGAGACAGAAATACTGGATTTAAGTAGGAAATCGAAGTTAATTTGATCACTTTAGGTAGTCAATATCTTCTGTTTGTAAAGGAAAATGATTCCTTGTCATAATGTACCCAAGTAATACCATCTGTTTTCATTATTCTGACACATCCGGGGTGCATAAAGTTGTCTTCAGAAAACAGGATCTGAAGCTGAGTCTTGCATAACTCCAGAAAAGACATTGTACAGTACCTTTCAACGTAAACCAATACCAGAATACTTGTCTGTTTCTTCCCAGTTCTTCCCTTACGGCGACGCATCCAAGTTTGCCCAACACGCCTTCAGGACCTTTGACAAGAACGGCGACGGCACCATCGACTTCAGAGAGTTCATCTGTGCTCTGTCCATCACATCACGAGGCAGCTTCGAGCAGAAACTCAACTGGGCCTTCAACATGTACGACCTGGACGGAGACGGCAAGATCACACGGGTTGAGATGCTGGAGATCATTGAGGTATGGCAGCAGAGATGATGAGATTCAAAACATCCATCCACAACACCTCACGTCAAGTTGAGAGTTAGCTGATAAAACGGAGAGCACTGATATCTATACAAAATGAGACGCTATTGCTAGTTGTGTCAAATTTTCAGCAACTAAAATTCAGAAATGCAGAATGATTGGAAATCATTCTGAGAAAACTTGCAATAGGCGATAACACTGTTGAGACTCACGATGACGATATGCAGCATTTCACGATAAATAAAATACTTGTTCATGTATCTTTTTTCATGCTAAGCTTCACTCACTTTAAAAATGTATTCCCCGTGCCTTTCCATTGCAACCTTTCCTCTTTCTGCTTCTCTATTTTAAGTCTCCCTTGTCGAAAGTAGAACAAATTAACTTATTTATTAAAACTTACTCATTAGCCGCTTTCAGACTTCGTGGAAAATGAGCGGTAAAGTCCATCCGCTCTGTAACCGGACTCGTCTTTTCAAACAGGCCGCTTCCTTGAGGACTTATTGCGCCCCGGTCACGTTCAGACATCAGCAATAAGTCAGCACAGCCACGCTCTCCCTTCAACCCTACCAGGAACATTAGGCGCTCTCGGACTATAGGAACTTTTTGGAGTTCCTTGAACCTTTTTGTGAACCAGGCTATTTTTTGGCAATTCGGACATATAGGAACTAAGGACCCCGTCCCTCAGTTCCTATAACCTGTTTTAGGTCCTACTCCTAGGCAGGGTTTTTTTCAGGGTTCCATAGGAACTGAAATATATAGATATTTGGTGATTGGTAGAACTGGCAAGCCGTCCCCATGCGTGATCTCGCTTCTTCCGCCGCCATATTTAAAAAGTCCCACAGCTGCTGCAACTGTTTACCGGGATCATAATAACAACAAAAACTATTACAATAGGAGTGCACTAATTTATTATTAAATTGATGCATCACAATGGTGCACATCCCGAATCAATTACTATTTTGAAATGTTCAAAAGCAATTATTTTCATACCAATTTAACAACCCAAATACAGCTCCAAAGTGTGGCAGTAGAATCTGCGCCTGCCGCCCGGACACTTTCGTGGACAGACCCCGATCCGTCCACAAAAGTGTCTAGGGGCACTTCAACAAAAGGTTAAAAAAT
Organism: Atherinomorus stipes; assembly: GCA_023101725.1. NCBI lineage: Eukaryota > Metazoa > Chordata > Actinopteri > Atheriniformes > Atherinidae > Atherinomorus > Atherinomorus stipes. The sequence goes on from JALJCO010003180.1 coordinate 708,455, forward strand.
GACTGTGATGATGGAAAGCTGTTAAGTTAGCTTTTATAATAGCTTTGAATAAAAGAGATGAGAAACCTCAGTTTTTTATCACATCTGCTGGGGCATAAATTTGTCCCTGTCGTAGACAATTGTGTCAAACATGGTCCCTACCAAGGTCCTCCCTCATGTGCGAATGCAAACTGATGGGGAAGGGTAGTTCTTATTGCTAAACTCGAGACAGGTAGTTCTAGGAACTGAGTTCCTAGAACCTCTTTGTCCAAATACACTGATTTTCTTGTGCATTCAGCCAAATGGACATGCTGCAACATTTCTGCTCTAATGACATGGAGACCAGCCAATACATGTCCACTACATCTCTGAGGTAAAAAAACGGAAAGCATGTCTGAATGCAAACGGTACAGAGGACGACGTCTGTACTATTACTGCTTTCCAGAGCAGGTCTGGAAGGGGCTAAAAAGACTTAGCGATGGCGAGATGTTCGGGGCCTTCTCAGTGTTGGCTCCGTTGTCCGTGGTGATGCAGACCCGTTGCTCTTCATGCCAATCTCAGCTGGCTACCACTTGTTGTAATCCAAGAGCTGGTTTTCACTGGAGTGCAAGTTTTCAGTCTTCAGTGAGGAAATCCACTGTGAAACTCATGAAGGGTTCTGCCGTGCGACTAGATCTGTGTTTGTAGCATGTCGTCTTTCTTGTAACTGAAGTAGCTCCAGATTGTCAACATACTGTTTTAAGTTCTTCTGCATCTGCATTCTCTCCACTTTCCCCGCAACCTCCCGCCACCACGCTCCTCATTCTGTGTGCTCCTGCCAAACAGGAGGAGGAGGTGGGGAGGGATGGGTGCACATTTAAGACAGTAAAAGTCCATTTGATTGGCAGTTGACACAAAGCACAAGAACTGCGACTGGAATATCACATCACTTCCTTAAATATATGCAAACATAGACGCTTCTAGATATCGCCGTTTAGGTATCTTTGCAATGTGTACATTGTATGAGTCAATATCACGATGAAGATAAATTTTCAATATAGTGTGCACCCCTAGTACAAATGACCTGAATATGTCTGTGACTCCTAGAATGAAATGGACTCTAATAATAATAATGCATCCATCTCATCTTTATAAGGTCTCCCAGTTGATAGTGTGTGTCAGAGTGAAAAAGGAACAAGGTTGATAGAACTGTCTGTACATCGTAGAAACATTTTTGTGCTACATATGGAGAGTATTTTGTTTCTTTATCTTTTAATCAAATAAAATAGATTTGAAACCAAAGAGGAGATCTGAGCAAAAAAAGTGAGTGGCAATCAAAAATGATTTTGGGAAATCAAAATAAAACAGGTTGCAATTGAAAAATAAAAATACGAAACAGAACATTTCTTCAACTTTAATCCGAAATGTTTGAAATAAAAAAACAACTATTTTGCTTATATATCAGTCCTTTTTCATTTCAAGTTAAAAAAAAATTTGGTTGCAAATAAGTTTTCTTTGCTATTAAGTTGAAAACTTTTGGTTGCAAATCCAAAAGTTTTGCTTGGGAGTGGTAGTGGGCTGTATGAGATTGTGACCCTACCCCTAGACAGGGTGTGATCGAGAAGCGTTGTGGCAGGTACTCGGAATCTGAGAGCATCAAGTTGGCAGGAGGAGCAGATCCTTTATGCATTTCTTTCATAAAAATATGAAAAAGGTACCAGCTCTCGCATAATTGTGCAAAAATTAACAGGATGCAAGAAAAGATGTTTTCTTTCAAATGACTTCATATTCCAGCACTGTTGTGATTGTATGTAGTAGTGACCTTTAGTCAGTTGAGAACAGGGATTGGTACCGAAATCGGTACTTTTATTGGTACCTACCGAACTCCGTCGGTACTACCGGGTACCGATTCACGTAAAATCAAACGGTACAATGTTTCGGTACCTAAATGCATCCTTTTTAATGTGAGGTAGTGGAAGAGTTTGTTTTTTCTGTGCCGCACGTGAACGTTGCATCGCAGCATGACATCAGCAGCAGCGGCCGCGTGTTCAGTCAGAAGCTTTCCTGCTTCACTTCTCTAAAACATCAAGTTCGGTACAATATTTGTGATGCCAGCGGCGGGAACACGTCTGATCTGAGGAAGCAGCTGATTAAACACAATATTCTTTTCAAAGTTCCGTTCCAGTCGCGTCATCCGCAGCCCGCAGAGAAAAAAGAGGGATAAGTCTGTCAGCGCCTCGGCGGCTGAACAGATGTAATCGGGGGCAGATAATAACCAGCAGAGTTCACAAACTGCTGTTCAAGAACTTAATACGATGTGAATATTTACTGAGTTTACCATCAACCAAGTCAGTAAACCAGATCTGGGGCGATGCGCATGTCACGTCTCTCCCTCCCTCCCTCTTTCACATCCCACATCTTTGTTAAATTCTTCATCACAGCGGAGTTTCCGCACACGAGTGCACCAGCCACCAAACTTCCAACTGATAAATAAGAGTCTGCGTCTCTAAAACAGCTTGTATGGTTTAACCAGCACGGCAGAAACTGTCTGCATCAAGTTAGTAACCTGATCCCTGCAGCAGGATTACAGCCTCCAGACCTGCGCGAAACACCGCCACAAAAACAGTTTAGTGTCGGAGAATATTCCGTCTTTTTTTCTCATTAAATTATTGTCATTATTATTATTTTGTCTGGAACAAACTCCCAGAAAGTCTCAGATCAGCTGAAAAACTTGTTCTCAGCTGCATTCGCATAGATTTTACTCTAAAGTTCAAATCTGCACGGCTCTATGCTCTCTCTTTTTAATTTTAAATATTTTTAATGTTTATAATTTTAAAATCATACTTCTACTTTTTTTGTTCTTAATCATTTTCCCTTTTACCCCGCTGCAATGCTTATGGTTTATCTAAAGCACTTTGAATTTTCCTGTAGGCTACATGAAATGTGCTGTATAAAAAAAAACTTGCCTTGCCCTTAAGTTTCTTCATAGAGAAACAGCTGGATTTTGCTTTAATATATTGTTTAAAAATTCTATGTTGAGAATGAGAAATAAATCTGTTATTGCCATATAAACACATAAAAGTACCGAAAACTGGTACCGTTTGGTACCGGTACCGATTCGCAGGTAACAAAAGTTGGTACTGTATCGATTCAAATGTGAAAGGTACCCATCCCTAGTTGAGAACCAGTTCTCATTAACAATGACAACCTACATACAATGATGTATGGTGGCCGTTAGTGGCCAAAATTCTCCCAGACATAAAGATGTTTTAATCTGTGAGTGGATCCAGTGGTCTCAGGTGTAGCTATGACTGTACTACGAGTCAGTACTACAGTCTCTAACTCCCATTAAACAAAGCTGGTACAGCAGTTTTAAAGTTCAGAGGGTTCTCACTTCACATTGTTTTGTCCATTCAGGGACACCGTAGTAGAAATGGTGGAATTAATATGGCAGTCTTCATATGTGCACCGCCCAACAAGTAGATATAAATGACTCATTCTCAGAAAATAAACACAACAGCTATTCTAGTGCAGCAATTACACATGAATAGAAACAGAGTTTTGAATTATATATCACATTTTTCTGCCACTAACCTTTGATTTTTTACACACTGTACCTTTAAATGACTAGTGTGATTTAACTATGATGTCCGTCATGTGAAGAGCGACCAAAGCAGCAAAAATATTTTGCCTCGCACAGGCTCGGGCGTCCTTGCCACTTTTGTCGCTTTTAGTCTGAACTCACAGTAAGTGGGTACCTAGAATTAGGTAATTCCACTTGAGAAGTATCTTAAAACCCACAACTCTCTTCCTCCCCTTACAGGCAATCTATAAGATGGTTGGCACAGTGATCATGATGAAAATGAACGAGGATGGCCTGACGCCCGAGCAAAGGGTGGACAAGATCTTCTCCAAGATGGATAAGAACAACGATGACCAGATCTCGCTGGAAGAGTTCAAAGAGGCGGCAAAGAGCGACCCGTCCATCGTATTACTGCTGCAGTGTGACCTCCAGAAATAGGCCGGAGCGCCAGCCGAGCACTCCACCAGCCGCCACGGACTGCACAGAAAGATTTCATGTTCCATTCAGTTTGCAGCTATTTCCACTGAAAAAAAAATGCTTGGACTACCTTTCAATGGATCTGCTTCTTGTGTTTGAAACACTCGTGTGCATGAGAATGTTATTTGCTATAAAATGATCTACACAAAACATACAACAGTGTGCGGGTGCACACTGACACCATAAACACGCTCACAATACATACAAACACACATACACACACATTTCCCACACCATATAAACAACTCGCACAAATAATATATATAGATATATAAATATGAATATATTTAAATTATTTAAAGATCAACTGCCAAAATGTGAAGTGTGCAAACTATTTTCCATACAGTCTCATTCTACTGGAGCTTGCGCATCAGCGATGTGCTACGTTGAATTTGCCGCTACTCTATTTATTATTCCGAGTTTACCGATGCTAGCTGTATGTGTTTCATAATACTGAGTAACGTCAACTGAACCAAATTCCTATAATGATGTACCCGACTCCGATAAACCACTCCATCTTCTCCAATATTAGCCCTAGAAGAGATGGATTCGCGTTTGTCCAACTTTTCCTTCTGAAACATGCTTGTACCGTCAGTAAATACTATAAATGTAGTTAATTTGCATGCCTTTAGGTTCTGCCTTAAAAATCTAATTTCCATCCGGTGATTGAAGACAGAAAGCCTTATCAACGCAGCGCAGTAACTCATGGGGAAACCGTGAGAGAAGATTTCTCCCGACTGGGGAGAAAAAAAAAAAAAAAGAATCGCACTACAGTCGGGCCTCATACAAGTTATCGTCGTACGGGATGTAACTCTTGTGATCCGTTGAGACCTTTTTCTTTTGACTGCTTTAACTGTGGCAGCATGTTTCCTTGTAGATTAGCTGTGTTATATGTTGCTAAGAACCCAGTCCCTGCCCTGTGTGCATTGAAACACACTATCTCATTACAAATGAGCAGATGCTGTATGTGGAGGCTTCTTCTGAAAAAGAGATAAAAGGACATAAATTAGTGCGGTTTTGGAAGCAAATGGACGGAGGCCAGTGAGTTCAAACAATTACATCGAGATTCCCTGAAGAATGAAAAAGCTGGAGTTTGATTAGATTAGAAGGAAGAGGAGTTCATCAACAGTTAGAAAGCCTTTTTTTTTTTAATGTTAATATCACATCCACTTTATTCCAAGTAGCTCACAGGTTGCATATCATTACAACACATTCAGAGGGAGCTTTCTTCGAGTCTGGGTTGCAGAAAACCAGAAATTAGACCCGTGCAAAGCTTAAAGTTTCTTCTTTGTCTTCAGTGGAAGTGAATGAGTGCTAAAGTAATGAGAGGAGCAGTGGATCATGTTTCAGAACAGTCCTTAGTATAAAACCTTGTGTTTCGTAGGTTGGACAATTTGCCCTCCTCAATCCTCCAAATTACTTCTCTTTTACCAACCAGTCAGTCTTTTTGTACTTTTTTACTCCCTCTCTCACACATTGTACACGTACTGATGCAAACTAAATGTAGAGAAGTTCAGTGAAGGTACCTCCTTAGAATGTCTTGGAAACAGCCACTCGTATCTTTAAAAAACTTTGCCTGGGCCTGACTCATTACAAACTGCATCACTGTTAATGTTTTGCGAGCTAATGGAGGAGGAAAAAAGATGTGATGTCATAATCTCCAGTACCGCAATAAAGAAATATCACACCAGTCCGTCATCATCCCTCAGCAGTGTGGATTGTTCCTGTCAAGTTTCTAATCTGAACTTCTTTACATGAACATCTTTGGCCAGATAATGTTTCTAATTACGACTCTGTCATAAGTATTACTGCTATCAAGATACCAAATGTAAGCAATGGCAACCGTGTACAAGGATTCTTTTGTAGCATGTATTGTGTCCCTGACGACATGGCTGCACTACTCCCTGTGTTGTGATTTAATCTAATAAAAGGAACTATATGGGCAGTTGTCTGGTCTGTTGAATCAAGCTTTTTTTTTTTTTTCTCTAGCTGCACATTGCTGTCAGATTCGTTCAGAGACCCCTCCATCTGCATGCTCCTAATGTTGGCTTAAAGCTGATGTTAGTGTTGAGCCAACATGTTCCTAAGCTGCACAGACAGATGCTCACAACACTAAGAGAAAAAGAGACAAATGCTCACAAATTGTTGTACAATATTTTTTTTATAAATAAGAAAAATCAATTGAGCAGTCTGTTGCAGTCTAAGAATGTAGCAGTCTTAGCATGTTTGAGAAAACTTATGCTTTAATACCCTAAAAAAGGTCCAGTGTCTGATAGTGCTCATGAATTTAACAACATGTCTTCAGTGCTAAGTTGCACCAGAATGGAAGGCCATTTCCGCCACTCTGATGAAAAAAACAAAGATCATATCTCATTATTATGAGATAACTAAGTCATGATTATGAGATAGTATCTCATTATTTTGAAATAGTATCTCATAATTTGAGATAGCCAAGTCATAATTATGAGATAGTATCTCATTATTATGAGATAACTAGGTCATAATTATGAAATTCTCATTATTATGAGATAACTAAGTCATGTTTACAGTATGAGATAGTATCTCAGTATTATGAAAAAGCATCTCATAGTTATGAGATAGCTAAGTCATAATTATGAGATATCTCATTATTATGAGATAACTTAGTCATAATTATTCAATAGTATCATAGTTGAGAGAATTAAGCCCTGATTATGAGATAGTTACTAATTGTTATGAGATAACTAAGTCATAATTATAAAATAGTAACTCATTATTATGAGATAATTAAGCCATAATTAAGGAATAATATCTAATTATTATGAGATACCTATGTCATAGTTATGAGATAGAATCTCATTTTTATGAGAAAATGAAGTCATAATTATAGGATAGTATCTCATTTTGATGACATAATTAAGCCATAATTATGAGATAGTATCTCATGATTATGAGCTTACTAAGTCATGATGAGACAGTATCTCATTATTGAGAGAGTATCTAATGATTATGAGATAGTTAAGTCATAATTGTGAAATAGTATCTCATTATTATGAGATAATTAAGCCAAAAGTATGAGCTATTATCTAATTATTATGAGATACCTATGTCATAGTTATGAGATAGAATCTCATTTTTATGAGATAACGAAGTCATAATTATCAAATAGTATCTCATTATTATGACATAATTAAGCCATAATCATAAGATAGAATCTCATTATTATTAGATAACTAAGTCATGATGATAAGACAGTATCTCATTATTGTAAAATAGTATCTCATGATTATGAGAGAGCTAAGTCATAATTATGAAATAGTATCTCATTGTCATGAGATAATTAAGCCCTAATTATGACATGATATCTTATTATTATGAGATAACTATGTCAACGTTATAAGATAGAATCTCATTATTATAACAAAGTCATAACTATGGGATAGTATGTCATTATGACGTAATTTAGCCATAATTATGAGATAGTATCTCATTATTATGAGATTACTAAGTCACAGTTACTTAGATACAAGTTTGTTTGTTACCTTTTTTCATCAGTGGCAGAAATAGGCTTCCATACATTAGTTGATGTAAGATAATTAAATGAACAAACTCTTTAAAAAAAAAAATATGCATAAGTTTCACCACCTTCCACTCTGATTTCCTGCAGTTGAAACTTTCAGACTTTAAAATAAAAATCCTGAAGCAGCCACGGAGGTTCATCTTTATTTGGCTGAGCTCACCTCTCCAGAGGAGACCCATTAAAATGAAACTCAAAGACAACAGTTTGTCCTGATAGATACGAACTTTCCAAGAGTTATCTGTATGTTCCGGCCACTTCTATTCCATGTGAAAGGGTTTTCTCCAACACTGGGAAGGTAAAGGAGAAGAACAGACTGAAGTTTAACTCAGCTGAAATGGTCCTGTTTATACAAACGGTGTTAAATGTGTGTTAAACAAAATGTGACTTTAGGTGTGATAGAACTAAATTCATTTGTGTATTTCACTAGTAGTGCGTTAGTTTTTTAAACTACATATAATTTCTAGATATTTTCATCACTAAATGAACATATTTCCCATCTGTTTATCATATACTATCACTTTTTCATTGTAAATATAGAATTATTTAACAGTTTGTGAGAATTGTTGTTATTGTTCCTAATGTTGGCTTAAAGATGATGTTGCCCTAAAAACTGTATCGAGTAGAAAATGGGTGCACGTTAGGCTATTTTACTGATGCATGCTTGATTTCGTGAAGGTGGCCATCCAAACTTTTGTCCAACTTTGTGACTGATTCTCAATTTCAACTGGATATTTATGTTTTTTTACATAACTACTTAGGGCTTGGATGATATGCTTTCAATTGAGTCAATTCTTAATTTTTTTGGGTGTTGATTCAATTTAAATTACGATTCTTTGATTTTGCCGATTTTTATGATGTTTAGTTTGCTTTTTTTTAACACCAGACCAGGTTGTCTGCCATTCTTCGCTCTCAGTTTAAGTTTCGTCCAGAAACTGAATTGATATCATGTTACATATATTTTTGTTACATCCAACATATAAACATAGACTAAAATGAAACATTTAAATTTGACATATAACAAAAAAAACAAACATTTTTGGACAAAAATCCTGATTTTTAAAAATCGTCCAAAAAAAAAAAATCCCTATTTGTTTTTTTGAATTTGGTTTTCCCACCATGGCTAGCTCCGTACATTCATCCATTTCTTCAGCTAACCTGGTGCACTGCTAAGAAAGGCTAAGAGAAGACGGAAGTTATGCATCAGATTTAACTAATTCAAGCTGTAAATCTTTAATCACTTATATTAAGTGATTTATTGACACAACTGGAATAAGTATAGCCAATGGATGGATGGATCTGTTAAGGTAGTTGTCTACTCTGATAACTCAACCATCTTCTCTAGCTCCACATTGTTTGGCGGCCATATGCCCATGGCATCGATACCTTGGTCACCCAGGAAACGCCTGCACCAGGACCACCCCAGGGCTCGCTGCACCAGCGTTCTGACACTGGTTCTGAGGATGTCATCCTCAAACAGCTCATGCTAGACGACGTTGCTGTCAGTTTGACGTTCGTCACGGCCTCTCCAGACTTTTTCATGCCTGTCACAACAGTGTGAATCTGCTCTGATCTGTGAACATAACACAACAGGGTGCCAATGGCGAAGCTGCCACTTCTGCTGTTATCTGGTGAATGCTAATTGAGCAGCAGGATGCTGGACTGTGAACACAGATCACACTTGAGATTATCAGGTCTTCAAACCAACTTCATAGAGTCTGTTTCAGACAGTTTGGTCGGTAACATGTGCACAATTAGTCTGCTGAAGGTGATTTCATGAAACAGTGCTCCTCATGGTCCTGCTGCTGGGGTGTTAGAGTGAAACCATTCTCTCATTGACGATTCTCCTGCTGTTGTATCTCCTATTCACATGTTTGCATTTTTATTTGATTTAGACCAAAACAGATTAAACATATTTAGTTATTTATGTACAAGTAACTGTACTGCATGTTTAAGATTGAAGAAACAGTAGTCTGTGCAATCATCTCCTGTATACTCATGAAAACATTTCTAATTATCTACAACGTATTGATTTAAAACCAGGGATGTTCGATGTTGGCTTTTTTAAAAAAATCAATATCCAATATTGTCCAAATTTAAATTTTTGATATGTGATACCAATCGATACCAATATGCAGTCAACTGTGAGCTGTATTTCTCATATTTTGAGAAATACAACTATATTCTTCCCCAAGAGTAAAGGTCACAAAATACCTTTTACTCAGCCAGAGGAGTTTATTTTGGACATCTGGCTGTGTATATATATATATATATATATATATATATATATATATATATATATATATATATATATATATATATATATATATATATGAGGGTGCAACTATACAAAAAAATAAATTTTCATGCTTTTTTAACCCAATATCTTTTTGTCCACAGCGGCTTACCATCAGGATCATACTTAACATGAAAACCAAAGTAGTTCCAGATGCCAGAACTAAATGTAGCCAAACACAGACCCACTGAGTTTTCAACAGAGCTCATTGTCAGAAAACAAGTTGATGAAATAAATTAGAAACTCTGTATTGTTCGATATTCCATACGGTTCGATACACACCTGTATTGAACGGTTCGATATGAATACATGTATTGTTGCACCCCTAATATAAATATATTTACAGTCGTCCTCAAACTTTTTCATACCTTCCGATTAAAGAAGGAAAAAATGAGTTGTCAGTAAAATAAGTTGAAATTGACAAAAGCTATAATAAAAAAAATTCTATGAAAATCAGGACACTGATTTTAAATTGTGGTTTGAAAGAAATATTAAAAACAAACACACACAAAATGAAACAGGGAAACAAGCATGATGGGGTTCTGAAGCTAAACTTTTCTTGAGCAACACTTTGAGGCAATCACTGCAATCAGGTGTTATATCTAATGTTCAAAATGACTTACAGGCCGATTGACAGGTATTTTGGTCTACTGTTCATGGGAAAGGTGCTCTTAGGTGTTTGAGACAGTTTTATTTGTTTTTTTTTTCTTATTTCCAACCACAATTCAAAACATTAATTTATTTCACTTAATTATAATCTTGTAAATTTTTATTTATTATTAGTTTTTTTTTTTTTTAGTTTCTTGTTATTTGAATTACTGTTTTGAATTTAGCCTTTTCTTTGATTGCAGGGTATGAATAAATTTGAGGATGACATATATATATATATATATATATATATATAGCTTCAAAGCAAGTCAGTGTGTAGCAGCAGCTGCATCATAGTCACACGTCTTCCACAATAAAAGACTTTACATGCTGGACTGGTGCTAATGGAACAAGATCTCGCAAGGTTCCGTAATCAAACAAGATATTGCAAGATTTCATTTACCAATATTTTCTATTATCACATTTTAATGCTGATATTGGTAGGCCCATAACATTGGACATCCCTATTTAAAACTGTATGTCATTTATTTCCTAACACAGATAAAGGGGAAGACGTCGTCATCAGTTAACAGGTAAGTCAAGTCACTTTTAATAGCACATCTCTGAGGTGTGGTGATGTTTAAAACCAGACTAAAATTTCTCAGAAATGTTAAGCTCAATATGACTGCTTAAAGTTAGAACAGAGGGGTGGAAATTAGGGGTTTTGATGATAGAAGAAGGAACAGCAAAAGTTAGTAGCTCAAAAATATCTGAATGAACTTGTTTAGTAAACCAACTTCCTTTAACTCACCATCTGCCAATTTATTTTTCTAATGGATAGTTTCTCTTCTTCAGACATTCTCTGTAAACCCTGGAGATGGTTGTGTGTGAAAATCTCCATAAATACTCCTTTAATACGAATTAAATCTTTCTTCCTCATTCTGAAGCTCAGTTTGAACTTCATCAGGTCATCTTGACCATGTCAACATGACTTCATATGTGTTGAGCTGCTGCCATGTGATTGGCTGGACAATTTGTGTTCCAACCAATGGAACAGATGTGTCTGAAAGTAACCAGTGAGTATATTGAAATGTAAAATCGTGACCCCCCACTACGCATTAATATCCCAAATAATGCTTAACTACAACCACCAGGTGTCCCCAGAACTATTCTCAAGCTGTGTACAGGTAGTGGTGGCTTTACTTTTACAAAATCATTTGTTTTTCCCCCGTGTATTTATATGAATTTACAATGACACAAACAGGTGGGAACAGAAACTCTCCACAGAAAAATCATTAAGAGGAAATGCCTGCAGCAGTTACCCATGACTCATCAGCCCCACCCCCCACAAACATATCACAGGAACTGCATCACAACAAGCAGCTCGGGGTGACCCTCTCACCCTTATGTAAGTGTGGAAAATACATCGTCTGCTGAACTGATGGGTTCACAGGAGGGCAGCACCGCTACTTCATCATGTCTACTGTAAATAGGGACCCAGGCTTTATGAAAACAGAGCATTTATTTTACAGAAATTATAGACTTTATAGTGAATTACATCATAAATTCCCATATCAACACTGCAAAGCTTGGTTAACTTTAAATTAATTTTGTGTAAAAAAAACAAAACAAAACACAAACATATTGGCCAGATTGAAGCGGACCATCCTGCCTCTATCATTCCACTCTGTCCTCTGCCATTTTCCCAGAAAAAATAAAAATAAAAATTGAAGTCCTCAACTGTAAATCAGGGTTATAGAAACAATTTTTTTAAAAAGGGAAAGAAAAAAAATCATGACAAACATAAACCAAACATGACAAGTTTGTACAGATAAGAGAAAATTGAAGGTGATGTAGATGAAAGAAACTACTTTGGAGGATCGGTGTTGATCCCATATTTCTCCTTCAAAAGCTTCAGCTGCTCTTCTTTCTTCTTTGTGTCCATTTTCTGGAAAGCCTGCGACAAAAAGTGGTAAAAAGAACTTTAGTTTTGAATGAAAGGAAACGTTATTGTGTTTTTCATTATAATAATTATGCTAATCTGCTTCAGCAGTCTGCACATGCTCAAACATACTCTGTTTGCGTTGTAATAAAGAACCACCAGGTAGCGATTGCAGACGTTGAAGCCTGACAGGTGGTCACAGGCGTTCTTGGCGTCGAAGATGTCTTCGTACACAACGTAGGCTGTTCCTCTTGTTTCAGGTGTGTTACCTCTGATAGAAGGGTAAAAAAAACAGTGATTATAAAGTCAATTGTATGGAAAGTGCAGCCATTTAAACTGTATAACAACACACAGGTGGACATGCTCAGACCAGCCACTTCAGTCTTTCATCTTTGTTATGAACACCACACACATAAAACTGTTTTGAATAAACAAGACAAATTTAGTTTTGTATTAATTTATACTTGAACCATTATTAAACCAAACAGGGGATGTATAACTATTGAGGTTACTAGAAATTGTGTTGCAAGCTGATTAAAGGTGTATTTTTTTCCAGCATCAATCTGCATGGAAAGACTCTTTTCACTGATATCCGATGCTTTCTGTTAGACATTTTATAAACAAAAACACGTAAATCAGATTTTTATCGTTCTATATTAAAAATAAGTGGAGTCACTTTTCTATGAAGTGAATCTTGACTAACTCCAGTAAGCAATGCAGATGCTGCAGCTTCTGTCAGTCACCTGGCTTCCAGATTTCTGAACTACATACATCCCTCAAGTCTTGATATAACCATTTTAGCTTTTTCTGCAGACCAGGAACTGGATTATACCTCCGAAACTGCTAGGATCTTTAACATGGAATCAGATTTATGCCAATATAACCCAAGCGTTTGGTCTTGGTGGTTAGTGGAGGCTCCTTGTAGGTTGCTCAGTGTAGCAAGCAGACATCTCACACTATCACCCACAAACAAACTGCATAATTCCTTTAAAAAAAAATGAACACTGACCACAGTTTTGCTGTGCTTAACATAGTTTGTTACTTTAACTTTTAAGTTAAAGTCAATAATTCTCATGGCTAGTTAACCATTACATGATATATTGTTAATATGGTAGCAGATAACTATGTAAAGCTCAGCTTTACTTATAAGCAGAAACCAAACAGTGTCTATGTACAGACGAAAGCTCTTATGAATATTTAACTTTAGATTAGTGTATCACAACTGCAAACAAAATGTCCAGTTGTACAAAGAAAGGACATTAAGTGTACATGCAATGGCAATGGTCAGTTAAAAGGAAACACAGGCAGCAGAAAACACAAATATATTTGCTTCAGTGAAGATTTATAATTTTTTTAAAAAATTTTTAAAAAATTATCAAAAAATAAAAAATAAAATAAAAAAAAAAAAAGAAAAAGGCCAGCAGGGAAAGAGAGCAAAAAAATATCCCAAAAAAAAAAAAAAGAAAAAAAAAAAAAAGAAAAGGAAAAAAAAAATAAAAAAAAAAAAGAAAGGAAAAAAAAAAAAAAAAAAAAAAAAAAAAAAAAAAAAAAGGGGGCAAGGAAAGGGAAACAAGTAAATGAGGATTGTCCTTATGAAAAAGGGTTATGGGGGGAGTATATATTATAAAAAAAAAAAAAAAAAAAATAAAAATAAAATAAAATTTTTTATAAAAATATGGGCAAAGAGGATAAAAGGGGGGGATTAAAACCAGATTAAGGAGAACCAACCACCAAAAAATTTTTTTAATTAAAAGGAAATAAAAATGTTAAATTTTAATTCAAAAAAAAATCCCAACAAATCTGAGAATATGGAAATTTTGTCTTCCCCCAAAGGGGGGATACAAAAAGATAGAGAATGTTGCAAGTGAGTAATTGAATTTTATATAAATAAGATATTATTTCTCCAAAAAGGAGAATATTATCGTATAAAACTCTCCACTCCATTCAATGTTTTATACATTGCAAAACATTGGTAAGGTAAATATTTGTAGCCTATATATTTTTTGTGTGACTTATCAATAAAAATGACAGAAAATGCTGAATAAATGCAATGTGTTACTAAAAAAAAACAATCGTTTGAATAATTGTGATTTCAATACTGAGAAAAATAATCATAATATTTTTTTCCCGTAATTGAGCAGCCCAAAGAGGCAGATACTGCCCTCTCATCTCCAACCCTGATATATTTACACACGTTAAAGTTTGTTTTTCCACATGTATAACACCCATGATTCACCAATACACTTACGTTCGGATTTGTCGTATTGGTCCATATTTCCCAAAGATATCATACATTTCCTCGGCTGTAATCTTGTAAGGTAGGTTTCTCACGTACAAGATTCTGTTCACCTCAGGAGGCAATCGTATCTGCAGCAGACAACAAAAGTAAAATAGTTAATCACTGAGGATATTAACCACAGAGGTTACAAGAGCAACATAAAGACCACTGACAACGCAGACAAACTTTTAAGGACATCAATAATACCTTTTTAATGTTTATCTCAATAAAACTATAGAATAAATTGTTAATAAAGTAACGGCTGATGGAATTAACTCATTTACAGTTCTTTCATTACTAAATTATAGATGCGCCAGTGTAAATTTAAACTAGACGTAGCTAATGCTAAGCCCGACACGTACTGAAAACAAAGACGTGTACTTATCTCAAACTAGGTTTAATCTTTAATCGTGTCACATACATCACGCTTCCCAAATTGAAGCACGTGCTCTTTAATAAATAAAGACTATTACACAAAAGCTCAAATTGGGCCAGTTTGATTACATAAAATGTGTTGTCAGAATGCTAACAGTATGCTAACTCAATGCCACTTTCAAGGCATATAAAGCGAATAGCTTTACGTTACCCCTGTCAATTAATATTCTTATCGAAGGTTTAAACTTACATTAGCGCGTTTTGCTGCTTGCATAGCCATTGTGACAGTTTAATTTACGTAAATAGTGCCGCTAAATTACAAACACGCAGCTTTACAAGCTTCTTCACTCTTGGCTTCAAAATGGACCCCGTCGCCAGCTAGTGACGAATTTCCGGTGTTGTGACGTGAAGAGCTGACGCAAATGCAGATGCAGTGCAGTGCTGCCATCTTGTGGTACACCAGGATATAGCGTCAGATAATAATGATAACAAAAAAAAAAAAACCAAAACAAAGCACGTTCACCTCAATCTAACTTCCAAACCAAGTTTTTAAATGGATAAATATCACGTGACACTATATCTGTTTTCCCTCTCTTAAAAGTCAATCAGCCAAAGTTGCACAATTAAGTTCTGCAACTTATACAACAGATGCATTTTATCTTGTCACACCATCTTGGTTGCAGACCTAAAAACTGAAACTAAGAAGATAATTTTTGTGGCTGAGTATGTTGCAGAGCAGTGTGGCAACAGCTTTTACTCCTTGACCGGTGGTTTCACATGTCAGCAATAAAGATTAAACACTTTTAGAACAGCTCATCTTATGCTCAGTTTGCTATACAGAGAGATTTTAAGCAATAATGCAGAAACTTTTGCATGATTTTGCATTGTTGTATTTTATTGTGTTGCCTTTCTTGGCCATTTAAAGTGTATTATGTAAATAAAGCTGACATTGACATGATTTTGCTACTGTTTGTAACTTCATCCAACTTCAGGTTTCTGAGGCCTTCATGTCTTCATTGTGTTTGTGGAATAGAAAGAATGGTGAAATAACCTTTGATGCAACACTTTCCTTATTACTACATGGGTATAGTGTGCCAAAAGATACTTGAACAATTGCAGGCACTCAGTCACTTTAAGGGAATTACAGACAGCTACAGTCATCCTCAAAATTATTCATACCCCCCAATTAAAGAAGGAAGAAAATCAGCTGTAAGCGAAATAATTGAAATTTACGAAAGTATTAATGAATAAAATATTAAAAACAAACACACAAAAAACAAAAAAAGTAAAAGAGCATGATGGGACGCCGAAGCTAAAATGTTGTTGAGCAACTCTTTGAGGCAATCACTGCAATCAGGTGTTTTCTGTAATGTTCAAAAAGATGTTTGGTCCAACATTCATGGGAGAGGTGCTCTAATGTTGCTCAGACAGATTTATTTGTTTGTTTTTTCTTATTATTATATCCAATCACAATTTGAAAAAAATAACTTATTTCACTAAATTATGATTTTCTAAAAAATGTTATTATCAGTTTCTTGTCATTTGAATTACTATTGTGAATTTAGCGGGGGGGGAAAAAAAAAAAAAAAAAAAAAAAAAAAAAAAAAAAAAAAAAAAAAAAAAAAAAAAAAAAAAAAAAAAAAAAAAAAAAAAAAAAAAAAAAAAAAAAAAAAAAAAAAAAAAAAAAAAAAAAAAAAAAAAAAAAAAAAAAAAAAAAAAAAAAAAAAAAAAAAAAAAAAAAAAAAAAAAAAAAAAAAAAAAAAAAAAAAAAAAAAAAAAAAAAAAAAAAAAAAAAAAAAAAAAAAAAAAAAAAAAAAAAAAAAAAAAAAAAAAAAAAAAAAAAAAAAAAAAAAAAAAAAAAAAAAAAAAAAAAAAAAAAAAAAAAAAAAAAAAAAAAAAAAAAAAAAAAAAAAAAAAAAAAAAAAAAAAAAAAAAAAAAAAAAAAAAAAAAAAAAAAAAAAAAAAAAAAAAAAAAAAAAAAAAAAAAAAAAAAAAAAAAAAAAAAAAAAAAAAAAAAAAAAAAAAAAAAAAAAACTTTTCTTTAATTGGAGGGTATAAATAATTTTGAGGACAAATATTCATTTTTGATGGATTCAGCCGCACATTTGTAATAGGTCTCGTAGGGCTGTGCAATTAATCCAAATTTGATCGTGATTTCAATTTTCGTGTCAAACAATCTCCAAACTCTCAGAGTTGAAATGATTTGCCATTTTTCTTTACACAATTCCTGAAAGTTATTCATAAGTTCACTTCAGTGGCTTCTGACCCTGTAATTTGTTGGGTGTAATTAACAAAAAGATTAGATTTGGAATTTTGCAACATTGCACTAAAGCAATGGATTATATTTTTTTCTTTCTTTCTTTTTTTCTTTTAAAATAAATAAAGTTATTTCATTCTTAAAATATAGAAATATTTAATAGAATATTTCATTTTTCAAGTTCAGGCAGCTCAAATTTTGTTCGACAATAATGAATGTATAAATGTAGAGTATTTATAAAGCGTCTGACAAAGTGTAATGAATGTAATGTATAATATTTATCTGCCATGTTGTGCGTATTCATAAAAATAAAAAAATACGTACATATATCAAGGGTAGTGATGAAAAAGGGGGAAATTGCTTTTATTTCCGGTTCGGGAGTGGGGGAAAAAAAAAAAAACAGTCTCGCGCATGGTGACAAAGCTAGCGATGGTAGCCAACGGTTTCTAATCTCGGTATGCAGTGAAGTAAGAGTTCATCACCATATAAACACACTTTGGAAAGCAGATAAAAAAGTAAACCCGACACAAGAGACGAAGCTACAAGAAAAAAACCCGTCACTGGACTGATAATTGTTTCTCCGTCAGATCTGAGAAGTTTCGGCGGGATGGGCGAGGCTAGCACCGCCGCGGCCGCGCGCACGTTTGCCGGACTGAAGTTCAGTTTCTGAGTTGCCATTGTCGAAGTGCAAAACAACTCGACAGGAGTAAAAACGGTGAGTTGCTTTTTTAAGATATTTTATTTTTGCTTAATAGATATGCATTAAACCGTATGACATTAATTTTGCTGACCGATCTATATTTAATACATGGAAGTGAACTGTTTTACCTTTGCTAGCCCAGCTAAGCGACTGGCTGTGACATTAGCTGACATTAACTTTCACTTGTGTTGACATCTAAATTGTTGTTCATGTTTGGACCTTAGCTCGAGAGGAAAATGAACTATATTTATGGCAACAGTTACACAAATTACTGGGATAAATTTACTACACTGAAAGTGGAGCTTTAACTAATACCAAGTACGGTTTTTAATGGTAAATGACGGCTGGAAACCAATGGCGCAAACCACCTGTTAGCTAAATGTTTTGCTCATAATGATTAATTGGATGTAACAGTTTAGTAAGTTAAAAATAGACAAACTGTGGGAGCCTCTGCATAAATAACGTGAATAAAAGATACGTTGTTGTTGGTTGCTGAAATTTTGATAAAGAATGTTTGGCAAAGGCCACCCCCATAGTTTAAAAAAAATCTTGAAGGAAACCCTTAAAACTAGTTGCTGAGATGCTGTGAAAATTGGGTGCAAATTTAATTAAATGCTTTATTCAGTTCTCAATAAAAAAAAAAATGATAATACTGTAGATATATTTGTAGTCCTCCACTTCCTCCCAGGATGGAACTGGAAATGGTTATTTATGTTCCCACTAGACCCAGGGCTCCAGAGTGTGACAACATGTGACCAAAAACGTGCTCAGTTTGACTAACTTGTTTTCTTGGTTCAATAGCATTTCTCATGTGTTGATGAAGCAGAGTCTGTGGCAGAACAGACCTTTATGCACGACTCCACTACTTCCTGAGCTTCAGACAGCACCTTTGCTTCCTGTCTTTCATGACTGGACAGACTGATTAACCCAGGTGTTTCTGACTTCAGTAACTGGCCAGACACACCTGGAGTAATTAGTTTGTCCAGTCATGAAAGACAAGAAGCAAAGGTGCTGTCTGAAGTTCAGGAAGTAGTGGAGTCATGCATATAGCCCATTGGGGGTATATTGTAACCAGTAAGGGGACCGACTGCCTTTCAAGAGCTCAATATATGATGTAGGTAAATGCTTTATATGAATGCCATTAACCAGCACAACTAACCAGTCTCATACAGCATTCTGTTAATCTCTTTTTTAATACACACGCAAATGTATTGTGCACCAAACTGGGAAACCAGAACAGCCCTATCAGACTCACTCTGTATGTTTGAGGAGCCTGTCCTGGAGAAGGAGCTGCCATTCACTGAATTCAAGTTACCGAAGATGATAATTATCATGAAAAAGATTAAACCTTTATCCAGAGGAGGAAAGTTTGCCAGACAATGGGCTATATGCCCGGTTCCACTACTTCCTGAACTTCAGACAGCACCTTTGCTTCCTGTCTTTCATTATTGGACAAACTGATTAATCCAGGTGTGTCTGACCTCAATAACTGGCCAAACACACCTGGTTTAATTAGTTTGTCCAATAATGAAAGACAGGAAGCAAAGGTGCTGTCTGAAGTTCAGGAAGTAGTGGAACCGTGCATATAGCCCATTCACAGTCTCATGAGATATTTCAAAGCTTGAAGTGTTTAGTTTTATTAAAGGTAGAGTCCGAAGTCCCCCCACCGTTTCTATTTGCAAACAGCAGCATTCAAACTTAGCGCCCTCTCTCTCAGGCTAATGGCTGCCTCGTTCTTCAAACTATTCAGCTTCAAGCCTCTCCTTCAGAGCTCAGAAGCAGGTTAAAGCCAAACTAATATTAGCCCTGGTTTTCCAACTTGCATTATCTAAAGCTCTTACCTTTTTCTTCAGTGCATCTGCCATTTTTCTTTCTTTCTTTCTTTTTTTTTTTTCCTTTGAGAGTTCGTGTGACTGGCGTCTGCTCCAATCATGAGCTTATTCCCACGTGGCGTCATGTCTTTAGTTCTGTCATTGGCTGGTGATATAAACAGAAATCTCCACCCAGAAACGTCCCGAACACAACAAAACAAAGCTAAAGAGCGAATTACAGGCAGGAGGAGAGAGAGTTTCATTCAAACGTGCCACGGCATGCAAGTAGAGGCCCAAAGACGCAGTTTGAGGCGGATTTCCACTTGCACAAGTCTAACGTTTATTTTCAGGGGGAAATGTTGGACTCTACCTTTTAAGTTTAGTGATGCTAGCACTAAGTTTTTTTTTGTCCTTTTAAAAAATAAGATAACACTTGGGATTCAACGATTAAAGACAAACATTTTTCCAATAACTGCAAAAATCAACATTTACTGTATGTGGAAATGATCAAAAAACAGTCCTCGAAATTAGGAATGTTTGATATTGGCTTATATCACCCGATAGCGATATATGCTATGATACCGATAGCATACAGCATATATGCTATACATATATACAGCATATTCTGTTCTGAGTTCAATATGACGGCGGGAGTACGGTGGGATGTGTAGGTGACATCACCATCTGCAACCTAAAGATCATTAATATCTGATGTGTAACCGTGTACATGACACCGGTTAGTAGTCCTGATTACATATGTAGAAAAAATCGTGAACGTTGACACCCCTAATGACAAAACTCTAGTTTGTTGAAGAGTGTCAGAGTGTGTACCCCAGTCCCTCCCCTCTCTGTGTGTGAGATTGATATATTTTTTATATCGATGTAGTGCCCAGCCCTACACTGTAGTCACATGACTCGAAAAGCAATGCTGGGATATGAAGCTCTCTAGAAAAACAGGGTCATTTTTTACATGCTGTAGTGCTGCCAATGGAAGAAGATCTTGCAAGATGTCGTTCGGAAAAATATCAGTCCGAAAAAAACAATATATATTTTTTTTTCTTTTTCCCTAATATCACATTTTAACGCCGATATTGGCTGATAATATCGGTAGGCTTATAATGTTGGGGATCCCTTCTTAAAGTGTGTTAAAATGAGCTACTGAGAGCAACACAGTAAAAATTGGGGTGCACCTAAAGTTTTTACTGGTGCAACCAAATAAAAAAAAGTTGTCTTACTGGTGCAACCAGTGCTGAAAGTTAGTCTGGAGCCCTTACATCAATGTCACAGGTTGCATGTGGTAAAATGCTGCTACCAGAATAACTCATCCCTCGGTCGATAATAACAACTTTTAAGAAAAGTCCTTAATGCCCTTCCTGTGGGATATATTTTGAACAAGAGTAGAGTCAGTACTGCAAAGCTGCATCAGAGAATAGTATTGAATATGGTTGGATTCTCATTTCAGCATTTTCCCAGATAATTTCCTCAGATACAAAGATGTAAAGATGCGATTTTTCAGACTGTTTGACTGTACCCTTTGAGTTTTTGTTGGCTGAATTAGTTCTTTACCCGATCTGATCCAGTAACTCTTATCAGCAGCTTTGACTTTGTTCAGGTACTTGATTCAAATGTTGAAATTATAAACTTAAATCTGCTTTTTTTTTTCTCTTCTTTTTGGCTTCCCAGATATTATCCACATCAGTGCTGAGAGGAGACAGATCACAGGTCACTGGGATTCATAGAAAGTGCTAGAATGTCTTCAATCCCAGGACTCCCTACCCCAGGATCACATGTGACAATTCTTATAACCAGAGTCCACTTGCATCCCCTTTGTGTACTGGTGGAGTTCTGGGGCAAATTTAGCCAGGATAGGACAACAGATTATGAGCTCTTAGCCAAAGACATCCAATCTCCTGGAACCACATTTAGAGACTTGGAAGGAAGCCCTGGTGACAAATGTTTGGTTCAGATAGATGATACTTGGTACAGATCCCGCATAGTCTCAAGAAATGGCTCTAGATACAGCGTTTTCCTCATCGACAAAGGGATGACATACACTGCCACAAAAAGCATGCTAGCATGGGGTAAAAAGGAGCATTTCGAGCTCCTTCCTGAGGTGGAGTTTTGTGTGCTAGCTAATGTGGTACCACTGTCACTAGAGAACAGATGGTCTGCAGTGGCTCTGGAGTTTCTGAAAACTCTCACTGGGAAGTCTGTGGCAGTACACGTGCAAGACATACTGGTGCCACACAGAATGTTCCTCCTGCACATCCCTTCTGTATCCCAACAAATGTATGAGATGGGTTTTGCAAAAAAGGTGTCTCCAGACTCATTTCAGGACTTTGTCCTCACGTTACTGAACTCCCAAGGTGGAGCCGAAACATCTCTAGACATTCAGCAGCTCTCTAAGCCAACAGGACAACTGCTGCTCAAGGAAGAGCTGTTTATGTACCCAGAACTGCCGGGAGGAACTGTGGAAAACGTTGTCATAACAGAAGTGACGAATCCACAGAGGATCTTCTGCCAGTTAAAAGTTTTCTCCCAAGAGCTGAAGAAGCTCTCTGATCAGCTGACACAAACCTGTGAGGGGAGAGTGTCTGGTTGGGTTATGGGGCCTGAAATGATCGGGTCACCGTGCGCTGCCAGAGGAAGTGATCGTAGGTGGTACCGCTCTGTTCTGCAGCAGGTATTCTCTCAGAATAAAATGGTGGAAGTGTTGAATGTTGACTACGGTACAAAGCAGCTTGTTCAAGTGGAAAATATACAACCACTGGCTGCAGAGTTCTTCAGGATGCCGGTTGTCACCTACATCTGCTCCCTCCATGGACTCATTGACAAAGGGGTGGGCTGGACAGCCAGTCAGATCGACTTCCTCAGGTCCCTCTTGCTGTACAAAAGAATGATTGCCAAATTTGAGTATCAGAGCATCTCTGAGGGTGTCTACTACGTTACTCTTTACGATGATGACAACACAAACATGAACAACTTGTTTGGTTCCAGGGAAAGCTGTTTGCTTGAGTTTGACAAAACACTTGGGGATTATGCCGTCTGCGGATCCCTCTACAACCACCACCATCCCTCACAAGAAAAACAGATGGAAGCACCTGGGCAGGCTTTGAAAGAAAAGGGAAGTAAACCAGCAGCACATGCGCCACCTGTTGAAGATCTCTCTTTGAACTCCTCACACATGGCAGTTGTCCACCATGTATCCAGCCCATCTGAATTTTGGATTCAAACTGAAACCTACAGAAAGGAGTTAGATGAGCTGTTGGATAGTATCGGCCATCTGTATCAGGATTCAGCGAATACAAATGTGGTGAGAAATCCAATTGTCGGGCTCCACTGTGCTGCCAAGGCAGAAGATGGTGAGTTCTACCGAGCAGCTGTGACCGAAGTCAGTGAGACACAAGTCAAAGTGTTCTTCTATGATTATGGAAACACAGAAGTGGTTGATAGGAGTAACATTAGGACCCTGCCGTCTGAGTTTCAAAAACTGCCACAGCTTGCATTGAAGTGCTCCCTGGCTAGTGTCAGACCAAAAGCGGGGAAATGGAGTCAAAGTGCTTCTGAAGTTTTCATCCAGACAGTCGCAGACAAAGTTCTTGATGTAGACGTAAAAGCAAAGTGCAATGACGGCTATGTCATCGAGCTAAAAGATCCCGAAGCTCAGGGCGAAAAAGATGTAGGTACGCTGATGTGCATATACGGCTTCGCTGAAAGAGCTGAGATGCAGACACGACCCAAAGTGAAATGTGCTCCACAAGCTGCCATTGTGTGTTCAACGCAACCTTCTGAATCAAGAATGTCAGGTGAACATGGAAAGAGTGGATTCTCTCTCCAAACCCAAATCTTGCATGCTCCTCCCGATGGTAATAGAAGAGTTGCTACCTTTAAAGAGCATATGTTTCCTATTGGAAGAGTCCTTGATGTTGGTGTGTCCTGCATTGAAAGCCCAAATGACTTCTGGTGCCAACAGGTACAAAATGCAAGCCACTTGAAATTGCTCATGGATGACATGCAGGCTTACTACACAGGCAGCGAGTTTCAGCCTAATGTAGAAGTTGCTTGCGTAGCTCGACACCCTGATAACAGAATGTGGTACAGAGCTCTTGTGGTAACAAAACACAAAACCCCTCATGTAGACACCTTGTTTGTCGACTATGGACAGACATTGACGGTCTCCATCTATGACTTGAGAAGGATCTGCCCAGATTTCCTCTCCCTACCAGGCCAAGCTTTTCGATGCAGCCTCTTGAACCCCATCAATCCCACATCTGTTGGAAACGAGTGGAGCGAAGACGCAAAGGCAAAGTTTAAAAACTTTGTGGAAACTGCTGCATCCAACTTTGTGGTTTTGAAGTGCACCATATATGCTGTTATGTATAGTGAGCAGATGGTGGTTTACAACATTGTGGACTTAGAGACTCCCTTTGAGAGCATCTGCACCAGTGTGGCCAACCTTGGCTTGAGTGCTTCTCCAAAGAATGCCTCCAGGACGCCTTTTCGTCTGAACACGTACTACTATTCAACTCACAATGTCAAAACTGGGACAGAGGAACAGGTCACGGTTACCTATGTAAACGGTGTCAATCAGTTCTACTGCCATCTTGACAAAAACACTGATGTGATGAAAGATCTCCAGATGAAAGTCAGCACCCTGTGCCATCAGCTGGAAAAGCTAAAACTCCCACCAGTCTTTGGAACTTTATGTTTTGCAAGGTACACTGATGGGGAATGGTACAGGGCTCAGATCAAGACCACAACGCCAACAATACTGGTTCACTTTGTGGATTATGGCGACACCATTGAAGTGGACAAATCCGATTTGCTCCCAGTTCCCAAAGACGCAAATTACATCATGTCTGTGCCAGTGCAAGCAGTCACGTGTGGCCTCTCTGATGTTCCTGCTCACGTTCCCGACGAGGTGAACAGTTGGTTTCAGACGATGGCGCCAGAATTGGCATTCAGAGCACTGATTGTTGCCAGAGAACCTGACGGGAAATTGCTGGTAGAGCTGTATCACAAAAACACTCAGATCAACGCAAAAATCAAGAAAATGTTCCAGATTGAGATGAAAACAGAACAGAGGGTCGTCTACCAGGGTAAGCAAGCTTTGGAGGCTTCAGCCAGTTGTGCACAAAAGACAGCAAAGCCTCTTTCAAAACAAGCTGCAGACACTGAAGACCATAAACAAGACCTGAAGAAGAATCAGTTCCCCCCCTCAAAGCCTCCACTTCAAATGAGGGTTGAGAAGAAAATGACTGATGCGAATCAGCAGTTTGAACAGAGGCCTGGGCGCCATGTTGCGGAAAATGGTCACAGGATCAAGCCTACTCCTGTAGAGCTGTACAAACCTCCACAACAAAGACAAAGGTATGGCTCTGAGCCTGCTGACGCGCAGATGAAACCAAGAAGAGAGAACCATCCTCCTGACACCAAGCAGCCCAAGTCAAAACCCCCTGGCATGGTATCCCAGAAGGAAAACGATGCTGACAAACTCCCGAAACTTGCAGACCTGCCTTCAAAAAGTATCCCATCTGGTACAACGGTGGATGTCTATGTCTCCCACTGCAACAGCCCAGCGAGTTTCTACGTGCAGTGTGTGAATGAAGAAGAGGAGTTATTTTCCTTGACAGAAAAACTCAATGATCCAAAATTGGTCCCAGAGGTCTGTGGCCTCAAAGATGTGAATCCAGGTGACCTCATTCAAGCAGAGTATGCAGAAGATTCCTCGTGGTACCGAGCAGTTGTAAAAGAAATCCAGGACAATGCAGCGGCCGTCGTTCAGTATGTTGATTTTGGAAATACAGCTGTGACGTCCTTTTCCAAAATGGCCAGACTACACAAGTCTCTAATGGGATGTCCCGTTTACAGCACACATTGCATGCTGAGTGATGCTGCAGCTATTGGAAAGGAGAAAGCGCTCAATCCAGATGTGGTGTCTTCTTTTAAAAGGGACATTGGGGGCTGCGGAGAAAAGCTGCTCCGGTGCCTGTTCATCAGGCAGGTGGGATCTGTGTGGGAGGTCAGGCTTGAAGACGGTGGTGTGGATGTTGTTTGTAAAGTGCCTGCTGGAGAACCACAAATCACCACAGTGGAGGAGGAGGCAGAGGAATCCCGGCCAAAGCTACGCTCATTATGTTACACCCATCAACAAGAGTTTTTAGAAGGACAGCAGCTAGAAGTCTACATCACAGCCATAAATGATGCTCAGAGCTTCTGGTGCCAGTCCACTAACACAGAGGAACTGGATAAAATAACAGCAAGTGTCTCAGAAATTGGGAATGGAGCAGGGAAATGCATCAAACCCGATGATCTTCTCCCTGGAATTCCATGCATCGCTCTCTTTTCTGACGATCAACTTTGGTATCGCACAGAAGTCATCAGCAAAGACGGAGACCAGCTGACTGTTCTGTTTGTGGACTATGGAAACACATCTGTGGTCGGAATCACTGATGTGAGAGAAATGCCTCCTGTCTTGGTGGACATCCCCCCCAGGCATTTCTGTGTGAGCTCCACGGCTTCGATTCTCCACAAGGGTCATGGGACAGCGGGGCAGCCGATGAGCTGTCTACACTCACAGAGGACAAGTTATTGCAGCTCACTGTCATGAGAATAGCAAGAGCAGAGGGGAAAATCAAATGCTTGGTCCAGATAGAGTCTGAAGGCCAGGTGATAAACGAGGTGATGAAAACCTGGTGGAAATGCGTCCCGGCATTCGGCTCAATCAGCTCGTCTGAAAAGCTGCAGCCTGACCCACCTGCTGCAGCAGGGGACGATCAGCTAGAGCAACCTGATATACGAGACATTGACCATCATACAGAAGAAAACAATTCAAATTTAGCAAGTAGTCCAAAGCACAGCGAGTCCTCTGAAGATTTTTTTACTGTGGAGTCTCCAAAAGAGGGACTTTCCACTGAGGAGAAACTGATGTCTCCCAAAGATGTTTTGCCAACTGAGGATGGTATAGATAAAAGCTTGTTGCTTCCACTTGGCAACAAAGGTGAAGAAATTTTGCCTTTGAGCTGTAACATAAATGAGGACACTGTAGAAGGAAACAAAGACTTGGATTCTCCTCTGGAGGAAAGCGTGGAAACAATAGATGAGTCGGAAACTGACAAAGCTGACAAGGAAGAGATGAATCCCTCCACCTGCAGTCTGGACATCAAAGCCTTATCTGGTAAGCTGCACATTCTCTTTTTTTT
This sequence comes from Atherinomorus stipes, assembly GCA_023101725.1. Lineage (NCBI taxonomy): Eukaryota > Metazoa > Chordata > Actinopteri > Atheriniformes > Atherinidae > Atherinomorus > Atherinomorus stipes. Next base: position 735,478 of record JALJCO010003180.1, read on the forward strand.
GTCTTCTGGTTCTGGTCAGTATAATGCTGTTGCATGTCATTGGCCACGGTTACATGATGTTTTTTAATTCAGATTTATATATTCTGAATTAAATAATTCAGAATGTAAATTATTCTCCTCTGTGTTTACATGGAAATGGCAATTGTGAGTTGACGTTTACATGGAAAGCCTGTTTATCTAATTCTGCTTTGGATCAGTGGGTTGGGAAGGGTTCTGATTGGATAATGGTGGATGCAACAATTTTACATCTACCAAGAAGTAAACAAACTCTGGTTCCTGGCTGCTCATTTTCCTTTCAGCTGTGACATGAAAAACCACATTATAATGCAGATTTTCACTTTAATTTTTGATAGTTTTTAGCAGCAGCTCAACCCCTACATGCCACTTCATTTCTGCCAGTTGGCACGAGTCCGGTTGCTTCAACAAGCACCATTGCAACAGGACAAGGGAACAAGCATGCGCAGAATGACCGGCATTCAGCTAAAGTGTAATAAATATATACTTGATGGAAAAATTATTTTATTGCAATTAAAATGAGACTAAAGCAGCCACTGTATGCAGAATAAAGTTTGATTTGGAATCAAGTGTTTACAAGATCCTTTTAAAGTGCAATAAACTTTATTCGCAATTAAAACTCATGTAAATGTGGCCATTGTTTGTTTAATAGTTTACTTGTGAATGAATGACTGTATTTGTTTATTTCTCATCCAGTTGAAGGTCAAGTGAAGGTGGAAGATGATGGAAAAGCTGCTGTTTCTGGGGGAACTTCTGTAACTGCTGCAACAGCAGTAAAAATGGTAATGCTTGGTTTTAGATTTGAACATATGTTATTTAAAGGTAAATTTGTTTAACGGATTAATTCAGATTTTATTTAATAGAATTTTCTTCAGGTTCCTTTTGAAGTTGTACTTAAGAGACAACAGAGACAAACGGGCACGCTCATGATTTTACAAGACTGGAGTCATTTTTCTGAGATTTACATAAAAGGCTCCTCGTTATTTTCAAAAAACGAATTGAGTGTTTGTTTCCAAACCCAGTAGTGGTAACAATATTCGTTTTGGAAAATCTCAAAAAGCTAGAAAAGACTATACACTGGTCTGGCTTCTTGTTTGAAGAAATCCTGTTGCTAATTCATGTAATATCAGGCTGATTGCTCATTATGTTGTTTATGTCTTTAGTCTGAGATTAAAGCCTGTTTCATCCTCTGCAAGAACTTTTTTCTTGATTTTGAGGCCATCCGAAAAAAGTGAAAAAATCAATAGTTTTGTTCTTGCAGCCGTAGTTGAGGACGTCCTGTGGTTTATTCTTGCACCCAAGCGGAACTTTCTTCTCGCGGGGTTCTGGGAGGTATTGTGTGATTATCAGACATTTGAGGTGGGCGTGGTTAACGTAGGACAGCATGAAACAGTAGTTGTCACTTCCACGTTTCTGCTGATGCAAGGTTTCACAGATGGTTTGAATGAATAGAATAGCTGTTGAAATTGGTGACAAAGTATGTAAATGTACAAACACATGGCATTTAAAGACACGGACACCACCGCATGCTCCACCATGCTCTGCCATGGACAAAGTTTCTTGATAAATTTGAAATAACTGGGTCAGTTGTTCATTGCACAGACATCCTCCCACAGCATTTCCTACCCTGACATGGACAAAGCTTCTCTTGGAGTGACCACAATAAAACTAACTTTTTTTCTTGTTCTTGTGGCCTTGAGATCAAGAGCAAAGTTTTCACTTCTTGAACAGTTTAGAAAAGGCTTTATTCATTGTTTCTGATTTCTGTATATTTGCTTCTCGAATGACATTAGCTCTTCATGAGTCAGTTTCATTTTGATTTATGTTGCACATTTCTTTAGATGTAAGGTCCGTGTGCTTTAAAATGTCCAAATGTGGAAATGCATGAATACTGACCAAAAAAAGTTCACTTTATTGTGTGTTTGTCCTCATCAGGCTGAGTCTGAGCATCCCTCCCCTGTGCATCCAGAGCAGCAGTTCTGTGGTGAGTATTTCCTACATTTTCTTTTGCTGGACTTAAAAGATTTTTGTTTTTATGCAGACAGATTTGCACATATTTAAAAATACCCAAGCACATGTAGTCTTGTGCTGTCCCCCACATGTAGTCTGTCTGGTTCTCAGAAGGATACTATTATCACTGATGTGCATCACAAACAAACATCCATGCGTGTATTTATAAATCACAGGGAGATAATGTTCTGTGGATTGCAAAACTTAGTAGAAAATGATGGCATTTCATGAAGACTAATTCAGCGTACTGAAATGTTTAGGTAACTGGAGATCTAAGATGTGAGTTCTAGTTTATTCTAGTTAATTCTTTTACATGTCAGTCAAAAGGTAAACAAATGATTCCACAGGTATATTTTCCACTGTATGAAGTCATAATGTGTATTAACAGTGATTTCATAATTTAAATTAATTAAACTGTGACGCTAATCCCCCCTCCCCACCTCCACCCCCACAGAGACTTTCACAGATCAGGAAGACGTGCTGTGTGCCCCCACACAAGATCCATTTCACAATGACTCTGAAAGTGAAGTGGCAGCATCAGGTCACCATGCTGATACATCTTCAGGTTTGTTGAAGCCACACAAGATAATTTAAACACTTCTCAGGGAGATCTCGTTCATTTTGATGTACGGTAGTGTGTGTTTTCACGCTGTGTATTAAATGAACAAGTGTAAAACAAAACAGACAAACCCACAGGCGCAGTAGTCGTCTCTAATGGTGTGTTTTATCTGCAGACACTGAAGCAGCCACCAGTGAACCAAACAGCTCCGCGGTTTCCTCTCCACAAAAGGTAAAACGTTTACTGTAGCTGAACTTTTAGGAAAACTCGACTATGAAATGTCACCAAAACCTGCTATAACATCCTCTTTTGAATTCAGTGGCCTGCTGTTCCTCATGAAACACTGTTCATATGCTTAATAGAACAATGTATTTATTCCGTTATTTTGCATCTTAGCTCAATAAGCAGAGGTTGTGACTGAACCTCAGATTTGGTTTGAATCAGACGTTTGGCCATCAATCTTGGGAATCAACGTTGAACCTGTTGGTTTTATTCTGTGCTGCTTATCAGAACTGGAGTGTTGTCTTTCTTGCATCCAGGATGATGAGGTTGGAGAGTTGACCTGTTGTGCTGAAGAGACCCATTCAGCAGACGTCCGCTCAGGTATCAAAGTGTGGGAACTGATCACAGCGTTCACGACCAGACTTTAACTGTAACACTGCTGCTTCACATGAATTAACATGATCTGAAAATTAGTTTTGGCATCAACGGTTTTTATGTGGTTTTTGTTTCTCACTGCAGATTTAGTAGAGCCAGTTGTCGAAGAAAAAATAACCAGTACAGAAGCAGCTTGTCTGAGCCATGTGACAACAGAAGAAATGACGACTTGTATCGAGGTCAGTTTCCACATGTCACTCATAAACATCTGGTGTCAGTATAAACTTTATTCCATCAAGTTGGAGCAAAGCAGAGTTGTTTTTGTTTACCATTCAGGCAAGAATGAACATGATTAAAAAAATATCACAAAGTAGATCAAATGTTTCAGAATAAACAGTTTCCTTTGCTGTGTCTGCTGAAAGATCTTAACCAGGCTAACGGATCAAACAGAGCTTTGGTTTGATTTTGCTTCACTCTGTTTGTCATGTGATCAGGCTGAGTCTGAGGATCCCTCCCCTGTGCTTCCAGAACAGCAGTTCTGTGGTGAGTGCTTCCTACATTTCCTTCTGTTGCACCTGAAACAGAGATGTTTGTTTTTAAGACGTGTGTATGCCTGGTGATAAAAACAGGGTTTCCTCTGTTGCATGTTGGGACGAGCAGTAACTGTGAGACAGCCTTCATGGATAAAGCTCAGATATATTAAAACAGTTTCTGCAAGTAGATCTACTTTTCAGAAGGGTACCATGTATCTGATGCGTGTCACAAATAAATATCTGCACATTGACTTGTAAATCATGAAAAAAATGTTCCATGAACTTGAACTGACCAGAGAATGATCACATTTCATGAAGGCTAATTCGATTTACTTTCAAGGTGCTGAAATGCTCGGATGAGAAGAGATTTAGGATGCCATTTCTAGTTTTTTCTGCTGTTAATTCTCTAACTTGTCTGTTAAAAAGTCACACCATGTCATATGTATATGGTCCCTTGTAAAAAGTCAAAACTGCATTTGCAGTCACTCTGTCATGTCAGTCAAAAGGTAAAAAAATGATGTCACAGGTATATTTTACCATATATGAACTCATAATGTGTATTAACAGCGATTTAATAATTCAAATTAACTAAGCTGTTACACTGACCCCTTCACCCCCACAGAGACTGTCACAGATCAGGAAGACATGCTGTGTGCCCCCACACAAGATCCATTTCACAATGACTCTGAAAGTAAAGTGGCAGCATCAGGTCACCATGATGATACATTTTTAGGTTTGTTGAAGCCACACACAAATGTGTAAACAAAACAAACAAACCTACAGGCGCAGTAGTCGTCTCTAATGGTGCGTTTTATCTGCAGACACTGAAGCCGCCACCAGTGAACCAAACGGCTCCACAGTTTCCTTTCCAGAAAAGGTAAAAAGTTTACTGTAGCTGAACTTTTAGGCTTTGCTGCGTTTCATTATATTCTCAGGTTATCCAGTGATGCATTAGGGAAAATTTTCTGAATGTTACATGCAAGAAACACGACAACCAAATAACACTAGAACTTGCAAAAGCAGGATTACTCAATTTGGTCCTATAAGGGCCACAATCCAGCAGGCTTTCCATCTCTCCCTACTCTAACGCACCTGACTCAAATTAAATAGATCCAACAGCCAATCAAGTTCTGCACGATGACTCATAACTTGTGTTGGAGCACAGAGACGAGGAAAACCTGCTGGATTGTGGCCCTCATAGGATCGAATTGTGTGACTCTGCGCTATAACATCCTCTTTTGAATTTAGTGGCCAGCTGTTCCTCATGAAACACTGTTCATATGCTTAATAGAACAATGTATTTATTCCATTATTTTGCATCTTAGCTCAATAAACAGAGATTGCGGCTGAACTTCAGATTTGGTTTGAATCAGACGTTTGGCCATCAATCTTGGGTATCAACGTTGAACCTGTTGGTTTTATTCTGTGCTGCTTATCAGAACTGGAGTGTTGTCTTTCTTGCATCCAGGATGATGAGGTTGGAGAGTTGACCTGTTGTGCTGAAGAGACCCATTCAGCAGACGTCCGCTCAGGTATCAAAGTGTGGGAACTGATCACAGCGTTCACGACCAGACTTTAACTGTAACACTGCTGCTTCACATGAATTAACATGATCTGAAAATTAGTTTTAGCATCAACGGTTTTTATGTGGTTTTTGTTTCTCACTGCAGATTTAGTAGAGCCAATTGTCGAAGAAAAAATAACCAGTACAAAAGCAGCTTGTCTGAGCCATGTGACAACAGAAGAAATGGCGACTTGTATCGAGGTCAGTTTCCACATGTCACTCATAAACATCTGCTGTCAATTAGAGATGTCCCGATCCGATCACGTGATCGGGGATCGGGGCCCGATCACGTGATTTCAGACTCGATCGGAATCGGCTGTTCTTCCCGATCAGGGATCGGTTAAATGTTTCCTTTACTGATACGGCAGCAGCGGGCTGCTCCTCTTTTTCCTCTGCGTGGTTTCCTCTCAGTTTCGGTTTTATGACCAGCGGTTGGTTTGATTCTGCCTCATGTGAACCGCCCCGTCCTGCACGCAGCTCAGTGCTGTTTACAGCATCACCGGGCGGTGCAGGAGCTTAAATGTAACGCACCAGCAGGCAGCAGCCTGTTCACTCAGACATAACTACAGGGAAGGTGGCTGCAGCTGAACTGATGAGCCGCTTTTAAAAAGTTTGATCCATTAATCAAAGCAAACAACAATAAGTCAACATAACGTGTAACACGTGGTTCATATTTAGCGAAGCAACGCAACAATGTGCTGGTTAAACGTTAGTTGTGCAGCGCGTGCATCGCTGCGGGTTTGACGGGGCTGCTGCTGGTTGACGTGACCCGCGGAGATGTGACAGAAAAAAGAAAAGAAAGCTGCTTAAACTTTGTTTGCCATTGATGAACGGAGTAAAACCAAAGCACACATTACATTAGGCCTATCTGTTGTTTCAGAGTTTATTTGAAATCTAGTGTTGGTTTTATTTGCTGTCCAAAAATAATCATGTGTTTCCAAGCTTCAGAGAAATGGAGAAATAACCAGCTTCCTTTGTGATTTCCACAGACATGCATAAATGATTACTTACTCATTAATTTGACGTTAGTTTGGTATATAATGTATGCTAAATATCTTTTCTTTTTTAGAATATGGCTGGAAGAATGTAATTGATCAGAGGAGGTGTCATAATAAAGTAAAATAAGAATAAATAAAACGAAAAAATACAACAAATATGGCACCTCCTGATTCCCCAATTGCACCTTCGAGCTGATAGGATTCAGAATCAGATTAGGCAGCAGTGTTTCCCCTACAGACCACTGCTGTAGGGGAAGCACTGTCTTTTTCTCTTAAATTTTCATTTTATTATAGAAGTATCAGATCGGGACTCGGTATCGGCCGATCCTCAAAATCAAATGACTCGTACTCGGAATCGGGGGCAAAAAACCCTGATCGGTACATCTCTACTATCAATATTAACTTTATTACATCATTGCATCTTAGTCTCAGTTAAAGTTGGAGCAAAGCAGAGTTGTTTTTGTAAACCAGTCAGGCAAATATGAACATGATTAAAACAATCCGAAAGTATATAAAATCATGTTTCAGAATGAACAGTTTCCTCTGCTGTGTCTGCTGAAAGATATCAAAAAAGCTAAAATCAAACAGGCTAACGGATCAAAAAGAGCTTTGTTTTTAGTTTGTTTCTCTGTGTTTGTCCTGATCAGGCGGAGTCTGAGCATCCCTCCCCTGTGTGTCCAGAGCAGCAGTTCTGTGGTGAGTGCTTCCTGCATTTTCTCCTGCTGGACTTAAAATGAAGATGTTTTTATGGAGACAGATTTTCACAATAGCCAAGCACATGTAGTCTGTCTGGTTCTCAGAAGGATACCATTATCTCAGATGTGCATCACAAACAAACATTCATGCATGTATTTATAAATCGTGCGAAATAATATTCTGTGAGCTCCATAACTTAGTAGAAAATGATGGCATTTCATGAAGGCTAATTCAGTGTACTGCCAAGGTTCTGAAATGTTCAAGTAACTGGAGATCTAAGATGCAAGTTCTAGTTTGTTGCAGTTAATTCTCTGTCATGTCAGTCAAAAGGTAAACAAATGATGTCACAGGTATTTTTCTGATATTTGTGTGTGTATGTATGTGTGTGTATGTGTATGTATGTATATATATATATGTATGTATATATATATATATATGTATGTGTATATATATATATATATATATGGCTGGAAGAATGTAATTGATCAGAGGAGGTGTATATATATATATATATATATACAGGATGTATTTTTAAAGTAATTTAGTCAATTAAATGTAATAATCTGAACTGTGACGTTGACACCCCACCACCACACACTTCACAGATAGTCCCACTGATCAGGAGGACGTGCTGTGTGCCCCCACACAAGATCCATTTCACAATGACTCTGAAGGTGAAGTGGCAGCATCAGGCCACCATGATGATTCATCTTCAGGTTTGTTGAAGCCACACAAGATAATTTAAACACTTCTCAGGGAGATCTTGTTCATTTTGATGTACAGTAGTGTGTGTGTTTACATGCTGTGTATTAAATGAACAAGTGTAAACGAAACAAACAAACCTACAGATGCAGTAGTCGTCTCTAATGGTGCATTTTATCTGCAGACACTGAAGCCGCCACCAGTGAACTAAATGGCTCCACAGTTTCCTTTCCAGAAAAGGTAAAAAGTTTACTGTAGCTGAACTTTTAGGCTTTGCTACCTTTATGTTCTCAGGTTATCCAGTGATGCATTAGGGCCATTTTTGTAAATGTTATATACAAGAAACTTGACAAATATCACCAGAACTCGCTAAAACCTCTTCCTTTGAATTTGGTGGCCAACTGTTGCCTCATGAAACACTGTTCATATTCTTAACAGAACAATATATTTATTATACTATTATTCTGCATCATTGCTCAGTTAACAGAGATTGTGACCGTACCTCAGATTTGGTTCGAATCAGAAGTTTTGGCACTGATCTTGGTTATCAATCTTGAAACTGTTGATTATATTCTGTGCTTCTGCTGGATCAGACTTTATTGGAGCTGGAATGTCTTTTGCATACAGGATGATGAGGTTGGAGAGTTGACCTGTTGTGCTGAAGAGACCCATTCAACAGACGTCTGCACAGGTATCAAAGTGTGGGAACTGATCACTGCGTTCACGACCAGACTTTAAAGTTGCTTTCAGACTTGTTTTGCAGAATGTTTTGCAAAGTCCATCTGACTTTTACCTGGAGTTATCTTTTCAAACATATTGCTTCCTTGTGGACTTCTTTTGTCCCGGCCACATTCAGATATCAGGAAATGTTCCGTGTAGTCATACCTATAAGACAGCCCTCCCCTCAACTCTGTCCGGAACATTTCTTGTGCGTTCAGCAACGATGTGCTGCAACATTTCTACTCTTGCGACACAGGGTCTAGCCTGTACATGTCCGCGTAAGCTAAAAGAGGTAAAAGAGCGGTAAGTTTGTCTGAATGCGAACAGTATATAAGACTAACTCCGTACTTTTACCACTTTTCAGAGCAAGTCCGGAAAAGGCTAAACTAACACACTGCTGCTTAATATTAATTAACATTATCTACATAGACTTTATTATTAACTTTTTAAATGATTTTCGTTTCTCACTGCAGATTTAGAAGAGCCAAGTGTTGATGGAAAACTGACCAGTACAGGAGCAGCATGTCTGAGCCATGTGACAGCAGAAGAAATGATGACTTGTATCAAGGTCAGCTTCCACACATCACTCATAAGCATCTGCTGTCAATATAAACTTTATTCCATCATTGCAGCTTAGTGTTGCTTAAAGTTGTAGTTAAGCAGAGCTGTTTTATTTTTGGTCCAACATCTGTAGTACCACAATTTATCTTGACTCTTCAAAAATTTAATGTAGTTTTTCCCATTGTCATTATTCCTCATTTTAAGCAGTCTTGCAAATTCTGACCTCAGTTGATGCATTTTCCATGATGAAGGTAGAACTGTTTGCTCGCTAGCTGTCAGATTCACAGCTACCGTGGGGCTAGCTGCAAGCGTCTCTGTGTTAACTTTGCCTATGTCAAATGTTCGACCAATAAAACAATACTTCTTGGAGCTCCCCCGAGAAGAAAGTTCTGCTCGGCCGAGGTGTCAAGAACAAGCCACAAGTTGTCCTTAGTCAGGTCCGTGAGAACACCAACTGTACTTTGGTGCGCACGAAATAAGCGAATTCTGGTCCACCAGGAAGCTGGGGGTCTCGGTTCACTTGCAAGCGGGCTATGGGACTATCCAGCGCACCTGATGGAAGTGATGTTTGTCTGTAGCAATAAAGCAGAGGAAGTAGAAGGAAGTGGGGTAAATTATGTTTGGGTCAGAGGGAAAACGAAGCAAACAATGTGTTTGAAGAAGCTGAGGTAAAAACAACAGGAAAATGTGTAGACAGAGAAGGAGTAGCTTAGTTATAAGAAGCGGAAAGATTTCAACTTAAATCATGGAGTCCAGGTTTCCTCCTCTTCTTGCTTTTTCATAATTGATCAGTGGTTGTATTGGGAAGCGTTGCCCCCTCAGGAGCAGTGGTAACTACGGTGGTTTTACTAGGCAGTTTGGTCCACCTCAGTTAATGCAGTTTGAATGCAAACCGATACAAAGAAAGGTGCGAAATTTTTCAGAAATCTCCGCCCAATTGGGCCGAGTCCCCGGACTATCCTGGTGTGAATGCACCATTAATGGTTAATGAATGTCTTAATGGTCTTAGGCCATTATTTATCTGCCATGCTTTTAAACAGAACCCTTGCGGACCCTGAGGTCCTCTGATACTGTTCTTTTAATTCTTCACTCTGTGGCCTTTGTCTACTCGGTCTGATGGGAGGTGGTGGTCTTGGTGGCTATGGTGTGGACCCTGGCCTGCCCTGTCTGGGGGGTCCCTGCTGTGATGCTCTTTGTGACCATGGGTGGGCTCTTGGTGTGAATGGATCCCCAAGATATTGCTTCCTCACAGCAGCATTCAGCCAGATGTTTGACTTAGTGCTTAGTGTTTTCAGTTAAGAGACAGAAATTAGGGGTCAGAGTATATGTGTGTATTTTGAGTGTTTGTAGGCATGTGTGCTGTGTTATATACTTCAGTGTGATGGCTTGTTTTTATCACTATGTAAAACACTTTTTTTGCCTTTGGCATGAAAAGCACTTGGAGAATTAAGTTTAGTTTGATTTGACTTGCATACTCAGTCCGCGCATCGGTGAAGCCTGATCTCACACCAGCCCTTAAAATCAACAAAAATCTGCTCAATAGTTTTTCAATGTTTAATACACAACTTATTCTCAACATCTACACAGATTTTATTGAAAAACTGGATGAGCTTTATTCTGACTAGTCTCTGAGGCAATGCTCATTCCTGGATGGATTGATTGATTTGTCTGTTGTAAAGATTTCCCAGGAAGATGTTTGTCTGGAAGTGGAAGACGATCTGTGTGAGGTGTCAACCGGAGAAACAAATGAGGTATAAGATGCTGTTTTTGTACTTTTTGAATGTTTTTTTTTTTTCTATCCTTGTTTGAATGTTTGGGTTTTGTAGTAAGTGTAATGCTTTTAATGTCTATTTCTGGCCATTAAAACTGTGTTTTATTAAACTGTAGGTCCAGAATGAATCAGTAGGTGAGTAACTTTTCAAACAAGTTATCCAACACAGATTTACTTCTAATCTTGCGAGTTCCTGCAGCCTGTTGAACAGATTAGGACATGTTTGTCTCTTTGATTCCAATAAGTCTTAGTATAAGTCTTAGTATTGATGTGATGTCCTTGCATAGTACACTGTGAGCATGCTCAGTACATGTGGAGTATGATTATCTCCACAGAAAGCCCGATGGGAAGCACAGGCAAATTGAGAGAAGTTGTTGGACAAGATGATGAGTCATTGACTTCTTCAACTGAGGAGGTATGAAAGTCTGACAACAAACACTGGTAATAGCTGATATTTAATTTAGATCTGATTCAGAGTTGTGAAGCATCAGCGTGGTCCTCTGTTTCAGGAGAACTCCAGTACTGAAGATGAGAGTTCGTCCCTTCATGAGGAGAAATGTTCTGGTTTGACCTCTTGAGTTTTCATTTGCCAGACTGGATTTATGACCTCAACAAGAGAACTTTCTTTTCCTTAACTCTGTTTATTTTTCCCCTGAAAGCTTTGCAAGCCGATACTGAGCCTCAAACCACCCCAGATTTGGTAATTTATTTCTACTTCTGTTCAGTGTTTATAAAATGTTTAATTTCTGACTGACTCCTGTTTCTTTTGCTGTTCAGAGTAACCTGGTTGAAGAGTTGTCCAGTCTCGTCAGAGATATTCATTTGACAGACGTCTGTCAAGGTATCGCATATAAGCTGCTAACATTTGAAAGCTTATTTTCAATGTAGTTTCCACACAAATCCCCCATAAGTTAAGCTTTCCAGCATATTCATGTACCTGCCTATGCTCATGGTTGAAAATTGTTCAAGTTAAGTATCTGAATATACAGTCGTCCTCAAAATTATTCATACCTTCCCATTAAAGATGGGAAAAAAAATCAGCTGTCAGTGAAATAATTTGAAATTGACAAAAGTAATAATAAATAAAAAATGTATGTTTATCATTACATTGATTTTGAATTGTGGTTCAACAGAAATAATAAAAACAAACGCACAGAAAACAAAAAGAAACGAGCATGATGGAGCTCTGAAGCTAAAACACTGATTCAGTCACTGCAATCAGGTGTTTTCTCTAATGTTCAGACTTCTGCACCTGTTGGCAGGTATTTTGACCCACTGTTCATGAACAAGGTGCTCTAAATGACAGTTTTGTTTCTTTGCTGATTATTTATTATTATGTTCTACCACAATTCAAAAGAATTTTAATATTTAAATTTTATAGGTGGGGTTAATTAAGAAAGGGAAAGAGAAAAAGGGCCAAAGGGGTTTTTTTTGGGGAATATTAAAACGTGGGAAAAAACCCAGGTAATAAGAGGGATGTTTTTTTTTTTTTTTTATAATTTTTTTTTTTTTTTTTTTTTTATTTTTGCAATGTATCTTTTCACTGAATTTTAATGTGAATTTTTTTTTATTAGTTTCTTGTTATTCTAATAACTATTGTGGATTTGGCCTTCTCTTTAAGGGGAGTATGAACAATTTTGAGGACGACTGTATTCCTCTTGCTACACAAAATCTGTTCATTTTATATTTTAACAAGAATGAGACGATATTAACAGTGGTGTTTATTAATTAAAACTACTTATTTGGATGTTTCCTTTTTCTGAAGCTGAATCCATTTCAGAGGACTGTGAGCAGCAGCTGCACACCCCCCCACAAAACCAGGAACACAAAGAAAAGGTAAAAATAAATACCCTTTGACCATCAAGTTAATTTTAAAAGCAACTATTTATCCTTTAAATAATGCGGCTGCTGACTTTCTGATGTTGCCTTATGTAGCTTTGATGTTTAGATTTAGGGTGGGGTGTCGCCACAAATTTATCCAACACCAGCATCAAAGCTTGTTTAAATTGAACCAAGAATGGACTTGATTAAATAATACATTAAAATGAACGATGTGTTGCATCCATATTTCTGATCCTCTGCACTGCATCTTTAGAATAGTTTCATTAAGTTATTATTGTCTGTAGAGTAATTGAAGGTTTGATGATTAAGTTCTGAACTTAATTTTTCAGGATTCTGACAGCAGTGTATTGACAGAGGAAGAGGACAGTTTTGGTAAGTTTTTTTTTCTTACTTTGTGGTTAAAATAAAGATGAACTGATATATAATTTAGTAGTATCAGTAGTACTTTACGAAACAGAGTCATGCTTACTTTTGTTTGGGAACTGAAAAAAGCATCACCATTCAAGGCCTCTGGAATGCAGCTCCCTTAACTTTTGGCAAAGTTAATTCATAATCCATATTCTAGCTTGAACAGCAATTTAACTATTAGGGAGTCTGATCCTGTTTTGGCTGTCAGATCGTTCTGATATTCCATTTCTTTACCGGATAATAAATAATTCCCTTGTTTGGTGCTTTTATTTCAGCACGTTATCTGACTTTTTTCCCCCACTTTAACATACTTGATTGATATGAGACCCCCCCCCCCCCCAAAAAAAAAAAAAAAATCCTCAAATATAAATTAGGGGAAAAAAAAATGAGTATTGGCTGATAGCATCACTAAAAATAGAGAGTGAAAGAAATGCAGGGGGGTGGGAAGATCTTGAGTTTAAATTTGCTCTTTTAAATGAGATTGACAGCATCACCTCGTGTGACCTAGTTTTTTGGTGATGTTGCTTTTAAAAAAGTGTGGTCTGATCATGCTGCTCTGATTATAGAGACCCGGAAATTGACAGATTTAAACTGGTGTAAACACACACAACTCTCGAGTTGTATCTGAGAGCAAAAGCTTTTCTTTTTCAATCAGAAATGTTTTTAAAAGTCAGATTTTATCAGAGAAACTGGAGAAATAAACATGATCTGATGCTGCAAAGCTTTGATGACTTTGGTGGTTACTGAATTATTTCATGTAGAACTTGTGGTTCTACATATTTATTTTAATTTTTAGAATTTAATGGTTAAAATCTACATCTGTTTCTGGAGCCAAAATGAACTTAACTGGATTAAGAGGGAAGGAGAAGCTCATTCTAATCTGTTTTCAGGATGTTATATTGTCAGCTACAACTTATTTTTTTACTTCTTCATTTAGAGGCCCAGCTGTCAAAGATAACTCATCTTTCTCTGATCATCAGAGATGGTTCTGATGATGATCTTCGTCCTGGTCAGCAGTCAGAGGAGTAACCACCCTCTCTTTTCCTTTTCACTTTGAAGTTTATCGAATGTTTCTCTCTTACATCAAAAACTGATCAGTTTTCTTAGTTGTTCTTTGTTCTGAGTGCTCAGTGCCAGACTTTATTTCAGTCAGCAGCTAACCCTTGACTTTGACCTGATATCTTATCTAATTGTTCCCTTAAAAAAAAAAAAAAAAAAGATTAAAAAAATGGTTAAACCTCTACAGTCATGGCTGGTAAAAACTTGAAGTCAGTGCCTTTTGTGTTAAGTGTTTATTGGAGCACTGTTGTTACAGATGATCCGTTCTGATAAGCTGCCACACATTTGTGTTAGACTAACAAGACTAATTTGAGTGGCTGTTTGGAAACATGCATGCTTTTTGAATATTTTATGTTGTGACAATAAATATTACTGGTGTGTAGATGCATGCTGCTTTTCTTTCATACTGCTTGGAGCTGTGTTTACTCAAATCATGTATCTAGCCCCCCCCCCCAGTTATTCTTCCTTGCAGTAAAACAGGCAAAATTGACCTAAAAGCATCCTCAGAATCTGTCGAAGAAGGAAGATGACAAAGCTTTAAATATTTCTATACAAACAAGATTTATTGCATTTCTCTTGGTTAAAAATTCAGATCTGATATAAAAAGTGTTGCATCATTCATTGAGGATGAACTGTACTGGGAGCTGCCCAGTCCAGCCTTTTAGTGTTTTGTAATGCAGCAAATGTCCTCTATTTAATTATGATGGATGCATTTCATCTGCAGTCTTGGCTAGGATCAGAATTCAAATCAGTCTGTAATCATATATTTTCCTTGTCCATTGGTGAGATAGGATTCTCACAAAGGGCTTATCACACAGCAATCATAGAGAAGTTCGTCTCTGCCGGAGGATCACATATTCAAAGATTTGCACAGGATTTGTTTGATAACATTCTTCTGTTGGCTTTAGATACACAGAGGAAACCGATTACAAAGATTCTTTAAAAAACGGCTGCTAAGAGATTTCACCAACAGTAAAAGGAAGTCTTGAGCTGCTCGTTGCAACATTCAGGCCTCATGAAACAAACACCACTACACTGAGTGTTTCATCTGTAAGAGAAACAAATCCTCCCTGCTGATGAGGTAGACTGGTTCAATGGGATCATCCGAGTGATTCCAGAGTACAAGGCGCAAGCCGACCACCATCAGGTTGTCCCAGGATGTTCAGCTGTATAGAGGCACAGCAGTGGTTCAGATGGCCGACTGAAGCACGGTTACATTCGTTCCCTGAATGAGGTTGTCATCTTCACCATTAATCAGAGGGTCCCATTGGTTGAAGTGCTTCTCCAGACCTGCAAAGTTCAAGAAAATCTTTAACTCTGCTGAAACTTGCAGCAAACAGTGAACACAAAGGGATTTAATACCAAGATGGCGTTGCAGAAAGGCCAAGGTTGCTTTATTGGAGAGGTCGATGGCAATTTCTGGGTCAATCTCTCCCTTCAGCTTCATCAGCTTCCCGATCCAATTGCCTGTCAGGAAAGTGAAGTCTGGAAAGCTCTGGTGGACCGTCCCTCTGCAGAAATCCAGAAGAAAAGTTTGCAATCAAATTGCAGCACAAGTAAAGTATCACCTTCGTCCTCTCCTCGTACCTGATGGTGATCATTTTCCTCTGTATGACTGCTGAGTCCAGCTTCTTCATGCGACTTATGTTTCCCGCCCACTGGAACTTCTCAGAGTTGATGAAGAATATTGGCTGCTTCACCCGCGGAAAGGTCTCGTCATCTAAAGGAAACATCCAGGCGTCGAGAGCTATTCCACACCTGGATGGAGAACGTGAGTTTGCTTGGTTTTAAATCTTGTAGGGCTAGTTTTCAGACTAATCTTTAGTTCTCAGTTGATTTAAAAAAGGATGTAGCTCGAAATGAGCCTTCAATTCAGTCTGTTTAAGAAAATATTCCAACATTCAGCTTTTAACATGAGTACAAAAATGTTGTTTCTACAAATGACACTGCAAGAATCTTCAGGCTCTGCTCGTGTGGCTGCGTTCCTGAGCTGGTTTTCTTTCAGAAGCTCTGCGTTTGGCTGCATACATCTTCTAAACTGTCACAAAACTCCATCAAACCAGATGAGAAACACCCCCATAACATGATACTACCACCACCGTGCTTCACTGTATGTGTCGCATTTACAAAGGTAAGACTTGTCTATTCTGAGTCCTGGGGGGAGGGGCTTCACTGTGTTGCCTTTGGATATGTTAGTGTGACTTTCTGGTCATTTCACAGACAGTTCTTCTTCCTGTCTGCTTATTTGATTTTCCAGTGGAGCCAAAAGGTTTGGAATTTCTTCCACTTTAATCATTCCTAATGCAACTCTGCCTTTATGGACTAAACTAAGTTTAATTTAAAAAAAAACTTGTGAAAGTCACACCCTTTTTTTCCCAATTTTGTGGTCATATGACCTGAAATAAAAATCGTCTTTTGGGTCTTATCTGATCAGAACAAGAAGCTTATAAAACACTTTAGTGGAAAAAAGGCATAAGACCACAAGAAGACTAGTCATCCTCAAAGTCTGAACTTTCACAGCAATTACAGGTGCTGGTCTGTTATGGTTTGTCTCATCTAGCCACTGGGATTGTTGCCCATTCCCAATGTCTCTGTATTTAGCGTCATCCTTCAGTCCGTCAAACCACACATTGCTTTTGTTTTGTGCCTTGGGACCAGAGTATCTTCCTCCATGTGCTTGGATACAATTACACAAGGAAACTTCTGAAGATATGTGGCAGAATCAGTTAATAAAAGTATCAGGAGTAGTTTGCATTTTCACATTTACTTGAATGATTTGTCCTGCGTTGTATATATCTTTTACATAAACCCCCACAATGCATCTGTCTTGATTGAAAATGGTAAGAAGTAACAGGAAAAAACACCCAGGGTTCTTTTGGAAATAAACTAAAAAAAAAAAAGCAATAATAAAATTTTACAAAATTATAATTTTGCGAAATATATTATAAATAAATTACATCTCAAAAGCAATATTTTAACAGAATTTTAAAAAATAAAACTGTCCAAGACAAATTGGAGCACCGTGCTCACGAACAGTACATCAAAATACCTGCTTGACAGGTGCAGAATTCTGATTGAACGTGACAGAAAACACCTGATTGCAGTGATTGTCTCAGGGTTGCTCAACAAAATATTAAGGAACCTCATCATACTTGTTTGTTTTATTTTTTCGTTTTTAATATCTGTTGAACCACAATTCAAAATCAATGTCCTGATTTTCATCAAATTTGTATGTATTATTACTTTGTTCAATTTGAGCTTATTTAACTGACAGCAGATTTTTTTCCTTCTATAATGGGAGGTTATGAATAATTTTGAGGGCGACTCTAATATATGGATGGATCTTGTCATAGTTTAGAGAGCCAAAGCAAAGAGTCTTAATACAACTTATTATTGTATGTGATTATTCAGATATTTTCCGAAGCAACTGAATGCTCACTGATAGTTTGTCAATCAGTAACTGACTTTCCATTTTTACTTCCGAGTTGCATTTAGCAGGTGTGCATGTGAAACTGTAAATGGAAACTTCAAAAAGGTGCCCTCGAGTTCACATGCTCACTTGATGTGGTTTTTGTCAGTTTCAAACAAAACATGAGAAACAGTGGGGGAAACAAGATTGACAACTGAGTCTGACCAAGCAGAGAACACCAAAACAAAACTTGAAACACCAGCTGTTTGTGGTGACTCGACTGTCATCCCAAATATTTTCCAGAGAACTGGGGAGGAGCTCTCTCATGCTAGGCTTTGTTCCTGTTAGAAATACTTCTCCTCAATTACAACCAGTTAGCAACATGCACTGCCTGGCCCCCCTCAAAAAAGTCACCACCAAAAATAAGGTCAGACACTCTAATATTTCATTGGACCGCCTTTAGCTTTGATTACAGCAGCATCTGCAATATCACAAGATTTATTTCCACCCATTGCATTAATGTTTCACCAAGATCTTGCATTGATGTCGGTAGAGTCTGACCGCTGCTGCATCACTTTATCTGCCTCTCTTCATACCCTGATGCACCCATTACTCTGGAACAGGGTAAATCTGGACTCATCAGACCACATGACCTTCTTCCATTGCTCCAGTCTGATCTTTATGCTCCCTAGCAAATTGAAGCCTTTTTTCACAGTGATTCTCACTGATTAGAGGTTTTCTTAAGGCTACACAGCTGTTCAGTCCCAATCCCTTGAGTTACCTTCACATTGTGCGTGCGGAAATGCTCTTACTTTCACTATTAAACATAGCCCTGAGTTCTACTGTTGTTTTTCCTCAATTTGATCTCACCAAACGTTTAAGTGAATGCCGATTACGATCATTCAGGATTTTGTCCGGCCACATTTCTTCCTTGAAGACTATGGATCCCCACTACCCTTCCAGTTTTTAATAATGTGTGGACAGTTCTGAACCCATTTTTAAAAGTTTCTGCATCTCCTTAGATGTTTTCTCTGCTTGATGCTGCCAATGATTTGACCCTTCTCAGACAGACTTGACATTTTTTCCCACGACCACGGGATGTGTCATTCCACATGGTTGTTTAGGAAATGAGAAGCAACTCATTGCACCAGTTGGGGTTAAATAACTTGTTGCCAGCTGAAAGATAATCGCCAATGCAGTAATTGTCCAAAAGGATATCCAGGTTCGATTTCATTTTATTTTTTTGGCCAGGCAGTGTAGCTTAAACTTGTCGGGTTCTTCTAACCGCTTAAAAACATGTCTGATAGATATATTTTTTTACTACTTTTTAAAGCGTTGCTTCAGATTCTCTTATGAATGGAAACTTGGCCACTGAATACACAAATAAAACCTTTATTTCAGCCGTTGCTATTGGTTACTAGATAGACTAGTTACTAAATAGATATTAACAAGATGTACATACTTGAATTTAACCTCTTTGCATAGAGCTTCGATAACTGTTGCCCCCCCCAAAGGAATGCCCCACAACTGCTGCCCTGCACAGATCCATGGAGTTCTGTTGGTCAGCAGACACATGGAAAATGGTTAAAACTGAACCTGAGGATATAAATGTGCGTGTGCTTCTTTTTGAGCTGGTTTACCTCCAGTGTTGTCCAGTCGAACTGTGTCTGTAAAACATTTTGCACAGCTACTCCTGAGTTGATTTCAATGAGTTTATCCAGAGCCAGAATGCATTCATCTGCTCTTTGTTTCACCTGAAATACAAAGAAAAATGGGACTAAGATGAAGGCTGATGGTTAAAATTCAACTTCTTGTCTTTAGAAAAACAAATTAAAAATGTTTCCAAGAAAATGAAGATAAAGAGGCGTCAACGAATAAGGATGTGGTTTGACTCTGGGTTATGCTTCCTGGTGGAAATGTGCAATTCAGCGATACTGAACTTGCTGCTAACGGTGCATGACACAGCGATGTTGTCGGAGCCTTCCCATACAGTAACATGTGAATCGTGCTGGATTCTCCTTCATTTTCATCCAGTAAACTCTACTTACCTGTTTGTTTCTGAGGGGGAACTCGCTCTCTCCATGCTGCAGGGTTCTGTAGTAAATCCATTCCTTCACCAAGTCGTCTTGGGCTGAAGCTGATTTTTTTGCCAAACTCTCATTTGCCTTCTCCGATTCTGTCTTCTCACGGAAATAATACGTAGCTGAGGCCGACTGGTCTCTGCAGGGGAAGGAGTAAAAGGACTTGCCTTTAAAATGACTAATTTTCAAGCTATCTTATAGCAGCAGAGATGAATATAACTTTCTTTTATGCAATGACAGCGTTTGCTTTTAGCACAATCTAATCAAACATCCTGTTTTGAAAGAATGATAAAAAATAGGACGTCTTTTGCTTTTTTGTTTATCAGATTTTAGCACTGAGACCATGCAGAGTGATGAGAGGCTGGACTGACCAATCATCGCTCTAGCCATGTGAAACAGCTTGTCTGATGACACAGCCGTGACACAACACCCCACGCGCCCTTTCTGTGGCTTCAGCCTTTAACCCGCTGCAAAAACTCACGGACAAACCACCTCAATCGGTGTGTGTGGCCATTATGTTCATCTCCATATGGTCCCCTTGTCTCTATACTGAAAAGAAATGTGATGACCTGGTTTGTACTATTGTCTGCACACTCTTTCCACTCCTACTCCACGGATAAACAGACGGCCGCTTGCAGAGACCGTGCTGGTATTGTAGCAGTAGTTTCACATTTTTGTCATTAAACACAGTTCGGATGTGCGGTGGTGGTATGGGACACATCTGAACAGCTGGCTTCTAATCCAGAAATGTGCACTATGTCAAACTTAAGTTCACGGATTGAATTGTGACTTTAACATGAAGATTAGCTGAAAGATTTAAAAAAAATTGTAATTACCTGTGTTCCACGGACGCCACAAGGAAGCCCTGAGAGGCCAGTTCTGCACATATAGCCGAATACAAAGTCCTAGGAGACACAAGATCCACACAAAGCAGCCAATCAGCAGTTGAAATGATCCTGAGCACAGCATCCATTAAAAAAACAAAACAAAAACAAAAAGTGTTTGTATACCTGAAGGCTCCAAGGCCATGGGAGAAGATAATTACAGGGCACTTTCCATTACATTTAAATGGAGCGTCCACATAGGCTGGGATCTTAAAGGACCCTGAAATAAACAATCGATGCACGTCAGCTTTACATTTGAACTACTTTCCACCACTTCCTGCAGTGTTTTCACTTTTTTGCTTTGACCCTTTTTTTCTTATGAAATTACATTATTGCTGCTACTTACAGAGCAGAAGACTCATCAGATTCTGCTCTGATTCACTGTCTAAAAAATAGAGCTACAGTTTCTACTAAAATGACTAAAACTGTGATTTGATTTCAACACCGGGGATGTATGAACAGAAATGGACTGGGTGCTTGGACAAATGGAGACATTACCTGTCACAATCAGAATATTTGTTTATTTCCATATGGATAAATGTTAAATTAATATACCGTATTTTTGGACTATAAGTCGCCCCTGTGTATAAGTCGCATGAGTCAAAAAATGCATCATGAACAGGAAAAAAACATATAGTCTGGTTCGACTTATATAAGTCGCATTTATTTATTCAAAATAGGGTGATTTTCGGATTTTTCATATCTCATTTGTTACTGCTAAAAATAACCGAATCAGTCCAATTCCAAAGTTAATGCCTGTAAATGATCATAAACATTATAACTAAGACAGAACTTGTTTTTTGAGGATTTGTTCCACCACACAGACAGTACAGATAGATGTCTAAAATGTACTCCTCTCACTGAGATAAGGCTGTTTTGGGATTTTTGCCTTTGAAACAGAATAGAGTCGTCACAAGCCTAGAGTGCCATCTTTTGACAGTATGATTTACTTCTTGGCTCATGTCAGTCAATATGAATTGATATTTAAAAATATGTTAAATTGTATATATTTTGATGTATAAGTTGTTCAAGCCGCCAAACTTTGAAAAAAAAAGTGTGACTTATAGTCCTGAAAATACGGTAGTTCTTTCACATTATGAGACTGCTAGCTCCAGATTGACCACATTAGCTTAAGCACTTGCTTTTACTCTGTATTTTACAAATTCCTCTTTCGATTTATTGGATTCTGCTTTTTTGTTTGGCTTAACCCCCGGTGTGCCGACAGTGGTGCCGCATTTTGTGGCTTTGCATGAAATTTCACAGCACTGACATTAACATGCTGACTGTAATGCAGAGAGTAGAATATCTGTGATTTAAGAAAAAAAGCCTGAAAAAGAGTTGGTGCAACTAAAATGAGATGGAAACATTGGTTTCTGTATCCTTCATCTGGCTGTTTTCAACCCGTTGGATTGAAATGAATGCAATTATGGTAATGCAATTACCTTAATAAGGTCTAGAACTTCATAAAAATGTGGAGAAATGCTGCTCTGATGTTTTACGGGAAACATACTTTGTGTTAAAATGGTTTTGTGGAGAGTGAATATCAAATTTATTCACCAAAGAGGTAGTTGAAAATTTTTTCACTGAGACTCCTGTTGATTTTCATGAAGTCTGCCAGGCCGTTAAAATACTCTCTGCTCGGGACCCAGTCAGGTTTCTCTGCTTTATCGGTCTCTTGACATGGATAGTAAAGCCTGAAGAAGCTGCCCTATTAAGGAGACAGAAATGGAGTCCATAGTTAGGAAAACAAAGCATAAAAGCGGCATTCATCTAGGTCAGATTTCATTTATTGCAAGCACGTTCTGTCATTCAAGCTAATTGAAACCATTTACACACATTTTGCCTGAGAATATACAGTAAATCTGTTTTGTTTCACCTGTGCAGTGTGGTCCATCATAAGGTCAGTGCAGCCCACAGCATTGGGGCCCTTAGCTGGAGGGATCCCAAGATTACTGCAGGAGTTTCCCATTGCAAAGAAACCTAGTGTATACCTCCTCTGATCTGTCAAAGAAAGACAAAAATCGGGGAAATACTGTGTAGGCCCGACAGAAAGATAGAAATAAATAAATATATTACGTCTTGACTAAATAGGAGACAATTTAACGATCGATGTCAATAAGTTACGGTGCATTTGTTAATGACTGAGTTACCTACGTCCCACTGTACGCACCTTTAACTTTAACTAACTTCACTAAAGGTGGGGTTTATGAATAACCTTAAAGTTCTGACAGTTATATAAAATAAACAGGTTAAGCATTAAGTAATAAGCCATTTGTACAATGTTGACTTTTAGCTCTTACCTGTCTTTGCCCAGTCGTAAATTCTCTTGACCATTAACTGTACCAGTCCTCCATGAGAAAACATCGACGGGCTAACTGTAATGTCACGTCCTGCGTTCAGCTGTTGACCACGAAACAATAATAACGACTAAACAAAACAATTCTTACCGGAGAAACGGAGATATACGTCGGGTGCTGCTGTTGCTTTATCAATTGCGTAACATTACTATGTCGTAATGAGACTTTCTACAGTTTTATACCGGTATGAGTCACCTGGGAGCGGTTTGACTCGGTCGTATGTTTCTGCTAGCCACTACTAGCATAGAACCCAGAGCGTTGGATATTCGTGGTTAAGTCACTGCATCAGTGTTTGACAGACGCTCCGCCTCTTGATCTGCGATCGAAAATTTCCCGCAACAAAACCGAAACGCCGACCATACAACAAAATAACAGCATAGTCTAGAAATATCCTACCATCTTAGCTGCCATAGCGGCTTCTGTGAGTCTGCGTTCACAAACTTCGCTAAAATTGAGTGAACCTGTCTCTGCCACTATGCATGACTCTGGTTTAAGCCAGCTCGTCGGTCAGACAGCTCCGGAATGTGTTGGCACGTGCATTTGTTGACATCAATTATCAACTCTTTAAAGAATTTTTTTAGAACGAATATTTAGTGAAATGTAGTATTTTTGTTGCATTATCATTCTAATAATATCTTATTAGTTAAGTGGCCTTTCAGATTAGTCTGCATTGAATGTACAGTATTTGATATGAGTGGAGTTGTACTCCCAGCCTGTAGGTGGCGGTGAAGAGCGCGCTTGAGGGAATCTGGCCGAGTAATGACCAAACAACGTAGAATGGTGATGTGTTTAGCAAAGCCTAGTAAATGAGTCGTAGTTATGTGCCAGTTCTTTTGTTAAAATGAAGTTGGTGAGTAAAAATAACTAAAGTTTTAACAGCTCGTTTGTGTGTAAGATGCAGAACATAGTGAAATGTCTGTAAATCAATTCAAAGCAACTTGGTAACGGTGTTAGCTTGGTAGCTAACAGTACTGTCCCACTCACTGTGGTTAGCGGATAAGCTAGCCTTTACTGCAGCCTGTAAAGTAAGCTTTGCGTGCAACCTGGATGAAACCAGGACTGACTCCAGCCTTTATCAGATTAAAAGCCTGCAGTTTTCAGACTGAATGCATACCACCCGTTTCTAAAAGTTTATTCCTTTCTTGTGTACCTGCTTTGCATTGTTTGCCCACATTTTCTTGTTTCCTCTTTGCAGTACTGTTTATCTGGGCATCCTACGTTGCCTTGCAATGTCCTCAAGTTTAAGTCCACCACTATTATGTTGGACTGTGGACTGGACACAACATCAGTCCTCAACTTCCTTCCTCTTCCTTTAATACACAGGTAAGGCATCAGTTTGTCCATGCATTCAGTCACAGATGGGACACTCAGCAGTCTGATTCATGTCTTGTATTTTGTTGTCTATCAGCCCCAGACTTTCCAAACTTCCTGGCTGGATCTCAAAAGATGGAACAATTAACTTAGAAAAGGTATGACTATGTGTTTGTTGTGTGTTCAAATTGTGTCTTATTTATAGTTTTGTGAGGCCATAGTTGAGATATTATGGGTTATTGCTGACATACAGTAGACCTTCAAACACAAATACCTTTCTTTCCAGGAGCTGAAGGAGTGTACTGGAAGGGTGTTTGTGGACTCGCAGCCAGAGTTTTGTCTTCCAGAGGTACTTCATCCAGATTTTATCAACAAACCAGACTAGACTTGTAGTTTTGGCCAACAGTTTGTGTTTATTTGTAAAATAAAGCGAATATGCTTTAAGTAATAATCAAAATAGTCTGCTGTCATTTTTTTCTTTGTGGAATTTAGAAAATCTCTCTTTGTAGAGTAAAAGTACATAACTGGTGTTAACTGTTGGTCTTTTGCAACTTTGTCAAACACAGAAAGAATTGCTGGATCTGTCCACCATAGATGTCATCCTCATCTCAAATTACCACTGTATGATGGCCCTGCCCTACATCACTGAACATACAGGCTTCACGGGGACGGTGTATGCCACCGAGCCCACCCTGCAGATCGGAAGGTGAGGAGACGCATGCAACTGTAGTATTTCTAAATGAAGCTGATTACACGAGTCTGTCAACATTTTATTACTGTTTCATTCAATATCCAGGACCTGAACTTCACCTGTAACTAGGTGAGCTGTTGTATTTTAGTCATGGTGCTTATTTTTGCCCTTTATTTTCCAAGACTGCTGATGGAGGAGTTGGTGAACTTCATGGAGAGGGTCCCTAAAGCCCAGTCTGCCACCTGCTGGAAGAACAAGGAAATTCAGAGGTAGATGGATAAAAAGTGAAAACGTGGTAGCAGCAGCCAGTTTAGTGAAATAAATATTTCATTTGAAAGTAAAATTTAGGAGAACTGTGAGGAGTAATCTGTGTGTGTGTATATGTATGTATGTATGTAGGTAGGTAGGTATGTACCTACGTATGTACGTACTCAAAATTATTCATACCCTCCAATTTAAGCCGGAAAAAAATCAGCTGCCAGTGAAATAAGTTGAAATTGACAAAAGTAATAATAAATAAAAATTCTATGCAAATCATGACATTGATTTTTAATTTTGGTTTGAAAGAAATGTTAAAAAAAACACATGAAAAAATGAAACAAATAAACAAGCATGATGGGGGTCAGAAGCTAATATTTTGTTGAGCAACACTTTGAGACAATCACTGCCATCAGGTGTTTTCTGTAATGTTTAAAAAGACTTTTACACCTGTTGACAGGTATTTTGGTCCTCCGTTCATGGTAAAGTGCTCAAATTTATTTGGGACAGTTTTGTTTGTTTTTTTATTATTATTTACAACAACAATTCAAAAGCAATTTATTTCACTAATTTATGATTTTGTAAATTTTTATTTGTTAGTTCCTTTAGTTTCTTATATGTATAATTTTAAGATGTAAAACTTATTTTTATCTTCAAATTTAGCACAGTGTCATAGTTTTCTTCTTGCTGTTTTCTCCATCTGGTCTCAGTTTATATCCTATAGTTTCACTTCTCTGTACAAGCATTAACCTCTACAAATGAATTGTTCCTTTATCAGGATGCTTCCTGGGCCGCTGAAGGATGCCGTAGATGTGTGGACGTGGAAGCGGTGCTACAACCTGCAGGAAGTTAACTCCGCTCTCAGTAAAGTGCAGCTTGTGGGTTATTCTCAGAAAGTGGTAAGATGTCTTTTCCTTCCCTTTTGTCTCTTTAAAATCCACCCAGGAAACTCTTTTCCAACCATCTTTATGTATTGAATGGCTTTTTGTTCATAAATTATATAATGGTTGGTTGTTGAGGAGAGATAGAAGAGTCTTTTTCCTTTCTTCTAGATGCTCCTGTGTTGCATTTCCAGTCTAGCTGAACACTGAAGCGATGTACTCCTCCATCTCTTCTTCCAGGATGTAAACAGTCATTTGTTTACGACTGTTCCTGATAAAGTCAACAATCACCTCTTTTTTGCTGTGTTCAAGAGAAACTGTTTTTAACTTCAGAAGGGACAGGAGCAATGTAACGTAATCTGAATATACAAATATCAGCAATGCAGCAGGCAGATGGCCACTGTGGCCATCCTTGCCAGAAAACTCACCATATCGGGAATGTCTACATGGAAACCTCATGAATCAGTTAAATCAGACCGTTTCTGGATCAGTGGGAAGTTTTCTCAATGTTGTAATATTTTTTCTTGTTAATAAGGATATTTTAGTATGGTATGTTTTCTATTAAACACACTTTTGAGTGTTCCTCCAGCAGGACGATTGCAGCCGTTTCTCTCTCAAACATCCCTGTAACTTAAATATAGACTTTTATTTTTTACATTGTAGAAAGTCTGTTTTTCTCCTGAAGGTTTTTTCGTATCTATATGACTATTTTTTGTTGTCGTCTTCTCCAGGAGCTGTTTGGAGCTGTACAGATCTCTCCGTTAAGCTCTGGCTACTCTCTGGGTAGCTCCAACTGGATTATCCAGTCGCATCATGAGAAGGTGTCCTACGTGTCGGGTTCGTCCCTTCTCACCACACACCCTCAGGTAACTCTCAGGCCTTATCGGACGAAATGACTCATGGAGCCAAAGCTGCTGTCAGCAGTCAGTTTGTTTTTTTAAGGTTGAAACATCAGCAGACTTCCATAAATACCAGCCTTTTTTGAAAGACTCGCACTCAGACTGTGAATGTGTTTAAATGACATGCTTTTTTGCTCATTGTGGAAGTTTAGAATTGAGAATAATCTTTAAAAAGGCGGCTTCGGGTGAGATCTTTAAGGGTCGGTTTGTAAATCAAAGCAGAAGTTGCTTTTTGTCTAGTAATACAGTACTTTCTTCCAAGGGGGCTTCTCACAGATTTGTTGACTTAAAGCCTTCATTGTCTATTCTTTTCTCGCAGCCAATGGACCAGAGTTCCCTGAAGAACAGTGATGTCCTCATTCTGACCGGCCTCACCCAGATGCCCACTGCAAATCCCGACGGCATGCTGGGAGAATTTTGCAGTAACCTTGGTAGGTTGAAATGCTAAGAGTAAATCATTCACGCATCTTTTAAAGGCTGGATCTTCTGTCATGAAATCACTTTGTCCTTGTATCGTTTGTTATAAACCTGTAGCCATGACGATCCGGGCAGGAGGCAACGTGCTGGTGCCGTGCTACTCCTCAGGAGTCATCTATGACTTGCTGGAGTGTCTGTACCAGTTCATCGAGAGTGCCAACCTGGGGACCACGCCGTTTTACTTCATCTCACCTGTAGCCAACAGCTCGCTGGAGTTTTCTCAGATCTTTGCAGAGTGGTGAGCAGCCGCATCTCAAAATTTGTAATTTGGTGTCGTCAGGCTGATTTTTGCGTATATTTACTGTATCTGTGTTGGCATTTACAGACGGGCATCTATACCCTCCAATTAAAGAAAAGACTAGATTCACAATAGTAATTCAAATAACAACAAAAACTAAAGAAAGTAACAATAACTAAAAATTTTCAAAATTATAATTTAGTGAAATAGAATATTACTTTTGAAGAGTAGTTGAAAATGATCATGTATAAAACCAAACAAACAAAACTGTCCCAGATAAATAAGAGCACCATTTCCCATGAACAGTGGAACAGAATACCTGTCAGCAGGTGTAAATGTCTTTCTGAACATTACAGAAAACACCTGATTGCAGTGATTGCCTCAGTGTTGCTCAACAATATTTTAGCTTCAAAGTCCCATCATGCTTGTTTACTTGTTTTATTTTTTTTGTGTTTGCTTTTAATAATTCTTTCAAACCGCAACTCAAAATCAATGTCATGCTTTTCAAAGAATTTTTATTTATTATTACTATTGTCAATTTCATCTTATTTCACTGACAGCTGTTTTTTTTTTTTACTTTTTAATTTGAAGGTATGAATAATTTTGAGGAAGACTGTGTGTGTGTATAAGTATATTACAAGTTTGTTTCTTTTTCATATTGTTACAAGTGCACAGTTTCTTTTTTCAATAATCATTGCAGGTTTAATGTTTCTATTTGATATTTGTTTAGAAGTGCACTGCTTCTCTTTTGTATATTTAATGAAAGTGTTTTGTTTCTTTTTTTATTTAAGCTTTTATTGATACTACATTTCTTTCAACAATTTCCTCTCCCTCCTTGAATATGCTTCTTTGAAAATAGGACTTGATTTTCTTCATTATCTTTATTATTAAGTTACTTTTTCTGTGAGTATTGTGTAGTGAGGGCTGTTGTGCTGCATTCAGTGTCGCCGCTGGAAATCTGTACCTCAACAGTGATGTCTTGTTACTGTTTTTTTCCCCATAGAAATTTACCATTTTGACTTTTCAAAAAATCCTACCATCTTTTTTTTTTTTTTTTGTTGTTTTTTTTGGAGAAAAGCCAAACGGATATCTTAAATCAAGCCTGACTTGCACTATATTGCCAAAAGTATTTGCTCACCTATCCAAATGATGGGAATCAGGTGTCCCCATCACTTCGTGGCCACAGGTGTATAAAATTAGGCTCCTTAGCATGCAGACTTTCTACAAACATTCGTGAAAAAATGTGTCGCTCTCAGGAGCTCAGTGAATTCCAGCGTGGAACTGTGATAGGATGCTACCTGCCACCAACAAATCCAGCCATGAAATTTCCTCGCTTCTAAATATTCCACAGTGAACTGTCAGCTGTATTATAAGAAAATGGAAGTGTTTGGGAACGACAGCAACTCAGCCACGAAGTGGGAGGCCATGTAAACTGACAGAGCGGGGTCAGTGAATGCTGAAGAGCATAGTGCGAAGAGGTTGCCAACTTTCTGCAGAGTCAGTCACTACAGACCTCCAAACTTAATGTGGCCTTCAGATCAGCTCAAGAACAGTGTGCAGAGAGCTTCATGGAATGGGTTTCCATGGTGGAGCAGCTGCATCCATCCATACATCACCAAGTGCAATCAAAGCGTGGATGCAGTGGTGGAAAGCAGCCGCCACTGGACTCTAGAGCAGTGGAGGCGTTCTTTGGAGTGACCAATCGCGCTTCTCCATCTGGCAATCTGATGGAGAAGTCTAGGTTTGGCAGTTGCCAGGACAACAGTACTTGTCTGACTGCATTGTGTGTCAAGTGTCAAGTTTGGTGGAGGGGGGATTATGGTGTGGCGTTGTTTTTCAGGAGCTGGGCTTGGCCCCTTAGTTCCTGTGAAAGGAACTCTGAATGCTTCAGCATACCAAGACATTCTGGACAATTCCATGCTCCCAACTTTGTGGGAACAGTTTGGAGCTGCCCCTTCCTCTTCCAACATGACTGTGCACCAGAGCACAAAGCAGGTCCATAAAGACATGGATGCAGAGTCTGGTGTGGATGAACTGGACTGGCCTGCACAGAGTCCTGACCTCAAGCTAGTAGAACACCTAGAGACAAGGTAGAGCGGAGATGAGAGCCAGGCCTTCTCCTCCAACATCAATGTGACCTCACAAATGCTCTTCTGGAAGAATGGTCATAAACTCCCATAAACACACTCCTAAACCTTGTGGACAGCCTTCCCAGAAGAATTGAAGCTGTTCTAGCTGCAAAGGGTGGACCAACGTCATACTGAACCCCATGGATTAGGAATGGGATTTCACTTAAAGCAACCCTTACCGATGAGTCATTGTTACACTATTTTTTAACAGGGTAAAATGCTATGGATGAGGTAATGGAACTCTGAAATGCAAGACAGACCCACCATTAATAAAAAAAATAAATAAATAAATTATTCCAATCTCTAAATATTCAATGAAAACTCCAATCAATCCTTGCAGTGGGATGCACGCCTAGGATTGGCCAAGGGACCTGCCTGTCAGACCTTTGCTTCTGCATTGGGAGGCACATGGAATGGGGGGTGGGTCTTAGGAGTGAGGCGGGACTGCTTATGTTCAAATAATTATGCTGTGCTCTCTGAATAGCAAGATCGGTAAGAGTTGCTTTCAGCTCATATGTGAGGTAAGGCAGGTGAGTGAATACTTTTGGCAATATAGTGTATTTTAGGAGCAAAAAGCTAATGAAATGAGTGGAATCTATATTCGCAAGTGTGCTCCTTTTTTTTTTTTTTTTTTCTTTTCGTACTCACAAATCTATCTTTAGGCGCATATGCGATTAAAACGTTCCCAATGTGTACAGCCCTGATTGTGTCCTTCAATATTCATTTTGGGATAAAATGCAGTATTGGCCCCAAATATCATCCCCAAATATTGGCAGGTTGTATCAGCTGAAGCTGATAATATCAGTATCGGGCCTAAAAAAAAAAAGTCTTATCGGTCGATCTGTAGTCTTGACTGCCTGTTCGTTGCTTTCCATCATTCTGGGATGTTATGATCTGTTATCTTATTTGTTATCGTTTCAGGCTTTGTCACAACAAGCAAACAAAAGTTTATCTCCCCGAGCCTCCCTTCCCTCACGCAGAGGTGAGGAAGTGGATTAAATGCTGTTTATCTGTTGTGAGATCAGTTCTGATGTGACTCAGCTTGATCTCCTTGTTGCTGTTTTCCAGCTGATCCAAACCAACAAGCTGAAGCACTACCCGAGCATTCACGGAGACTTCAGCAGCGAGTTCCGCCAGCCCTGCGTGGTTTTCACCGGTCACCCCTCTCTGCGCTTCGGGGATGTGGTTCACTTCATGGAGCTGTGGGGGAAGTCCAGTCTCAACACCATCATCTTCACTGGTAACTCGGTTCCAGGACAGCTGGTTTTATTCTTTATCTGATGATGCAGGAACACCACTGAGATCTTTTCTTGTCTCATCAGAACCAGACTTCTCCTACCTGGACGCTTTGGCTCCTTACCAGCCGTTGGCCATGAAATGTGTTTACTGTCCCATAGACACAAGGCTCAACTTCCATCAAGTGTCAAAGCTGCTTAAGGAGGTCCAGGTATGCTGCTACTGCCTGATGACATATACAAATACACACCAACCTGCCACTTTATCAGGTCCACCATGCTAGTACCAGGGAGACGGGGATGAGAAGCCCATCAATCTTTTAAGTAGACAAGGCAAAGACGAGGTAGACTAAATGTTTAAATCAAACACGTTACAGCTACAGTCAGCTGTGAAGTCGCGTCTTCAAACCATCACATAAAAGGGTGAAAACATTGAGACAAAATCACATCCAACTTTTAAAACAGGGGTCTGCAACCTGCAGCTCCAGAGCTGCAAGTGGCTTTTTGGGCCTACCAAAATGGCTCCGGGAATTCGGTAAAAAAAAAAAAAAAAAGAGGAAAATTTTTAAAAACAGAGGTATAAAAAAAAAAATTTTTCCGCTTTATAAGTTTTTTTTATGGATAATTGTGAATATCCACAACATAATAACAATAAAAAAATCAAAGGAAAAATATATTTTTTTTTCTTTTTTTTTTTTAAGGAAAAAAAATATTTTCCCCCATAACCCCCCAAAAAAAAATTATTTAACTTTAAATAAAAAAAAAAAAAGGAAAAAAAACTTTTTATATAAAAAGTAGAAATAAAACTGATTCCTTTAAAAAAAAAAAGAGCAAATTTTCGATAAGTATTTATCAAAAAATTATCATTTTCCTTTTTTCAAAAGGTCATGGAACATTTGCGGCTCTAAATGACCTTTATTTAGATGGTTGAGGCAAAAAATGTCTATTTGGATTGTAAAGGTTGCAGACCCCTGTTCTAAAATGGCCTGATCAAGCGAATGAGGACAGTTTTCCTGAGTGGAGTTGCTCTAAATATTCCCAGAATTCAGATATCGGATGATGTGTTAATGATAATATAACCTACAAAGAATATTGGATCCACTTTAAGCCAAAATATGAAATTCCTCCAATGATGGTCGATTAGAATACAGAGCAGTTCTTATTTGTCATGTTATAATCCTACATCCCATTCAGAAAATATATTTCTAAATGTATTTTTAGTGAAATTGCAGCTAGATTTTTGTCCCATGTTGTTCAGGCCTGCAATAAACTGACTTGCTGCCTCTGGAGGCAGAAACCTTTCTGGAGGGGGATTGAGATTCCAGTCTCCAGCCCTCTGTTAAAATGTTAAATGTTAAAGTTCATAAAACTACAATTACGAAGACTGAAGAAGTGTAGATTGTAAAGGTGAACAAAAACAAAACAGTAAATCAGCATAAACGCATCATACTAACTGTTAAGCACGTTGGTGGAGGGATGATGATTTGGGTTTGTTCTGCAGCTGCAGAACCTGGATGCCTTGCAGACATCGAACGGACCATGAACTCCTTTTCATACCAAGTCCATCTGTCTGATGGCTAAAACGTGGCTGAAACTGTCTCATGCAGCAGATTTACAGTAGAATTGCTGAGAAAGGAAGAAGTGAAGATGTTACAGTGGTCCAAAATCCAGACCTCATCCTGACCAAAATGCTGTGCATGAACTAATGCTGCAACCCTAAACAAAGGAAAGGAAAAAAAAAGGTGTGTGTGTGTGGGGGTAGTTTGTTTCTTTATTACCCCAGCACAGGAATTTAACTACAGCGGATCAGTGTTGATAGATGTTTGCAGATCATCATTTTTTTTTTTTTTTTTAAATATCCAAAACGTGTTTCTGGTAGGGATTTACCTATTTAATCTAGGACATTTTAGATTTGATTCATGAGTTTTTTATCCCACAATCCCTTGGATTCTTACCTGAGGACCTCAACAAAGAATGACATATCTATCAGTGCTGGCTTCAGAGGACCCCTCCCACCACTTACCAGCTTGTAAAGAAAACTAATGTCATACGTTCAGCAGAGGAACAGTCTTCAATCCTTAGTCTTTTAAAAGTAGACACTGGGAACACTTGAACTTTTGCAACTGTGCAGATTTTTAACTAAACTACGTTTAGATAAATTCATAATGGCTCGAACAGTTCATAACCTAAAGATTTTAAAGGTTCAGTGTGTAAGAATTACTGACATCGTGGTAAAAATGGGCATGCAAATTACTTCAAGTGGCAATCACATTTGTGAATGGACGGTGGCCATCAGTGGCCAAAATACGTTTCCATTTGATCCACTTGGAGCCCTTTTACTCAGTGATTCCCAACCCTGGTCCTCGAGAGCTACTATCCTGCAATTTTTAGAGCGTACCCTCCCCAACGCACCTGAATCAAATGGCTAATTACCTCATGCACATGTCTTTCTGCTCTGCAGAGGCCTGGTAACGAGCCATTCATTTGATTCAGGTGTGTTGGAGAAGGGTGCAACCAAAATGTGCAGATAGTAGCTCTTGGGGACCGCACTTGGGCACCTCTGCTGCAGACTTTCTATGTTGCCCTGCTAGGACACAGACGTTTCAAATTAAATGGATCTCTGATGACCAGTCTGATACTGACCTATGAATGTGAGTCAGCTGTTTCACCGGGGCAACATGAAAGTCTTTGGGATAGTGTGCCTTGAAGACCAGGGTTGTGAAACACTGCTTTTACCCATATACTTATTCCAAACTGTACTTTATGTATATATAATATGTATATGTTTATATATGCTTTACTTTTAGCGCAGTGTTTCCCATCTCCGGTCGTCAGGACCCACTGTCCTGCATGTTTGGAGGCAACCCTACTTTTACACACCTGGCTCAAATGATTGGCTCGTTAACAGCTGATTTTTTTTTTTTTTTCCTGCTTTAATTTGAGGGTTTGAATAATTTTGAGGATGCCTGTAAATATAGAGGGAGAAAATATATTGTAGCATAATCTTGGCTAAAATAACCAGATTTACTTCAAGTACACTCCTTAATATTATGCACACAGCAGACTGCCTACTGCTGGGTGATTTAGGCCACACCCCCTACGTGCACTGTACATTCCTCCATCACATGCACAGATGATTTCTTGAACCCTGAAGGCCACACTTTTGAGCCCAAATCACTATTGAAGCCACACATTTGAGCCCGTGGACTTTAGAAAGTTAAGTTTTGATAATATTATAAGGTAAATATATTTGATCTATATTGATGTTTAACTAAAAATTAATATTAATG
Source organism: Atherinomorus stipes (assembly GCA_023101725.1). Classification (NCBI taxonomy): domain Eukaryota; kingdom Metazoa; phylum Chordata; class Actinopteri; order Atheriniformes; family Atherinidae; genus Atherinomorus; species Atherinomorus stipes. The sequence goes on from JALJCO010003180.1 coordinate 769,653, forward strand.
AACAAAAATAGGTGCTAAATGTAAGCTATTTTTAATTTCTTTGACCATTTAAGAGGTCACCTCATTATGGTGGTGGTAGCTACCTCAAATATAATGCAATTTCCTCTGCAAGACGGTTTTCTGTGACCATACAAGAATTCTTGCATCAATTGTGAATTATTTTGAAGACCGCTTTCCGTTATTTGGACACTATATTTCTTCTCGGGCCATTTTAACATCAGTTTTTCCTGCTTTTTTTTACTTTTTATTCGTACAAACTCAAAATACTTACGTTTTCCTTCTGACGTGTGGATACTGGATCAAAAGCTGGATCAAAGCGTTCATTCGCCGCGGTGAAGTTCAAACTTTATAATAAAACATACGTCTTATTTGTCACCGGTGAGGCACAACACCGGCACTTCACATCATGCTGATTAGCCAGCTGGTTTCAACATGTTTACATTGTGCGTCTTAAAACACACAAACATCCAGAAAGTGGGTCTGTACCTGCTAATGCTAGTGGAAGTCAACTAGGGACTGTTAGGCCTGTCATCAAGCTAGCTAATCTTATCCTGCTAACAGTAGTCCGCCAGCTACTACTCTGTTAAACTCTGTAAATGATTATCTGTGTAAATGCCAAGTTTTCATTCCAGACTAAACTTGATGCTAAGGAAAAAGTGGATCAAAACTGGCCGATTCACCGCGGTGATGACCAAATTTTATGACATATTAAGGACACACGTTTGTTTGTAGCTTACTACCTCTGCACAGTGTGTTTCGGTTCATAGAGACATGCTGATACGTCCTAGTTTGATGAAAAAAGCTTAGAAATCATCTTCAAGAATCCGACATATCCTCGTGCCTTTCTTGGCAGTCCCCAGTTTTTCCACTGGATACGTGTGTGTACAGCAGTCTTCAGACGCTTTCCTTCTTTCACGTAGCAAAAGATGGTAACACACTCACGCGTGCTGCTAACGCTAGCTGGAGTGTAAAACTTTGTATTGAAGTGCCTTCTCAGACATACGGCAACCTTGTTTTAATCAAAATTCGCCTCCCAACAAATTGCTTTCATCCAGTTCTTCCTTTGTGACATTATTCTGTTAACCCATGAACATTTACAGATACGTCTGAAGTTAGCAATGATTTGCCTCAGATGAACTCTATGGAAGTGGAGCAAGATTTTATTCATTCCAGGCCCGGAAGAGGCAGCTTCAAATGTTTGACTTGCACTAGCATTAGCATCGTGATAATCCCCAACTGGAAATATTTTGAATACCGTTCCGTTGATGAGCCAAATATATTTCTGCTCAAACCATTCTTCATTGGTGTTTTTATAAGCTTTTTTGTTATTCTTGCTCACAGAAAAATGCACGTTTGCCATCTGATGTGTGGAAGCATTTCACACAAGCTTGCATTTATGTTTAAATATGATCCAGTTTGTTTAAATTATCCCCAATTTACAGTTAATTTCCAGTAATTCCCATAAATTCTCATGGAAAGTTTCCAGTTTGGAACATTTCCAAAATTTCCAAGTTTAACTGCCCATGTAAAGTTTCTGGAAATTTACCAGAAATGTTCCGCCCCTATGCAACCCTTTTTGCAGAGTTTAATAAAGCTGCAGCTTATGACGGTCCTCTGTCTTCCTCCTGCAGCCCCTCCATGTGGTGTGTCCGGAGCAGTACACCCAGCCCCCGGTGTCCCAGTCCCACCGCTCTGATCTGATGCTGGAGCTGCAGCCTCCTCCCATGCCCTACAGACGCTGCTCCGTGCTCAACCTGCCCTTCAGACGGCGCTACGAGCGGGTCCACATCCTGCCCGAGGTATCTCACACCGCTGCCACTCTGGATGCGAACACATTTATCTCGTCTTGATTAAGAGTCAGCTCCCAGTGTTGAAAGGTAAAATCAGTACTTTTCTGGAGACAGATGGCAAGCGCACATCTTAAAGTCTCTGGTGTGTTTGCAGGAAGAGGCGGCATGTGGCGCTGAAATAGCTGTCGGTTAAATATGGAAATTTATTATGGAAATATTCAGGCTGCTGTCGGACAACAGGTGGCCAATTTTCACATCTGCTGGTCTGATTGTTCTCTCGGTCCCTAGCTGGCCAACTCACTGGTGCCGTCTGAAGTAAAACCGGGAGTCTCCGTGGCAACCGTGTCTGCCGTGTTGCATTCGAAGGACAATAAGCACACGCTGCAGGTGAGTTTACAGAATGAAGTGATGACTCGATGCCACTTCAGCTGACTTTTTTTTCCTTCTGTTTTCTTTTATGCGGTCAGTCGGTGCCCAAACCTCCTCCTGTGCCTCCCAGTAAGAAGAGGAAGCGGATGATGGAGGAGCCGCCAGTGGTGTTGGCTCCTAAACCTCTGCTAAGTGGAGCCGTGCCCCTGGAAGCTTTCTTGACCACGTTGGAGAAGGTGAGATTATTCTTAACCTCAAAATTTCCTTCAACATTCCCGTAGGAAACACGGCTGCGTCTTCCAGCAGCGTAACCTTTGCACTTCTCTTGCATTTACAGTCAACTGCATGTTTTTTCGTTTGCAGCATGGCATCACAGAGATCAAAGTGGAGGAGACAGCAGACGGACACATGCTGCACCTGCAGGCTGAAGACGCACTGATTCGGCTGGAAGAAGATGGGACGCACATCGTCTGCGATAACGAGCCGCTGCGAACCACGCTCCGAGACCTGGTGCTCCGCTTCCTGCAGAAACTCTGAAAGTTTTACTACTCCTCCTTTACTGGAGTTTGTTTCTTTACTGCATCAGAAACAAAAGACTGATGGCTTGAGGCAGTTTTTGTATTTTACACTGTAATATTTACAACAGTTTTCATGGACAACCCTGTTATCTTTCTTTGTTAAATGTGTACAGATGGGTTATTTTGGAATAAAAAAAAAACGTGCCGTAAAAAGTAAATCTTTGATTACTAGAAGCTTTTCATGAAGTTGTGTGTAGTGCATGGATGAAAGTGCAGATATCACGCATCATGATGGACAGATTACAGACCGAATGAGAAAGTATTTAACTGGATATGGAAAAATATTCACTGATAAGTCATTGGCACCATTTTTCAGTTATTTAAAGCAAAACCTGCTCCAAATTCTTCCCCCGGTCCGTGCCAGGTCCAGATAAACGCAGGGTTACCTTAAAAAGTCCTTAAATTTGACAGCTGTGGTCTTAAATTTTATATGGCAGGTCTTCAATTATCTCACCCGCCAACAGATTTCCATCACTTAGAAAAAATGGCAGCGAAAAAACCTTTTGGAAGAAAATTTCAAACCAGGTACCAATGATAGATGTTGGTAATGACTAAAAGTTGTTGTTCAATCTATCGTTTTGACATTATCTTTGTAAATGCAGAGGGAGCTGAGTTTTTACCTGTGTGGCCCTGAAATGGGCATTGAATTCTGCTCCAAGTGGTCTTAAAAAGCCTTAAATTTAACTTGTAAAAACAAGTAGGAACCCTGTAAACAATGCAACACCTGGCATGTCGTTATTTAACAAAATTTTAGATTAAATACAGAAAGTAGGGCTGTACAATAAATTGAAATTTAACCATGATTTTAGTTTTCATGTCAAATGTTTTCCAAATATATAATCGAGGTGAAAAGTTTTATTTACCATTTTTTCTTACAATTTCTTCATGTGCAATACATTCGCTTCCATGTGGCAGTGCTACATCCTGCACTTGCGCAGCTGAAGAACAAAGGAGGTGTGTTTTGCATACATTACCAAGTGTTTTTTGACAGAAAATGCTGAATAAATGCATCGTGCAACTAAAAAAAATAGTTTGAACAATTGTGATTTTGGTATTGACCAAAATAATCGTGATGATGTTTTTCCATAATCGAGCCGCCCTATTCACATGTGAAAGCCACTCGTAGGCTTAACTAAAGTTATGACATTAATTGGAAGCTAAGTGACTGAGTGATATTGATTGGATAAAAAGGGGGGGGATTTTAAAATTTTATATTTTTCCCCACTCTTTTGGAATTTTTTTTTAAAAATTATTTTTTTTGTTTTTTTTTTTTTTTATTTTTTTTAATTTTTTATTATTGTTAATTATTAATGTTATATATCTTTGTTAATACATTCCCAAATAAATTCCCCCCCCCCCCTAGGTGCCAATCTTTGCAGAAGTGGACATCCCCGGTTAGTTTAGCCCAGGTCATACCATGCAAAACAAAGATGCATCTCAGACTCTAAGAGGCTAAAGAGTTTGTCAAAGTTAAATATAAAGTTGGAATAAGTAACAAAGAAATGGGGTTAAAATACAAGTAGAAAAAGGGTAAACAAGTCTGGACTGGTTGCAGGAGAAAACATCTTTTCTTTAAACATATCAGCAGGCAGATCTCGTAGCAACAGTGGTGGGGGGTTTGTTTGGGCTTGTGCTGCAGCTACAGGACCTGGACACCTTCCAGTCTCTGAGTGGACCGTGAGCTCCTCTGTAGACCGAAATATTCAGCTATGAGGTCGTTCAAGCAGGACAAATATCCCAAACGTGCCACAGAGCTCCAGCAGAATGACTGTAAAAGGAAAGAATGTGACAAAATGGTCCAAAGTACAGACCAGAACCTGACTGAAACGTGCATGAATGAAGGCTGCAACCCTCAAAAGCTGTGGGGAACTACTAAGTTCCTTTACTGCAATGATAAGTATTACTTCCAAAAGCAGTTCTACAAACAATCAAATCATGACACATTTAGTCTTCACAGACTGCTTCTGTTTTTGTGAAATGCATACCAACAAGTTATGTTCATCTGAGGCTCCTACATGTAGGACCTTTAAAGGAATCATGTCATCCACTGTTCAGATTAAGCCTGAAAATTACAGTAGAGCTTATAAAACTGTCCTCAAAATTATCCATGGCCTCCAGTTAAAGGAAAAAAAATTATCTGTCTGTGAAGTAAGTTGAAATTGGTAAAAGTAATAATAAATAAAAATTCTATGAAAATCATGACACTGATTTTTAATTGCGGTTATAAAGAAATATTGAAGCCGAACACACAAAAAGTAAAACTCCGAAGCTAAAACTTTGTTGAGCAACACTGTAACCAAGAGTTTTCTGGAATGTTCAAAAAGATTTCTACAGCTGTTGACAACTTTTATGAGAAAGTTGCTCTAATGTAACTGGACCATTTTTTTTTATTATTATTTCCAACCACAATTAAAAAGCAATATCATATTTCACAGAATTAGAATTTTGACATTTATAAAAAAAAATAATCTATTATTAGTTTCTTGTTATTTGAATTATTGTGAAATTAGTTTGTTCTTTCATTGGAGGGTATGAATAATTGAGGATGACTATAAATACACTATATTGCCAAGTATTAGCTCACCTGCCTTAACTCACATAAGACCTATGCTATTTTTTTTATTCTAAATAAATATTTCCAACCACAATTAAGAAGCAAAATTCTATTTAACTAAATTATAATTTTGTAATTTTGTATTTATTATTAGTTTCTTGTTATTTGAATAACTATTGTGAATTTACAGTCGTCCTCAAAATTATTCATACCCTCCAATTAATGAAAAGGCTAAATTCACAATAGTAATTCAAATAACAAGAAACTAAAGGAACTAAGAATAAAAAAAAAAATTGCAAAATTATAATTTAGTGAAATAAATTATTGCTTTTGAATTGTGGTTGAAAATAATAATAAAAACTGTCCCAGACACATTAGAGCACCTTTTCAGTGAACAATAGAGAAAACACCTGATAGCTGTGATTGCCTCAAAGTGTTGCGCAACAAAATTTAAGCCTCAGAGCCCCATCATGCTTATTTTTCGTTTTATTTTTTGTGTTTCTTTTTAATATTTTTGTTGAAATACAGTTAAAAATCAATGTCAGGGATTTGCCAATTTTTTTAAACTATTTTTTAAAATATCTTATCAATTTAGTCAATTTCAACTTTAATTGACAGCTGATATTTTTCCCTCTTTAATTGGAGGGTAGGAATAATTTTAAGGATAACTGTATAAATAAAGCCACCTTATCTCCAGTTTTAACTTCCTTCTCTGGTGCTAAAAGAAAGAGTCGCCTCTTTACTCATGTCTCAAAATATTTTATTGGTTTTGGGTTTACGTGCATCTAAAATACATTTCACAATAAGCTTTAAATGTACAATATCTTACAGTGTACTACATGTTCATTTGATAATACAACTGTTTGCAGCAGGTGGAGCATCTAGGGTTGATAATTTATCTGACACAGCAAGAACACTCAAAAGAAATATAGAAAAACTCTCTTCTCCTTCAGTGGCAGATAAAGAGAAGCCACCGACGTGGAAAGATGTAACAAACTTCGACTGCCTCCCTTCGCCCGGATGGGCAGTAGAAACCAGTCGGAGAGGAGAGACCAAGGTATCCAGGTATGCTTGTTGCGTCTCAGCGGGTTACAGACAGAAAAACACAGTTGACACATTTTGCTTGTGTTTTCTAGCAGGAAGGGCAGATGAAGGTTCACCGTGACCCCGTCTTTGCTCTTCCTGCTAGTGTTCTCGGGCTACAGGCAGTGCATCTGCAAGGGTTCAAGTATGTTGACATCATTTTCTTGGCGTTACCAGGCAGCTCTGTCACCATCTTAACTCAGTCAAGTTAGTCTGAGGCTTGTTTGATGGTGATGAGATTAGATTGAGAGGATTTTTTTTTTTTTTTTAAATAAAAACTGGACTGCAGAGGTAGAGATTTCACAATTTCACTGGGCAAGTTGACAGAGACTGATGGAAGGGGGATAAAGCACAGACGTGACAGCCTCGCTTTCATCAACACAATCATTTTCCCACCAAAAAATTATGCATGTCAGGTTTATAAATCTACATTTTAATTCAAACATGTTGTCAAAAGGCATTAAAGCTGTAAGAACCTGATAAAATGATCAAATGTTTGATTTCTGACCTGCAGCTTTACTGTTGTGGTTCCTTTTCACTGCCTTCACTAGTCCATGGCAGGCAGGAAAAAGGGCTGGAATTAATCCTTCATGCTTCCTTATAAGCACCAAACGGTGTTTTTTAGAGCGTTAAAGAAAAATTTATTAGGGATGCACGATATAATCGACCTATATTGGCCTTAAAACTGAGTATCGGACATCGGCCCCCCACCGATATTAAACTGATCAGCCGGCTGTTTCTAAAGTCCCCAAAAAACAAAGCAAAAAAAAAACACTTCTTCAAAAACTTCTTTTTGACAGACTAGGGCTGGGAAAAAATATCGATACACTGAAATATTGTGATATTTTCATATGCTGATATCATATTGACATTTAGAAACGCGGTATCGATCTATTTTACTAAAAAAATCTCGCAATATTTCATCGATCTGTTTTGAAATCTCGCAAGAATTCACAAAAATTCCACGATATTCTCATATGCTGATATCATATTGACATTTAGAAACGCGGTATCGATCTATTTTACTAAAATAATCTCGCAATATTTCATCGATCTGTTACGAAATCTTGCAAGAATTCACAAAAATTCCACGATATTCTCATATGCTGATATCATATTGACATTTAAAAACGCGGTGTTGATCTATTTTACGAACAAAATCTTGCAATATTTCATCGTTCTGTTACGAAATCTCGTGAGAATTCACAAATTACCGTGAGATTTTGTAACAGAACGATGAAATCTCGCAAGACTTTGTAAATAAAGTAGATTGATACCGCATTTTTAAATATCGATTTGATAATATGAAAATATCATGATATTTCAGAGTATTGATATTTTTTCCCACCCCTATTTTTCAAAGCGTCGGAAGCAGATAACAAAATTGCTATTTGCAATCCTTTTTTTTTTTTCAGCTTTAATACTGGTATCAATATCGGTTATTGACCACGTGTTTTAAAATATCAGCATATTGGATATCGGCAAAAATTCCAACATCGTGCATCCCTAAAATTCATAACTGATTTTGTATCCATGGGAAGACGACGGCCTTTCTTTCCTTCACTTCTGCTGTCAGATGTTTAATCTGTGAAAACTTATCAGTCTGAGTCAATTTTGCCACTGGCTGCCTTGAGAGACAATTTATCTGCGATTATTGGTGTGTTCTGGGGGGGAGGGACTGGTTCTCAGTTTGATGAATGTGTCCTCTATTGTCAGTCGTTTGAAGCTCATCCTTCTCCTTTACTTGGACTCCTTCTCCGCGTCCAGCAGCGCCGAGCGGATGCCGAGCTTCTTCAGCTCATCTACCAGATCTCCGTTCTGGTGCATCTGCAGCAGGATGTCGCAGCCTCCCACAAATTCGCCGTTGAAGTACACCTGAGGAATCGTGGGCCAGTTGGAGAAGACTTTGACTCCTGGTGACAGAGATAAGAATCACAGAAGATCTTTGATTACTTTTTTTGGTATCAATAAATCACATTCCTTTTAAAAAAGGACCTTTAGCAGACTTTGGAGGACGACAGAGCTGGAATACACTTTTCCACTATACATATATATATATATATATACACACACATATATGCATTTATTAGGGATTGGCTATATCCCTATATAGCGTGAAAAAAAATTCCCCATGATAATAATTTGGCATCTCATGATAAAAATTATCAATTCAATTTATCAGGTTGTATTTACAGTTTTTTGTATAGTGAGTTTTGTTGTTTGCACCATTTGAATAAATGTCAAATCTGCTCTCATATTTCTCATATTCAGGTACCTCTAATGCTTGTTTTTTTTTTTTTACTGTTTTAGCTTCCTGTTTTTAATGTTTTATCTGCCTGTACAGTGTCCTTGGGTGTTTTGATAAGGCGCTTTCAAATAAAATGTATTATCATTATTTGTTTGTTTGGGGGTCACGACAGTTTTGAGTACAGTGTCTCTGAGTTAATTGGTTGCGCTTCTGGTTATCTAGGGCTCTAAGACAGAATGTAGTGATTGATTTATAATTCAGATGTTTTGCGATATTTTTATATTATTTATTGTTACTGTGATAAAACCAGAAATGAGCAGGGTACATTATATTTATTTATTATGTATGGATATTGTGACCAAAACTACCACAATTAATTAGTTGTATTGTTTAAATGTGCTCAAAATATACACACACTGAAATCTTTCACAGAGTTATTAAATTAAAAAACAAACAAAAAATTAACAAGGCAATACTACTAAATAAATAAACTTAAATAAAGTTTCCTCAGATTTAAAAATTAAAAATACATGCTGCTTGCAAACATGAAAATTATATTTGAAAAAGCTAGGAAATGGCAGCTCACTGGTTTTCAAAACGCGATAATCACGATTTTCCGATAATTACTGTTAATACTAACAAGAATTATATTGTGATTTATCTTTTTGTTGATAATTACAACATCCCTATATATACATTATGTATATACATATACAGTCGTCTTCAAAATTATTCATACCCTCGCTCCATCTAAAGAAAAGGCTAAAATTACAACTGTAATTTAAACAACAGGAAACTAAAGAAACTTTACAAAATTGTAAGTTTGTAAAATAGAATGTTGCTTTTGAATTGTGGTTAAAATAATAATAATTAAAAAAACAAACAAACAAAACTATCCCCGACACATTAGAGCATCTTTCTAATGAACAATGGACTAAAATAACTGTGAACAGGTCTTTTTGCACATTACAGAAAACACCTGATTGCAGTGATTGCCTCAAAGTCCTGCTCATCGTGCTTGTTTACTTGTTTTATTTTTTTGTGTGTTTGTTTTTTATATTTTTTGGTAAACCACTATTCAAAATCAATGTCATGATTTTTATAGAATTTTTATTTATTATTACTTTGGTCAATTTCAAATAATTTCTCTGACGGTTGATTTTTTTCTGTCTTTAATGGGGGGAATAAAAAATTTGGGGGGGATTTTGTGTAAATATATATATATATATATAAAAAAATAAATAAATATTAACACCAAAATATTTAGTATGAGTGTGTCTTAATCTAAAAAAAGTAAAAGCGAAAAAGAAAAAAAAAATAAAAAAAAAAAGGAAATTAGGGGATGTGAAGGAAGGGGATGGGGGGGGATGAAAACAAATAAAAAATATATATTATAATTAGAAGAAAAAGAAAATTAAAATACAACTTCTTTTCCTATGGTAAAAGGGGAAAGGAGAGGAGAGGGAGATTCAAAAAATAGAAAAAAAAGGGAGAGGGGGGGGGGGGAGGAGGAATGTTAAAAATATAAGGATCTGAAGATGAATAAAAAAAAAAAAATAAAATAAAAAATAAAAAAAAAAGAAAAAAGAAGAAAGGGGAGAAAAAAGAAAAGAAAAGAAGAAATGAAAAAAAACGAGAGAAGAGAGGAGAGGAGACGGGGGCAAGAGGGATTTGCAATAAGTCGGATGTAATAGAACAGGAGAACAACAAGGGAGGAGAAAAGCAAAAGATAGAAAGCTGGGAGATGAGAGAAAGGGTAGAAAGAAGGAAAACAAAAAAAAGAAAACAAAAAAAAAAAAAGAAGAAGGGAAAAAGAAAAAATATAAAAGAAGAAATTTTATAAATTTAAGGATTTATGAAATGAGAAAGAGGGATGAAGGGGAGAGGGAGGGAAGGGGGATGGGAAGGGGAAGGGGGGAGGGGGACAGAGGGGCAGAGAAAGGGGGAAGGGGGAGGGGGGGGGAGGGGGGGGGGGGGGGAAAGAAAGAAGAGGAGGGGGGGGGGATGAGCGTGGGGGGGGGAAGGAGGAAAACAGATAAAATCCAAACGAACAGATATTACAGAAAGATTCAGAATAGAGGGGAGGGAAAGAAGGAAGCATGAAAAAAACAGAAAAATTAAGAAGAAGAATGATGATGATACAGGAAACTAATTCATATACAGCATAAGACTACAACAAGGGGAGAGAAAGGAGAAGAATGGAAGGAAAAAATGATAAGTTAATCATAATAACTGAAAAGGATAGAGAACTTAAAAGATCTGATCAAAACAGAGAGTGAGAAGGAGGAAGAAAGGTGCCAGTAAAAGGATGGGAACTGGGGCGGGGAGGGTGGAGGAACTGGGAGGAAGAAGGATGAAGGAAAAAAAAGAGGAGGGAGGGAGGGTGGATGGAAGGAGAGATGCAAAGAAAGGGAGAGGTGGTTATAATTGAAATTGATTTGTTTAATATTATTAATAAAAATAAAATATATTGTATTGAAGGGATATATAAATTATATGAGAAAAATATATCTGTTTATTGTTAAGTTGCCTAATAATTATGTTTGCCTGATACACCTGATATAGGGTGTTGATGTCATTAGATCACACCCCTTCTCATTACAGAGATGCAAATCACCTGATATGCTTAATTGGTAGTAGGATTTGGGCCTATACAGCTTGGAGTAAGACAACATGCATAAAGACGATGATGTGGTCAAAATACTCATTTGCCTAATAATATTGCACTCCCTGTATATATATATATATATATATATATATACATACACATACACACATATGTATGTATATATATATATATATATATATATATATATATATATATATATATATAAAAAAGTGACCCGATGGAGATAGTAAATCCATATGTTTTAGGTCTATGCAACACTTTAGGACACATTGTGGGACATTTCTCTTTTGTGTCTCATTCTAATATGAAATTAGGAAGAAAAAAAAAACTTTGATATGATATGCTGCACCAATTTAAACTTCTCATGAATTAAACCTTGTGCAATGTCAATGTTTTAGCAGATATAAACAACACAACACTCCCTCGATTTATCAACAATACCCACTGACATTATCTAAACCTATATCCAAACAAGACAAAACACTTATAGTCAGGGTGGAGGAGCCACAAAGTGCTGAATGTCAGTGATGGTGTGCAGTTTAAGTACCACACCCTCTGGACCTGCTGCACCCCACTGATAAACATTTTAAGCTGGACAGGGTAGTTAACTAACAACGGAAATGAATAGTTAGTATGAAACCCAGAAGTTAAAGAAAATATAAATGCTGGTAACCAGCACGTAGGAAGTTTCGTATCCAAAAAGTGACAACTTATCAGGTTGTCTGCGCGGACTGACCTTCTCTGAGGTCCTGGTCCTCCAGTACGTTGTACGCAGCATAGTCGTCCACGCCGTGCATCCGCAGGATCTGAACCACGGCATTACTGAAGCCGCACATGGGCTGTCCCGGCGTCCCCTTCATAAACACCACCACTTTGTCCTTCTTCACCATTTCGCCAAGGTCCTTCTGTAGATCCGCCGCGGCGCACAGGAACCGGGCCGAGGCCAACCGCACGCGACCATCAGCTTGCCTGGACAGATAGACAGACGCACCGGACCGGAGACACCTGGCAGTAGATCTAATTAAACTGTTCATGCTCTCTGATTAGTTTTATTTCGGTTTGAGGGAAATAGTTGGCGAGAAACGGACAAATTCAGCTGTGTACAAGCCGGAGTGAAAGTCGTCAGTCAACACGATCTTGAAGCATGCGGGGCGGGATCTGGGCGCTCATTGGACAGCTTCACCCACTAAAAGCTGAATGTGGTTTGTGATTGGTGGAGCCGCACGCCAATTCACATAAAGTATGCGTCAACGATCAGTTACACAAGAAATGTTCCTCGAATAATTATTTCTTTAATTTTTTTCTTACAATTACTGTAATAATCCTTCAGCTGTAATAACTGTAATTTAGTTTAAATTCGCCGCTGTAAAAACAAAACAAAACAAAACAAAACAAAAAAAATAATAAAACCTTTCCTGAAGCCGTTTAAGAACTTCCGGGGTAAACAGTTTTGCGGGATGGGTGTGTCGATACTACTGAGTCGATACTTCAACAGGCTGATATCAAAATATTGGACTCGATTTATATTTTTTAATAAAAGAGATGCCACAGTGGAAAAGAAAACATGCTATTTGTTTTCACTTCTAGGAGTTTTAGGCAGTGAATTGATGCCACGATGATGCTGCTATTGTCAGTAATATATATATATATTTTTTTTTTTTTTATTTTTTTTTTTTACTGATCCCTGTTTTATTGTATTTTTTTAAATTTAACCTTCATTTTACCAGGAATTAAGATTTTTTTAAAAAAAAATCTTTTTCAAAAGTGTCCTGGCCAAGACAGCAGCAGAGCCATGACGTTACAGAACAATCAAACACATTCAAATAAAGTACAGTTTTGAAATAAATTAAAAAACATAAATGTAAAATAAATTACAGACAAATAAGCCATTCAAAGTAATTAAATCAGGCAAAGTATTTACAGACAGATTTCGTACGTTCAAGTCATCCAGTGTAATTGCACAATATATTTGATCATGTTAAAAATATTATAACATTTTCAATTTAATCATTTTCAATTGAATTCATATTAATGTATAGGTACCATTTTGAAAAGTTATCATTCTAATCTTTTTATTAATTTTCTCGTTAATATAGGCAACTTGTTTTAATAGCACTTCTTTCCAGCATTCATGTCCTTGAATTTTATTTATATTTCACAATGATGCACACAGTGTGATCTTCCTTATGGATATCGATGTTGGTATCGATGAAAGAGTAACGTAAACTAATGGTATTGTATCGACAGGAAAATTTTGGGTATCGCTCATCTCTACTTGTATTAAAAGGAAGAAGAAGAAGACTCTTTTTGAAAGATGGCGGCGCACATGCAGAAGAACAACAAACCGGGGAAACCTGGAGGAAAAGAGGCACAGCCGCTCATAATTCCCAAAACTCCAGCGGAGGAACAGCGGCTGAAGTTGGAGCGGTTGATGCGGAATCCGGAGAAGGCTGCTCCCATCCCGGACCGGCCAAAGGAGTGGACTCCGCGCGCTCCTCCGGAGTTCGTCCGGGATGTGATGGGCTCGAGCGCGGGCGCAGGCAGCGGAGAGTTCCACGTTTACCGGCACCTGCGCCGCAGAGAGTACCAGAGGCAGGACTTTCTGGACAAACTGGCGGAGCACCACGACAAAGATGCGCAGTATATCGAGAAAGTGGCGCAGAACCAGCTGGAAGCCGAGGAGCGAACTGCGAAGCGCAGGAAGAAGCGCGAGAAGCTGAAGAGGAAGAAGATGATGGCGAAAAAAGCCAAACTGGAGGACAAAAACAAAAAAGACGACGCGGATAAAAGCTCAGACAGCAGCGAAGACGAGGAGGAAGAGGAGAAAGAGACTGAAGATGATGCTGAGGCTCCCAGTTTTATCATGGGGAGGAAATGATGTAATTCAGGCTTTCAGGACTTTCTGGTTTTTTTTTTTATCCTTGTGGGACATGAAACTACTTAAAGACGGAGACTTATTATCAGAAACAAAATAACTGTGATTGGCATCAACGATCCCTGATTTTATTCAGTTGTATTTAAGCTCACACTGTTTCCTACAAGAAATAATAATAATAAAAAGTTTTATTTTTATCATTCTAACGTCTTTGTTTTATTTTTGTTATACGTGTAGCTGATAAAGGAGAAATTGAATTTATAGGTGCGCAAATTTAAAGCCAGTCCCCATATTTTGTGATGTTTGTGATCTGTGCAACCTTGTGACGCTGCCCCTGGTGAAACCCATAGATATCTATGGTGAAACCGTCACCTGTGGGCGCAACAAGGCTGCAGAAAGCAACCCAAAGAATGAAAAGGCGTGACTTCTGGAGGTTCAGGAGTTTCACGTGCGATGTTCTTTGGACAGAAGACTCCTGCTTTCCACGGAGGTGACGGTCTCGCTCGGTGGCCGCCACCTTTCTTGAGGCAGGTAGAGTAAAATCCTGGCAGCCGGATATTGTTTGAAACAGGGGGAGCTTTTCCTGTCAGACACTGTCGGCTGTCACATTCGCTGCAGCTGATGAGATCATGTCACCTTTTGAAGAGTTTATCACTGTTCAAAAAAAAGGTTGAGACAAAGTGCTGAACGCATATAAAACAGCTGAAACACGAAGTAGTTAAGAATGATCACATCTTAAAACAATAAGAGCATTAAAGACAATAAAAGAGACCAAATGAAAAGAAAACAGGAGTCTTATGATGGGTCACCGAAGAGGATTAGGGCCACTGGGGAAAAAAAAAAGATTCTGAGATTAAAGTCAGAATTCTGACTTTTTCAGAAATTGGGGGAAAAAAAATTCCTGAATTTATTTTTCTTTAAAAATGTTGTGGAAAAAAGTGAATTCTGAGATTAAAGTCTGAATTCTTACTTTTTCTCTCAGAATTTCTTTTTTTTGTGTGTGGCCCTAATCCTCTTCCGTTGTCAAAGGCCGGGAGCAAAAGTGAGTTTTTAAACTGGCTTTAAAAAACGCAAAGCTAAAACTCATATCTTCTGTGGAAATGCTGGAAATCTGTGGGTGAAAGTTGTTGTTTTCTTTGTGTGTGTGTGTGTGTGTTTCTTTTTGTTTTTTTTTACAGCTTTTACCCCTTGTAGCAGACGGGACAAGCTCTGGGAAAATAGGAAAGTCTCCTGGTGCCCTGCACATTAGCTCAGATTAGGGATGGGCGATACCCAAATTTTTTCCTGTCTATGTGATACCAGTTGTTCATAGTACTTTTTCATCAATACCAATATCAATACCGATACTTTTTGTCCCTTACAAGAAAATCACGATTGTACAGATTGCATTAATATGTTGAATGCAAGGGCAATATTAGATATAAGTAGTATTATGTTGATGAGTAAATAAAAAAAAAAAAAAAAGATTAACTTCTGTTAATCATTAAAGAACTTAAGTGTGGGTTATTTGAATTTATTCAGGGGAAAATGTTCATATATAAAATGTAATAGTAACATTATAAATCTATCAAAACTTAATGCACAATAACCTGCATTAAAGTACTGAAAAATACCAAAACATCATCACTGACAGTAGCTGCATTCTCGTATCTGATAGGCTACCACCATCATGTGACACAGAAGCTAGAATCTGGCTGCTTTCATCATTTCATTGCCTAAAACTCTCAGAAGTGGAAACAAATAGCATGTTTCGTATCTGTATCACAACACTCAGAAAAGTATCTATTTTGATACTTTGTCTTGCTGGTCTCAAAGTATCGACTCCAGGCCATCGATATGCCCATCCCTAGCTCAGATATCCTATCTAGAGATGCATCAGTCCAGTTTTTTTTTCCAATCCGATACCTGGGCCGATACCAGTTACCCATCCGATACTACTGTTGGATGAATGAACCGTGCCTTGCTATGCAAGAGGGCATCAGGCTTGACATAAACATTTCGCCTTGTTAAAAAAAAGTAACATCACATACATAAATTGGTATTATTTATTAATAAATCTGGTGGTGCAAAGATTAATTAATTAATCTTTACCACGCAACCTGCAACAACTATTCAGTGACAGAGAACGTTCTGATTTAAGAGGTGAACTCTATTTCAAAGCACAGTATACACGATTAACTCTGGGAGGTGTGTATTACAATCCGGGGAGTGAATTTATGGAACAGTTTAAATAATCAGTTTAAACAAATTATCGATATCAGTTCAAAAGTACATACAAAAATATGTATTTAACAGGTATAAATTAAATTAAATGAAAAATACTTTATTTCTCCCAGAAGGGAAATTCAATTCAGGAGGAATAATAATAAAAAAAAAAAAATGAGGAAGATAGATTATAGTAATTATGAGTTAAAATTCCACATATCACATGACATATGTACACATACTTAAGATAAGTCATATATAATTCTGGTAATCCTATAATTTTTTTTCCTTTCTTTTGTGATGGAGTTGATGTATATAAGTTATATGGTAAAATTGTATGCTGTATAGTATTATAGATTACTTCAATGTAATATTATTTTTAGATTATTTTATTTAACACATGTATTACATTTTAATCATTGATTTGATCCTGCTCCATGGTGTGACATGGAGCAGGATCTAATAAGTTTGTACTTCTTCCTGCTCCCTTTTGAATAGACTTTTTTTCCCCCTCCTTGTTTATATGCTTATTTTTTCTTTTAAAAATTGTTGTTCAAAATAAACCATTGATTCATTTAATAAATATAGTGTACATTCTTTATGATAAATATATATATAAAAAAGAAACAGCCAATCCAGATAATTAGTCAATATTGGAGTCGATTGGGGTATTGGATAGGTGCATATCTAATCCTATCCTATAAAAATGCACCAGTACCCCCATAGCAGAGATGCTTGGGTTTATTCTTGTTGGGTGTTTTGTGTGATGTAAAGATCATGAGCAAAGTCTACAGTAATTTAGGTTAAAGGTCACATGTGGTCCAAATCATTCATTTCAATCTGGCTTTAAATTATCCTCAGTCAAAGCTGAGGGTGAATACGGGACATAACAGAATTGCAGATTTGGGTCATGAGTCGTTAGATTAATGACTGAAAATGGTTTTCAGTCATCAGCTGATACTGGAGTGGATTTACTTGCAGTAGATTAACATGCCAAACAATGCCATGAATGGTATAAACTCTCAAATAAAGTCAGATATTGAGAGAAACAAACCCATTCTTCACAGTTAATGTTAAATAGATGCTAAGTGAATATCAGTGAACTGTTGATAGTTGTGTTTTATGCTGCGTTCCATTTCAACTCGGAAGTCGGAAATTCCCAGTTCCGAGTAGGAAGTTTAGACTGGAACGGCCCCCTAAAGTCGGATTTCGCACTCGGAAAGTCGGACAACTCTCGCAGCTCAAAGTTCAGATTTAAAGATGGCCGCGCCTAGTGTTAGCAGTTTTAGAAGCTCCTGTAATGTTACATTTATTTACACTTCTTACTTATATTTTGTTGCATAAATCAGTTGTACACGTTGTATTAGTTTATATGGATGTAGTGGGAAGCTGCTGTCGTGTAATTCACATTTTTCATGTCGTATGTGTGAACTACAACGCCAGCTGTGCCAACAACGGCTAATAACAATAGCCTTAGCAAACACGTTGTTTTGCTAGGCTGCTAACTGGTTTTCCGACCAGTGAGCTCGAACACTAGTTGGTCGGGTGTGACGTCACCCCCCAGCTCCCACTTCCCAGTTTCGAGGAAAATGGAACGCAGCAATAGTGTGTAGTCATGTGACCTGTTGACACCTTCTTGCTCAGCGTTGCTTTTAAACGACTCTTGTTCTGGGCTTTGATAACATGGCGTCTTTTTTATTTTTCTTTTATTTCATTTTTACAAAGGTGGCAATAGCACAGACAAGACAGATTCAAGAAAAGCTTTTTTTTGCCAAGAACGGTATCTTTCACTAACTACACAATACTGATTGGATCATTAAGGAAGAAACGTGTCAACAATGTTGTTTGAGTTAATGAAGCAGATTTCATCTCTACAGTGTTGGGAAAACCTCAGTGTAT
Organism: Atherinomorus stipes; assembly: GCA_023101725.1. Taxonomy (NCBI): domain Eukaryota; kingdom Metazoa; phylum Chordata; class Actinopteri; order Atheriniformes; family Atherinidae; genus Atherinomorus; species Atherinomorus stipes. The sequence continues at coordinate 787,883 of JALJCO010003180.1, forward strand.
TTAGCATTTACAGTTGTGTGAAAAAATGTTTGGCCCCTTCCTGATTTCTTATTTTTTTTGCACATTTGTCACATTTATGTGTTTCAGATCATCAAACAAATTTAAACGTGAGACAAAGATAACACAGGTAAACAGAAAATGCAGTTTTTAAATGAAGAGTTTTATTTTTAAGGGGGGGGGGGGGGGGGGGGATCCAAACTTAAAGGAATAGTAGGCTACACCCGCAGAATGATGTAACTTTATTTTCCACTTACCCTCATGGTGAGCAAGACTCTGGAGCACTTTTTTAATATGTCAAATGCTCCAGAGTCTTTCTCACAATGAGGGTAAGTGGAAAATAAAGTTACATCATTCTGTGGGTGAACTATTCCTTTAAATATCGGTGGGGTGGCCAATGTCTGATACTCAGTTTTAAGGCCGATATAGGCTGATACCGACAGGGGGCCGATTATATTGTGCATCCCTAATATAAAAAGGTCTGTAAATTATGCCTAGGGGGGCCAACACACTAGATGTGCCAGCAAAAATCTCAAATATCGGCCTAAAGTATCGGTTGGATCCTTAGTGTGAACAGCAGCTGTGGAAAAACTTCAGACCAAACTGCACGTTCCTCCATTGTAACCATTCACTGAACGGTTTTTATATAGTATATCGAAGGTTTGGGTACTTTAGTTGTCTCTCCTCTGGGAGGAGACAAGCTCAGACAAAGTTCAGTCATAAATCTTACTTGAGAGGTCCAATAACTGTATGACTGGCCTCTCACAGTTTGGAATCAAACCCTTCATTTTTACAGATAAAGATACCAGCACATGCTGTGACCTCCTGAATAATAATATTTTATGAAGCACAGCCTGCCAATGGGAGAAACATACTGTCCTGGAGGGTGTGGTACGAAAACATCAGAGGGAGTTTCAGCGTGTTGAGGCAAGACATGCTGTCTCTCGTTCTCTCTCTTAAATCCTTATTCTGCAAGAAAAACTGAAAGCAGCTCTGACTGCTGACATTTCGAACTGTTTTCACTTTTTCACCCTGTTAATGGATCATGAGCGAAGTGGCTGAGAATGCAGGACTTCACGGATTCCCAGAGAAAACACCTGAAGAGGTGATCGGTGATCACACTGGGAACCCTCAAGGTAAAGTCTCCTTATCCAGATTTGTTAAACTTATTCATTGTATCTGTTGAATTACTGAGTGTCAGGCTACCACTGAGAGGAAAATGCTTTGTCAGAAATTGATATTTTTCCTGATGTGTTAGATTTAATCTCTGTCTAAATGTATTTGGCTTTGTGACATCCGATTGCTCAATCATTGTTTTGCTGTTAACTGGAACTTGTGCGCAAAACCCGATTAAAAGAGAGGGGAAAAAAAAGATTTATTTTAATCCCAGTTGCAAAAAAGTAGGGATGCTATGTAAAATACAGAAACAAAAAACCAAATGCAATGATTTCCACACATTATCAACAAATATTTTATTCCCTGTAGAATATAAACAACATGGAACATAGCTCATTATTAATCTGATGGCAGCAACACGTCTGTGAAAAGTACGTGGCAAGACAAAAGGAAGATGTAGGTGGGTTTGATGTTATGAGATTTGCAAATCCTGATTTTAGTCACAGTTTACAAAGCGTTCAAACGTTTTTAGAATTGGGATTGTATCAAAATGCTGCAGATTTCTTGGATTAACCCATAAGAGATTATCCAACTTAAACCTTCTGCTTCAGGCCTGCAGTTAGAGAAAACTTTATATTACTATGACAACACCAGGCTCCTAATTTCTCTTCTCTAGATGAGAAGAAATCAGTGCAAAAGAGAACCTTCACCAGCTGGATAAACATGTTTCTGCAGAAAGTAAGAGACTAAATATGCTTTTACTTGAAATGTTTCTTGTAAATATGTTTGCTCACAATGTTTATTTTCTGTTATTCTCAGCACAATCCCCCACTTGAAGTGCACGACCTGTTTATTGACATTCAGGATGGCAGAATACTCATGGCCCTGCTGGAGGAGCTGTCTGGATGCAAACTAGTAAGAATCATGTTATAGAGAAGACACATTTAATGGAAATAATGAGAACAAATGTATCACAGTTATGCCGGTTTATATTTCTAGTCTCCATGCAATTTCATTTTAGATTATTAGCTTCAGAGCCTGTTGCGTCCACAAATCAATGAAAATAGGCTACTCTGGCTTTTGAAGGGGAGACTACAGTAGTCCACTCTCATGGCTAATAGCCTGTTAGCTTAACTTTAGCTGATCAAAGACTGAAGGCAAAGGGGAAACAACTTTAGCTGATTAAAGCAAAGAAAAAATTCAACTGTTACATTTGGGCTATAAGGGCTAATCAGTCTGCAAATTAATCAGTCTATCAATCTTCCTGTATTAGCCTGTTAGCATAAGCAGCTTCGGGATACAACTTGTATCCCAAAGTTTTTTGTCCCTATGCCAAGCAAAGCTGACTGCTTGCATATGTGACAGGACAAAGGAGGGCCCGGGCGGGTCCCAGTGCCTAGACTCCTGGGTAAGAGTCGTGTACTAACTAGAGATGGCCGATATTATCGGACATACTGATATTATTGGCCGATATTGGCATTAAAATGTGATACTGGAAAATATTGGTATCAGTTTTATTGTATCAATATTTTTACTAAGAAAAAAATCGTGAGATCTGGTTCTATTGGTCCAGCATGTAGACACGTCAGGCCCTGTCCCAATAGGAGATTATCATGCTTTCCGAAACTTTCCGGAATCTAGGCGTTTCCTCTTCCGGGCCAATGTCCCTGCTCTGTTACACTTTGTAAATCGGATAAATGCCAACCTTACTTAAGTTTTCAATGATTCCCGACTGAAGTGATGCTAAGGAATTAGTGGATCAAAGCGATCGATTTGCCAGCGTGAAGGGCCGAACTTTATAATAAAACAACGTAGCACGTTTGTTTGTAGCCGGTACTACACAGCTGGTGTTAGCAGGCTAGCATTAGCCAGCTTATTGACATGCCTAACTTTGTGCGGCTGAAAACACGCAAGCATCTGAAAGCGTCTCCTTTCTTGGCAGTCCCCAGTTGTTCCACTGGAAACGGGGGGGGGGGGGTACGTCAGCTAACGCTAGCCTGCTAATGCCAGCTGTTATCATCATTGAAGTGCCGGCTACAAACAAACGTGCTACGTTTTTTTTATTATAAAGTTCGGCCCTTCACTCCGGCGAATTGCTTTGATTCACTTTTTCCTTAGTATCACTTCAGTCAGGAATCCGTGAAAATTTAAGTAGGATTGGCGTTAATTCAGTTTACGAAGTGGAACAGAGCAGGGACATTGAACAGGCCCGGAATAGGAAGCGGCTAAATGTTTCAAGTTCCGGAAACCGGCACACGGAAGTGTGATAATCCCCTATACCTGCACGAAACCCTATGGTCCTGTATGGAGTATGCAGTTAGCAGAGGTGTAGATTTAGGACCAATCTCAATGCTCCCCCTTACCCATTCCACTTCCTTTTGCACGTTCATGTGTAGAGGTAGGAGTGTCCCAATCCTGTTAGGACAGAGGGATAGGGGTATATACCCCTTCAATAAAGGATTTTCCGATGCACATATACAACGAAGGAGTATGACAATAACTGGCAAGATGGTTGCTACTGAGTAGCTGTATGGCTGCTGCTGAGTCCAAAAAAATCCACAAATGTAAATATTTTCTCCATAAATAAAGTTGAAAAAGTATTCAAAGTTTGAAAGTTTAATGGTCATTTTCTTTGTAAAATGCACACGAAAAAAATCTGCTACATAGAGGCTTCAGTTACGCTACCAGGTTGAAAACCAGCGTTGCTCTGCAGACAGCCCTGATAATCTACAGTGATAGATGATCAATAAAAATTGATCTTCAGTGAAGTCAGCGAGGATGCTGACTTCACTGAAGTGTTGTTTAAGGGTGCAAAGGTGGCGGGGCGAACATCCACTCTGGAGAAATGCTACACACTTGAACCCTTCAACGTGAACGCACATTCTAGGGGCGTAAGGGTGGAAGTGCAGATTTTGGGACAGGACCTTATTCTTGAAGAACTTCATATCCCAGCATTCCTGTCAGAGTCATGTGACTACAGTGCAGCTGCACCGTAATATGTTTTAAGTTGTTGGTTAAGTTACCAAGTTGTCAGAAACATTATGATACCTGCTAATTCTGATGGCAGCCAAATGTTCAAAGCAGAATTCTGAGCAGAATATAGTAATAGTATAGTAGTAGATTGGTATCGGTTGATATTGGATATCAGATGAAGGGTTGGACAATATTGGTAAATCAAATATCGGTAAAAAAAAAAGCCAATATCAAACATCCTTAGTGCTAACCATTCAGCCTACAGGGATATCCCCATGGCCAGGTAGCCGGGGCATATGATCACCTGGAGGCATAGTGGCAGGACCCTCAACTGTCACACATATGTGCTACATATAATGGTGCAACACAGTGCATCAACCAAATTGTCAAATTACTCTCTTAACTTAAAATATCTCTTGTTAGCTTTACAGGTATAGGTCGTCTTCTCATCGTGTTTTTAGACTGAACAACATTTCAAAGGCACTAGCTTTCTTGGACGACAGACATGTGAGTGTTTACTTGTCATTACAATGATCATGTTTTGTTTTAAGCTCTTAGTCAAACTAATACAGTGTCTCTCAGGTGAAGCTGCCCGGCATTGATGCTTCTGGTATTGCTGATGGCATCCCCTCTGTCATTCTCAGCCTCGTCTGGAACATTATTCTGCATTTCCAGGTTGGCTTCTTCCCATCATCGTCCATCAGTCTAAAATCTTTATGTATTTTTCTGTGTAATGGTCGGACCTTGTCGCTGATCTTTCATCTACACCTCAATTATATTGTGATACAGGTGAAGGAGGTGACGGGGAGCCTACGGAGGCATTTTTCCTCCAGCCTATCGTCTTTATCACTGAGCAGTTACCCATCCACCAGCGACCTCTCACCTCAACCAAATGATAGCAGCAGCTACTTAAGTAACACTCTGCCAAGGAAAGGCAGGAAGACTGCCAATGAGCCAAAGTACCATGCTAAAGCAATCAAGACGCTGTTGCAGTGGGTCCAAAGTTGCACATCAAAGTGAGTCTAAAAAACATAAAATCCCTTAAAAATGATTGTAATCACTCTGGAACAAAAGCCAGAAGGCTGCATGTGGTACTTGTAATGTAATTCCATATTCATAGGTATGGGGTGGATGTGCATGACTTTGGGAAGAGCTGGAGGAGTGGACTGGCTTTTCTAGCTATGATTAAGTCAATAAACCCAGACCTGGTTGATCTAAGGGACAGCTTGTCCAAAGAACCAAAAGACAACATCCGGCAGGCCTTCAGGATGGCTCATCTTAATTTGGATGTGCCACCTCTGCTGGAGCCCGAAGGTAAAAGGCCTCAGTTCATTTCAGTCTACCCACAGAAGTTTGTTTTCCCAAAAGGAACTAGTTACATAAACATTTTTTTGGCTTGGTGATACTGCTTGGTAAAGCATTGTGACAGTAAATTAGAAACATCTATTGTCTTTGCAAAAGCAGTTGTTTTCACATTAAACAACTGCTGATTATTCATCACTCTGTGGCTTAAACTAGGCTTCCGAACCTGGAATGGTTTTGATAGTAACAGTGCAAAACCTGTCATTCCCTTCACAGATGTCACATGCACTTCACCAGACGAGCAGTCCATCATTACGTATGTGTCGATGTTCCTGGGGCATCATTCTTGCAAAGATGAGGTCAGTGCACAGTCTGACACTTTGAGAAACACATTTAGTCACATTGCTGCTGAAATGAAGATTGTTTTGTGCAAAAAGTAAAATACCACAAAAATTTAAGATTATTTTAGGTCAAATTAAGTAAACTCACCATGCAATACCTTGGGCAGCTGGTGATCATATTGCTTTTGACAAGGGCTGTTGTAGCTGTAGTCCACAAAGTGGCTTCAAGCAAAACCTGAAATAATCTAAAATCTTTTCAGTATTTATTTTTTTCTTTGCACAAACTTTTCTTTGTTTAAAACCCACAACCAACATATCTGGAATCCAGGGCAGAGAAACGACTTTGATTCATATTCGAGGGTCCCATGAGCCAGAAGTAGATGGGTGCGACTTCAGCTCCACTATACTGTATATGTATGGGTTTTATGAAAATCATGAAATGGATTTTGAATTATGGTGCAAAAGAAATATTAAGAACAAACACAAAAAATGAAACAACCAAACAAGCATGATGGGGCTCTGAAGCTAAGATTTTGTTGGACCATTTTATTTTGTTGGAAAGGTGCTCTTAGTTTGTTTTTTAAATTTATTATCTTAACCACCATTCAAAATCAATATTTCTTTCCCTACTAAATTAAAATTTCACAATTTTTCAAATTTATTGCTTGTTTCTTTGGTTTCTAGTTATTAATAATAATTTATTATTAATAATAAATTAGTTATAGACATACTGTATGCATTTATGTATGTATGTATATATATATTTATTTGTGTGTGTATATGTGTGTAGGTGCGCACACACACACACACACACACACACACACACACACAGGCACTACCCAAAAAAATAGAATATCCTGAAAAAAATCATGTATTTCTGTAATTCAACTTAAAAGGTGCAATTTACATATTGCTAAGACTAATAATTAAATATATTTCAAGCTTTTGTTTGTTTGGATGTTACTGATTAGGACTTGCAGCGTAAGAAAACCTCAAATTAAATAACTCAAAAAATTAGAATAGTGTGAAAAGCTCCAGTATTGTAGGTTCAGAGTGTCACATTCTAATCAGGTAAGTAATCAAAAACACCTCCATAAGTGCCCCGAGCCTTAAAAAAAAAGTCCCTGTCTTGGTTAAGAAGAATTCACAATCATGGGGAAGACTGCTGATCTGACAGTTGTACAGAAAACCATCATTGACTCCCTGCACAAGGTAGGAAAGACACAAAAAGTGATTGCAAAAGAAGCTGGATGTTCTCAGAGTGTCTCAAAGCACATTAATGGACAATTAAGTGGAAGGAAGAAGTGTGGAAGAAAACAGTGTACAAGCCGGAGGGCTGACAGCAGCCTGGAGAAGATGGTCAGGAAAGGGCCTTTCAAAAGTGTGGAGGACTTCATAAGCAATGGACCTGTGAGCTTCATTAAGTCCAGCATAAATGCAGCCGTCTACCAGGACATTTTGGAGCACTTCATGCTTGCTTCAGTGGACCAGCTGTATGAGGATGCAGACTTCATCTTCCAGCAAGACTTGGCACCTGCCCACATTGCCAAAAGTACAAAATCTTGGTTCAACAATCATGCTTGATTGGCCCACAAACTCACCTGACCTGAACCTCATCGCAAACATGTGGAGCATCGTCAAGAGAAAGCTGAACGGGAAGAGACCAAACAATAAAGAAGAGCTTAAGGCTGCGATTGAAGCATGTTTTTTCTTCCATGACACCTGAGATACGCCAGAAGCTGGTTGCATCCATGCCACACCGGGTTAAGGCAGTCATTCAAGCAAAAGGGGCCCCAACCAAGTACAAAGTACAGATGCAAGATTTTACTTTAGGAGGCTCGACTTTTTTGTATTAAAGGTTGAATATGGAACATTTTTATTAAAAGCTATATTTTTTCAAAAATAATACCTCCACGGGTGGTTTGGGGGTGTACAGAATGAAAGTACAACATTTTCCAGAAAAATTATATTTAGCCTAAAAATAATTATAAAATAAATTTTTATGGGTTCGATAATGGCATTTTATTTACGTCTATAAGCCAATACACGCCGCCGTTGCAGGTTGCCAAATACGATCTGTGTGTGGAAACAATATTTCGGTCATAGTCAGGCTAGTACAGGAAAAAACCGTAGAGACAACGAGTGAAGCAGCTGCTTCAGAGCCCTGGAGATGTTATCTGTTTCTGAGGAGGAGTGACCTGAGAAGAGCAAAACCTGGAGTAAATTTAGGTGAAGACTTCACTAAATGGACCCACATAAACGTTTTCCACGGAGTAAAACTCGGAAATGGCGACTTTTCTCCTGGATCGGTAAGCTAGCTTGTTTGCTAACATGGCTAACGTTAGCTGTCAGTTATAAACTCCTCTGTGTTACTTGTTAAACATGCTGCAGACTGTTGGTCACTTGCGTATCGGCAGTGAGCCTGGCATCCCAGCAGCTGAAGTTGTTTTTCTGCCGTTGCAACTACAACCTAGACACACGTGATGTCGCTGTTCTGTCCGTATTCCATATTCAACCTTTAAGTCCTTTTATAATTGATTTCATGCAATATTCGAATTTTTTGAGTTTTAGAATTTGAGGTTTTCTTAAGCTGTCCTAATCAGCAACATTCAAACAAATAAAAGCTTGAAATATATTGATTTGCATTTGTCTATACAATATCTAAATTGCACCTTTTAAGTTGAATTATAGAAATACATTAACTTTTTTACAATATTCAAATTTTTTGGGTAGTACCTGTGTGTGCGTGTGTGTGTGTACATATATACATATATATATATATATATATATATATATATATGTATATATATATACTGTATGTGTGTGTGTGTGTGTGCGTGTGTATTTCCACGGTTGCAGCATTTAATATCTCCATGTTAATTGTGAGCCCTTCATAAGCAGCATTACAAAGAGCCCACCTAAACAAATGAAAGAAAGAAAGGACAAAGCCAGTTGTGTTAACTCCACCTCCACCATTAAACTTGAATCTGGTAAGCTGTGGGAAGCAAACGTAACCTGTTAAAGACCCCGCCTGAAAAACTATAGGATCAAAGAAACTATTGCTTTTGCTCAATACCAGATACTCCTGGACGCCTTTACATGTTTTTTCATAAGCTGACTCACTGCTGGAGTGAGAAGTTGTGATGAGTAGTGAGCAGATTAAGTGTATGTTAAGCTTCTTACTGCTTCAAAAAAGATGTTATTAAAAGTTCATACAAACTCATACAAAATAACACGTTCTTCTGTGTCTCATCTCTGCATTAACCCCCAACCCCCCTCTCAGCTTTAAAGCCCAACGTCTAGCGTCTCTGACTCATTTTGAAAGGATGTTCACCTGAAATGCTAGACAGGCCATGATAATTCATGATATAAACATAACACGCACCACTGCTTCTTCCACAGCCAAACAATTGTGAGTAAATTCACTTTGCTACCTCATTCACATCAGGGAGAAGCCCTGTGTCAGGAACAGAGAGCTGGATTGTCAGTTGCAGCTAGCAAGATAATGTCAGTAATACAAAGCAGCAACACACCTCTTGTCCAAACAGTCCAAACACAATCTCTTCTTTGCACTGAAAAATTCCATTTTGATTGTCCGCGACAGAGAATGCTTTGTTTGGAGATGTCTGTCCAGTCTGCTTATTTTCAAGCTGTCATTTAAGAGTATCTCCCCATAAAAACAAGTTCAAACTGCTCCTCTGCATTTGGAAAAGCTTTGGTAAAGCTAAAGTTTGGGAACTCTCCCTTGCACCCCCTATAGAAGCACCTGTGAGAACTCATGAATTCCCATGTTAAACCTAATTATACATGAAACATGCAAATTCACCAGTTCAACCTACATATATTCATGTGTGAAGTGTTTGTTGTTCTTTGAATTACTATTGTTAATCAGACTTTTCTTTAATGGGAGTGTGTCTAAACTTTCGGCCCATACTGTACCTGGGTTTTAACATGTGATTATATACTGTAGGTTTAACAAGGGAATATACTGTACATGGGCTTCATAAATGCTTATATGGGTTTCACATTTAATAGGGGAGTTTACTTTAGTTACAATTATATTGGTTTTACATTAAAATTTACATGGCTTTTTCATGTAATTACCATGAAATATTGCAAAACCACATGTCAAGTGCAAAAAATGTTTTCACATGTGTTCTGTATACAGTTTGTATCACATGTAAACATACAGTACACAAGCATTCCCCAAACTAACTCTTCATCTATCACCAATGTGGCTGATATTTCAGGATCAAACAACAGGCATTGAAGTTGCCGAGATTCCCAACTTTGGATCACTTGAGCCGGTGGGCTTTGGCGAAACCCTGGCTGATGATCCAGAGGCCCAAGTTCTACTGAAAACCTTTGAGAAGAGCAGCGAACAAAGACTGTGGAGACGATGGTGCAGGAGATCTTCAGGGACTCCCTGCCCCTCTTTCTCTAATCAAAGAGTATTAGAGCCACCCAGTCCACTAGATGCTGGTTTGGTTAATCAGGAGATCCAGTTGTGGATGGAGAAGAGTTCGGATCATGGTTATGGGAAGTCAGGAGTGGATGGGAGTCACGCTTCCTTGAGTTCCATGGAGGGAATTTACAGTTTATCCACTCTGGACTCAGATGAGGAGGATGCCTGCAGTTACACCCTGGATCTGAATAAGGATGTTTTTCAACCGTATAATCCTCTGAGAAGACAAGTAACAAAAGTTGAAGAGGAAACAGCAGAGGAAATGAGAAAAGAGACAAAAAATCTGGAAGCTGGTGAGACGTTTAATGGAAGTGGAGGTAAACATCAGGAAGGCTCTGATCAGGACGCCGGCTCTAACCTACAATCAGAAGTCGTGATGCAGACCGCGGTTCACAAGAAGTTTGATTTGGACAGGGATAAAAGTAGCCTCGGGGAGATGGCAACCAACAGAGCTATGTTTGCCTCGAAGCCAGAGGCTGAAAGAGGAAGGGGAAAGGAATGGGAAGATGAGAGAGTTAAGAGAGCGAACAGTAATGATGATTGTTATGAGGAAGAAAGAGGGAAGAGGGCAGACAATGCTAGAAGGGTGAAGCAAGGATATCGGAAAGCAAAAGATGAAGCAGTGAAAGTAATGATTTTTGAAGTGGGTAGTTGGCAGAATGATGTTGACAAAAGAGAAGGTGGGCTTGCTAAAAAAGGGGGACATGTGAGTGAGATGAGAGCAATAGAGGAAGATTTGAAAAGCTTTGAGAAGAAAGGTCCAAAGGAAGACAACGAGGTGGAGGAGGTTTTTGTGAAGAAGGAAGAGACAGGAAGTCTGAAAGGTGTAACTTTAGAAAGTTTCAAGGTTAAAGTAAATAAAATATTCACAGATGATGTCGCTTGTGAAATCAGAAAGCCTGAAGCAGCTGGAATTAGCACAGAGGAAGATGATGACAGCAGAGATGGGTTTCAAATGGATTTATCAAAGAGCTGTACAAAGGTAGAAGAAGTCAAGGAAAGTGATGATGAGACGATTGCAGCTGATTGTGAGTCTGTCAAAACAGAGGATGGGAAGAACAAGGAGCTGAGATTGAGGACATGCAACGATGCGACAACAGCCCATCCTGGTCAAACAATACCAAGAAAGTTGACTGACGACATCAATGAACACAAAAACAGTCGGACTCTCGTCTCCAGTGCGGCTTCTTGGTCATTCAGGTAAATTAATCAACACAAAAGATTGCTTGCCAAGCCCCAAACCAGATTATCTTTTTTGCCTTTTATCTGCAAGCATTAGATTAAATTCAAGGCTTAAAGGTTGAATATGGAACATTTCTATTAAAAGCTGTATTAAAAAAAAACAAACTCCACGGGTCGTTTAGAGGGGTGCAGAATGAAAGTACAGCATTTCCTAAAAATGTTTTAATTTAGCCTGAAAATAATAATAAAATAAATTTTAACGGGTTCGACAATGACATTATGTTTACATCTACAAGCCCACACACACCGCCATTGCGGGTTGCCAAACGATCTCTGTGTGGCAACAGTATTTTGGGCACAGTTTGGCTGGTACAGGGGGAAACAGTGGAGTCGGCAAGTCCAGCAGCTGCTTTAGAGCCCGGAGATATTGTTATCTGTCTCAGAAGAGGAGTGACCCGAGAAGAGCAAAAACTGGAGTAAATTTAGGTGAAGCTACACAAGATGGACCCACATAAACATTTTCCACAGCAGCAAAATGCAGAAATGGCGACCTTTCTCCTGGATTTGTAAGCTAACATGGTTTGCTAATGTGGCTAACGTTAGCTGTCAGTTATAAACTCCTCTGCAATACTTGGACATGCTGCAGACGTGGTCACCTGTCTATGGGCAGCGAGCCTGACAACCAACAGGCTGAAGTTGTTTTTCTGTTGTTGCAACTACAACTTAGACACACGTGATGTCGCTGTTATGTCCGTATTCCATATTCAACCTTTAAGGCCCAACTCACAAATCTCTATTTCTTTAATTCCTCTGATTTTATTTGGGATGTTCAGACCAGAAGTGGAGATTTGTGTTTCTGTTACAGTTTTCACTTAAAGGTCATACAAATTCTTTATCAAAACAATTAATATTTAAGGAATAATACAACCACATAATGTCTAGAGGGGTGTAAAATTAAAGTATTTACTATTGTTGAAACATTTCTTACAGCATAAAATGATTGTTCTATCAGTTTTGATGGGTCCAAAATGTATAAATATTTATATCTGATTATAACGTCAGCGTCTACACTAAAGGATTCTGCGGCATTAACATTTGCATTAGCATTAGCTCAGGAGTTGCTAGCTTGATTCAGAGCTCAAAAGCCCCGCAGAGGTTACCATTTTCCTCCTGGACACGCAAGTTAAAAATTTGCTAATGCTAATTTAGTTAGTTAGTTAAGCATTTTATCTACTGCAGCCAAACTTTAATGCTCAGTCTAAGCTGATGTTTGTGATTGTATGATCATTGTTAGAGGAAGTAGAGGTTTGATGTGCAATCTCTTTATTTTCCACTAATAATGCATATGATTTCTTTTCTGTTTTTTTTCTGCCGCTTTAAAGTAACTTTATGAATAATTTGAATATACAGCCTGAATTTAACACTCTTTTATTTATTTATTTTTTTCAACAGCGAAGGAAGATTTATTCCTCAGTCTTTAGCTGCCTTTTGTGGCATGACTCCATTACAGCTGGAAATGCTTCTGGTACTGTGGATCCTGCTCTACTGCTACCTCATCCTTCGTCAGATGATCCTCTGAGTCCCTTTGGAGTATAGTCTCATATTAAGATGCCTCTAATGAATCGAACAAGGACACCTAGGGCTGGGCTGACTCTTTATCTATGTCACTAAATTTCCCCCAAGACAACATTTAATGATTGTGTTTGCTTCTTGCTGCCAGCAGATATAATTTGTAATAACTTGGGCTATCATTTCAGATAAACCAATAATGCTGTAATCCCTATAATTACATAGATTTTCAACATTATTAGCCATGGTTTGTGAGCTGCTGTTGCTGAATAAATGTCCAAAACGCTCTGTTTATGTGATTGATTTTCCTGGCTGAATTGCTCCTTTCAATTTCACTTGGCATAATCAACCACATGGTGGCATTGCAGTATTGCAGCAGCCACTGTTTAACATGGCAGACTTCTCTATACAGATCTCCCACATGACCTGCTGTTTAATTAGAGGCTCTATTAACATGCAGAGATTAAGCAGATAATATTTAATGAACACTTTGACATTTGAAGACTCTGTGTGTCACTTGTGGCTCAGCGTGTATACTGTTTCCCCGTTTTCGTAGCAGATACCAGGTTGAATTCAAAGCTTAATATGATTGCAGACTCTTTTTTTCGTGACAACTCTCTGACTATTTGACATGAGCCATAAAATAACAGTGTGCTCTGCATATGTGGGTACTGTTTGACAAGACAGAACCAGGCTCATAAATATTGGTTTTATAGTCAGTGTGGACAAATTTAGCTGATATATTGTGTCTGTGCTTGTGTGCACAGTTGAAGTGCAGGAAAATAAAACTATGCATCAGTTGCATAAGTGTTCAAAAGCCATGTTGACCAGAATGTGTATTAAAGGTGTGTGTGTGTGTGTGTGTGTGTGTGTGTGTGGGTAGGGGGAGAGGGCGTTGGTGAGTATGCCCTGTCCTCAGTGTCCACAAAATACACAATAATCACGGTGCAGTTCTAAGAAACTAAAAACAGGCTACCATTGTTTGTTTAGAGCTGAACCCACAGGTCAATAGCTCAGTCCTGGAGATCAATAACCTTTCAACACCACCACCCCCGCACCAAACCATGAGAACAACACATCCCCAAAGCAGGAGTTTGGCCGGTCTTCCACGCAATCGAGCCAGGATGGTGAGAGAAGAAGCCATGATGCCTGTTGTGTATAGTTTCGCCTGTCTTACAGTCCTAGTATTGCTAACTTGTTCTTTAGCAGATGTGTCAGCTTCGCCAAAGCCTGAGAAGTTCCTCATTAGGCCTGAGCGAAAGGAAAGAGAGCCCAGTCATCAGAATCAGCTGAACACATCAGCTCTAAATACAGCTTTGGCCTTTGAAACGTACCGTGACCTGGTCACTAGAGGCACTGCTAACCCCGGCGTCCATCAGCAGCAGCGACCTAGCAACATCTTGTTCTCACCTTTGGGACTGGCGTCAGCTTTGGCTCTGCTGTGCCGGGTTTCTGGGTCTGAGAGTCGGAGCCAGGCTGTGGAGGCCTTGGGGATGACGGCCAACTCAATGCAGCAGAGTGTGGAGGCCACCATATCAGCTCTGGCAGATCTGCAACGCAGCCTCACTCTCCTGGAGGGAGGGGGTGGAGGTGGGGTTCAGAGGGGAGCATCTGAGGCTGGAGCAGGGACAAATGCTGGGATTGGTGGTGCCAAAGCAGGGGTGGGAAATGGAGAGACTGGTACAAACAGAAGCCATGTAGATGTTGGAGCAGTGGGTAGGACAGGAAGTGAGGATGGCGCTCGTGCTGGGGGGCAGTTAAAGGTGTGGAGCAGCCTTCATGTTGATGGGAAACCCTCAATAGACTATGAAAGTTTTCTGTCCAGGCCCCTGAATGCTCAACCATCTGGCTTCAACATCAGCTTTGAGACGTTGATGAAAGACTTGCAATCGTCGGACAAACTTAATCTCGACAGTTTTGTGTATTTCAAAGGTAGCTATGCATTGAATAGGTTATAGCTAGGGATGTTCGATATTGGCTTTTTTTTACCGATATCCAATATTGTCCAACTCTTAATCTCCGTTATCAATTGATACCGATATACACACAACTGTGAGGTTGTATCTCTCATATTTTGAGAGATACACTATTCTGCTCCGAGAGCAAAGATCCTAAACTATCCTTAACTCAGCCAGAGGGGTTCATTTTGGACATCTGGCTGCCAGATATCAGATGCCAGCAGGTATTAGCCAACATGTGGCTAATTCTAATGTTTCTGACAACTTGGTAACTTAACCAACAACTTAAAACCAGACATATTATAAGCAGCTTCAAAGCAAGTCAGACTGTAGCAGCAGCAGCTGCACTGTAGTCACATGACTCTAAAAGGACTGCTGGGAAGTCCCTATGAAGTTCTTTCAGGATAAAGCTGGGTCTGGGTTGGGTCGGGCGGGTTTTGGTATGGATATGTTGATTTCACGTTGCGTCCCCACAGCAAACGGTACCCTTATCCTGGAGGCGGAGTATTAACCAGATAGTGCTGCTACCTGGTCATGTGACATCATCGCAGTGCAGCGCCTTTTTACCAAAGCCCCGCACCTATTGTAAGAGAAACAAAGGGGTCATACCTGCTTTGTTTTTATGCCGGGTCACGCAGAAAGTGAGATATTTTTCAACCAATCAACGGATTGCAGTGTGCTAAGCTCCACCTCTTTGTTCCAGATCAGTTAGATCAGTAACCCTACTGAAGGGTACCAAAAAAGTAGGACTGGTGGAGTCGGATAGAAGAGTACCCGTCCCAGTTTTTATCTGTGGAGACGCAAGAAAAAAAAATGACTGACCCAGCCCGACCTAGACCCTCTGGTGGAAACGGGACTTAACAGAGACTTTTTTTACTGGACCGGTGCTAATTTAACAAGAGAGGTCCTTTTAAGGAACAACAAGATCTCGTGAGATTTCATTAGTAAAAATAACAGTTCGAAAAAACTACATCAATATTTTACCATATCACATTTTAATGCTGATATCGACCGATAATATTGGTAAGCCAATAATATTGGACTTCCCTAGTTATAGCTGTACTTAATGTTCATGCATATCATCTACTGCAAGCAATCAAAATACATTCTCTGCAGAAATAAAACTTTAGACATGTCATGTTTAAGCTTAGTGAAAATTAAATTGTGATTAGAAAATGTTTAGATTGTTTATCACAACATGTCCTTTTAGTGTCAGTTCATCATTGCTCACTGCTGTGAACATTGAGCATCTGCTCTCATTATTCCTTGTTTTTCATTTGGAGTAAAAGCCTACCTATAACGGTTGGCGGTGATAAATCTACACAGCAGGATGTTTTTATAGGTTTGCAACTTCTGTCTTCTACTTTATTATCATATTTCATCCACCACATGTTCCCTCTATTAATGAAACATAAATCAGGTCTTCAGCCATTCAAGCAGAGCTACACAGTGCCTCGGAGCTTCCAGGTGAACGCTACTGCCTCCGTGGAAGTTGCCATGATGTTCAGGGA
This sequence comes from Atherinomorus stipes, assembly GCA_023101725.1. Taxonomy (NCBI): domain Eukaryota; kingdom Metazoa; phylum Chordata; class Actinopteri; order Atheriniformes; family Atherinidae; genus Atherinomorus; species Atherinomorus stipes. The sequence continues at coordinate 804,297 of JALJCO010003180.1, forward strand.
CGACTCCTCAGAGGTGATGATGCTGTACGACACTAACTGCTCAGCTACAGTGGTGCGCTTGGCCTTTTCAAAGCGGCTGGCCTCGCTTCTCCTGCTCCCGAAGGGCGAGCTTCAGCCCCTGGAGGACTGCCTCTCTGACAGCCGGATGAGGTTTTGGCTCAGCAACCTGAAGCCAGGGTAAGTAGTGAATCCAAATGGTTGACCAGCAATGAAACGCAACCTTCTGTTTCACTGTTTATGTTACTACATGAGTGGGATTTGAGGTTCTCTCAGATTTAAGTGAATGTTTACGTCATTATTTGAACTGATTACACTACTAATATTGAAACTAATTTCAACCCCTGTTCCAATAGGTTGGGATGCTGTGTAAAATGTAGATAAAAACAGAATACAATGATTTGCAAATCTCAGAAACTCATTTTATTCCCAACAGAAGTCAGATAGATTAAAAAAGAAAAAAATAAGTAATAACAGGTGCAGCAAAAGGCTGAAAAAGTAACTGGTCAAAGAAAAAAACACCTAGAAATACACTAGAAAACCAAGTACAGTGGCAATCAAAATGATTCAACCCCAACTGCAAATGAAGTTTATTCGCAAAATCAACAAATTAGCAACTGTTCGCAATAAACAAATCACACAAGAATATTTTAAATAGCTCAACACAACTAATATTACATGTGGTTTCTCCTATTTCAGCACAAAATATCATTTTTATTGACCAGTGCAGTATCAGAATTATTCAACCCCTTCATGAAAAGCAACTTTAAAATTTAGTGGAGCACCCTTTTGCTTTTATGACCTGGTGTTGCTGGGGAATCTCAGCCCATTCTTTATTGGCAAAGACCTCAGTTCACTAATGTTGTTGGGTTTGTGTGTTGCCATTATCAAATCCCACCACAGATTTTCAAAGGGGATCCAGTCAGGCGACTGTGATGGCCACTCTGATATCTTCTAGGACTTCTTCTGAAACCAAGCCTTGGTGGAAACTGAGATATGTTTTGGATCATTGTCTTGTTGGGAGGTCCAATGATGCAAAGCTTCAACTTCCTCATAAGCGGCATGACATTTTCCTGATACTTGATTGGATCCATCTTGTCCTCTACACAGTGCAGGTCTCCAGTGCCAGAGGAAGCTAAGGCCTGCCGCACACGAGAGCTTTCTGCTGAGTTAAAACTCATTTGAGACTGTTTGCTCAGCAGATAGCTCACGTATGCGCCTCATTTTTGGTGAGTTTTCTGCCTCACAAGGCCTTGAGGTGAAAATCAGACACATTTGAAATTTTTAGCCTCGCGAGGCGAAAAACTCACCGTGTGCGCTTAACTTGAGCTATCGGCCGAGGGCAGAAGTTCTAGTGACCAATGAAAATGGGTCCGCCGATCACATGATTTCAAGATGGCAGCCCTCTGTTGTCACCTTAGAAGACTTGATTAATATTTTGCAAAAAGATCCAAAGACTGCTGGCAGAAAAGTTTAGGGGATCTTTTTCGTTAGAGACCGAATTGTGATATCATATGTAATTTTTTTTATCAATTTATTTTTTCTTATTATTAATTAAATCATATGCAAGATACAATAGCATAATCATACCAGTTGGTGGTGGTAATGCACCTTTGACTTCGCCAACCGCCATTAAACTCGAAAGAAGAAGTAGTCACGTAAGAAAAATTAATTAAACTGAGACAGAGATGGATATTTGGATGGATATTTTTGAAGTCCGACGAAAGATATTATAACCAGGTATAATCTGGCCACATCTCCACCAATTTATCCTCTAATTGATTACGTTGCCACAGGCTGCCATCTTGAAATCATAAGATCAGTGGATGTGTTTTGATTGGTCGCTGGAACTTCTGCCAGATCAGAAGCACACGGTGAGTTTTCCGCCTCCTGAGGTAAAAATATCAAACCTGTTTGATTTTCACCTCAAGACCTCGTGAGGCAGAAAACTTGCTGAAAATCAGGCGCACACGGTGACTATCTGCTGAGCAAACAGTCTCGAATGACTTTTAGCTCAGCAGAAAGTTCTCGTGTGTGGCAGGCATACGCAGCCCAGAGCACCACTAAGCCACCACCATGCTTCCCTATGGGCAGGGTGTTCTTTTCCATGCATTCTTCATGCTTCCTTCTCTAGACATACCACTGATCTAGAAGCCTGAAAAGTTCAAGGGTTTTTTTCATCGCTCCAAAGAACAAAATCCTAAAACCTCTTTGGCTTTTTTATGCTGTGCTGAGAAAACTGTAGCTGACTTTTCTTGTGCCTTTGGGTCAGTAGTGGTGTTGTCTTGGGATTTGGTGCATGCAGCTCTTCAGTGTTTGGTGTGCACTTTGCTCTAGACCAGTGGTGTCCAAAGCCGATCCTCAAGGGTCGCTGTCCTGACGGTTTTCCATGTCTCCTTACACCAACACAGCTGACTCAAATTAAATTAATCTAAAAGCCTATGAACTTGAGTCAGTTGTGTGATGAAGAAGGGAGACATGGAAAACCTGCAGGATCGTGGCCCTTGAGAACCGGAGCTGGACACCCCTGCTGTAGACACTGAAACCTCAGTGCCTGATGCCTCCAAGTCTTGCTGCTGATCTTTCACAGTCAGTTTAGGTTTTTTAGCCACATGTTTGAGACCACACTTGATCTGAAAACATGTACTCTCATTAAGAATTCTGTTTAGGGATTGAATAAGTCTGAGACTGCAGTGGCAATTAAAGGGGATTTTAGCTTTTTTTTTTTAACCTGGGGTCTGTTTTCATATGTCTTTTTATATATGTGAATGATGGAAAAAGGAATTTACAAGATAGCTCCAGTATTTAGTTGGGCAGGCAGGCTAGCAGCAGCCTAGCAGCCCAGCTAATAAGTATGGAGCAACTGGGCCCCGCATCTAAGTTCCCCCTAAAGACGTGCTTTTTTTCCACATTAAAGAGCTTGGATAGTCTCAATGACTGTCTGATAACATTCTAGAGAGGGAAAATGAATGAAAGTATCTACATTACCTGGCGATCGCTATTTGTTTTGGCGTCTGTGTCTTGTGTCCAAATCTCAGGATGCTGGAAATCAGATCTCAATCCAAAATCGCGCAGTAACTCGTGTCTAAACACACAGACAGACACCAAAACACATAACGATCACCAGATAATGTTGATACTTTCATTCATTTCTTCTCTTAGCTTATTTAAAATTCTTTGAGGCAAAGTAGATAACTGTTCTGGGGTCAGATGGATCAAAATCTGAAATTTGTCTCTGGAAAGCATGGGTGCTATATCCTGCAGACTAAAGAGGGTCGGGAGCATCCAGCTTGTTATCAGTGTACAGTTGAAAAGCTGCATCTCTGATGGGATGGGGTTGCATTAGTGTCAATGGCGACGGCAGCTTCCACATCTGTGAAGCTCCATCAATGCTGGAAAGTACATGGAGGTTTTAGAGCAATATCTCTTTCAGGAAAGGCCTTGCAAGTTTCCGCAAGACCTGGACCATCACAGCAGCATGGGTCCACAGGAGAAGAGTCGGGTGCTGAACTGGTCTGCCTGCAGTCCAGACCTTTCACCAATAGAAAACATCTGGAGCATCGTGGAAGCAAAAATCCAACAACCCAGGTCCAGGACTGATGAGCAGCTAGAATCCTGCATCAGACCAGAATGGGACAACATTCCTCTTCTAACACTCAAGCAACTGGTCTCCTCACTTCCCAGACAATCACAGTTGTTGAATAAAAGGGAAATGCTACACAATCCTAAACTTCACCCTGAAACTACTTTTTACAAACACGTTGCTGCCATCAAATCAAAACTGAACTCATATTTTTCTTAAAATGGTAAAATGTCCCAGTTTCTACATCTAATATGATGCTTATGTTCTACTGGGAATAAAATATGAGCCAAAGAGATTTGCAAATCATTGAATTCAGTTTTTATTTACTTTTCACACAGCGTCCCAGCTGTTTTGGAACTGGGGTTGTTGATGCTACAGTATGATAAAGATGATTGCAGTTGTACTCACCTCCAGTGTTTTAGTTATTGTGAAAGCACATAGTTTAACAGTGAAACATTCATTGCAGTTTGCAGCGATAAATAAGGCCCCGTTGCGTTATGATATTTATTCTCTCTAAACTGTGTTTGCTTATTTCTCTTGCTGGTACCCTGTAGCAACTTGCTTTCATTTGCTCGTTGACATGATGAAGAACACTGAGAAGATCCTAAATCAGCAATAATTACTTCTGTCTCTACATGAGTGAATGTAGAGCAGTGTGTCCCACAAGTTGTAACAAGACGGCTCAGAGCAAATCCATAACCACATCGACTGTTGTCTTCACAGGCGGGCAGAAATCCTGTTTCCCAAGTTTCAACTAAGGAAATCCTACAGTTTAGAAAGCCTCCTCAGGAATGCTGGGGTATCTGCAGTGTTCTCGCAATCAGCCAATTTCTCTGGGATATCGCCAAAGAAGATGCTGAAACTAATTAAGGTTAAGAAACAACTCAATGTTCTGTTGTTTTAAATTAAAGTGAAATATGACAGGCATGCACACTCAAAAATAGAGGTACCAATTTGTACTTAAAAGGGTACAAAGCTTGTTGCTGGGGGTGTTCCTTTCTGAAAGACATTTCTGTACCCTTTTGGTCCTGGTCCATTTTTTTTTTACCTTATCGAGCTGTATCAGTTAATAAAATACAATTAAACCAATTAAAATGATGAATAAAAGTCAATAAAATAGAGATTCTGACAACAATCAAAGATGCTAATAATAAATGAATAATTATTATATAACAATTAGGCCAAACACATACTGTATATAATTATACATGTAATTATTACTATGATTATTATGGAAATCATAAAACAATAACTAGAGGGACTGCTATTTATAGTTATTGTACAAGCTACGCACATTTTTCAATGCTGCAGGTACCCTTAGGGTTGAAATGGGACAAATTTGTACTTTATATTACTTTGGACCCTTTTTCATAGTATATAGTTACACTTCTGGCCTCATAAAGACCAATATTGTACTTTTGAGAGAACATTTGTAAAAAAAAATGCACCTACAGGTACAGAAATATTCCTGGCTCGTACCCCTATTTTTGAGTGTGTGCATGTGCAAACATATTTATTCATTCCTGTCTATGTCTTTCATCTGTTTGCACAATGAATGAATTTGTTACTGTTGCCGCTTGTGTTTCTGTCTTGTCATGTTTAGGCTCCTCATGAGGTAATGCTGGAGGTGGAAGAGTCCAAGTCAGAGGAGAGGGTACCACTGGACTTCTCTGTCCCACAAAGAATAACTTTTGATAAACCGTTCATGCTCATAATCTATGATGATCTATCAGGGCTCGTGTTGCTCATCGGGAGAGTTACTGATCCAAGAAATGTCTAGACAAGAGTAAACATTACACTCTACTTTTTATCTTTTCCTTTTCCAGCTTACTTAAGTATATGCATTTAGTCTTGCAGACATTAAAGTTGATTCATATGTTATTTCTTCATTTTCACAAAGGGATGAAAAGATCTTTGAATAGCAGCAGTTTATCTTTGCGCTTGAATCATTGCTCTTCTTGCAAAAAACATAAAACATCTGTCTTCTATTACACAAAGTATTTTTTTCTCTGTTGTCTTTTTTCCCCCAGTATGAATCCCATTTTCTCCTTGAACATGTCTTTATCGTCCCATGCAATTATTGGAAAATTGCTCTGTGAAAGCATCTCAGCTGAGACAAAAAGAAACAAGCTAATGAAAGAGTGGAACATTTTAGGAGCTCTTAGATATTCTTTCATTTTCCCCTCAGTCGGCCCACCTTGTTGAGATATCGCATTGATATTTACCTCACCGAGGAGATGATGAATAGAGGACAGTTTGATGAAAAGGACGGAAGATTTATCACAAGTAACAGAAATGCCAGCCTATTTATCAGGAGGGCTCCCACTGATTCATGGAAACCCCAGGTCTGCAAGCCATGTCAGCGGATTACTGCAGAGTCCGGAGTAGAGCAGCAACATAAACAGCGGTTGCAAGTAGGGGTGTAACAATACATCGATCTATATCGATATAGATCGATGTATTGATTGTAAATCGATCCAAAACCCCAATATCGACTGACAATCTACATCAACCCCCCTTTTATTATGAAAATGGCTTTATTTTGAAGGTTCCTCTGACACAACATTTTCACAATAAAAAAAATTTTTATACTGTAGTTGTGCAGTGGATAGATGTGACACAGGGAGATTTTGACACATATTTGGGTCGAGTCGTACTTTCAAGTAATACGGCTCCGTTTCACATATCCCTTTTAATCACTGCGTCCAGCAGTCGCTCTATAGACTGGAGCGTTGTGTATCCATGGCAACAAGACGGAAGCAGATGCATCCCTGCTATAAAGCATAGTTGTGTTGTAAACAAACACACGTGAATGGTGTGTGTTGAAGACAAGACACGGTTGCGTGTGGAAAACAATGTTGTCATGTAATGGAAGCGGCAGATTTCCAGAGAAAGACGCAGACTGATTCTGTTGAACCGCAAAGCCCGGACCATACGCAGGTATTATCGGTGAACAGCCAGGTATCGGTATTAACGCTTGGCCTGATTAGCCCTTGTTGGAAATTTGTCCAGTGTTTGTGAACGCCCCATTAATCTTAGCATTTGACATACATTGGTAGCTAGCAGATACAAGATGATACTAAACGTTACAGTTAGGCATGCCGTAACCTTATTTGTAATAACACTGTCAATAAGATGGATATCACTATAGTACAATTCAATTCAATTAAATTCAATTCAACTTTATTTGTATAGTGTCCATTTATGACAATGTCACCTCAAGGCGCTTTAAACAGACAGAAAAGTTCAGGTCAGATTCATAATAGTTAAGGCTTAAGTTAAGCAGTACAGCTGCCTACGGATACCTGTTTAGTTAAAAAAGGCGGAGCATCTGGGATTTAGGTCAAGCTAAAGTTGGTGCGCGTTTACACATCACTCGCGCTACATTTCAGGTTGATGCAAGCCGCTCCGAAACCATCCCATTCAGCTGGTCCGAGAGTGGGCGAGTTACGTCGACTACGAGTACGAGTGGTGTGTTCACACAGACCCAGTTGCGCCGTGTTTGGTACCAAAACCCAGTTAGGTCGACCTAAAGGGGTCCTCTGTGAAAATGACCTTAGAAACAATAATCTTGTTTATTAACTCACTGGCTGCCATTCACGTGTTTCCACGTTAATTCAAATCCGAATGTTAACTGCCAATCACGTGTTTCCACGTTAATTAAGGGTTTTAATCGGGGGAGCTGTGTACAGTGTACAGCAAATAATTATTGTTATTACTGTAAATAATTATTTTGCCTCCAAAACTCTTTTCTCTGTGTTGTATTTGTTGTTTCATTGAACTAAACAGCTGTTCAGATGATGAAGGTGTTACCAAAGTAAAAAAATATTGGCATCAAAGACACTTTTCCACTTGGAGCGGACAGTAGCATTCAAAGCTAGTTTTACCCCTCCTGTAAAGCACTTTGTGTGTCCAATGGGTACTGTAAAGGGCTATATAAATAAACTTGATTTGATTTGATTTGATTTGATTTGATTCTCAGCTTTTTGGTCAGAAACAGGCATTTTCACTGCAACAAACCCATGTTCTACTGCAGATTACTAAAGAATGGAAAAAGCTAGAAACACATGGTTTTTTTCTGATAACAGAAGAGAATCTAAGCTTTCCTTTGGTACATTCAGTGTTTGTATTGACATAGTAAACAATATTCTGTGGATCTCCCAAAATCAGTGAAAATGCTTAAAAATCCTTGCAATATGGAGCGCTCTGCTCCGAAAAGGTCTGGCAGTCAATGAGTTAAGTGTAATATTGTTTTATATTGTTTTATAATGATCAGTTGATACTGAATCGAAATCTTATCATGACTGAATTTGAGAGATTGACAGACATCAAATTGTGCATCCACTGTAACAATATAACGTATCGTAATCAAACCAGTGATTTACACCCCTAGTTGCAAGCAGCTGCTTCTTAACAGTTCCTGCAAACACGCTACTACATGTTTTAGCGTTCCACTACATGGGGGCAGGGCTCGGACCATGGGATAGCTTGTTGTGCTGTCCTTCAAAAAGCCGACAAGGAGCCTTTGAAACTGATGATATAGCTGTCTTATTTGGAAATCACGCACTGCAAAGTGCGGATTTGTCAGCTGCCTACGTCACAGCGGCGCATCAAGTACTGCCCCATTTCAAAAATGTCTGAAGGAGCCTCCGAATCCACCCTCCAAACCTGCACTCCATTTGGGTTGAAACAAAGGATATTGGTGATGTATCCTTCATGGCCTCGCCTTTCCCCAAATTCATTGGACACCAGTTGGGGGGGTGGGGGGGGGGGGGGGGGGGTAATTTTTTAATGGTCATTGATTAATGTGCAGTGTAGTTTAGAATTAGTCTAGTCTAAACTTAGAGCTAAAAACCTTTCCAGTGGTAGATGTCTTTTAGACCAACAAATGCTTGTTGGGATAGAGATATGCCTCAGCCCTTAGCTGGGACCCTGTACCTTTTCCTTCATTCAATGGATTGGGTTTGCTAATCTGGTTGTATTTCCAACAGCAGTAGCTAGCAGCTGTCAATTATCTCCCCTTTAGCATGTCCTCATTAACCTGACTCCGCCAGATGGATTTGCTCTGCATATCCATCTGGGAATCATCCGTTAGAGTACTTTTGGGAAGGGGCGAAAATACTAATTAGCTGATTGGATAAGGCATCTGTCTATCACCACCTATGTTGGTGATAGATGGGCCAAATCAACCAATCAGATCAACGAAGCATACGACTTACTAACAAAGCGCTGACAAAAACACGAGCAAAAACATCCTTCCTTTGAGAAAAGCCTCCAGAGCAGTGTTTTGCTCTCCTTTCAGTGAAGAAATACTCTGTATTTCCAATAAAACTTGAGCAATAGCAACGGTGATGCTAGTTTCATCCGCTGAAGCCGCCATGTTGTTTAGACTGAACTGTCGCTTCTCGGGTGCGTCACACCTGCCACAAAGTCAACGCTAATTGGACGTTTGTTTGGTGAACCGCTCCGAATTCTCTTCAATGAAAAGTCGCCAGACTGATCTGCAAGTGAAAACCTGAAGCTTGCGAGATCAGGATGGTCTCAGGAGGCTATGTCCTCATAGCCTGCACTAGAGATTTTTCATTATACAACTCCAGCCTGCAAGTAACCAGGAATGGTTCCTTCAATATCCATGGAGACTGTGTGTAATTTTCTATCTAAAGGTCTATTCATGCGCTATGCTAAAGATGGATACAGAACATTTTGTGCATCTTTTGCATAATTTCCGTGTATCATTTGGTCAGTTTTTGAGGTGAAACTGTGTTGCTCTGTTTGGGCTGAAGGTAATTCGCCCATGTTCACAGATTTGTCTTTTTAGTTCAGGTTTGGGTCAATAGCTGCTATGGGCTGGTCAAAAATTACAAAATAAATCTAGTTAAAGTTTTTATTGACCAATTTATTCATTATTTTCCTCGTCTTTGTTGAAGAAGGAGGGTTAAGCCCTACTAGCCCACTTATACCAGCTGTCCCTGGGAAACACCAAAAACTTTCAATCAATACGAGAACAATACAAAATGATTCAATATTAAATGTTAGGAAATGCTTTTACAAATCAAAAATATAGTAATATTTTTGTGAGTCGCTTTTAAATCTCAGATGCCCCAGTGCAAGTGAATACAGTAATATGTCTTCTATGTTGCTCGATATGATGTTTTACATCAAAACTACCATGGTCTTGACCATGAAGCAGCATTCATTGCATACATTTCCAACCCTGTTGGGAATAATATTTGTTTAAACTGTTTGTCTGTTTAATGAAGAGAATGTAAAAATCATAAAAGCACCAGATGTGCAAAGTTAAGTGGCCGATAATGCAGAAGAAACACTAAAGAAACTGAGGATTTTGTTAAGTGTTTCCTTTTGTCACTGAAATATACATGTGATTAAAGCCATGCAATACAGGCTTCGTGAACAATGTTGATTATTTTTTAAAAAGTATGAAGTGTTTGCTTTAACAAACATTGCTTCACTTTGTGCATTAGGTGTCCACTAGAAGTGAAATAATTAGTTGAATATTTCCTAAAAATCAACATATTTTTTCATTACTAATTTATTTGTCACTCTTTTCTCAGTGTGCCCCCCTGCCCTGCATTCCCTCCCCATCAAGTCATTCCAGACCTTTGCTGCTTTGAGCAGCTACTGTAAGACCGGTTTGTTTTCAGTGTTAGTCATCCAGAGCCTTATGTAACGTTAACTTTAACCTTAACCTGAAAGTTGTGTTTGGCAGATGAGGTGTTTATTTAACTCCAGAACAAGTGAAACCGACTGCACACATGAAATTGGACCACGCAGGAGTGAGTAAAACAGAACCTGCAAGTGAAAACACATTGCAAGGAGCAATTTTTGCACACAGCAGAACAGAAACGCATCCTCAAGAGAGACTATCTATCCAATATTTGCACAAATGTGGCCCATTGAGCCACACAATGTTGACGACTCTCAGAGCCCACTCAGCAGCTCATATCTCCCTCACTCCACTTCTGATTTCTTGTTTTTGTTTGCCCATGATGCGGGACCATCCTACACGCTGGGGCTCAGCCTCTGGACAGCCCAAGCCCAATTTTAACCCTTGATTGAGGATGGCTGTATATCTAATTCTTTATTTGTATGCTAAGACTACCTTTCATATAAGTAATGTGGATTTAAAGTCTAGTTTGGGGATCTGCAACCTTTTCAACCCAGTGAGCCATTGTTGCCATCAATCAAGCTAAATAAAACTTGTTTAGAGCCGCAAATGGTACAGGACCTTTAAAAATATATATAAAAATATAAAAAAACCTATCATTTTTTATAAACATGTATCTACTAAAGAAAATTTGCTGTAATTTTTGAAGATCCACAATTTTATTTCTATTTTTAAGCTTTAAAATAGAAAAATAAACACTTATAAAAAGAGGATAGATGATTTTTTTCCCCTTATGGGATGCCAATATTTGTAGAAATTCATATGGAAAAACACAAGAACAATCTTTTACCATTTTAAGCAACTGTTGTTGACCTATTATGGATGGTCCAAAGAGCCACTTGCAGCTCCAGAGCTGCAGGTTGCAGACCCCTGGTCTAGTTCATTCCATGTTTCCCTGCTCACTGAGTGATCTCTAACCAATTCAGATACATGTTGCAACATGGATGAATTTAGGCACTTCTTTTTTAGAGTGGCCCACTATCTCGCTGCTGTTTCTTTCATCATTTTGTGCTGAGTGAGTTGTGTTGTATCAGTGCAGATAGACCAGCCAGATATCTCCTAACACAGGACAGAGAAGAGGGACTGGTCTTGGTTAATTTTTTACCAAACTGTCAGCTGTTTCTCAAAGCTAGTGTATAAAAATGGGATGCCTCTGACAAACTTTCTGCAGCAAAGAGGAGAGTAAAGGTAAGAACATCACTTTACTGTAAAATCCTCAACAAGATGGTCTTTCTTATATTTTTAGTGGATTTAATGAAGAAAAATACATTGGAAAATGAAGTTATAAAGACATGCTGGTCAAGTTTTATTCTTAAAAATTCAATTTAATTTTCAAATATTAATCTTCCTCCTGAATAGATTCTTAATGTTTCCTTTAAATTTGATAAAGACCTGTCCTGGTTTACCTTAGCTAATGTGTTTTTCCCTCGGCAGGCTCTGAAGATGCACAGTATCTTTGCTAGTAGTGCTCTAGCAGCCTTGCTGCTGGCTGTAGCCTTGGCAGATCACCACCATCATCATCACCACAGCCATGACGAAGAGATGAAATGCCACAAGCTCATCTCTCCGAATGCCGACTTTGCCTTTGGCCTCTACAAAAGTCTTAATGCCAAGGCTGCTCCTGGAAAGAACATCTGCTTCTCCTCGCTCGGCATCGCCACAGCTCTGTCCATGCTGTCCGTAGGGGCACGCACCGACACCCAAAGCCAGATATTTTCTAGCTTGGGCTACAGCAGCTTAGACCAGGCGCAGGTCAACGAAGCCTATGAGCATCTACTCCATATGCTTGGTCACAGCCAGGTGAATCAGCAGCTGGATGTTGGCAACTCAGTTTTGGTGCGCACTGGTTTCAATCCCTCGGCGGCGTACATGACTGATATTAAGAAGTATTACTCTGGTGAAACCTTCAATGTCGACTTTGCCAAACCAGAAGAGGCTGCAGCTGAGATCAACAGACACATTGCAAGTAAAACTCAAGATAAGATCAAGGATTTAGTGAAAGACTTGGACCCTGAGATGGCCATGGTGCTGATCAACTATGTCTACTTTAGAGGTAGGACACAAACCTTCTTTGGGAGGATGGACAATGCATGCAGACTGCCAAATTTTTGATGAATGTATCAAGATACTGCATTTATACATACATATATATTTATCCTATTCAAGGTGTTCCAACTGCATGCAAGAACATTCCTCAAATGTGTAAAATAAAACTACAATCTGCAATATCTTAAATGTATCGCCTCTTTGTTTTTCTACAGGACAGTGGGAGAAACCCTTTGATGGAAACTTTACAAAAAAGGGAGAATTCCAGGTGGATGAGAACACCAAAGTTGAGGTGGACATGATGAAGAAGACAGGACGCTTCGATTACTATCAGGACCTTGACAACCACACCACTGTTGTCTTGCTGCCATACAAAGGCAACACCTCCATGATGATTGTCCTGCCTGATGAAGGCAGAATGAAGGAGGTGGAGGGCTTCATCAACAAGAACTACATCAGGCACTGGCACGACTCGCTCTTCAAGAAGTAGGAGGAATTCATTTTGCATCCTGAACCTAGTGTTTATAAATCAATGCTAGGACAATTAAGAAGATCAGACGTTCACCTTGTCTTGATTAACTGATGCTTTGCTCTTCCACAGTAACGTGAATCTCTTGATGCCGAAATTCTCAATCTCTGCCAGCGCCTCTCTGGACGAAACTCTCAAAGAAATGGGAATGAAAGATGCTTTTGACGAGAAGGCAGACTTTTCTGGCATGTCCGAGGAGACCAAGCTCAAAGTCTCAAAGGTAACATGACTTCGAGGACGTTGCAAGGACCACCAAACAATCTAAACTTGACACTGATAGTTGTCTCCTGATTCCCCCGCAGGTGTCCCACCAGGCTGTGCTGAGTGTGGATGAAACAGGGACAGAGGCAGCGAGTGGCACCACCATAGAAATCATGCCCATGAGTATGCCTGAAAATGTGGAACTGAATAGACCCTTCATGTTCTTCATCATGGAGCACTCAACGAAGAGCTTCCTGTTCATGGGCAAGATCAACAACCCTACGGCCGTTTAAAGATGCCAAGAATCCCACGTTCCTGTTATTTTTTCAGACTGTTGAAGGTTTTAGTAGCTCAAGGACATTTATTCCAGTATCTGACACTGGTATCGAGGTGTGACGGAGACGTTATGAGCATCAAATACAAGATTAATAAAACATTTTTTTTCAAGTGACACAAAAGTCTAAATATGCCTGTAGGTATTACCCTTTTTTCATTTATCACATGGTTTAGTTTATAAATGTCTGTTCACATTACCGTAGATTATAACCCAATGTAAGGGTTATAGACGTAATGACCGTAACATCAATTGCTGTTGTGCAATTGCTCTTTCAATACAGTTCACCATGAAGTGAAATAAAGACTTGTCATAAAAAGCTGGAATATTTACTCTTCTTTTTTTTTTTTTTACGTGATGATCTGGGGAACTCTGTAATTTAGGATAGTTAAAATGCAAAAATGATGAGATAAAAGGCAATTGTGTTTGTCAAGAATGAATGTAAGAATGAGCACTGCAACTTCACAGCAAGAACCATTCTGTGTTTGTCTTGTTTGAGGCCATTCTGTGTAGAGTTTGGGCATGCACGGGTTCCCCTTGGGTACCCCGGCTCCTTTCAAGTATGAATACATGCAGGTATTAGGTAACTGGTATTAGGTAACCGTGAGTTCGCGTGTGCATGGTTGTTTGTCTCTGTGATGGACTGTCCAGGGAGTACTACAGCAGTCACCTGATAGAAGCAGAGATCGGCTCCTGGTTAAGAAAAGTTAAAGAAATACTAAAGACCTCATCATCACGGTCAGTGGACCATCTTGGAACTTGCAAACTATCCGTTTATCAGGTTGAGGGATCTGATTGGAAACATTAGACAAGCATTCAAATAATTGAACTGAGAATCGCACAAGTAGCATATCGATTGCTAAAAGTAAAACGTCTCTATCAGTGCAGGAAACAAAGTTAATTTTGAATTTGATAAACTTTGTTCATACAGTATAAAGTTAAGACACAAGCCTTAAAAAGTTGTGTTTTGGTAAATCAGGATAATGCATTTCTAGATGTAAAACTGTATTAAAATACTTTAAAAAGTTAAGGATTTTTTTTTTATGATTTCAGAATTAACTTAAAATGCACTATAACCTTTTCGGGTGAACTTTCTTAGACTTTTTCTAAACTTTTGAATGCAAATGTACGTTACTCAATGTTTAAATATTAATGGCACATCATACTGCTCTCCAAAAAGATTTAATTATATCATATTTGTAGTTTTGCTTTAAAAGCAAGGCAAGCTTAGTGTACAGGACAATGCAAAGGGCTTTACATAAAACATTAAAAGCATTATAGCAAGATAAAGATTACAACTACATTAAAAACAAACTTTAAAGAAAACTAAAAAGCTAAAAAAGAAAAAGATAAAATGCAAGAAATAAAAGTTACAATGTGAGGAATGACCAGATGTTTTGATAAAAGGCAGCAGATGGAAAAGTTTGTCATCTTAACTTAAAGCAGCTGATGGTTTCAGCAGACCTGCAGTTTTCTGGGAGTTTGTTCCACATGTGAGGAGCAAAAACAGGTTTAGTTCTGACACTGGGAATAAAAAGGAGACTTGACTCTGATGAGCTGAGGGATCTGGTCAGTTCATAAGCAACCAGATGATCCTGAATGTATTTTAGCCCGAAACCTTTCAGTACTTTGTAAAGTTATATGATCCTTGTTCAGTGAGGACTGGAGCAGCAGTGTTTCGGACTAACTGCAGCCGACTGATGGACTTTTTAGGGAGACCTGTAAGGACAGCGATAGCCTTGTCCAGTGGTTTTCAAACTTTTTGAACCAAGACCTCCAAAATAACATTTACCCCCCCCCCCCCCCCCCCGAGATGTATTGTGTAAAACATCCAATAGGTCATCATGTGGCCATCCTGTCAATGTGAGGCTTGAAATTGTCAGAATTTTCATAAATAAGGAGGATAAAGTAGATTTTGGTGGATTTGGTGGCACCCGAATGCTAAAATTCAGCTTTTGAGATCAGGGACAAAATGGGATTTTTAGAATAGCTCCTGTAATAACTTTGTTTCTGGACACTCAGTGATAAAATATTCTATATGTAGACTTGAAAACGATCGGAAACTTCATAAATAAGAAGGATAAATGTTTTCAAGTGGATTCGGTTCACTGCTGTGACAAGGCGCCTACATGCCCCAAATCAGCTTCTCTCACTGAGATACTGCTAAATTCAGATTTTTAAAATGGTTTTAGTAGTAACTTAGTCATTTTTGCAATAATTAAGAAGGGAATGTTTTAATTACACAAAAAATATCTCTTTGCAATAATATTTTAATATTGGTAGCTTCCAAATCCCAAATGTAGCCTCTATTTCTTCTTCTTTTCTTTTCTTTTTCTTTTTTTTTTTTTTTACAATGATCTGGGAACCCTCTGAAATTGTCATGGGACCCACATGAGGACCCCCAGTTTGGAAACCACTGGTCTAGTCCACTAAAGATAACTGCAGAAATTCTGCTGAGACATCAGTCTACCCTGTAAATTGCATTTTGGCATTTTTGTTGTCCCAATGTATTATTTTATGTCAATTTAACAAGCTTCTGGTATTTTGTTGTTATAAATTAAAGTACCTAAAACAAGTTCTTATATCGCACTGAAATGTTTCTCTTTAGGTGATTTAGTCTTATTTTGAGTGTGATGAGATATTTTGACTAAAGTTAGATTTGAGTTTTTGCAGTGAAGGTATTTGAAATGAGATTCAAAATTTCTACAGCAGATACCAAATCTTCCCAACTTTGTGAATATAAACACAGATGCCTGAAATCCAGGTGTCAGAGGTGAATTAAAAATGTTTGTGTGCATATGAAACGATTTTAACCAGAATGAACTACCTATCGGCTCTGGTCATAGAACGTCATGCAGTAGAATTAGAAGTTGTGACGGTGAACTTACACAAAGAAGATTTGCATTTGTTACATGGAGGAAGATTGTTGAACATGACCTCAGGGCTCTGGGGATGACACAAGCAATACATTATGACCCAACTGACATTTGTACCAATGACACAATATTGTCTTTTTTCCCCCTTCTCGTTAAGTATCACAGAATCAGTCTTACTGACTGTTTTCTACTTTATAAAGCCAATTAGATGTCTTTTTCCATTAAAGGGTTTGAAATGGAAATTAATTAAAATGCCAGATTTTAATTACATGCTTCCTATTTTCAACTGAGTTGAGTTCAGTTGAGTTGGCAGTTCGACTTATTCTAAGAATTATGAGATGAGCACATGTTTTAGTGAATGCGGTTGTTTACCAGGAATACGAACTTGCTTGCAGGTTTTTCCTTATACTGAGTGCTTTGCGTTGTATGAGCAAAGACAGCCAGAGATCAGGAGTTATCCCAGGACAGATTAGGGGGGGTTGGTTTTTGACAATGTTTAACTAAACTGGCAGCTGACTCTCTGACTCACTAAATATAATGATGGAGTGCCTACCAAGCTGAACCAAAGAGGACGTTAATGGTAAGCATCAGCCTCCACTTAAATATTTTGAATGTTGATTTAAGTTTAAGAAGTTCAGATTTAGGAAGTTTAGAAGAGAGCCTGTGGTGAGTTATGAGTGGTTATTTTGTGAGGGTTGAAAGCAGATAGTTGAGATCTTTTATCATCATACATAAACTTTTTCAGTATTCCAATTATAATTTTCCCCACTATTTTGTTTCTTTTTGTTCACAATGAAAATTCTTTGACTGATCCTGATTGTACACATTGGACAACTTACTTCCTCTGGCTTTTTTTTTCTTTTTTGGGCAGGAAATATTATTGGCAGACTGTCAAGATGAGTGGTTTCTTTGCTAGCTGTTTAATGACAGCCCTGCTGCTGGTTGTTACCAGCGCTGACCATGACCACCATCAACAGGACGAGCTGAATGACCACCGCCTGTCCTCTCCTAATACCGACTTTGCCTTTGCCCTCTACAAAAACCTGAAGGCCAACGCTGCCCCTGGAGACAACATCTTCTACTCACCGTTGGGCATCTCCACTGCCCTGTCCATGCTGTCAACTGGGGCCCGTGGAGAAACTCACAGTCAGCTGTTCTCCAGCTTGGGTTATAGCAGCTTCAGCCAGACGCAGATCAATGAAGCCTACGAGCATCTTTTCCGCATGCATGGACACACCAACGGGAACCAGCAGCTGGATGTTGGCAATGCCGTAGTTCTAAGCTCTGACTTCAGTCCGCAAGAGAAATTCCTACATGATGTCAGACACTATTACTTTGGTGAGATCTTGAACATAGACTTCTCTAAACCTGGTGAGGCTGCAGCTGAGATCAACACATATATTGCAAATAAAACCCAGAACAAGATCAAAGATATGGTGAAGAATTTGGACCGTGAAACAGCTATGGTGCTGGTCAACTACGTCTACTTCAAAGGTAAGCAGTTTGCAAATCTACAACTTACTGTTTGGGACTTTGGTAGGACATTAATAAACTTCTTTGCAGGACAGTGGAAGTACCCCTTTGAGAAAGAACATACCCACAAAGCAGATTTCCACATAAATAGCACCTCCAAAGTGGAAGTGGACATGATGTCAAGAACGGGGCTCTACAAAACCTACCTGGACTTAAACAGACACGCCACAGTCATCATGCTGCCCTATGAGGGCAACACCTCGATGATGATCGTACTGCCTGATGAAGGCAAGATGAAGGAGGTGGAGGGCTACATCAACAAGAGCAACATCAGGCTCTGGAGAGACTCGGCAGCTGAGATGTATGATTCACTTTTAACTTTGAATCCTCGTAAATGGTTCAAGATTAATTTTGTTAAAGAGAGACCAGTTACAAGGGCCGCAATCCTGCAGGTTTTCAATTAGTCCCCCCTTAAACACGACTGACTCAAATTAATGAGTCATTGTCCTGATCATTGGCTGTTGGATCCATTTAACTTGAGTCAAGTGCGTTTGAGCTAGCCTGGCACACCAGCCTGACCAACACCACATATGAGATAAACGGCAAGTCAGTCTGGGTTCCCTCTATTGGAAAGTGATTTCCAGAACTTGCTGCTCTGAGGGCTTTCCTCTTATGTCACTTCTATGTTTGTCTGATTGGTTCTCTCCAGTTCAGTTTGTTCCTGCTAGTCTCGCCTCATCTCGAATTGGATATCAGTCTCCAACAGACGGATCTCAGGCTGACTTGCCATGTATCTCATACATAGCGTTTGTAGACTTGTAGTTCTCAAGACTGGTCTTGGTCTCAAGACCGCTTTTTAGTGATCTAGGTCATGTCACGGTCTTGGCAGTCTTTGGTCTCGGTCTTGCAATGTCTTGGATTGGCCGAGTGGTCTTGAAAGGATTTGTAACCTATAATTTCTAGGCAGGTACTGTTTTTTTAAAAAAAATATTTCATTATACACCCCTTCAAGTACCAATCAAGTACCAAATAATAAAACCTAATTTTTTCCTAAGCAACTGAAACCAGTATGGTACTTAGGTTCTACAACTCATGGAAAATGGCAAAAAATAAAGTTTTTTCTGGTATCTGTCTTAGTTTTGAGCTGAACTAGTCTTGGTCTTGGTCTTGACACTCTGGTCTTGGTAGTGTCTTGGTCTTGGTTTATGTGTTCTTGACTACAAGTGTAGGCGTTAGTCAGGGGTACCAGGCTACATTTGAGTAAGGACACATTGAAACCCTGCAGGATTGCGGCCCTCGTAGGACCAAATTGGGGAAGGCTTATATAATTTAATCAATTAATATTTATGCCTTCATATTGGAAAATATTTTTGATTTTCATGTTTCGTTTTAATGAAACTTGTAATATTTTATTTCTCAGGTATGTGAACCTGCGCTTGCCAAAATTTTCCATTTCTTCTGATGCCACCCTCGATACCACACTGAAAGAAATGGGCATAACAAACGCTTTTGAGAATATTGCAGATTTCAGAGGCATATCTGACAAGGCCAAGATAAAAGTCTCAAAGGTAGGCAAGCCTTTTTTTTTCCCCCTAGGCCTTTTCTGACTGTTCCTTCTACAGCACATAAGATCATGAAAAAGACACTTCCATCTTATATCAGTTCAACCTCTGCCTGCCTCTTCCTTCTTCTCCTGCAGGCATCCCACAAGGCCACACTAAGCATCACTGAGATGGGAACAGAAGCTGCAGCTACAAGCATCTTTGAGTTGATATTTCTTAGCAGGCCACAATTAGTCACAATTAACAGACCCTTCTTGGTTTTCATTCTGGAGAATCCCAGTGAAAGCATCCTTTTCATGGGCAAGATCAACAACCCCATGCCATTTTAAAGGTGCACGTTACCCAAAGGAGTGTCAAGAACGTACAGTAGTGTTCACCAAAAGTGTCCAGTCAAAATCAAAACAATCGATTCCTTATCCACAAGTACAATGCCACAATTGTACTTGTGAGTGCGCTTGGATAGCTCTTCGAGAGATGGCATACAATGCAAATACAATGCAAAACATTTTGTTCATGAATCTTTTTAGTGCTTTTGTGGTTTTATTAATTTTCAAAGATAATACAGAATTTTTCCTGGAGTGTGAAAATCTTAAAGTGATTCTTTTGACCTGAATAAAAAAACAGTTTTCGCAAAAATACACAAGTGCATTGGTAGTCTGGTAACTTAACAAACGGGAAGAAACAACTAGCAGTGACTGATACAATACTGACCAACATTTGCTGCTATGGATATCCCTTTTAAATACGGTCTTGCTAAAATCAGCAATACAATACCATTAGACATTCCGCATTACATCCTTCCACAAGCAGAGGTGGGTAGTAATACACTATTACTCGGTTACATTTACTTCAGTAAACTTTTGCATGGATTGTACTTTAAATAATATTTCTAATTTATCATACTTTTACTTTTACACAAGTAAATTTATGAATAAAAAAATGCTAATTCTACTCAGTAACAATGGCTTACATTCTACTTGTCACTTTTATTTTTGATTATATATTGATGTATTAATGAATAACTTTTGTTTTGTTAGAGAGACTTCCACATGAACATCAAACGTAGCTTACAGGTGGCTATGTCAAACAGTACCACCAGTTGGATGTAGTCAGACAGTCACATAATCATTTGGCACTGGTTTTGCACGGGAGCAGCGTTGGCACACTGGAGCACACACAAACGCATGGGAAATGGATGTCAAGAACGGCTGAAACAACAGATTTGGAAGACAAGACTTGTACAGATGTTTGTCTTGTACAGATGATATATTCATAGTCATATTTTAAAGGTCAACATGCCTAAACCAAAGTTACCTCAGTTAGTTTTAAAGCAATTTTCATTTTCGTTGGGAGTGAAAGGGTAAATGAGTGAATGCAAAGTATGTAACATCCTGGTATTCACAGGACCAAAAACAAGTGAAAACAAACCCTGCATCTTACCAGTGTCTGTGGTAGAATGTAAATCTTTGTTGACTTGTTTCTCTCTGTTTTTCTTAGAAAAATCTAATCATGTCTTGCAGTTATGTTGACAGCCTCAGTGTCATGACTAGAAACGGACATGAAACATATCACCAAAACTCAAACTATCTGCATACAGCTGACTATGTCACTTAGAAAAAGAAGGCAGTTGACTGAATATGACATATTGTGATGGGAAACAGGAGTAACACAGACAGACTATTTCACAGCTAGAAGTCAAACACTGCTAATGTGTCCTTTACGAGGCTGTATTGCCAAGGTTTTCCTAAAAAAAAGACTGTGACAGCCAGAACACAATGTTTCGAAAAGAGTATTTTATTTAATGTGGGGGATTCATTTCATTCACCATTTTATTGATATTTAATTTAAAAGAACAGTAAATCTGAGAATACTTAGAAAGTACTCAGAACTATAGTTTTTTTAATGTTTTTTTTTTCTTTTACTTTACTTGAGTAAATATTTGGATGATTACTTTCTACTTCTAGTTGAGTCATATTTTTCTAAAGTAACAGTTCTTTTACTTGAGTATCAGTTTTGGCTACGTTCCCCAGCTCTGCCCAGAAGACTAGAATGGAAGTGAAAGTACTCCATTGTTGTTTGTCCATAAACAAAATAATTTATATCTGAATTTCCTAAATGCCAGGTGGAGAATAGGCAATCAAAAAATTGATTAGCTTTCAGCATGAAGAGGTTAATCTGGGATCATTTTTTCTTTTGAAACATAATGCCTTGGATTGTTGAAAAGAAAGTCCAGTAAACTATGGAGTTTATTTTGTTTTTATTAAATTCAAGGAAAAAAAAAACAATTTGCAAGGGGAAAATAATTTTGAAAGCAAAATAAATATATTGGAGGGAGCAAATTTTCACACTGATAGCAAAAACTGATTTAAGACAAAAAAAGGTTTTGAGAGGAAATATTTTGTCATAGAATAAATAAAGATAACTTGACATTTGGAAAGTGATTTCCAATGGAAAAAAACTTTCTCAAAAATATAGTTTTACTCTCAAATATTTTATTTTATTTTATTTTTTTGCAATCAGAGTGAAAACATTTTCTTTCAAAAAAGGATTTCTCTCTCAAAACTTTTCTCTTCTCTTTCTCCAAACCTAAGTCTTTGCTTTCGATTCAGGATTTTTCTCTTGATGTGAAAAATGTGTCATGTGCGGGCCTGTGTTCCTATTGGCCAATCTCAACAGAATTGACAGCTGTGTGGTGGTATTTTGCAAGTATAAGCAGCTGCAGCCACAGACCCAGAGGCGTGCTGTGAAACTAGGCGTGGTTTGTAGTGAAAATGGACGTAGTTTGCAGTGACGTGGGCTGGCGGTTGTTAGGGTTAGGGGAGGGGTAAGGGTTAGGATTTGGTTCCACTCATTCCAACGGTGGGCGTGGATTGTAGTGGTTCTGGCTGCAGCTAGGTGCTACTTGTATTTTGGGCAAGGGTGGTGGCGCCTTCGTTGTTAATATTCATGAGGAAACACCTGCTGGCCCAGACTTCCTGATACACGGCAGCACTATTTAAAATGACTCAGACTGACTGTACTGCTTTTAGAACGGTTAATAAATGCTGCATCTGCTTTGGGAAAGATGGATACACATTGCTGCATCTTTCACAATAGTTTATAAAATAAGCAACCGGGTTATAATTACCCGTGTACACTTTTAGACACTGACTCAGGTCGAGTGGCCACAAGAGTCCGACCAGCCCAGCCAAAGTATCTATGACCACAATCAGCATGTCTGCAACCGGTAATTGACTGCATCCCAGTGTTGTTTACATTAACAATGACAATGAATAATTTCGTTGACGCCCCCACTGGACCGGACCCCACACTGTCACACGTGTACTTTGTACCCAACACGTGTACTCAATTCAACATCTCTGGAGACACCTAAACATGGCTATCCACCACCATTCACCATCCAACCTGACAGAACTGGAGAGGATCTGCAAGGAAAAATGGCAGAGGATCCCCAAATCCAGATGTGAAAAACTTTTTGCATCATTCCCAAGAAGACTCATGGCTGTACTCGCTCAAAAGGTGCTTCTACTCAGTAATAAACAAAGGGCCTGAATACTTATGACCATTTGATATTTCAGTTTTTCTTGTCTGATAAATTTGCAAAAATGTCTACATTTCTGTTTTTTTTTCTGTCAAGATGGGGTGCTGAGTGTACATTAATGAGAAATAAAATTAACTTTTTTGATTTTGGCGAATGGCTCCAATGAAACAAAGTGCGAAAACTTTAAAGGGGTCGGAATACTTTCTGTACCCACTGTATGTAGAAACTGGTAGAGGTGGTGGTACTGTGCCACCACCTGTTTTAGGGGCATCTGCTTTCTTTCTGTTGGCTGAGCAGAAGTCTGTGTAAGTTTAAATAGGCTTAATTATTTAACAGAACATGATATGGATGAAAAACTTCAGGCTATGTGTGGGACAAAACAACTGCACAGTCAAACAGCCACTTCGTACAGTATTTAGGCTACTTTACAATGTAAAACATGATCAAAATGAGGCACTGTAGGCTAACTCCATGAGATTATGCCAAGGTCCTTTTAGGCTGCCTGTTTGAGCAATGTTTTTATATTTCATGTTAAACTGCTGCCACGTGCACGCGCTTCTCCCTGCGGGATTGCACCTAAATGAAATAACTTATTAGGCTACCATTCAAACAGTTTTCCCCTGGGAAACTGCAGTGGTGTTGCACTTTTTTTTGTAAAAACGTGTTCAGACTCGCCATATGAGCACATTAAGATTTCAAGTTCAAGTGGGGTGAAAAACATGTCTATTCGCTTCGCCGTTGCCATGGTGACTTGTTAAAACTGCTTCATGAAACGGACCCCAGGAGTGCATCAGTGCAGACACACACGAGCACATATGGTTCGTACCATTTTTTCATGATTTATGAAGTGAGTGAAGATCTTCACAGGCTGGTACCTTGTTACCAAAAATAGTGTGACTAAACTATGGTTCTTTTTCTAAGTCAAGTGCGTTTTGTTGTATGAGAAAAATCTGTCATGACAGAACTTAGCACAAGATAGAAAAGGCATGTTGTCATTAATATTCAATTGAGCTGTCAGCTAAAGATCTAGCAAACTGAACCTATAATAGTAGGCATTAGACATGTAAATCTGATGAATGTTGACTTAAATTCTAAGGGCTGACATTTAAGAGATAAATATCAGCTGAGAATTCTGAAAGTGAAAGAGTGATGGCAAAACACGTTTTCAAGATATATGTCTACATAAAAAATTCAAATGTAGGCAAGCACTTCAACTTTCCTCTTCGTCATTTTATGGGACATTAGGAGACATGACTGCCTTCTCCATGTGCTTGATGTTATGCAACCTGGGGGGACTTCCACCCTGGTGATTTGACCAGAATAAGTCATAATTGATGGACTATTCTTGGTTTTCATTTGGAGGACCCCACTGAAAGTATCCTCTTTATCATCTCTCTATGATGGACTGGTGGCCGGTCTACCTTATCTTTCGCCTGACATCAGCTGGGAGAAAATAAATGGATGGGATCAGAATCAGTCTCTCAGTGCCTGCTTATGATATGATTTATAAAGCCAATTGTATTTATTTTTCCACAAAGGGGCTTGAGGTAGAAACCATTGAAAATAGCAGATTCAAATGGATGAAATGGGCTTAACCGCTACTTTTGAGAATATTTCAGATTTCAGAGCCATATCTGACAAGACCACAGTGAAATTGCTTTCTTTCTTTGGTCTTTATATGGAATGTAATAAGACATGGCTGTTCCTTCTCCAACTCTGGGGCTGGATCCCGAATATCCTAACGAAGACCCTTTGATCATACTTGAATTCAACCTCTGGCTGCCTCTTCTGTTTTCCTGCAGGAATCTCACAAGGTTGTGCTGAGCATCACTGATGTTGGAACAGAAGCTGCAGCTACAAGCGTCTCAAAGTTGATGTTTTCCAGTTTGCCATGAACAGTCAAAATTAAGCCCATTTTAGTTTTTTATTGTAGAGTAGGGGTGCCCAAGTCCAGTCCTCGAGAGCTGCTATCCTGCACATTTTGGTTGCACCCCTTCTCCAACACACCTGGATCAAATAATGGCTCGTTACCAGGCCTCTGCAGAGCTGAATGACATGTGCATGATGGAGTTAGCCATTTGATTCAGGTGTGTTGGGAAGGGTACGTATGTTCTAAAAACTGCAGGATAGTAGCTCCCGAGGACCAGACTTAGGCACCGCTGAGAATCCCAAGGTGCACATAAACAAAAAGTTCAAGACTGTAGTGTTCACTCAGAGCGTCCTGTCAAAACCAAAACAACCAATTCCTCATCCATCATTCTGATGCAGTGGTGTAATGTGATGTAGTGTACTTGTTTGAATTTTGCAAGGATATTAGACTGCCAAAACCTGATGAAATATGATTTTGCTCATCAATCTTTTTCAATGTGTTTACTTTTAATTTTACATTGCCTTGTGTGAAGATGGCAGTATTTCATCACCAATATTCTTATCGACTTAATTGTTCAAATCTTAATCTTCTGAAACTTAATGGAGTGTCAGGTTTCTCTGAAGGGCTGGAAACAGTGCTTACAACCAGGGTGAGAAATGATGAAAGTCACTTATTCATTCAAATCATTCGAAACTCACAATACTTTTTGCAATAACAAATTGGTTTTATTCAAACACATAGAAGCCCCCCCAAGAAGTGCCTACTCTGCCGATAATGCAAACGTACAGTAGAAGAGGAAATTTGCTGTTTACATTGTGTTAAGAGTGCCAGAACTGCGGACAAACCGGGACAAACACAAGAGGGGTTGTCTATTGATTTAAAGCAAAGAAAAAGGAAGAATGCTCGATCTCGTCTGCCACGGCCTCCGTAGTGTTGTGAACTCGCATCAGCGCGCATTGTGGAAGAAAGATGTAGTACTGTTTAGGCTATAAAAGTATACTAAATGATATCGTATTGAGTAAATTATGGACGCTACCCACAGACTTGGATTACATTGGACAAGCAGTATGGAGGAATATTGCCAAGTTTTTGTGGACCTTTTTGTGTTGAGTGCCACTCCATTATATGACAGTCGGCCGATAAGAATTTTGTCAGAATTTTGCATGGATTTTGTCAGAATAACAACGGAAATGACGGAAATGTGCATCATTGTTTTGCCCAACTTTGACCTTTTCTTACAGTGTTGACTAAATGTGAGTGTAGCTGCCAAAACTGACCCACGTGACCACCACATGTGGCCTACAAGGAAATTGGCATAAGGAAGTCTTCCCATATTAGGATCACTTCTGGCCCACAAAATTCTTAATGTAATCCACGTCTAGGCCAACAACTGGCATCTGGTGCACATGCAGCCTACAGGAGACTTACTATTACCCACACCAGGCTGGCAACTGCCAAGTCTGGCCCACACCACACTTGCCAGTGCCGTAACTGAGCCTTAAGTGCCAAAAGTAGCCCAGATTCAGCCCAAATATGTCTGCTATCTGGGTTGTCTTTAGACCTACCTCAGCAGTCCTAATGACATGTAAAAGTGCACATGCACACAAAAAGGATCAAGATCCAAACTTGAGCCAAATTGAGTTGACTTAATGATAACACCCCCCCCCCCCCCCCCCCCCCAACATTTCTTATCTGTCATAACAATCTTGTAGTGAGTTTTCCTTGTCTACAGAAATACATTTGTTGAAGAGCTGCTTGAGTAAAGCCTATTTGTCCGCATGTTCATCTTCTACTTAAGAAAAATAAACACATTACTGTCCTTAGAAGTCAGTTCTAGCTTTAGAAAGAAAAAGTCCACACAACACATAGTTTATTAATTACAGTATATTAGCTTTTGGTATGTGTGGTGTGTGTAAAACATGATTTTAAATGCATAATTCATGGTTTAAGATCACGTACAAGTATAACTTGATAAATGATCCCAATTCAGTCATGAATTATAAATTAGTTTGGGTCTCTTCCCCAGATAGCCTGGTGTGTATTTCTCTTACAAACCCTGCAGGAGCACCATGAAGAATACACGGTGGCATAACCACTGCAGTTAAACTGTTAAGTAACACATCATTTTAGACCAGCGTTACAGCAGAGGGAGGATGTGTAACCTGATGGCCATCAGCCTCACACGACTCTTCGCCCTTTGACCTGTCAATAAAGGAGCCGCTGTAGACTGTTTTACACAATCGGTACACAGACACTTTATCTCCCTTGTTAGCGTCCACGCAAACACTGGTTTCTGCAGAAACCATGAGTAAGAGGTGTCTGAATCAGAGATGAGAGGGAGGTTCTTTAGAAAAGCTTAAACATTTCCAGTCTGCTGGACATAAACTAAGCTAAGCAGTACTGACTTCTGTAGACGTTTTCAAGTTAATGTATGTAGCTATTTTGATAACAGCCCATCTGTGTGTGGCATGGCAGTTAATTAGAAAACTTGAGATTTGTTCAAGCTGCATGATCTTTCACAGCAAACTTCTAGTTACATTACCTTGCCATAACACTACAGTGGAAGTGCAGATGTTTACGTCACACAGTCAAACAGCAGTTTGTAAAGCAGCTAGCTTGTGCTTGTGTAACAGTTTCCTCAGACATCCATTCGCTGTAATTCTTCCTGTACTCAGCTGACATTCGTTCTTCTTATCTTGACTTCAGTTAATGTGATTCATGTTTATCATTGCTGTTGCTGAACTGATAAACATTTTATGGTCTATTTGGGTGCTGCCGTGCATTTAGCTGTTGTAGCTAAAGGCTGGATTCAAGATCCACGGAAGCCGCATCCAGCCAGCATGAGCTTGCTTCTCTGCAGACAATCTGATGTGTGCAGTTCTCATGACTGGCCTCCCAGATGTTTTTCTGCTGTCCTCAATAAGATCCTGGAGAAACAACTCAACTGGGTTAACACTGGGTTAATTAGTCCCTGAGCCAAATGAATCTGTGATATTTAATTAAAGGAATAGTTCACGCTCAGAATGATTTAAAGCAGAACTCAGTAACTTCAGCTCGGGGCTCCCCCTAGTGGCGTCCTTTCACTGTCGTGTTCAACCCCCCCTTACACCCCCACAGCACACAGACGGCTTCTCTACCTGTCTTTCCTCTATTTTGATCGCTGGATATATTTCTAAGCGTTTACTAGCTTGTTGATGCTACATTGCTGCGTTGGTAGCAGCACCTCGTCTCCCTCTGCTCAAAGCAGAGTCTTGTATTTTCTGAAACGGGACGTTTTACCCGCGATTTGCGGGTAAATATGCCGTGGATTATATTTTTCACTGGTGTTGGCGAGTAGCAGGTAAGAATACGAACTTTTATTTACTTTTTGCGGACGTGACAAGTGATTATTGAGCCTGAAGCAGTGATGCTTCACCCGGCGCCCAGGCAGCGCAAGCTACGTGAATCACTCTGGTCCAGCAAAGAGTTGGTTATGAGAGCCAGGAGCCGTGTTTAGGTGGTGTGAAGCTAAAGAAATGTTTTCTTCCAATTAGCGCTGGTAGTCTGGTTCAAATCAGCGCTGGAAGCAGCTCGGTAGATAGGGGACCTGAGTACTGTACAGCGGTTTCTGTTGTCGCAAGTTCTGCTCGGGTCGGCGCAGGCAAAGTTACATAGAGCTGCTCGCAGGCCAGAGGCCCCGGCGGGAGGGGGGGGGACATTTTATCGCTCCGTAAACACTTTGTTTAGCCCCACGGGGATTCCGAAAAGCATTTATTGAGGTAAAAAAGTTACTGAGGTTCCCCTTTAACTTTATTTTCCACTTACCCTGATGGTGAGCAAGACTCTGGACCACCTTTTTAATATTTCAAATGCAGCCGGAGATCAGGGCGACTTCTCCTTTCCCCCCAATGGAGTTCGCCAGGGTCCGAGCCAAAAAGATCCATAAAAGTCCACAAAAAATTGTCAATATTCCTCCATACTGCTTGTCCCATGTAATCCAAGTGTCCTGAGTGGTTAGGGTCCAGAATTTACTTGAAACTACGCCATTTAGTATATTTTTAGAGTCTAAACAAGACTACATTGCATGCCTAGCAAGCACGCTGATGCACGTTCACAAAACTACTGATGAAACAGACGAGATCGCGCGTTCTCTTTTTCTTTCTTTCTTTCTTTTAGATCAATATCCAACCCCTCCTGTGTTTGTCCCGGTTTGTCTAGAGCTCTTGCGCTCTTAGCACAATGTGAACAGTGAATTTCTTCTTCTACACTTGCATTATCGGCAGAGTAGGCTCTGAACGCCGAGGCTTCCGTAGTTTCGTGACCGCGCATCTGCGCGCATCACCGAAGTAAACAATACTCCATTTTAGGCTCTAAAAATATACTAAATGACGTCGTTTCGAATAAATTCTGGACGCTACCCACTCAGGACACTTGGATTATATGGGACGAACAGTATGGAGGAATACTGACAATTTTTTGCGGACTTTTATGGACCTTTTTGGCTCGGACCCTGGCGTACTCCATTGGGGGGAAACGAGAAGTCGTCCTCATCTCTGGCTGCATTTGACATATTAAAAAGGTGGTCCAGAGTCTTACCCACCATCAGGGTAAGTGGAAAATAAAGTTAAATCATTCTGAGGGTGAACTATTCCTTTAAATCTGTCATCCATCTTACATCCTACCTGTACTGTGATCTTACTCCAGCCAGTAAAAGACCATCTTATTCTGACTCATGTCTTACTCTTGTTCTGTCCCTACCTCTTTTTCTTTTCCACTCTTTCTCCAATGATGTTTTATTGCATTTCTGTGCCGAATCTGCCATGGTGTGTGTTTAAACCACCTGGTGTGTTTTTATCTGTTTTCTAGCATGTGGGGACATGTGCAACCAACACTCGGCTGCAACGTCACACTGTGTCCCGGATGGAGAAGTTGCATAGTGCGGTTTCTCATCCCCGGGACACTGCTTGGCAGTGACGATTTGAGAAATGCGCATAATTAATAGTGGTGTGCCATTAAAACGAGTCAGAAATGCATATTTTTAAAGTTGAAAAGTTATTTTGTGGGTCTTTAAGGTTGGAAAGTTCCATAATGTGTCTTTAAGCTTGAACAGTTTTGGTGACAATGAAAGGTTATCTTGAAGATTGTGCAAATTATGCTAGAATCTGTCATAGGGCCAGCTGGCTCATTTTGTTGCATCTTGCCTCAACACCTCCATCACCTGTCATTGTAACGGAGAAATGACTGATATATTGGGGCTTTTCATGCTGCACATGCGTCAAAAATGCTAGCACAATTAATAAGCCCAGTAAAATCCCCATAAATATAGCCCATTAACCTTAACCACTGAACTATTTCCTGTTCTTAAATAAAGGAGAATCTCTTGGAAGTATCCTGATGATTTCAATAAATGGACAGACGTGGAATGAGTATCATCTGATTATATTTAGATAAAGAAAACTGCATATGGCTATAAATATAAATAAAATTCCACATAAATAAGTGCACAGGCATATTGTGGAAGCCAAGTCCTGCTTTGCAGTTAAGATGTGGGATGAATGGAGCTGAAGCATCTTAAAGACCCACAATGTAACTTTTCCACATTAAAAATCTGCGTTTCTGACTCGTTTTGATGGCACACCAACATTCATTATGCACATTTTTTAAATGTCACTGCCCAGCAGCGTCCCGAGGCCCAGAAACTGCACTACGTAATTTTTGCATCCAGGACACGGCCGTGACGTTGCTGCCGACTATTGGTTGCGCACTGCGTCAGCAAACGGTTATGAACCAGACATGAACACAGCAGGTGTTTTGAAAGCGCATCATGGTGGATTCGACAAAGAAACGCAAGGAAACATTACCGGAGGAAGAGGGGAAAAGAAAGAGATGAAGGGACGGAACAAGGGTCAAGATAAGACTGTTTTTTACTGGCTGGCGTGAATCACAGTGCAGGTAGGATGAAGATTTAGCTGCTGATAGGAGGTGTGTCACTGAGAAAACTGCTAAAAGTTGCATTGTGGGTCTTTAAAGCTCTAGACCTTTTTCTTCATTATTACCTTCCACTATTACCAAAATTTGAAAACGGATTCAGACCTGATCAGTAGGGTCACTGATGGATGGAACATTCTTCAGTTTTTCCATTGCTTATTCTCCACCTCTTCACCAGGCGTCAGGGAATTTAGAAGCAAATATTTTTTGACAGACCAACAATGAGGAAATACCTTCACTCTAGCCTCGGGACAGCGGGTAACAATGCAGACTGTCTTTTGGCATTTTCATCTAATTTGAAAGAGACACCTAGATGGCAGCAAATGTTGCTCCACTCTGTATCAGGACTAAAAAAAGTCAGCCATATCAGTTGTTATTGTCATTTTTACATTTTGGAAACCATGGATACGTCTAATCACAGAGGCTTGCAACAAAGGTACGACATGAAAACAGCTGCAATCAGAAAATAAAGCTGTCAGAGAAATTACCTGCCCTAATTGCACAATGACTCCTTCACGCAAATGTCTTGCTGGAACGATGATTAGTTAATCAGATGGTTTATGCTTTTTTCAGAAGTGTAGGTGTTAAATGTAATCATGACTCTGTTAAATGTCTTTTCACATATCTAAATTTTGTGCAGCAACACGCTTTGAAAAGTTCTATTTAATCGCAAAACGTAATTAGCAGCCCAGTGATATGGGCCAAGTCAAATCTGCATCCCTCGCTCTACAAAACTTCACAAATTCAACACTCTTCCCGAGCCTCTGCACAAAGATGCGTTCATTAGTGTTGAGCTCCATGACTCTTCTCCCGTTGAACATCTCTCAGATCTCCCTGCTCGGGTTGCGATTCCTGCTTGCAGAAGATCAAATGCACGCTACGCATGCAGATCAGGAAATGATGTGACACAGTGAAGTGGGCATCTATAATGCATCCCCCTTCGCTTTTAGGATATGTGTGAGTCTAACGCCAGTCATTTAAGTCTGCTTTTCTCAAGCAGCGGATCTCTCTGTAGGAAAGTGACGGGAGGAGAACAGGCAGAGACTGACTGGTAGACTGGGGCAGGGCAAGATATGAGAAACATGAACTGATGAGATAACTGGCTGTTCTCAGGTTTTGTCATCTCTCTTTATACATTCTAGCTTTCAACACACACGACAGTCAGAGCAGATGCTGCTGTGATCTAAAGAAAAAATTAACAACTTAATAAATTCTGTTTGTTCTCTACCATATGGTGTGATCACACAAGTCTTTTTTTCTGGAATAAATATGGAGAGGCTTACTTTGTTTTACATATATTTTATTATTTTGTTGTCATCCAAAGTTATTAGCAACTTAGGTGGAGATTAAAGTGGGTTAATAGCCCATTAATTGATCAGCTGTGCCATTAATTCAAGCTGTCATCATCAGTTTAATTAGATAATTAAATTTTTCTAAATGTTGGCAACTGTAATATATATATATTTTTTAATGATTCAAGCTCCATATTTGATAAAAAATAGAACAAAGACAACAATGAGATGTTAAAACTCATGAATATGATTTCATTTTAAATACTTTGTTTGAATTTGATGCCTGTTTGGAAAGAGTGGTAAAAAGTGACAAAAGATTGGGAAGGTTATGCAACATTATGACTGACTGAACACGGGTGGGAAAAAGACATGAATAACACATACTGATGGAATATCACAGATTTGTGTCGCTGCTCATCCATTCAACACATGGATGACAGTCTGAACAGACAATGATGACGATGATAAAGAAACACAATCCTCTCAATGAATTCTCTTTGTTCACGTGTAAACGTCACAGAACTGTCCAAACTTTTAAACTTTTGTTTTGAGACACGATATGAATCTCCCATTTAGTTTCTTTCATGTAATTTTCCTTTATTTTTCACTTGTTTGATATTTTTTATTATCTCACTGTCACTTTCAACTAAATCAAGTGTCTGGTTTGTTTTTAGATCTAAAGTTGCCACACCATGATAGCGGTGCATAACCTGGCAAAGTTAGCGGCAAATGAAGTAGCCTATTTAGTAACATTTAGCAAGGCCATAAAGTTGTTGAGACAGAAAAATTAGAGCACTGATAATTCTTTAGCTAGAAAGCACCACAGTTTTAAATAAATGATAATATGCCCCTATATTCTCTTGATGTGTGAGCTAACATTTTAGCTAAACAAGGAGCTAACCAACCATGACAATGCTGTGTCAATAACTTTGCCTGACTTCATACTGTAGATTCACTGGAAGTTTAAGGATTATGAATCTTTCCTGGAGGGGTTACGGTTAGTTTTACATTTATGTATTATTGTTATTTTGTATATTTGTTATATTGTTAAAAAAAAAAAAAAAAAAGAGAGAGAGAGAGAGAGAGAGAGAGAGAGAGAGAGAGAGAGAGAGACTATTACACCATGGAATTTCCCTTCTGGGATAAATAAAGTATGTTTCATTTCATTTTCATGTCATCAAAACATTCAGAGAATCAGAAGGAATTTTTGTATTCATGGAAGAAAGCCAAAGGTCAATGCTACATGCTCGTGATCTTAGGACAGTCATGGACCACTGGATTAAACACAGGAACTACTTTTGTACACGTGTTGCCGCCATTAGATTGGAATAAATATCAGTTTTTGAGATATAGGCACATTATTAGGCACACCCTGCCAGTTCTGGGTTAGACCCGTTTTGCCTTCAGAACTGCCTTTATCGTTCGTGGCATAGATTCAACAAGGTACTGCAAACATTCCTCAGAGATTTTACTCCATATTGACATGACAGCATCACACAGTTGCTTCAGATTTGTCGGCTGCACATCCGTGATGAGAACCTCCTGTTCCACCACATCCCAAAGGTGCTATATTGGATTGAGATCTGGTGACTGTGGAGGTCATTTGAGTACAATGAACTCTTTGTCATGTTAAAAAAAACAGTTTTAGATGATTAACACTTTATGACATGCCACGTTATCCTGCTGGAAGTAGCATCAGAAGATGCCCCACTGTGGTCATAAAGGGATGGACATGGTCAGCAACAATATTCAGGTAGGCTGTGGTGGTTAAACCATGCTTGTGGTACTAAGGGGCCCAAAGTGTAAGAAGAAAATCTCTCCCACACCATTACACCACCACCACCAACCTGAACCGTTGATACAAGGCAGGATGGATCCATGCTTTTATGTTGACACCAAATTCTGAGCCTACCATCCGAATTTTGTAGTAGAAATCAAGACTCATCAGAAAAGGCAACATTTCTCCATCTTCTATTGTCCAATGTTGGTGAGTCTGTGTGAATTGTAGCCACAGTTTCATGTTCTTAGCTGACAGGAGCGGCACCCGGTGTGGTTTTCTGCTGCTGTAGCCCATCTGCTTCCAGGTTAGATGTAACAAGTGGTTATTTGAATTACTGTTGCCTTTCTATCAGCTCTGGCCAATCTCCTTTGACCTCTAGCATTAACAAGGCGTTTGTGCCCACAGAACTGCTGCTCACTGGATATCTTCTCTTTTTTGGACCATTCTCTGTAAACCCCAGAGATGGTTGTGCAGGAAAATCCCAGTAGATCAGCAGTTTCTGAAATACTCAGACCAGCCCGTCTGGCACCAACAACCATGCCACATTCAAAGTCACTTAAATCACCTTTTCCCCATTCTGATGCTCGGTTTGAACTGCAGCAGATCATCTTGACCATGTCTACATGTCTAAATGCAGTGAGTTGCTGCCATGTGATTGGCTGATTAGAAATTTGCGTTAACGAGCAGTTGGACAGGTGTACCTAATAAAGTGGCTGGTGTGTGTATGTATGTATGCCTCTTGCCTGATAGTAGCTGGGATAGGCTCCAGCAACCCCCGCGACCCTGAACTGGATAAGCGGTACAGAAAATGACTGACTGACTCTGTATATATATATATATATATATATATATATATATATATATATATATATATACTGTGTATGGATATATATATATATATATATATATATAAATAGATACACTGTATATGATAGTTACATATTTGAAACAACAAGCCTATACGTCTTAGAAGACATCTCCTGGCACACACATAACTGTTTTGGTGGCTCATCTCATAAGTTACAGGGAAGAAAAGTGATTTATTACCATATAATCATATATAACCAGAAACTGCACGGAGCAATGAGAGGAAGGACTGTACTTGGCTTGTCTGGGAAATGTTTCTCATGAATTTCCCAAATGTTACAGAAACATGGATGAAGGAACAGTAGCCCAGTTTAGATGTCTGGCAACAGCAGAGGAAGGAAAACTTCCAGAACTGGCACTGCCTGCTAAAATCTTTATGACTTTCTTCTTTCTTTGTACTTTTATTGATAGATTTATAACATTTCCTAAAAAAATTGAATAAATAAATAAAAAGAAAAAATGGGACACCGTAAAATGGAAAGTTAATAAACTAATATTTATTCACAATGGAGCACAGAAAACAAATTAAATGTCGAAAAGAAGTTATTTTACTACTCTATAGAAATATTTGCTCATGTGGTGGCACGTTGTTTAACTAGTTTAGTGGGCAGAAGTTGTAAGTCAAGCCTGGTTCAGGTCAAGGCCTGGGGGGGGGGGGGGGGGGGGGCTCATGCAATCCCCTCTCAGCTCACTACCATGTCCTCCCAGCTCTGTCAATAAACGCCAATAAAGCCTTAAAATATGAATTTCTATCAAGTTTGATGGCAGCAACTTGTTTTTAAAAGGTTCAAATGAAAAAAACTGAAGGCTATAAACATAAACATGTTTCTGCTAATTATGTTAACTGGCAACAGATCAATAACATTACCAGGTATAAAAAAGAGCCCCTCAAAGAAGAAGAGTCTCACCTCAGAAAATACTAGCAGACATTCAGCAATGCGCAAAAAACTACATCTACAAATAAGGACAATTGCAGAAAAGTACTTGACGTAACAGCAAAAATTCTAAATTTCCCATCATATCCAGTACATACTGTAATTTTATCAAATGATTCACAGAGAGACGTTTCTGTTAACGGTGTGCACGAACAAGAGTCAGTATGGATTTTCAAACCAATCACACTGAATTTAAAACAGACATGATTCTAACAAGGATAAGTCAGAATATATCAGTGATTTGAAGAGTTTAATACAGGGTAAAGCTGAAAGCAGAAAGCCATATGTGAACATGATCCATAAACATGCTGTCTTCTCTGGACCGCAGTTCAGAAAGGTCTGAGGTAAAGTGGAAAACTATTCTGTGGTCCAGTGAATCAAAATCTTAAATTCTTTCTTGAACTTGTGAACAGGATATTCTTTGGAGCGAAGATGAGAAAAAAAAACAAACAAAAAAAACTTCAGGAGTCTTCAAGCCTGTATGTCTGATGGTGCGGGGGTGAATTAGTGCTGATGGAGCTGGCTACGAACACAGCAAAAGCATTATCATCACTGTAAGGCATCCAAAGTTTGTCTTTTTCAAGGAAGCCCTTAAATTTTAAATGTGTTCTAAGAAACAATGACTTGTAAGAGTACTTTATAGCATATTTAGTTCACTAGAAGATGCCCCAGTAGTAATGCAAACACTTGCACACTGCCAAATAACTTCAGCTTGACTTCAGGCAGGAAGCATCATTATGAAATTAACATTAGCCACTGAAGAGGTGATGATTTTGCAATCAATGGCCCAGAAATTATAGGTTGAACAATAATAATTATGCCTTGTAAATGAACAGGTCATTATTCCTTATCCATTCAGCTATTCAAACTATTCCCTTACTTTTTAATCCTTGGGGCCCGCAATCACTTTGACAAATGGATTCTTAGAAGTGCTGATTAACTACAGATAAACCATTTTGTGGTAGCTTTCCACATGTTTTGCTTTCTGTAAATTCATTAAATACATCAAAGGACATTTTTCCTTATTATTTGTGGCGATGTAAGACAAGTAAGGTAAATGTGGCAAATGCAGGGACTGACCTGCCCTCCTCCGCCTGTGATTGGCTAACCCTAACTCTAATTGATTATCAATTCCCTGGTCTGGAGCTAACCAACCATCCAATGAAGGTGACAAGCACCAGTGAGTCAGAGACAGAGGGGAGAGGGTTATGCTTTCAGCATCAGGGGGGAAAAGGAATTCCAACTTAGTCTTGATTAGAGGTTTGAGCTACAGAGGTGTAAATGTGCAGATTTGTACTTGATTATTCAGTATAGGAGATTTTATTGACGTGAAGAGACAGTAACAGAGCATGTACCCTCCTGATGATACATATTCCCCAGTAGGTGGCACTGTTGTGTCACAGGAACCGAGCATGGCTCCTTTGCACCTTGCTATTGTTCACTTAATGCTCCTCTCATCCGAGTTTGTAATTTAGACCAAAATTAAAGCGCAGCCGCTCCTCCATTCATCGGTCTACTTTACACATCAAAGTCAAACGAGTTGAATGCTTGGAAGGTCATGGAAAGGCTCACTCCCCTATCATCCATTCTCATCTGTGTGCTATCAGTGCCACTCTCAGCCAGGCAAAACACATTAGAAAGGGGGAGTCCACCCCCAAAAAGGGGGGATTATTTAATTTTTTCCCCCAGTTTGGCCAGGGTAAACAAGAATTGAAGCCTTAATCTGCCTGTGTGGTGGGAAAATTGTCAGCTTCAATCACAGGTTAGAATTTAACTGTTTTCTAACAGCGATGGTACTTTTTTGTTTTCAAAGCAATAGAAATGTAATTCAATATCATTGTTTAAAATTCTGTTTAAAGATGTATTTCTCATTGTAAGGCAGCACATGGATACAGGCTAAAATACCGCTGCACATCGGGGTTTGCATTGTAATCAGCCAGGAGGACATTGATACATCAAGAGCAAAGCCTGGTGCTTTCCTAATACACGAGAGTCAATGATAAACCCCTCTGAGTGCACAACGCACTGCAGCGTGGCATCCACTTAACATACCGAACGAGTGGGCATAACCTTGTTAAATGTGCATCAAAGCCAGCGAAGAAGTCGGGTTGACAGAAGGAGGCTGTTCCTGCATCAAAGACAAACAATAAGGAAACTGATCATGTTTATTGTTTACGCCTGCCTCTCCGCACAAAACAGAGACGTGCACAGAGGAATCTTTCATGTGGAGGCCTCTGTGGCAGCCGGGATAAACTCACAACTGTTGACAGCGTTTCCATGCGCAGCACATTTGACTGTGATGTCTTATTACTGTAAGTCACGCTGACAGTCCAAAGCACATCACTCACTCGCGATGCTGACCCACGTGTCTGCGTGTTCTGTGTGGAAAGCCATCCTGAGCGGCGGTGGCTGCCTTATTGGTCACGTTTCAACATGCTGTTTGACGCTGTGACCCTAAAATCTAAGTCTTGTCTTTGCTGTTGACAAATGGGATCAGACGTTGCGAGTTTCAGCAGAGAACCCGCTGAGTTGGAGGACCGACTGACTGCGTCTCACTTTGTACTGTATCAGTCCAGGTCAGTGGTAAGACAGCAGCTGCCTGTCATTATAATTCTCCTGTCATGTCGCATCAACCCTACAGAATTTTGATGCGTGTATTCGCTGGGTTTATTTTTTTTTTACACCTGCAGCTTGGAGGTGCGTGGCTGATCCATCACATTTAATGTGTGGTGAAATAGCTGCTGGCTTGTGAGAGACATACATGCACACAGTAGCTATATGTGTAAACATACCACTCCACCACCCACGGCACATCTGACTGAGGCAATCAGTAAGGAACTGGCAGCATCATGTACGTTAAGACAGATGTATATAATTACTGGACGTAGCTTCCGGTCTTTTGAAAGAGAAAGTGAAGCGTTGGGGTGTCTTCCGTTGATTTGCGTGTCACGTACGTCGTCCTCCAGAAAATTGGGAGGGGCGGGGGAAATGATTGAAGTGACGTATGTGGGTACGTAACTGAGCTAACACGAATAGAGGAGTAACAAAGATAGGTTAAGCGGATGGTTAAGGTAAGACATGTTAGACTTGAATTCGTGACTAAACACCG
The DNA here is from genome assembly GCA_023101725.1 of Atherinomorus stipes. Lineage (NCBI taxonomy): Eukaryota > Metazoa > Chordata > Actinopteri > Atheriniformes > Atherinidae > Atherinomorus > Atherinomorus stipes. The sequence goes on from JALJCO010003180.1 coordinate 842,944, forward strand.
CCGTTGTGGACTCTGTAAAAATGAGATTATTAAGAGAAAGAAGGAGTAACTAGAGCCCGGTCGGAGGCGGAGCTTCCGGTCTGTCATAAGGACACGCCTTAATTATGTGTAATTTGAAGAATAAATAATTCTAAACGAATGAGTTATAAAAAAATTCACCTACAGTTGACATGAAGGTAAACTTGACCTAATAAACCTAAAATGATTTTTGAACCAGGCTGTAAACCTGTTTATTTCTGCTGTGAAGTTGGCGTTTTAACATGGGAGTCTATGGGGATTTGCTCGCTCTTGGAGCCAGCTCCTAGCGGATGAAGGGAATATTACACTATTTCCAACAAGCTAGCGAGCTTCACTGTTCTGAGGCGGAGTTTGCCCCTTGGTTAAGACGCGCTGCAGGTGTTGACATTAGCAGCTAAAATAAGCCTCCCATCCTCGGAGTGTTTTCACGTGCATCCATGTGACTCACGAGCTGAGACTTTCCACTTAGATTAGAGTACACTTTCGAGAAATGTCAAACGGTAGCACATTAGGAGCACAGAGGGAACACAATGAGATAAAATCTGCCATCAAAGTTAAAATTCATGTGAAAAAACAAACCAGCAAGACTTACTGGAAAAAGTGGAAATGCTGGGGGAAAAATATAGAAAATAACAATTAAGAAAAAAATATACAGCAACTTTGCTCTATATGTATAATTTTGTGCTCTTGATATTTTCTTAAGAAATATACAATAGGATTAAAAGCAACTTCTCCAGTGCAAAAAACACGGTATATTACTACAGTATGTATGCACTCATATATCTTTGAAAATAAATACAAAGACTAAAATTTTACCTTTGCATGATTAATAAATGAGTATCAAGCTCGGAGAGCGCAGACCTCCGCCAAGCAACTCATGTCGCCCTCATTATTGTGACTTACAACAAAAACTTACTCCTGCATTCATTTAATCTCCATCATTGGATTCCTTGACCATAAAAACACACCAGTAGCATCTGGAATCCTGCTTGTATCACTATTATTTTAATAGTTATTTCCCAAAATTGATGTTTCCATAATCACGGTTTTCCTCTGGATCTAGCTCAGTTGCTATTGAAGATGAGTCAGTTCCAATGACATGCTCCTGATTCAGCAGAGTCTTGGCTACAATTTGGTGTTGGTTGCATGTCTGTGTCTTCATTTCTTACCTTTCAGCATTGAAAATTCCAACGACTCCCTTATTTTTGTTTGTTCTGGATCGTTGTATCTGGAATTTTCTCTGGATCCGGATCAACTTTGAAAATATTATAGAACTCATTGAGATCCTTTCTTGTAATTTTTTTTTACCAAACACTCGGGCCATTTTTACGGAGTTATGTGCAAAAATTCCAAAATTTGGCCAATCTCACAATGATAAAGAATCCTTCAAAAATTCCTGGATCCAGCAGGAGATCCGGATCACCACCAAAATTTAATGGGTTCGTCTTTGGGCTGAGGCACACGGCTGGTGAAAATTTCAGGTCAATCCGTCCAGAACTTTTTCCGTAAAGTTGCTGACAGACAGACAAACAAACCAACGCTACCAAAAACAAAACCTCCTTGGCGGAGATAACAACATTTTTCATCACTTCAGAGCACATTTGCATTAATATTCTCATTCGAGGGATTGATTACTTATCGCCTTACTATATTAACTGTTCCAGCAATTGTCTGATTATTTATTGACGATAATCAGATAATCTAGCTGCATGGCGTGCTGGTTAGCACCCTGGCCTCACAACTATAAGTTGCTGGTTCAAGCCTTGACTGGGGAGGGGTTTGAACAGTGGCCTCTCTGTGTGGAGTTTGCATGTTCTCCCCGTGAATGCATAGGCTCTCACTTGGGTCTCTGGCTTCCTCCCACCATCAAAGACATATGTTCGGTAAGCAGGTCTCCCCTGCAAAAGAGACTGTGTGTCTCAATGGGACTTACCTGTATGCAGGTTAAATAAATACATTTAAAGAAGATTAGTTGGCTATTTTTTTATTAATATTAATGGGCGGATTACTGACTGTATAAATGTAATTTTCTTTGCCATTTCTAATATTATGCAAAGAAACTAACTTGACATATGGACGTGAATATTAATAGAAATATGTTCCGGGTTTTCTGACTGAAACGTGTAGTTTGTGGTTTGTATTATTCATGAATAAATAACACAATCCTCTGCAAAAGTTTAATAGGATATTGATGCATTTTAGATAAAGGGTTATGAAAAGGCAATTAAATGTCAGCCGATGCAACAAAGATTGAAATATATCTTAAGTAATAAATATACTTATGGTAAATATATTTATACTGACATTTTTTAAACCGTGGTCCATTTTGTAGACACACTCCATCCTGTTCACTGTGGCTGGAGCCCAATCTTGTGCACCATGTACAAACTGTACACCACAAACAAACTGCCAGTTTATCACAGGGCTAAAGCTGGGACCCTAATTACTGACACCTACAGTCAATACCTGAAAAAGTCCAAATACTACTGGGTACTTGTTGTGTACAAATATGATGCAGTTAATAAATCCAACAGAAAATCGTTAAAACTCCAAAGAGATCTGGTCTGAAAAAAGAAAAATTGGCATGGGGGAAAAAAAGTTACTTTGGAGCTGGGATGGAGACTATGGAAAGTCAGGAGTGCCAAAAATGAAATAAAATAAAATAACAAAAAATCTGTAAAAGTGTAAATAAAGATGTACAGTATAATGAAGAATAAATGAAGGAATAAATGTAGAAAAAGGAATAAACTAAAATAGATAATAAATAAGGTAATATTTTCAAATATGTTTTAAATACATTTATATATTTTCAATTTAGCTTTTGTTCGTTCTATTTATGTTTTTAATGCTTATGTTATTTCTCAAAAGCTGCTGTCACTGTTTCTGTTTGGCTTTACTTTTTTCAGATTCTGGTGATGCTGATATATATATCTTTTATTACCTTTATGTTTCCCTTTTCCAAAATGTTTTGTAATTTTCTGACATTGTGCACCCCCCCCCCCCCCCCCCCAAACAACAACCATAAAAACCCAAAACAAAACAACAAATAACAGAACACAAAAAAACAAACAAGCCCTGATAATCTAGTGGAGCTAACCTCAGGGATAACAGTGCCCTGCAGGTTTTAGATGTTTCTCTGTCTCCACACACCTGACTCCAATGAATTAGTCATGGTGCTGATGTTGATAACAAATTATTCGAACCATTTGATTTGAATTTGGTATTTTGGAGCAAAGAAACATTTAAAACCTACAGAAAGTAGCTTTTGAGGTCCAGACTTTGACATCCCCGTTTCAGGCTAAAAGCCCATTCACACCCTATGGTAAATATGGATATGGACACTTTCATCTGTATCCTGAGGTCGTTTCATCCGTCAGTATGTCCGTTGTGAGAGAGCCTACAAATCTGGAGTGCTCCGGACAAAACGGCGCAATACCACCGGTAATCGCGGCAGCAGTATAGAGTCAGAGTTTACCTATTCGTGAAAATCAACGAAGAAAAGTAGGAAGAGCGAATTTAAAATGTCAAAAGTTTAGATTACTTTGACCAGTTTGAAGTGGGCGGACATTTCACCGCCATATACACTTATTTTTTTCTGCCTTTTCTGAAGTAGCTGCAGCAAAACTATATCCTCTACTGGCGCCATGTTCGCGACTGTCAATGAAGGTAACTTTCAACCCAACACTGCCCCCTAGAGGGTGTACGGAACAACATTCGTAACAACGCTGAAACTGGACGGAGGTATTTAGGCCAATAGCGGAGACAACGTTTGGTACGGATGGGCCGATCTGTCCGTATCCGGAGTTATGAAGCTACCGTAAGGCAAGTGCTATATGAATTCATAATGAGCAACTACAAAAACAAAGGTAAAAAAAAAAATTGATGACAGTTAACAAAAATTTAACCATTAATTTATTCTTTTCTTTATTTTTCCTGATATTTCCACATTTTCTTACATCTCATTCATCATTTTATTAAGCCCTGAATACAACTGATTCTTTTTTGTCATGCTTTTACAGATTTATTATACGTTCTTGCAATTGTATTATTCCTTATAACCATACTATTACTACTACTACTACTACTACTTAGATTATTATTCCTTCTTGCGTCTTTGTCCTATGTAAATTCAAATCCAGGCCTGTTTCTGTTTAGAAACCAGTATGGTGAGCTTTGGTCTCCATAATATTATCCATCACAGTGGCGTGAGATGTATCCACAGGTGATATACTGTAACTGGAAAAGACTTTCACCCTGAGGCACTTCACGACGAGTCAGGGCTGTAAAAGGTTTGTCTCTCCACTGTGTGGAAGAGGATTCAGCACACTGAACCCACAATAGCTCAGATGTGACTTGATAATTCAACTGAAATGCAGAAAAATTCAAACAAGTTTATTTCATCACCAGTAAAACGGCTTTAGGGGAAGATAAAACTTCACATGTTGTCCTTCACCTCTCACCTTTCTGTCCTCACCTGAGCCCGATCTTATTCTTTTTTTTTTTTTTGCATTGACGGTGAAAACATAATACGAGCAGAGAGCTTTGAAAGAAGCTGCAACCTTGCCCCGACACGGTTCCTCCCAAGAGGCGGTGACATGATGAATAGACAAAAACGATCTTGTTCCCAGGGCTTAGAGTGGACTATAATCAAGATGAATGTTTGTTTTTGATTGCTCACCGCTGTCGAGAACTCGGAGACATTGCTGGGTTTTTGACAGCAGTGGAAATGTTGGTCGAGACAGAGTGACATAAAGAAGGAGAGAGAGAGAATCAATGGATCATCTATTACATCCAGTGCTTAATGAAAAGGCTGTAGATGAATAGAGTGCTGCCAAAAGGAAGTCTTCAGAGGCCTTTTCTGTCTTTAGCTTGATGTCATGATCAGTTTAATACTCGGCTGCTTGTCTCTCGCTATTGACCCACTACTTAATGGCTTTCTTTACCCAAGCATCATTCAAACTGTACTTTTTTTGCAGGTTTCTGGCCTTCAATTTATTTGACACCACTCTCTTTTTAACTTATAAAAGTATCTATTTATTCATTTATCCATGTTTTCCATTAAATGGACCTTTAAACTGGTTCAATTCTGTCTAATCTTATGTCTTAAACAGACAAATAGTAGCATGGTTTTATCCTGTTCTTATAAAACTCACACTTAATAGGTCCAGAACTGCAGAAACATCCAGTTATGGAGCAGATTTAAAAGGCATGTTCAGCACAAGTGACACTCGAACTCCTGTTTCAAATTAATGAGGCGCAATCATGTAATTCAGTTTCCAGTTCTCCTTAATCCATCCTTCCCTCATTCGTCTTATCGTCCATTAGCAACCCACCAGAGCAAATGTAGTTGTGTGTATAGTCTTAACCTTTCTGAAACCTAAATATACATACAAGTTCAGGCATCTGGCATCTTTACAGTGTAATCTGATGGAACGATTGTTATTATCTAACATGTCCCATATTAAATAGTTTTTTTTTTTATGACATATTGCATCTTAGGCAGATGGACTGCAGCAGTAGAAGACTACATGAGTGTGACCCCTGTCAGCCAAGAACAGGAAACTGAGGCTTCAATTCACACAGACTCACCATAGCTGGACAACAGAGGACTCCATTTTAGCTGTCACATTTCTTTCTTTCTTTCTTTCTTACATTAAGGGCGCATTCACAAAACGTTTTTTATTTGAATCAGAGTCTGTTTGCCCTGAAAGTCTGCTTAGTTTTGGGGAGTTGTAAATGCTGAACGGACTGTGATCCGGAACAAACAAGCGGACTCGGTCCGCCTACAAACACAGTTGTCAGTCTGATTCAAGTGGACCAAATACAGAAGTGGACTACAGAATTGCATTGGCAATGTGGGTAAAACGCTACGACAACAAACACGTGTGGGACTGCAGTACTTTAAAAAATGGCTCGTGGTCAGACGTGGAGTGACAAGGAAGTAAAAGCTTTAATCCGTATTTGGTCTGATAAGTATATCCCAGCTCCTCGTAAGTACGCACAAAAATAATGTTGTTGTGTGGAGGAAACAGAAGTTGTGAGAACCCTCTTGTTCGTTGTATGTCTTGTCCTCACTTTCGTCCCGACGTGGCATGGTTTAACCACCACTGCCTGCACGAGTATTGTTGCTGACCATGTCCATCCCTTTATAACCAAATGTAGCATCACTGTTGCCAACTCTTCAGGGAGAGAAGTTGCTATTGGCTGGCCCAAAAGTCGCCTATAGTTGCTAAATGACGTCACCGCACCGGACAAACAATTTTGTGCACGCACACTTCCATTTACTAGCATCACATGCATTGTTTGACATCCTTCAGTGCTAATTTACAGGGGTACTGAAGGGGTGACACACGCATTTGAGTCATGGTGCAAAGAAGACCCAGTTGTGCCACAAGGCATCATGGGAAATAATCTGGATAAGGAGGAGTGATTATCTCACCTGCAAAAGGACAGCGTGAACAGTGAGTGAGTGCCGGGAAACAGGGAGGGAGGGGCCAACGGCAGGCAGCACCTGATGAACAGGTGGAGTGCGATATAAACTTTATCTGTCTCCATGAACATCAGAAAAAGTTGCTAGTCACTCTTTTGAAAATAAGTCACTAGAAGGGTCTGAAAAGTCGCTAAATATAGCAACAAAGTCGCTAAGTTGGCAACAATGTGTAGCATCCCCTGATGCTACTTCCAGCAGGATAATGCACCATGTCACAAAGCTCACATCATCTCCAACTGCTTTCTGGAACATGATGATGAGTTCACTGTACTCAAACGGCCACCACAGTCACCAGATCTCAGTCCAACAGAGCAGCTTAGGGATGTGGTGGAACGGGAGGTTCTCATCATGGATGCAGCAACTGTGATGCTATCATGTCAATATGGAGCAAAATCTATAAGGAATGTTTCCAACACCTTGGTGAATCAATGCCTACAAAATATAAGGAGTTTTCACTTTTTATTAGCAAAGAGAATATAATAAATTAGGTGATCAATGTACCATTATTTGTCCCTCGAGAGGAAATTCCAACCAATTTAATAAATGAATGTATTTTATTGCAAGGTATACAAAATTCAAACACCCTAAAGTTTAAGCATGCAGCTTTTTGGTGACAGTTGTTTTGCAGATCATTTTCCCACATGCCAAATACATAAAAAAACTGTTTTTTCTAAGATTTCAAGTAGACAAAGTTTATTGGCCTGTAAAGATCTATAACACGAGGTCCTAGTTGACCTTTGGGATGAATCAATATTGGTCCCAATCCAGCCCTTGCTGTGAAATTCCTGCATGCAGGCTGCAAACTCCAGCTGATAGCCAGAACGGTAACGCTTGATTCAGTTTAGAGTTCTCCTGTGGGTAAGCTATACACATAAGGGCTGATTTGGTGCAGTATATGAATACATATGTCTATTACCTGCAGCGTGCGCTCATAAATCAGTCATGTTGTGGCTTCACTGGATCTCTGATGTTGTCTCTGGGGGACAGCGGAGTGGAGCGACGCTGCGACGTGTCCTTGTTAAAGTGCTCTCTGCGGTTTATGTGTCCGCCGGCACTGTGAACCGTGGCCCAGGGATTTACAACGCCTCATTACTGAGCCATCATAAAACCCTCATGTTTGCAAATGTTAATGTCGGTGATTTATATTTAAATGTCATCTATATGTCGCAGTTAAAAGGAGCGTTAATGAAGGAGGGACAACGTGGAGGAAAACGGTGAACAAACGGAGAATCAGATGAGAACATTGCAAAGGAATGAAAATGTACTTTGATGTCTTTCACTCCTCCACCTTATTATTCTTTGCTTTATGCTCAGCAGTTTATCATGAGGGTTGCGTGTCCCATGTGACATCATTCAGTTAAACCTGGATACCTGTCCTATAACTGCAAACACAACCACCACTTTCCTTTGTGTCGGTTCTCGGGTGCTGCTGCTGATTCCTTCTCATGCTCATTAATAATCTGATGTACAGAACTGAGCAAAAGTGCGCACACATCCCACTTTAGATCACATCTCACAGGTATGCTGATAATATCTGTCAGTGACAGAGATAGAAAAAGAAAAAGGGCCCCTCCCCCCGGTCCTCTCCTCCGGAGGTGACACACTTCCACATCAAAGCTGAGATGTAGCTTATTAGTGTGGCTGAGTGAGACCGGTGGCGCGGTTCGAACGCGCTCGCTCACTTTCAATTACATTTCTGAAGATAAAGTCATATTTATATCTTGAATAAATGTGATTCATCAAAGCAAACAAAGCAGAGCACACTCACCCTCCTCTCCCTCTGTGGTTAGGAATGAGTTTGAGCACCTGATTTAAGCCAAACGGCTTAATTTCATTGCTGCAGATTTCAATGCAACTCATATCCAGTTGCACTGGGAGAATCACTCCATGCAAGTAAGACCTCAGTCATAATGATGCGATTTTTGATAGTTTCCATGACGAAGCCAAGGTTGCTGAAAGTTTGGACCTGATAGTCCAGATAAGAATGGAAACATATCTGTGGCTAAAAACAAGTTGATTTCCTGGAGGAGAGGAGGTAATTTGTTCCAGATCCTTGGTATGAGATGTCATGTCAACTATTTCATCAAGCACACAACCTTCTGGGCTGTCTGATTTTTACTTCCTCTGACTTTGGCTTGACCGATAGGAACTGCTTTACAGATTTTGGCTTCACCTCACACAGTTCTGCCTGATCACCATCACTCCTTATGCACCGCATCTTTTTGCTTCCATGAGACTTCCAAAATGCTAATTTGGACAATAAAGCAGAGACAGGGTTGAACTGAGGTGAGATGGTAAGATAAGTCACCAGCCGTGACAGCAGAGACATTTTTATTGAAGAAAATTACCCCAAATATTATATGTAAAGTAGCATTTTCAAAAGAATTGGAAAAGCATAGACTATGCATGACATGGAAGGATTGGATGGAGAATTATCTTTGGCTCTGAGGTTTCTCTCAGCAGCCAGAACGTCCTCCAGCTCAATGTTTGGGCTTTAAACCTCAACACTTGACTGATTCTCTTTATGCTAAAGCAGTTTCTGGCAGCAGCTTCAGTATTGTTGATAAATTTGGGATTTGGTGACATCTAGTGGCGAAGTTGCAGAATGCAATCTCAAAATCCCCAAATATTATGGCATGATAGAAAATGTGTAATAGGCTCCAGCCCTTTCACGACCCACTGGAATAAGCAGGGATTGAATGTAGATGGATGGATTGTGAAATGTGGTTGATCTGGTGGAAGATCTGGTTACTTGCCATTTAGAATAATTCTGTCAAACATAGTTGATGTTAAAAAGAGGCTGAAGACCTACCTGTACCTTTTAAACTTGCTTTTACTTAATTTTATTAATTATTATTCATTTGTTTTTCTAACTTAGCTTTTAACTTAATTTTATTAATCTATTCATTCATTTGATTTAGTCTATTCTCTTATAGACTACATCAAACCCTGCTTGGGCATGAAAAGTGCTTTATAAATAAAGTTTTATTTGATTTGACTTATATTTATGTTTCTAAAGATACGTTTTTTCATACTATTTTAAACGGTATGAGAGTATATTGTGAACTCTGACACATGCAACATAGGCATGTCGTAACACTGACACACACCACATGATAATTTCTTTCTTTCTTTCTTTCTTTCTTTCTTTCTTTCTTTCTTTCTTTCTTTCTACGTGTCCTGTCCAGCATCAGGACACTGGCTACTTTGTTGTGTTGAACAGATTTGCCTTCCCAATGTGAGCTTTAAGACTGAAAGGCTGCGCTTGATAGTCTGAGTTTAATTATCTTATATATTCATTTATTTACTGTTTTATCATTTGATATTTTGTTTTTAAATCCTTGTGTATATCTGCATTTTACATATTAGTACTGGACCTGACAACAGGAAAGAGAAAGTTAAGAAAAGGAACAATCACCTACAGGAGCACTTAGAGGAGACAGACAGGCTGAGAACAATAAGTCAGAGCAGCGTGATAGGATCACACACACACACACACACACACACACACACACAAACACACAGAGAATTGCTAGAAAACAAGCAAACAAACAAAAAAACTAAGAAAAAAACGGGGGAAAACCTTGGCAGTAGCAACTATTATACAACAATACATGTATTGTTGTGTAATAGTGATCATTCCTTTAAAAGTCCCCATAAAGCCTGAAGAAATATTTAATAAATGTTTTATTTTCATGCATTATTTAGTGATGTTTCATGCTTAAAAAACTTGGTTTTGAAAAGATTATTTGAGGATAAAAATACATTCTTGGGAAAGTGATATCATGTATTTTGACACAAATCTTGAAGACAGTTTGTAGGTTCTCCAGGTCGCAAGTCCTGAGGAAATTTCACTTGCACTTTCACAAAATGGTTAGAGGTCACATGTATTATTAACTATGGTATATATCATAATTTATGAACAGTCTAAATATTAACTGTACAGTAAATATACAGTTTAAATGTCATTATCAGGTCAAACAGCAAAGTAAAATCTCTCTGAAACACTGAACTACACTTGTGTTCTAAACTTACTGTACTTGGGGAATTAATGTTAATTTGACCTGAAAATACAAAATAAAAGCCACTTTAAGTCTACTTCTTCTTTGCCTCTGTTCTGTAATTGACCACAATCAGAGAGCAAAAATGTGGTCATTCATTCATTTAGCTAATGTAAGAGAAAATCTTGTTAAATCAGAAGTAAACTAAAGTGATAATGAACACATTTATGGACCCAATTATATTGCTTCATGTCTGCAACAGCCTGAAAATGAAGCAACATGCAGGTTGTTAAAGCTGCTAACGAGAAGAAAGATATCAGTTAATGTCACGATCCCTCAATTAAACAATATGTTGGGCATTAAAGAGGCACAACATTTGAACTGATTAAATCAAGTAAGACGTCAAGAAATCCTCATTTAGTTGTTTTGGTGGTTTCCACCAGACTTTGAATAGATGTTTTCCTTAGCTGTTCGTTCTTACGAATGCAGCTGTTTTTAAATGTTTAACATGGTAATTGTAGTGGGCCGTGGTTTAGTTACAATGTTTTACTTTTCTGACAAAAATAGAAAATCTGTGAATGAAAGCAGCATCACTGGAAATTCATCGGCTTTAATATACACTTATATTTTACTGTTATTGCAAAAAGATGCAAAAATATAAAAATTTGAAGCATGTGTGGATAATGGGACATATGTCGGACCCCCCCTGTGAGCTCGAAGCGGCTTTTTTGTGGTGATCCGTCCTTATTTAAAGACATTTTTACTGCGGCGACTTTGATGACGTCACTATTATGCGACATCATAACAAGTAAATGTCTGTAAATAAGGATGAATCATCACAAAAAAGCTGCTTCGAGCTCACAGGGGGGGTCCAACTAATGTTTCGTAACAAAACATTGGTGAAATGAAGGAGTTTGTGGCAGATAATGCCTTATTTAGAGGCATCACTTCCATTATATTGAACATACGCTGATCTGGAGTGGATCTAAATATCTCCCAAAGGAATTCAAGTTGCACCAAAACTGTCTGAGTGAGTAAATGAACGTATTTCATGCTACAAAATAGGTCCAGATTGATAAAAACCTAACTTCCCCTTTAAGCCGTAGTGGTTACCACTTGGTTAAACCTGCTCAGTATTTTACTAGAGTTATTTTCGAGAAATCTTTTTTTCCTTTCTAAATCTAGACCTGATATCCAAAAATGTCCCAATGTTGGTTCATCCCTTAACTGGTCCATAAAATCCAACAGGGCAGTGATCCCAAACTTTACAAAAACGAGGTCTGATAACACGTCTGCACCTGTTGACAGGTATTTTAGTCCACTGTTCATTGGCAAAGTGCTCTAATTTGTCTGGGACAGTTTTTTTTTTTAAATTATCGTTTTCAACCACAACTCAAAAACAGTATTTTATTTCATTAGATTATAATTTATTAATTTCTTTTGTTTGTTTCCTTCTTATTTGAATAGATATTGTGAAATTATCAATTTGAGTAGACCATTAAAGTGATTCCAAACTATTGGCCAGTATAAATTCCCATGTACACTACATTTTCTTCATGTTCATCACTTTTAAATGAAGATTAGACAATAGCACGTGCAGTTTTACTTTTAACCTGAAGTATTTTTGAAAGTGCATGAAAAATTTGCCCTGTATTGTGAAGTGGTGTCTAAAAGTCTGCAGGACAAAAACAGAGAGAGAATTTCTTTTCAGCTTCACTCAGATTGTATTAATCTGCATTTACTTCTGTATCAAAGCCCTTCCATCAGTGATTATTTTCTAAATCTGTGAAAAAAAAGTGTGCAGCATGTAGATTTGCATGCCTGCATTTGCCATTCCAGTCTCATCTCAATTTATTCCAGAGACGATGTCACTCTTTTTTCCTCCTTCAGACGGACTGACCCTGCATGTAGCTTTTCTTCCCACCCCGAGAGAAACCTGCTGGTGTGTTCGAGTGTTGTAGTGACAAAGTGGCCCAGGCTGGTGGTCCTGTAGTGCCGTGCTGGGCGGTCGGCTGAACAGCCAGGAGATGAATGGGCTGAGAAGTCCTTGTGTCAGCACAGACAACCGCCTACAGTTTCCGGAGGGCTTCTTGCATGATTGCCACCGGTGTTACTGTGTTCCCTTTGATACGAACCCTCTGTCATCTGACAGCGGTTTGCCACTCCGCACCTCTCTTGCTTTTCCATCTTGATTCGAACAGCAAAGCGGACTGAGTTGGAAAACATGTGGCATTAGTGGAACTGGATTGTTTTGGGAAAGCTAACCCCCCTTTTTCTCTCTTTTTTTTGTTTTTTTGTAAGTGGCAAAACATGAATTAAAGATGAGGCTGGAGTTTTACTATCACAGTGTGGTTCTGGCATTGAATAACAACAAGCTTACCATCTCAACAGATCCCAGATTCAGATTACATCCTGGCGTATTTTACAAAGACCCAACTTTATATTGTGCTGTGTTTATATTGTTGAGCATCCAAACCACTTACAATCCTCCTCACAGTATAAATAAAACAATAGGAACAATCTATACTATGAGAAGCACCGATGTTCAGCTGTTGTCATGGCAACTGTGACCAATGGCACCCCAATCTGCTTTCAGAAACAGGCGACAGCAATCACTACTCACTTGCTAATTAAATCCAAAAACAAGAAAGAAAGCAGGAAAAAAGGAAAAGAAAGCTCTTAACTTTTTCCACATTATCTATTCTTCCTCTTTATTTCTTTATTTTAGATCTTACATCGCAGGATCTTGCAGCTGCAATAACCAGAGAGCTATTCTCAACGTAATACATCAGAGGATGCATGCAGGAGAATATTTCATGGATAATTGAGCTGGTGTGATGCTGGGCAGTGTCATCATCAGGGGAGAGACAGGCGAGGGGCTCCGGAGGAGAACAATCAGAAAGGCTTAACAAGCTCTCGCCGGCTCCTCACATCAGTGTAATTAAAACCAAGTCAGTGGAACAAGCCGCCCCTCTGAACCGCTCAGGAACGGGCAAAGGCTGACATGTCTTTTCACGTGACAGCACCTATGAATATGATTTCTGAACATTTCAGATAGGATTGACATGACTTCCACATGGGTCAACAAGGGTGTTTTCCCTCCTCCATTCAACTCTAACATCGTGTCCATATCACACCATTTACAAAGTTTTCACGTAAACTGAAGGTTCACGTGAATCTGACACTTTATTTCACGTATCTATGCTCCCAAAAATGATGCACCGCATAACGTTTTCATGCTAACTAATGCTAACAGAGACAGCTGTGGTGTTGCCGCGAGTTAATGACTAATCTGGGAGATTTTGTGAAATAGAACGTTATTTGCTCTGATCAGGCCAATGTTGTGACCAAAAAATAAAAACAGTTAAGTCGCAAACACATACAGATCAGGAAGACGGTGTCCTGCAGCCTTTAGTTTCATCTGCACGACATGTGAAGGAGAGTGTTCACCATAATTTACTGTGTTTTTGCTGTTGGGGATTAAATCCAGCGTTTTCTTCACCTTGGCAGCAAGTTATTCCTCCTCTGTTCTGTGTGTCTGGTATTCCTCCCCGATACGAACACACTGACATCAGTGGACTGAGCAGCACCGTCCAGTTTTGTCACAGACAGCAGAAAACTTCATGAAATAAACGTCTGTGATCTTCTTATTCACATTACCACAATTAAAGTTTTCCTCTGCTGTTCCAACAACCAGGAATGTGACAGTCCTTCCAGATTTCTTTCATGTTGTTAAGAAAAAAGTCAGATTCTCATCTGTTCTAATTACATGTGTACAGAAGCGCTCCCCCAGCAATGGGGGACGGTCTAGTAGTGGCGTTTGGCCGGATTGGTCTATACCACTCAAAGAAATGATTCATTGGGTCAATTCAATTGAATTGAGGGCTGTTTTTCCATCCAATAAATATATAGGGTGAACTCAAATTAACTGAAATTAATTTTAATGTAATTGAGTTAGTCCAACATATTTATATAGAATTGTTTTCAATGAAAATAATCATATTTGATAAATATAAATGATTTTTGTTATTTCAACACAAAATAATGTAGTTCAGTGGAGCTAAATGACTTACACTGCATTATTAGAAGCGTTTTATGTTCAACTGACTCAATTTAAACAACTTAATTGGGGATATAAGTTTACATGATGCAATGAGATCAAGTCATGGTTGTAAAAGATGTACCGTACTGTCTTCTGCCGCTTATCCGGGGACGGGTCACGGGGGCAGCTGCCTAAGCAGGGAAGCCCAGACTTCCCTTTCCCCGGTGGCCGCCAGCTCACCCGGGGGAACCCCAGGCGTTCCCAGGCCAGTCCCTCCAGCGTGTCCTGGGTCTCCCCCGGCCGGGGCCTCGTATAAGATGTCTGAATGACAAAAGGTTGTCATCAGATTCTGTCTTACTGACTTCTTTAGGCAGATGGTATATATATACTCACCTTTTCTAAAGTGCAAGGCTTACAGTACCAATGCTTGAACATAAAATGTTACATAGACTGTGAGAGTCATGGGATTACATGGACATTTAACTCCCGGTGCAGAAAAGAACAGAGTGCACAAGGGAGTGCATGATGGGAAAATATGTAAGCCCTTCAAACTCATTAAATTTGAGTTTAATCTTTGAAATTATTTCCCTTTACGTCCCTTGTTTCTGTAAAACAACTTACATGTCAGTGTGTTACTTTTTGAGGGGCTTGATTCAGTTTGTACGGTCATTAAAAATCTTCACTAAGGAACATGCTCCAAGTGTTTAATTTCACTGCCCAAAAACTGCATTTGCATGAAGGAAATAGCAGCAAACACATTGAAAATCTGCCCTTATACCTGTGACTGTAAAGGGCCTGAAACTATATTCTGTATCTTCTTGTGCAGTCCACACCCAGAATCAGCTGTCCACAAATACAAACTGGCCTCATAAAATAATAATACCCACTCAGGCAATTGTCAGCCCCTGAGGGAAATCCCACTAAGGGCAAACCAAGTCATAGTGTCTGATGAAAATATGCTGGAATAAAAAGTTAAAGATTGACAGAGTCACAATGTGTTAAGCACAATTCCACCTCTGTATTTCATTTTTTTTCCGTACCCTTGAGCAGAGTTGTAGCCAAGAAACCAAGATTTTATTTCAGTCTAAGGCAGTTTATTTCACAATAGAACACACACACACACCCACACGCACACACACGCACACAGACACACACACACACACACAAAGTGGTTGATTTTCTTCATTTTTTGTGATAGCTTGCAGACTGACAGGAAATCCCCTGACACCACAATAACTGAGCCAAACAAATACACACATACATGAACACACATGCAGAATGAGAGCATGTCAAGATACATGGAGGAAAGCAATAATAATCAAAACCCCACATTTTTCTAAAAAACAAGATCCCCCCCCCCCCCCCCACCCCCCAAGATTTAAATATCGATAATCACCTTGTTGGTATTCTTATTTTCACCTTCCAGTCTTTTTCCTAACCTTGGCATCCTTTATTTAATCTCTAAAAGCATGCTTGCGGTAGTAAATCAGAACAGTAAAACGCTTGTTCTCCCCCCATTAATTTTTCCTTATTTTATCTCCATCCATTATTAACACTTCAGAGCTGAAGGAGCAGAGATTCCATGGGTGACCCCCTCTTACCTCCACTGTCATGGCAACGCCTGATCCTAATTGACTGTCATACATGTCAGTTACAGCAGGTGGGCTTAGTAATGTGATGGTAAATGATGGGTAAAATGTCTCATCAGGAAGAGAACCTAAAAGTGGCTGCTCTTGCTATGTCTTTGCCGTTGGGTTTCTCTCTGTGAGCAGTCATTTTAAATCTTGAACCACCCTTTTGATCTGATGTACAATTATTTTTTCTGTCATTTCAAAGTCTTAAAAAACATACATAGATATGAGCTGGCGTTATCTTGCAGTAGCATCTTACTCAAATGTTTTTGCAGAGAATTAACATCCAGAAACTGGATAATGTGGTTTTGTTCTTATTTGGTGGACAGGTTTGCTCAATTTAGATAGTTACTTAATACTTTGAGGGTTATTCTATTTTTGTGGGCTCCTTCTGGGTGGCTATATAAGCTCAGCTAGTCTGTTAGGATTCATTTCTCAGACCTGAGGCTATAGTAAATACACAGAAACATCAAACAAGGGTATTTTTACATGCAGCCCCCAGATGATATGAGATAACCTTGCAGTGCAACTCCACTTTATTATATGGGATAAGCAAAGTTAGCTGTGGTGGTTGCAAAAATGATGTCAATTCTTCACCAAATACACAAAGATTTCCCACCAAATTGACTGACCAGGTCTGGTCAAAATTCAACGTGACATAGGTATTAGGATCTGTGCTGTTGGACTGTTGCATCATGTAGCCTTGTACTCCACATTATACATTTTAATTGCAAGTATGTAAAAGGTCTTGTTCATAAGGTTACCACTGGCGCTAGCTTGGCTAAGGTCCTATCTCATGTCTCTTTTCTACCCTTACCCCCTTGCCCTTAAAACAGAGCCACAAAGGGTATAGGGCTGAAAAATAAACCCCTACAAATTGGGACACCCATACATCAATCGCATACGTCATCAGTGATCCCCGCTGGCAGATACATTCAGAGCTGTTGCTGGAAATCTCAAGAAATCAAGCCGTCCAAAGCGGTGAATTAACTTTTCCAGGCTAATGTTATGTCACATTTGTGCATGACACAATGCCCCCCATGTAACAGAAGACAAACAGTGACGCTGCAGTTTTTATTGATCACGCTGCAACTGTAGGTAATCAGGGCTGCCTTCAGAGGACCGCTGGTTTTCAGCCTGGTAGAGTTTATGGGGCCGGTCACACTTGACACAGTTCGAGTATGTCCTGGGAACAAACAGTGGGGGATATTGGCTCCATGTTAAAACTTCAGTGTGACTGATGGCCACGGCGTGGTGCCCAGAACCACCCCCAGAGGTGGTCTGCAATGATTGCTGGCTCAGAACGATGTTATTCACCCAAGTTATGAAGATGTATTGACAGTGCCTACGTGGAAGCCCTGTCCCCGCTTAAAAACACGAAGAAGAGGCGAAACAACATGGCTTCAAAAGCATGATAAGCAGCTCTTGTTGCAGTCTTTAGCTCAGCAGCACAAGCTCGCAATCAGGCAGTTATCGGAAAACTGTGACGGTACAAAAGGCTTATCAGCATGATTGGGTGGACGTCAAACACTAATGACTAGTGCCACCCACTGGACTGGAGTGAAGCAGGCCCTGTCACTTATGCAAATGTAGTCACATGACGTGGTGGTATAGTGGCGCGTTTCCAACTTTGCAAGTGTGGCTGGAGGCCATTTGTACAAGACTTTTGACACCCAGTGAGTTGAAACGGGATTGAACCAATTGTGCCAAGTGTGACCCAGAGGTGGGAATTGTGGAGTCAACAAATCTTTTCCATGTCTTGTATTTGTTCTGTCCAGCCACAGAACCAGATGAGTCAAATCAGCCCAATTTAGTTCATTGTGCTGATTGGACTCACTTGGTTCAGTAGTTCGACTGAACAAATACATGACATGGGAGAGATTTGTTGACTCCACAATTCCCACCTCTGGTATGACCCTGCCTTGTGTTACTGAAGCTTCAATGCAGTACTAGCAATTTTTTCATGTGCATTTTACAAATAAAATTACCGTTAAACGTTTAAACAGCGTTAACTAGACAATACCATGGCTGTCATACAGTTGAAAGCTATATCTATGGAGAAAATATTTCAATTTGGGGCATTTCTTTTGGACTCAGACATCTTACCAGTGATTCGCAAATCTGTCATACCCCTTCGTTGTAAGTGTACATCTGAAAACCCTTGTTTAAAGGGGTATATAGCTCTTTCACTTACCCCTACCCCTCTGTCCTAACAAGATTGAGACACCCCTACCCCTGCACATCAATGCGCAAAACAGAGGGGGAAGCCTAAGGGGGAGAATTAAGATTAGGCCTAAGTCAGAGGTTGCCATGTAGACAAAGATATCGGCAGATACAGTATTTGTGACACTAAAGAAGAGATACAGTACCAGAGCACAGTATATCACATGCCAAAAGTTCCTGTTTTCCAGTCTTCACAAAAACATTACAGTCTGGAAAATCTTCACCCTACAAGATTTTTCTTTTGTTTTTGTTTTACTGTCCAAAATCACATTTGAATTGGTGCAAATGCAGAGAAAAGCCTGCAGTTACCAAAATACCCATATTTTCACATATAATGCCCCGAGGGTGCACAAAACAACACACTCCCCAAAAAATAACAACAACAACAAAATTCTTTGAAGTTGCAAGCAGCCCAATGAGAAAATCTAGCCTTGTTAAACAGATTTTTTGATTTTTCTGCTAATTCCGCTAATTGCAAAGACATTATGCTACTAACTGGACTTCCTCAAATGTTTGGTACCCAACAAACCAAAATGCCTGCCGTTGTTGGCCATAAAAATGACGGACAGATGGCCGTTGACAGAAAATACAAAGATTTACAGAGAAACTAAAGACAAAATAGGAAACAGACAAAAGCCTGTTAGACGACAGAATGAGAAGATAGAATAAATCAATCTTTAAATAAATAAGAACAAAGGTGATCACAGAGCATAAATTATGAAAGCCTCTTGGTTTACTTCAGCTATTCCTCAGAGAAGGAGGAGAGTTTATTTAGTGAAATCTTATGTTTCGTTTGGTCACGCATAGCTTGCAGTGCTGCAGCGTGCGAAACCTTCCAGTCAGGGAGTATGTCAGAGGAATCAGGGTCAAAACGATAAATGAGAAGATGTGGAATGCTGATGTTTTTAAGCACGGATAATATCTCTGAGCTTTGAGCAGGAATCAATGCCAATACCCTGTTTTGCTTACAAGGATTTGTTTCCACTGAATGCCCCATGCACTTGCCTTGGGCTGTGATTTTTAAGGGAATCTCTGACATGTAGATTTTTACTTGGCTACAGTCAGCAGCCCTTCTATGCTATGTGAAAGCATATATTGGCCCTTAAGCTCGTCTCTGATGTCTTCTTGGACCAGATTGTGCCTTTCCTACAATCTTAGCATCCACAGAGAGTTGGCTGATATGTGAACATTCAGCAAGCTGAGAAAAAGTTGGCCCAGGTTTAAATCTTCATGGTTTTCGTCTGTCAACAGTGACATTGCTGTACTAGTGTTTCCTTTTGTGGGGATTCTTAGGGACAATAGTTGGCCTGGTGGGTGTGAAATAAAAGACAGGTTGATTAAACCCATTCAGTGCTCTGTAGTTTCCCACAAATGTTAATCAGAAGCTGTGCAGTTTAAAGTCTATAGTAACTTTAAATAAACAATAAGGCAAACTGCATTAATCTAAAGGGGGTCAAAGGTGACCTCAGCGGCTTGATTTGATATTTCTTTTTATATTCACTGAATACTGCCTGTTTAAGTTTAGACCTACTTGGCAGATATAATTAAATCCAAATGTCTGAAAAAGAGTGCAACGAGAACATTCAGATTGCATAACTGTACTTTTGTACTTGCATACAGTATAAAGCTGATAATCAGCTTGAATTAAAAGGTTACAAACCACCTCTAAATAGAATTTGGATCTTCGAAAAAAAAAACCTGGTGCAGTCAGGTTTATTTATTTATTTTTGGCTGGCAGGCTGAGCATAGGCAAAATCTGCCAACCACCATCTCCAAATTCCATTAATTAATATGTTGTTAAAACAAGACCCGAGTGTAAAGCTCTTGGCTTGGACTTGTGACTTTCTGGACTCCTATCAAATGACTTTGGGCTTGTTTCTCTTTAAAGTTGCCTACAAATATTGATATTAGCAGGTTGCATATTTTGGCCTTGTGCTTAAAGTGGAGCTGCTTATCTGGGCTTGCGAACCCCCTGAAGTCTGGTGGGGGGACAGTGGGTTAAACACTGGATTTGACTGAGTGGAGGTTGTTCTCAAGGCAATTTGCAGATCCTGAAAGTGTGAAATGTGTCCACATTGTGCAGATCTTGTGCAGTTTGCCAGCAAGAAAGAGTGTTTGCACGTTATTATACTACCAACTTATTTTGTATTTGGAAGACTTCGGTTCATGACATCTAGACTGTCTTTATCTCAATTGGGGACATCTTGATTGCTTATCTCCTGCTTATCTGAGTACCCTATGTGTTTCACCTGAGTCCCATCAGCTCCCCTTGTGTGTGTGTGTGTGTGTGTATATGTGTGAGTGTTTAAGGTCCCTTCTTACCTCTTGTCTCTAGATCGTCTTGTGGCTTAGTCTTTAGTGGTTCAGTGTTTACGTCTTACCGCTTTTTCGTCTTCCTTTTGATTTAGACTGTATATCAGCCTCAGGTTTTTAATTAAAGAACCCTGTTGCAACCTGATCAGCTTGTGTTCTGAGTCCAACTCTGTACCTCAGTCATAATATCTAATCAAGTACACCCACTATGATGTGGTATTCTGTATCAAACACCAGTGACAGCTGCTTATTTTGGGAGCTTTTCAGTGGGGGGAACTGCGCATCGTTAGGACTACAGAAAATTTCTGTCAATGTTTTTATTTGTTGCTATTTGTTGTCAAATCTGCTGAAAACCTACCAAATCCCAACACTATTGTTTCACTATATTTGCATAGACACATATAGTAATGTGTCATTCAGAAGCCCAGGGTTTTTACAAAGAAAAACTAACAGCACAAAAAATATGAACTAGGCACTGGTTTGATTAAGGTACTTTAAGATTTGTTGGATACCAGTATACACTTTTACAGTCCTGGTAGCCTATGGTTATAGAAGCAGACTTGAGGCTAGAGGACCAAGTTTGAATCCTTGAACTGGTTGTGGACAGCAGTGCTAACTTAGCAACTTTGTTGCTATATTTAGTAAGTTTTAAAGACACACAACGCAACTTTTAGACCTTAAAAATCTGTGTTTCTGACTCGTTTTGATGTCACACCAACATTCATTATGCGCATTTTCGAGCTGTCAGTGCCCAGAGGCGTCCCGGGGCTCAGAAACAGCAGTATGTAAGATTCCCATCCGGGACGCGACCGTGACGTTGCAGCCAACTATTGGTTGCAGCACTGCGTCACTCACTAGCAACCAGATGTAAACCAGGTATCAACATCGCGGGTGTTTTGAATGCGCATCATGTCGAATTCAGTAAAGAAACGCAAGGAAACATCACTGGAGGAAGAGAGGAAAAGAAACAGAGGAAGGGACAGAACAAGAGTCAAGATAAGACTGTCTTTGACTGGCTGGAGTGAGCTTACAGTACAGGTACGAACAAGATGGATGCTAGTTTAGCCGCCGATAGGGGGCGCGTCACTGAGAAAACTGCTGAAAGTTCCGTTGTTTGCCTTTAAGACCTCTCCAGCCACTTAAAAAAAAAATGATTAAAAAAGTGACTAGCGACAATTTTAGTGACCTTTTATGGTGTTTTCAGATACTTTTGGAGACTGATGTGAAAGAATGTAAGACACTCTTCTTCAGCAGTGGGGGCTGCTCAAGACCCCTCCCTGGGTCTACAAAAATACTGAGGCCTGGTCCTGGCTCACACAGCAGCAACTAGACTTAATAATGCCAAACTAAAAAGAACAAAACAAAGGAAACATTGACAGAAGAGAGTTTTATCTTTCTGTTCCAAACATATTTAGGGTGTCTTTTCACTTTTTGCCTTTCTAATGACATCATTCCTCTCCACTGCAGTGTCCATTACAATTATGTGTACCAGGCTGATTTCGATGATGACATCATACAGTGACTTAGTACTCGTTCGTTCATTCATTCATTCAACTTAAAGTATTGGTGAAATGAAGGAGTTTTGCTGCAGATAAAGTCTTATATAGAGGTCCATTCATTTTGCCCCGTCTCTCCCATTATACAGGTATGGATACACGCTGAAGGGTGACTAATCTAAATATCATCCAAAGGAGTCAAAACGAGACAGAAATTTTACTGGTGAGTAAATGCATGTATAAACTCCTACATTAGGTCCAGGTTGAAAAAAGAAAGAAAGTTTTCCCTTAAAATCAGTCCAATGTTTTTTTTTTTTTCTTCTTTTTTACTTGTCCTGTCCAGCATCGAAGCAAGCAGAATGGAAATCTGATTGCTTTATTCTGTTGAACAGTTTTGCTTTCCCAAGCGGAGCTTTATGAACATAAGGCTCCCCTTGATATCATGTTTATTCATTTTATTTCTTTAATTAAACATTTGTCTATTACACCATTCCATTTCACATTGCTGGGCCTGACAAGGGAGAAATGAAAGTTAACAGAGGTAATGATAGAAAGTGAAACAGAGAGAAAGGAGTAAGGAAGAGGAAGAGAGAGAGGAGAGAAAACATGAATCCACTTACACAGTTCACTGGTACATCTGTACAGCGATCCCTAAACAACCAAGGTCTCTGTTGGAAAACAAAACAAGCAATCCCCTACAGGAGGACCTGCAGGTGGCTTAAATATCCTCAGATCATACAAACACACGCAGAACTACGCAGAGAAGAGGTACAACCTAGTCAGCGCGATGGGAAGTAGAGAAGAGGTACAACCTAGTCAGCGCAATGGGAAGTAGAGAAGAGGTAAAACCTAGTCCTCGCAATGGAAAGCAGTGTCACAGTGTCAACATGCATAATAAAGGGTGCTCCGTGGTGATACAGTCATGCAGATGCAGCCTCGTCTCTGCAAGGAGGAGGAAGCCCGCAAGGCTCACGACCCAGGCCCCCAGCAGCCACCCAGAGGCCCAGATCCCAGCTACCCCCCCTCCCAAAGAGCGGACATGCATCCCCCGAAGGGCGGCAAAAGGCGGCCCCAGCCGGAGCCCCCCGCGGTCTGGGGGCCCAGGCCCCAGCGGACCAAGACCAGCAGCTGCCGACCCCACCGGGCGCCCCCCGGAGCGGAGACAGCGCCGGGCCCAGGGCCCAAGCGCCCAGGAGCAGCCCCCCCCCCCCCAACCCGGGCGGCCCAACTGAAACCCAGGAGGACCGGAACCCCCAGACGACACCCCCCCCAAGGCAGGCCAGCCCCCACCCCAACGTCCCTGCCCCACACACCTGACACCAGGGCGCCACCACCTCTACCACCCCCTACCCCGCCACCACGCTCACACACACACTCCCCACACACCTACCCCAACACTAGGGCTGAAAGATACACCGTCACCGCATCCACATCGAGACACGGACACCCAAGACATCAACACCGCAAGAGCAACCACACAAAAGATACAGATCCCCCCCGCGCCCGCCCCGCATACAAAGCCCTGGAAGCCACAAACAAAACCGCACCCCCCACCAAAATGCCCGGCCCCCAACCAACCCGCAGCCACACCGCACCACATCGACACCGAGATGCCCGGCACGAACACCGAGATACGAAACCCCGCCCACACCGCCCAGCCCCACCCAACACCTCCATGTACCCCCCCCCCACACACACATACACCCACCCACTCCGCTCTCCGACCTTACATACCCAAACTCACTCCTCCCCTCCACCCCCAACACTCTCCTCCCTCTACCGTCCACACCTACCCCCACCTCCTCATACCCTCTAACACACACATGCACTCCCCCCACATAACTGCACCAACCCCTCCCTACCCCCCACACATACGCCCCCACCTCCCTATACCCCCAATACCCCATACAGTCCCCCCTTACATGTCCAGCCCCACCCATCCCTCTGACCTATCACACTCCCGCCCTTCCTTCCTTCAGCCCCTCACGACCATCCCTACTAGACACTCACGAGCATGCCACTCCTTCCCTCCATCCCCCCTTTCCTCCAACCACTTACCCACATCTCCTCCCTCTTCCAGCCCAAGTTCCTCCCTCCCACATTTCCTCTTTCACATTCTCATTCATTATTCTCACATACTCACCTCGCTCTTGCCCATGCCCTCGTGCCTCTTGAGTGGTAGCTCGGGCCGGGGAAGGAGCCGTGAGCTCCAAGCCCCCAACACGACCCCCCCCCCCACCACCACCCCCATCCCCCATCCCCGGACGCAGTAGGCCAGGCATCCCCCAGGCCAGCAGATCCCCCGCAATGCAGCCAGCCTTAACCACTGGCGCGTGAAGCAGCCACTGTTCCCCCTCTTCCCCCAGTAGCGCCCAGGAGACCGGGGTATGAAAGGACCCTGTCCCCCCCCACCCCCTGCTCATGACTGTGTGTGTAAGATGTGTGTTGTTTGCAGTTAAAACTGAGGGGCAGTGCCAAGTCATGCCGGGAGTGGGGTCGCGTAGGGGGCATGACCCCCCAACCGGCCCCTCCCTCCTTCCACACACTATATGGCCTGCCCCTCAGAAGTGGTTGTGAGCTGTTGTTATTTTATGTGTTTAGGTGTCTATCAGTCCAATGTTAACTTTTGTCCTATATTTAGCTTCCCCCCTTCCTTGTTTCGCTCAGTAACATTCTCTTGCATTTCCTTCCTGAGTCAGTCATTGTGCGTATTTAAAGCAGCCAACTGTGTTGATATCCAGTTGCTGGTGTGTGCCGTGGTGTAGTAAAGTAAAATACAGCTATTACAGCCCCAGGCTGGAAAAAAGTTGTGAAGTGCTTTTTCCCAGCATGCTGCAAGGCAACTATGGCTCCAGGAATGTGCATTGTAAAACTCAGTGTGTCATCAAAACGAGTCAGAAATACAGAGTTTAAGCCTGTAAAGTTCATGAAGTGCTAACCTGATTTACATCATCTGGGTGCGTTCAACAAGTACACGGGGCGTTCCCTTTCCTCACGCACTCCATCTGAGTAAGGCGACAGTTATAGGTGATTTCGTCTGGTTAGAGAATAATAGGAGCCAATCACTAATCGCGGGTGGGACTTTTGAAGGATGGGCGGCGTTTTGGCCGGATGTGATGTAGAAGCACAGGCGACAGCAGTGTAGTCAGTCAGTTATTTCAGACAACAACAATCATGGCGGCTTGCATGGCTTTGCACATTCGACAAAAGTCGTTCACAGACTGTACACCGCTCGTACTAGCTGTCGCCGCCGCCGCCATGTTGTTTGACTGAAGCTTTTTGAGCTTGATAACATGTTTTGATAACTCGATCCTCTATGCGTGGTGGCTCTGGTGTCGCTCTGAGTTGCGTCACGGGTTGCGTCATTCGGTTCAACGTGAGTGGCTGAAGTAGCGTGTCAGTCAAGATGACGGACAGATCTTCTATCCAATCACATGCAAGAGTTTTAGAAAAAAAAGACTAATTTGAAATGACATCGGGTTAACTCCCTCCCCAGATGGTATTGCAAATACCAGGTGGCGGGAGTCAGGTTAATGAAGTGCTGCTTTAAAGGATGCTATTTAAAATCAGGACTTTATAGGACGAGAGGAACTGTGAACATTAGTTGACTTAAAGGGTGAATTCCAATCTTAACCCTCAATCTCAAAAATGCACACTTCCGCAAGTACAAGTGCTGTCCCGATTCTCAGAACATCAAGTTGGGGGGCAAGTTTGAGGGCTGAAGATCCTCAATACTGAGATTCTCTGACACCACCCTTGTGAGTAAGGGCTACCCAGAATGCAAGGGGCAAAGAAGGCGAGCTACAAATGTAAGTATTTTCTTTGTTAATGGAGAAATAAATATTACGAAAACCACTGATAGTTTAGGCCCATGTTATGAATTAGTTACCTCATTGTTGCATAACATTTATTTTTATTTTACGATCTTTAATAGCGGCCGATGCGGTCAAGCCATGTTGCTATCGTTTAAGTTAGTTAACGTTACAAAATGGTCATTTTTCTTGGTGCTGATGTAGTTGTTTTATCAAGATAACAGCCTGTATAACGTGCTTGTGCCGATAATGGTATAAGATGACCGGGCTGATGTCATCTCATGTAGCTGCAGAGTTATCTAACGATAGCTATAGCTGGTGTTCACCTTTCAATAAGCCGTATGCGGTGAAAGCTGAATATGTCCATGGTGGTGTTTATACAGACTATTTGTTTGATAACTCTATCAGAAGGAATAATTGGCAGATAGTCCACAACAATTTAAAAAACATAAACCTGATGGACCCATCAGTGATAGTGGTGTTTGTGGCTTATGATTAAACAGGCAGGGTTAAAGACCCACAACGTAACGTTTCCACCTTAAAAATATGTGTTTCTGACTCGTTTTGATGGCAAACCAACATTCATTATGCCTATTTTCCAGCCGTCACTCCCCAGCGGCATTCTGAGGCTCAGGAACTGCACTAAGTAACTTTTGTATCCGGGATGGGGCTGTGATGTTGCAGCTGACTATTGGTCACTTACTAGCAAACAAATATGAACCAGATATGAACACAGCGGGTGTTTTGAACGCGCATCATGTCGGATTCGATAAAGAAATGTAAGGAAACATTACTGAAGGAACAGAGGAAAAGAAAGAGAGGAAGGGACAGCAAAACAGTCAAGATAAGACTGTCTTTTACTGGCTGGAGTGAGCTCACAGTACAGGTACGATGCAAGATGGACGCTAGTTTAGCCGTCGATAGGAAAGTTCTGTTGTGTCTTTAACAGTGCAAATAAATGTACATAAAGTAAATGCTTCCTCCTTTCTCCTTTCTTCTGAATTGACAATCTGAATGCTGCTTTGGCGTAATGCTGCCCCCCTCACAGTTTGAAGACGTATCTGCATATAACGGGTGTCTCATTTCTAAGTAACAAAATAACCCTTTACACTTGGTTTTGAAGGCTACTAAGATTGAGGGTTGAGCTTGAACTGGA
The DNA here is from genome assembly GCA_023101725.1 of Atherinomorus stipes. Lineage (NCBI taxonomy): Eukaryota > Metazoa > Chordata > Actinopteri > Atheriniformes > Atherinidae > Atherinomorus > Atherinomorus stipes. The sequence continues at coordinate 870,126 of JALJCO010003180.1, forward strand.
ATTGGCCCATAGTCTCACTGAACTGGGCTGCTTTTCAGCCACAATTTCAGTGTTTTTGCCATCTTACAAAACAAATAGAAATGAGATCTGCATCTTTGTGAATTTGTCTGTGACATAAAGTAGACGTATTTAACCACATTAGGGCTCTGTTCAACATCCAAAACCAAGAGAAGCTGTTCATGCTTAGAAATCCCGCCACCTGCTGTCCATTCAAACTAATCACCTGTGGGACTACAGTCAGAAAGGACCTGGAGCAATTCTGGAGAAGCTATACTATATTTCCTCTTTCCCTCCCTGTGGAAAACACAAAATACTAAATCAAAGCTTTTATCAGCAGCTGTGCTTGTGTCCAGGTCAGCCCTGGCATGTGGCAGAAGCAGTGAGAAATCTAAGCTTCTTCTCTGATCAAAGTCAAATAGCCTTGGAAAAATATTTTCAACATCTCCACAAGTGATTAGCCTGTTCGCTTTCGTACTTTCAGCTCATTATGGTTGTCAGGTTACGAGAAATAAGCAGTGCCTGTGTTAGGAAATTACCTGCACCTGATTATCTTCTGGTGTGCTTGTTTGCAACCTCATCCAATTTGCGCTGCTGTTGGTAGATCGTGGCGGTCATTACTGAAATGAACTGTCTGCATCTGCGCTCATAAATCAGCCCAAAGTCAGCTGATCACCCACTGATCCAGCAGCCTCACACTCTTCTTCTTGACTTTGTAAATCTGTAATCTGACCCTGGAGTGCAACTCTAACACCATCATCAACAACATGTACAAATTATTCATTTAAAGCTCCTCTTTTCAGATTAATTTCCATATCTGTGCTGCAACTACATGCAGTATTTGTAAAAAAAAAAAACATGCATAGTTGTGAGCAACTTTCTGAATGCTGGTTTCTACCCATAAAATACTCCTGAGGGGATGTATTGCATGAATTATTTTCATTCAAGAAACTGTAGGTTTTTATATCTCTAATCTTGTTTTATGACAGGAATGAAAATGAAACCTGGACACTGGTTAATGACAACATTACCAACACAGACGCGCGCCAGGAGGTGCACTTCAATCAGCTGCTTGTACGTGCTCACTCTACCATTGAACAAACCACGGGCAACTTGAAAGAGCGCTGATGTGTTTGGACACAGCAGGTGGCTAGATGCTTTAATATGCATACTGAAAGAGGTATAGTGTAGAAAAAGTCTTTTATTCTTCAGAAGAAAAAGAAAAAAATCTGAAAGCCTCCAGATTTAGATAGTTTCTATTAAATCTTATTTTAATTTCAAATTCTCTGTGTTTATGATTTGTTGGCTAATCATTGCCGGTGTTGTGTTCAACTTTCCCTCTCACCACCACAGCAGAAAGTTACCCCACTCTTGACACCAAACGATTGATTTTGCTGTCCAACTTATAAAGACATTGAGTTATTGCTTGGAAAATAAGTACTTTCAAATGACTTTAATGCATTTTAAAGCTTGTGTTAATTTCCTGAAGTGTCTTAAAGAATGTGGTTGTTTTCAAGGCTGCATATATCCAACCAAGGACAGACTCCATATATGTATTTCTTCTTTTGTTGTGCTTCCAGACAAGAAAATAACTCTACAGAGGAACACTGTCACAGCGGGGTAATTTAAAAGTCCACTTTTGTAGACAGATATTGGAGTGTCAAATATCTCCGTTTGAGTCCTGTCACAATCACTGGTAATTTAAAGCAGCTTTACACGTAAACATCATTTCATGATTCGGCCACTGTCATTTTTAATACTTTACAAACTATTTGATTAAAGACAGACATTAAACTAAAGAGTTAAACTTAGAGAAACATCATGGCTTGTGTTAAAACAGATCCATCAAAAATCCCCTTTTCACGGATTCCTGTCTAATGAGTCCCACCTTCTTCACTGAGGAGCCAAAAATGTAATGGAGACACATAACAGGCGTCCTTCTGACTGGAAAGTTGCTATGTTTATCCTGACAAAAAGCTTTCACATCATTTCATATTTTGTCATGACACAGGGCTGGAATATCTGTGTTCACATGAGCCTCAAACTATCAAGAAGGTGAACACTTTTCTAGTCTAAGAAAAGTAAAAGATGCACTACAGAACTTTTTTGAAGTTTTCTAAGTGATGCGCCCACTATCGACGGCTAAACTAGCATCCATCTTGTATCGTACCTGAACTGTGAGCTCAGTAAAAGACAGTCTTATCTTGACTCTTGTCTCATCTCATGTCTAATTTAAACAATGACTTGAAGCACTGTTCACACATAAAGCAGTTTAAGATTAAGTAAATGATGTTTGAAAGATACAGGGAAGAGGGTGGTTACTGTAAATGAAATGATATTTGCTTATCTGTGGTTGTTTTTTGTTGTTTCTTGTTTCATTTATTTCATTTTCATTCTAGTTTTACGTTCTCAGTTTTTCAAATAATGAAGTGGAAGGCAGTGAGTCTGTGGAATAAGTAATTTTGTTTTTGATTATGAAATAGTGGTGGGATTTATTAAGCTTAGCTTCTTCTTACTCCTTTTCGAAAATGTATGATTATATTTACTTATTAATGAATTTGTTCTCATTTCTTATTGGTGTCTTCAAAATGTATTTATTTTTCTTATTTTTCTCTCTATTTATGCACGCTATGTGGATGAAATGCTGAACAAATCTGTAGCTTACTTTGATTGCATATTTGAAATAAATCTATGAATCTGAATCTAAATCTCTTGTTCTGTCCCTTCCTCTCTTTGTAACCTCAGCTGGAGAAAAATGGCAACTTTTTTTCACACCCAGCACATAAACCCAAACTAAATTAAAGCATTTAAATTTGAAAAAAAAAAAAATTGAAAAAATTGAAAAAAAAAAAAATTCTTCAAATTGAAAAAAACAAAACAAAACACAAAGAAAAAAAAAAAAAACAACATTAAAAAATGGTTGGAGGGTATCAATAATTTCGGAGACAACTTATATGTGTAAACTCTTTAATAAAGGGAAAGTGTTTGTCTGTGGTAAAAAAGAATAATAATGAAAGTAGAGATTTCAGTCCACTCTTTGCTCCATGTTACACTCAGTATGAGATAGAAAAGTATCGACTACATCGGTGTCATCTGAGCATAAATCTCGAGAGGCATTGAATTGATCTGGACTGCTGGACATTACTTGGTGCCTTCAGTGTTAATCCTGTTGTCTCTTTTCTTTTTGCTCAGCTGCAAAAGATGTTGGGTTCAAAGGAAAGGCGACTTTCTCTTTTTCAGGATCAGAAAGGAAAGGTCTAGGACCCTCACTACCTGAGGAGCTCCCCTTCAAAGAAACTCAATTTTCACTTAAAAAGACAGTCTGATCTACCACCCTCTTCCATCTTTCTCTCTCCCTCCATTTTCTCCTCCTCTCCCCTCATGTGTCCACCGAGTTGTTCCTCCAGCTTGGACAAAGGACGATTACACAAATCTGTCACCCAGGAAATCCCGACACTTTATTTCCTCTCAGACAAAGAGCCAGTGATGGGTGATGAGTTTGTAGCTGCTGGGGGATTTGACCGACTCTGGGGGAATAATAAAGCAATTTCAGTCTGCCAGAAAAGTCAAACGAAGGAGAGAGAGAGAGGGGAAAAAAACACACAGGGAAGATATAAATCACTCATGTGATAGATACAGTTTTTTGGTGGAGAAATGAGACCGTTAAATTGTACAGAGAGATGAGTGGCTTGACCAGAAAGTACACAGTGGCCAAATAAAGATGTATTGTAAAGGCTGACATACAGGTTTAATACAAGTTTTATGTGGAATGAAATGCGGAGGTTTAACAATCTGTGTTTTAATGCCCACACACTGACACTCAATAAAGTAACAAAAATGTACTGACAAAACATAAATTCTTGAATAAATATAAATCAAGGTTGGATTATATAACAGGATGGATGTCCAGAATAAAGAATAACTGTATAATTGTGCAGGTTTAACTGCCTAAAGTGGCATGAACAACCTTAATGATACACCATAAAATGATGAAAAATGTATGTGCTTTCTTTTTTTTCAAATTAAATATTTAAACATCTGAACACCACTTGGCTAATTAAACCCTGCAAATTTAAATTCCAATAGTTTCCAAGGTGAAATAAGGCAGTAAAAAAAAAAAAAAAAGAAATAAGCCAGTACTGTAGCAAAGAAATAAAATGAAAACAAATTTTTAATAGCTGTATAACTAAAACTCATATCAAACTGATATCAAATTTGATGTTAAATTTTAAGTATGGATATCAGCCTTTCACTTTACCTTATCTCTAAAATAGAGTCTGACTTAGCTGAAGGAAAAACAGTTTCATGGGTATTCTTCAAAGTCTTTTGTGGTAATTGAAAAAAAAAAAGTGAGCACATAAATCAAGAATCACAATCAAACAGAGAAAACATCTAAGGAGATTGCAGAAAGCAAAATTGGGTTAAGAACTGTCCAACGCATTATTAAAAACTGGAAGGGTAGTGGGGATCCGTCGTTTTCCAGGAAGAAATGTGGCTGGAAATAAATCCTGAATGATCGTGATCATTAGTCACTTAAACGTTTGGATAGATCAAATTGAAGGAAAACAAACTCAGGATTTTGGAATTTTTTTGATTAAAAAAGAGGGAAGTAAAAAAAAGAAAAAAAGGGTTTTTTTTCAAAAAAAAAAAAGAAAGAAAAAAAAAAAAAAAAAAAAAAAAAATAATAAAAAAAAAAAAAAAAAAAAAAAAAAAAAAAAAAAAGGGGAAAAACAACAAACAAAAAAAAAAAAAGAAACAGAAAGGAAGGGGGGGGGGGGGGGGGGGGAAGAGAAGAAAAAGAAAATGAGGAAAAAAAAGAAAATAAAAAAAAAAAATAAAATGAAAAAAAGGAGAAAAAAAACGATACAAAAAAAAAAAAAGAAAAAAGAAGAGAAAAGACAAAAAAGAATAAGAGAGTAACAACTCTTTCTTTTTTGAGTAGTAGGTGAGTATGGTATTATTGTGAAAGTGAAAAATAGAAAGAGAAAACAAAAAAAAAAAAAAAACGTAAAAGAAAAAAAGAAATATGTTATTAAAATTATGATTTAGAATAATAAGAGGGAGTGAATTAAAATCATATAAAAGAGATAATATCCATTGAGAAAGATAGAAATGAATTTCAAACAAAAAAAAAAAAAAAAAATGGAAAAAAAAAAGAAAAAAAAAAAAAGAGAAAAAAGAAGGAAAGAAGAAAAAAAAAAACAGTAGAACTCAGGGCAATGTTTAATAGTGAAAGCAAGAGCATTTCCACACGCATGTGAAGGGAACTCAAGGGATTGGAACTGAACTACTGCGTAGCCTTAAAGGAACAAGCATGTCCAGTTTTTTAATGCTAATGGGTGATGACGCGTTAAAAACCAAAAAGAACGAGCCCACCCACGTCTCTCTCTGTTTCCTTGAACAGGCTGTGTGCTGCATAATGTGCTGCGATTCGGTGGCTGAATTTCCCGCGCAGTCCTGCCGATGTGACGTCAATTAAACGCTGCTTACGCATCCCTGACAGTTTTGATACAGGAAGAAGACGGTCGCGGTAAATTCAAACACTGTAAGGGATAGTCATGGATTCTTCTGCAGTCAGCAAATGATCCAGATCTACTGAAAGATATGTAAAAATGGCACTACGAAGAAAAAGAATATCAGCGTAATAAACAACGTAATAGCTTGAGTTTGTGCACGCTTCCATGATTAGCTGGTTGCTGCAGTTATCTGGAACACCAGTCACGTCACTCGCGAGTCTCATTTCTTAATCTTGCCTCTAGTTCCTTTGAGGAAAACCACTAATCAGTGAAGCTAACTGCAAAAAAAGGCTTCAATTTGCCAGGGAGCATAAAGATTGGACTCTGGAGCGATGGAAGGTCATGTGGTCTGATGATTCTAGATTTATCCAGTTCCAGACTGACGGGCACATTGATCCCTTTGAGAATCTTTGGGATGTGCTGGAGAAGGCTGTGTGCAGCGGTCAGACTCTGCCATCATCAATGCAAGATCTTGGTGAAAAAATAATGCAACACTGGATAGAAATCAATCTTGTGACATTGTAGAAGCTTATTGAAGCAATGCCACAGCAAATGCTTCCATAATCAAAGCTAAAGGCGGTCCAATAAAAGAGTGTATGACTTTTTTTTGGTGGCAACTTTTTCTTTTAGGTCAGGCAGTATATGTGTAATCAAACAGAATAAGTGGTCAAGGCCTTGTTCTTTCTACAACCACAGCCATCTCAGAGTCAGGAATCATGACCAATGCTCTGTTATTTCCACAGTTTTCTGATCTGTATGACTCGGGGTGTTGCACAGTGCGACTGGTAAACACTTAATATTTCAGCAGCTGTTACCTTGTCTGTATTAGAATCTTGTTTGGGCTTTGGCAGGAACCTGTCCATTGACTGGGAGGATTCTTTTGAGCAACACTTTTTTTTGTCACTCGGATTTTTCATGCCATTTAATGTTGCATTCCCCGCTCTGCAACATGGAAAAATTACTCTGAAAAACATGGACCTGCATTAAAGTCCATATTCAAATTAGACGGACGGGCTGTGTGATATGACAACTCTCACTGCTTCACCGTCGCCACACAGTCAATTCATATTACCGACTTTAACTCAAAACTGGAGCAATGCGGGACAGCGGTTTAATGTCTGGGATGTGCGAAAAGTTTTGGAAATAAGGGACTTTCCTGCACAAAGCAGGATGTCTGGTCACTCTAGCTGTAGTGGACATGTACCGGCTAGCCCCCACGTCATTAGAGCAGAAAGGTTGCGGTACGTCGTTTTGGCTGAACGCACAAGAAAATGTTCAGGGCGGGGATGTAAGGATGGCTGTCGCTGTAGGTGTGACAACCTATCTGCAACATTTCCCAAAATCTGAACGTGGCTGGGACAACTCCAGTTAAAGAGTGGACAGACTTTCCCGCAAAGATTCCACGATGCAAGTCTGAAATCAGCTTTAATGGAGCAGGTGGTTGCACTCTACCACAAAAAGAAGGAAAAAAAAACCCAAAAAGTAACACACATTGGTCATTGGTCTCATACTAGTGACCAGACTGGCCACACTTGTGCTGGGATGGCTTCCCATTCCTAAACCAGCAATTGTTGAAGGTCAACCAGTGTGGTTGTGCTGGTAACTTGAAGCATAGTCACCCATGTTGATTCCAGGAGTGACTGTAGGTTTAGGTTTGGACTCACAGTGGGTCATTTCATCCTCTCAGTTCCTTAATTTAGCTACTCTGCGTATCTTGGCTCATTGGGGGACGGCCTTCTCATCCTGGAAAATGGAGTTAGGTCTCATATTTTGGAGATATGGGACCACCGCTGGCTCCAGAATCTCCCTCTTATGTCTATCAGTTAGGTGTCCATCACACATCTGTGACTGACATACCTGGTAGCACTTCAAGCTCAGAATATGAGTGAATACCGACAGAGGAATATTGAAGGGGATTTCAACCCATTTTTGAACCACCACCCACACGTATGGCTGTGTCGCTCAGTCCACAAATACATTATCTTTACGAGTTATTGCTCATTGTCAGGATAACTGATAAGGTTATCCAGTTATGTATAATACCAATTGCTGTGAGAGGGAGGAAATAAGCAAACACATTTTTTTTTACTTTTTATGTTATTAAAGAAATCCATGAGTTGTGCTGTGGCTTGTAAATTAATTCTACATCCATTTAAATTGTATTTCAAGAAGAGAAAGTACTCCTACTGCTTTGCTCTGTCTGTAAAATCTCCACATAGCACATTCAACAAAGCTGCTGTCAGTCTGGGCAGTTGGATATTATGAATAGATATCATCTTCAAATAAAACCAATTAGTCTGCACAAAAATCATTATAACTTACCAAAGAATCATTGGACTCTAGCATCTGGCCAGGGAACCACCTTGTTTCTGTGCCAGGCTGATTCAGGAAAGAGGCTGTGAGGGCATTTATGAAAAGGAAAGCCTGCAGTGCATGTTTTGATCGAACTTTTCACTTATTAAAGAGAAAGCGAAACACAGTCAGTGTGAATCTGTAAGGTTTAATTCACAAAAGCCTGAGAAATACACACTAGGAATGGGACATACTGTCAATAATTAGAAAAAAAAATGGACAATAGGAGTTTTTACATGGCAATTTAACATTCTAGAAAGTGTTAATTCATGTTTCCAAGACTGGATTGTGGTTTATAACCTGCTGCAATCAATTTGGCTCTTCACTATTTCTTAGATTATAAAAAGAAAAGCTGAATTCCTGCTGAATCTGTGGAAATGATTATATGACAGATCTAAGTATTCGATGCATTATCCATGTTTTTGGTCATTGAGTGGGCGTATCCTAAGTGTCATATCAATGATACAGTATTCCCCTATGGGACAGGGAATACCTCTCTGCATTCTATTTCTAACAGCTCTTGCAGATGTACGTCTGGATAAGTCAGTCTTTTTCTTCCACTTAGTGACAGTATGAGAAATATGGGGAATTAACTGAGCTCTGTGGTTGGGTCTGTGCTGTAGTTGGTGCTTTGCTCTGCCATGGAAAACAGAGTTCAAAGATCCACTTTGTGTTTCAGTGTAACAAAATGTTAAAGCAAAGACTGTCAATGTAAATGTCTGTTTTCTTTTTGTTGTTGTTTGTTTGTTTTTTTTTTTTACCTTTTTTTCCTTTGTTAATTATCCTTCCTGGCCAGCTGAAAGCCCCCCTGAAGAAGTGTGCAATCAACCCTGCAGATCGCTCCTATAGGCGTGGTCTGGCAGAGGAGGCAAGATTAGATCGCCTTGCAAAAATTCAGAGAAGGAATGTGGCCAAGACCACCCTTGCCCCATCGGGTCAGATTTACACTTGGCCTGTATGTGGTAGACAGTGTGCATCCTATATTGGACTATACAGTCATCAAAGGGCCAACAAAAAGTAGCAGAAGTCATCATTGGTCATAATGGACTACTTTAAGCAGCAAGCATCCTTCTTTGAGAGAATCAGCATATGTTTTATGCTCCTAATATCTGAAAAAAATTACTAGAAAACCTAAAGTCTGATCCAAAACTTAGCTTTTTTAAATTGCATCTTAAAAGACACACAACGGAACTTTAGCAGTTTTCTCAGTGACGCGCCCCCTATCGACGGCTAAACTAGCATCCATCTTGCATCATACCTGTACTGTGATTCACTCCAGCCAGTAAAAGACAGTCTTATCTTGACTCTTGTTCTGTCTCTTCCTCTCTTCCTTTTCCTCTCTTCCTCCGGTAATGTTTCCTTGCGTTTCTTTGCGCATCATGTCGGATTCAGTTTGAACACTTGCTGTGTTCATGTACGGTTCATATTTGTTCACTAATAAGTGACGCGGTCCGCAACCAATAGTCGGCTGCAATGTCACAGCCATGTCCCGGAGGTTAAACTTACATACTGCTGTTTCTGAGCCTCGGGAGGCTTCTGGGCAGTGAAAATGCACATAATGAATGTCGGTGTGCCATCAAAACAAGTTAGAAATGCCTCTTTTTAAGGTCTAAAAGTTACGTTGTATGTCTTTAAATTTGGGTAGTAATGGAAAGGATGAGATCACAGACACATACGGCTTAACGCTAACGTTACATTACAGACATCAGCAGATGCACGTAACATTACCAAACTAGCGTGTGTTTTTTTCAAATTTGTAAAAAACTGTTCAGCATACATTTAAGTTGCCTTAAGATAGCATGAAAGCCTCCCTGATGTTTAAAAAAACAACTTACCATTAAAACTTACACTCTTATCCGTCAAACTGAAAACACTAAAATTTAGAGAGTAAGTAAGACTCACAGTAAGAAGGTCGCTAGTTCAAGTCCCTGCTGAGGAGGGGTTTGAACAATTCCAACAGTGACCATCCTGTGTGGCGTTTGCATGTTCTCCCCGTGTATACGTGGGTTCTCTCCGGGTACTCCAGCTTCCTCCCACCATCCAAAAACATGCATGTTAGGTTAACTGATCACTCTAAAATGGCCCTAGGAATGAATGTGAGTGGGAATGGGTGTCTGTCTCTCTGTGTTGGCCCTGCGACAGACTGGCGACCTGTCCATGGTGTACCTGCCTCTCACCTGATAATAGCTGAGATAGGCTCCAGCAACCCCCGTGACCCTGAAATGGATAAGCGGTACAGAAAATGTACTCAAAAATCGCTTGTCTGCCCTTTGTCGGACAAAACATTTTGTCTGACTAAGGGCAAGAGCCTGAAACGTCACACACATTAAATCTTGCTGAGGAGCATTCCCTGGTGTGCAGATCTTTATTCTTCTAGTTTGTACTCTATTTTGCATCCAGCACCCAGTTCATCCTTCTGGGATGTGCGTGAGACTATTGTCTATTATGAAATGAAAACATGTAATAAGTACATTCAAAAGGCTTTTCAAAAATGACATGCTAAATAAGTACAGCTTTGAAACTGAATGAGGATTTACTCTGTTGCCATTTTCTCTGATATGATTTTCTTTTTCTTTATTCAAAATAATGGAAATTTAATAGGATGGTTTGATGTGGTGTGGGTGTTTGTCAAAACTTGTTTGAGCTTAATTTGTTTAACATATTTATTATTTCGGAAGAAATGAATGCAAGGGAATAGGCCAAGGTAAGTATCTTTTACTTCAGCCTACTCCCTTTTTTTTGGACAAAAAAAAAATGTGTGGGATAATAAATTATTATTTAGGCTAGGCAGGAACATGTATATGTATTTATATGTATATATACTTTTGTGTGTGTGTATGAATGTATACTGTTTGTGTCACGTCATCCATTTGGTTCGACAAAGACAAAAACATACTTCCATGAGCAAGTATTTCTGACTGGCTGAATGGCAGCAGGATGATGGAGCCGAATGCTGAAACTTGAAACAAATTCACTTTAAAAAAAAAACAAAACAACCAAACGTCAGAGGCAAGAGGAAGAACAGCAGACTGCTGATTTCTTGCACAGAGCCATCAAAAAAAAAAATGTTTGCTATGTACAGTATACATAATATACTCACAGTTTTACTGGCACCTTCAAAGTTTCATTCAGATATACTGTGCACTTTGTCTTCATTCCAGTCAGTGCAGGGAATGATGCCACACAGTTAAGCCACAGCTGGTTGTTTGAGTTCATCACTAGTGATGAATGGGGTCTCAACCACTGCCAGAATCTCTCCTGAGCTGTCAGTGAGATCTTCTCTGTACTTGAAAGTTAAACTTTTCCCCCCACTGATTCCACTGCAAAGGTCTTTGCTCCATTGGGTGAATATTGGGTCAGGTTCCTGCTAAACTTAGAAAAAAGAACAGATATGTCTCTTTTAATAAAGAGTGAAATGTAAGCTCTGGTGTACATCTAACATCCAGGTGGACGATTTATTATTTCTGCAGGACAGCCGTAATATTGCAAGTTAAAAGTAAAATCAGGAGATAAATTGCCCCAGTCTTCCAGGATTTAATACGTTTCCTGTTCCCAATATGATTTTACAGTTTTCCATTCTTCATCAGCTGGGCAGCTGGTGGCAGCATAGATTATGTTGCTAGTGGTTTATATTTTGTATTATAGGTAGTTGTCCTAACCCAAAACAAGCCTCAAGGAGGAAAAAAAAACAACAACTGCAGTGGACATCCATGCAAGAACAATGGAGGGAGCTTCAGGAATTGAGGAATAATTTCTCCTAGTTCGGTTCTGTTCAGTTCTGGGTAACTCAGGACACAGAGATTCAAGTTTACTGCAAATAATCTCATCTACGCCTTTCCATTTCTAGCTTTCTTATGTAAAACAAACAAAAAAAAGCCCTTAAAATTGACAAAGTACAAGTCAAAGAAAGAGGTTGTACAAAGGCGGACTGGAAACAAGGTCATGGATGAATGTGAAGGTCCGGTTGTTGAAAAGTTCGTCTTACACATCTTGGGTGGGAAAAGAAGACTGAGTGGGGTTTCCATTTCAGGTCATTTACTTGAACCACCTACAATACAGACTTCCCCCAAATAATCCATGAAGAAGAAGGAAGAGTGTATGAGTGATATGAGGAGGGATAATGTGGAGGGTGGATGAGAGAGAAATAAAATGTTGGAAAGGGATCAAGGATGAACTGAAAAACCTGGGAGAGGAAGGACAGATGGATGGATGAATGACAGAGAGGAGAAATGATGGCAGCGGGGGGGGGGGGGGATAAAGAGGATGGATGGATGAATGGATGAAAAGGATGGGTGGATTAACAGAGGAGTGAAAGACTGTTGTTCGAGAGGAATTACAAATGGACTGAAAAACCTGGGGAGCAGAATAATAGATGAATGGATGAATGAACAGATGGAGAAGGGAGAGAGAAGACATAGATGTGTGGGATGACTGGGAGGGATGAGTGGATGAGAGGCTGAGGATGGATGGATGCATGGAAATTGAGATGATGGATGGATGAGAAATGGATGGATGAAATGGCTTATTGATGGATGGGAAACTTAATATGTCAATAAATGAATGGATGAGAAAGAAATTAAAGAATAAATGACTGGAAGTGGAATAGAAGGTAAGGATGGAGAGATGGATAAGTGAATGGTGGATATACAGTGGGTACAGAAAGTATTTAGACCCCTTTTAAACACTTTTTTCATTGCAGCCATTTGCCAAAATCAAAAAAGTTAATTTTATTTCTCATTAATGTACACTCAGCACCCCATCTTGACAGAAAAAAAGTAACATAGAAATTTTTGCAAATTTATGAAAAAAGAAAAACTGAAATATCATATGGTCATAAATATTCAGAACCTTTGCTCAGTACTGAGTAGAGGCACCTTTGGAGCTCGTACAGTCATGAGTCTTCTTGGGAATGATGCAACAAGTGTTTCACACCTGGATTTGGGATCTTCTGCATTCGTCCTTGCAGATCCTCTCCAGTTCTGTCAGGTTGGATGGTGAACGGTGGTGGACAGCCATTTTCAGGTCTCTCCAAAGATGCTCAGTTGGGTTTAAGTCAGAGCTGGCTGGGCCAGTCAAGAATGGTCCAGAGTTGTTCTGAGCCACTCCTTTGTTATTTCAGCTGTGTGCTGAGGGTCATTGTCTTGTTGGAAGGTGAACCTTCGGCCCAGTCTGAGGTCCTGAACTCTGGAAGAGGTTTTCTTCCAGGATCTCTCTGTACTTGGCTGCATTCATCTTTTCTTCAATTGCAACCAGTCATCCTGTCCCTGTAGCTGAAAAACACCCCCATAGTATGATGGTGCCACCACCATGTTTCACTGTTGGGATTGTATTGGGCGGGCGATGAGCAGTGCCTGGTTTTCTCCACACATACTGTATCTCTTAGAATTAACACCAAAAAGTTCAATTTTGGTCTCATCAGACCAGAGAATCTTATTTCTCACAGTCTGGGAGTCCCTCATGTGTTTTTGGCAAACTCTATGCAGGCTTTCATATGTCTTGCACTGAGGAGAGGCTTCCGTCGTGCCACTCTGCCATAAAGCCCTGACCGGTGGAGGCTGCAGTGATAGTTGACATTGTGGAACTTTCTCCATCTCCCCACTGCATCTCTGGAACTTCTCTCACCAAGGCTTTTATTGCTCAGTTCTGCTGGACGGCCAGGTCTAAGAGGAGTTCTGGTCATCCCAAACTTCTTCCATCTAAGGGCTATGGAGACCATGGTGCTCTTAGGAGCCTTTAGTGCTGCAAATAATTTTTTGTAACCTTGTCCAGTTCTGTGCCCCGCCACAATTCTGTTTGTTCCTTCGACCTCATGATTCTCATTTGCTCTGACATGCACTGTGAGCTGTAAGGTCTTATATAGACAGGTGTGTGCCTTTCCTAATCAAGTCGAATCAGTTTAAACACAGCTAGACTCAAATGAAGGAGTAGAACCGTCTCAAGGAGGATCAGAAGAAATGGACAGCATATGAGTTAAATATGAGTGTCACTGCAAAGGGTCTGAATATTTTTGACCATGTTATATTTCAGTTTTTCTTTTTTAATAATTTTGCAAAGATTTCTACATTTCTGTTTTTTCTGTGAAGATGGGGTGTACAATGATGAGAAATTAAATGAGCTTTTTTTTTTATTTTAGCAAATGGCTGCAATTAAAGAAAGTGTAGAAAGTTTAAAGGGGTCTGAATACTTTCCGTACCCACTGTATGGATAAATGAGAGAAAGACGGGATGGAATTAATAGAACAAAACAAATAATATTGAATACATGAACATGGTGAAAGAAGACTAATGTATGTAAGAAGATCTGCAGTTGAGTCATATGTAGCAGTTTTATGGACCTTAACATATATATATATATAAAAATATATTAGACAATGCAAAATAAATAACTTTTCTTACTCTTTATAAGAAAACATGGGGTGATTATCATATATGGCTGTAAACAGAACGAGACAGCATATCTCATTACAGTGCAGCTGCAGCCACAGCATGGCTCTCGGCTGGGGGAGCATCGAGCAAATGTAAATCACTTCCATCGCAAAAGATGCCAGATGACTCTCTCTTTATATTGTAAATCCAGAGATACAGAGATTTTGGAGATGCATCTCACATCAATATTTTATACTGACAGCAATGAGTACTATCACTCGCTCCTGAGCTTGTCATGTTTTTTTCCCCTCCTGACATTCCATCCATCATCAACTGTCTCATTAAAAATTTCTAGCAGCAGAAAACTGTTGTTTTTTCTTTCCAGCTCACCAAACCTCATTATCGTAATTTTAGTTTCTGGTCAAACTGCCTAAATTAATACTCCATTATGGCCATGTGGCAACAGCAGCCTTGTTTGATTACAAAAATGTTGTGTCTTTATTATGGTAATGGTCGCCTTTCAAAAGCAGCAGCTTTGGACCTTTACTCACCAAGTGCATTACATTCTTTTTAGATGCCGCTTTAATGGCAACGCCGGCTGCATAATCAACTGCAGGTTGACATTTAAAACATGGAAATTGTAAATTACTGCACTGCATGTGTCCACTGGATAAGTGGTGGAAGTGCTATTTGGAGGAGGTCAATAGGCCCAACATCTGCTGAGAGATGATCTTCAACTCCAATTGCAGAACCAGGCTGGTGAAAGTGGCTTTCCTTTGTTTTGTTTTTTTTTATTTTGTACATGGGCTTTTTGGCTTTATTTAACAGCAGAAAATAGAGAGACCAGTTCTTCACATAATAACATAAAGTGATGCAGCGTCATGGATTAAGAACAGGGCGTGCTCTGATTTCTGTGCAATACATGTACGTACTTCCAAATTGGAGCACTTATGGGGATAGAGCTGGTTTGATTAAGAGCGGTGCTGTGAGTAACACTTACATATGCATGCACGGAAATAAACCCAGCCCACAAGCCCCTTCACACACATATTCTCACTCTTAAAATTCCACTCTGCTGCGCCTCACCACACAGTGCAGCACAGTGGTTCAAACACTCCCTCTGTGGGGAGCGAGGGAGGCTGCTTCAGCCCAGCCAACCATCGGAAACTCATTATTTCAGTACTAAGTGATGGATCATTTCCAAATGATCTCCATGTACACCTTAACAATTAAGCCACCAGCAAGGCAATTATAGATCAGCAATATAGAGATGGGACACTGATATATTGCTGGGCTCTAACCTTTGGGCATGCGAACAGATTACACTTATTAAGCCACAGCTTTATTGGACCAATAAAAATCATTGTGCAGTCATAACTGCAGGGTGGACATTCTTGTTGGAAGAAACGATGGTAAAAACTATGGAGTAGAGGAGAGGAGAGGTCAGACAAATCTCTGCATTCTGCTGTCAGTGCAGCAATCCTTTTCATTTGGACAATATTCTGTTCTTATAAATGTTACCAGCACAAGTAAATAAATTCCTTACAGAAATTATTCTATGGTAATGTCTCTGTTCTCATTTACTCCATGTTGTAGTTGACAAATATAAAGTAAGGGTGAATCCCAATGCTCCCCCTTACTCCTAGCCCTTGGCCCTAACCTTTCGTTTTGCACATTCATGTGAAGGGGTAGTGGTGTCCTGATTCTGGTTCAGACTGAGAGGCAAGGGGACGTGGTAGGGCTAACAGGCCCTCGAAATGGTAGAGAATGAGTGATATGATACGGTATTATCCACAATTTCATTTGAAATATGGGAAAAATGGTGAGGAATCGACATTGGCAGCCAAAGAATTACACAAATGTGAATATTTTTCGCAAATAATATAAGAAAAATCACCATTTTAAGGTTGCTTTAATGTAGAAATGGTTGATATTGGCTTTGTTTTTAAACCGATATCTGGTATTGTCCAACTCTTAATTTCCTACATCAACCAATACCAATATTGACAACTGTGAGGTTTTATCTCTCATATTTTGAGATGCAACTATAGTCTGCTCCTAGAGCAAAAAATCCCAAAGTTGCCTTAACTCAGCCAGACGAGTTCATTTTGGACATCTGGCTGCTAGATATCAGCTACTAGCAGGTATTAGCTAACATGTGGCTAATTCTAATGTTTCTGACAACTTGTTAACTTAACCAACAACTTAAAACCAGACATATTATAAGCAGATTCAAGGCAAGTCAGTCTGTAGCAGCAGCAGCTGCACTGTAGTCACATGACTGAAAGGAATGCTGGGATATGAAGTTCTTCCAGGATAACAGGGACTTTTCTAAATGCTGGACTGCTGCTAATGGAGCAAGATTTTGTTGATGAAAATATCAGCAGAAAATATCTGTATTGTTTTTTTTTTTTTTTCGAACTATCACATTTTAATGTCGTTATCGCCCGATTTTTCGGCCGGAGATACTATCGGATGTTCCTACTTTAATGTGTTAGACATTTTTATCACAAATCTGACTAAAATTTGTTTCGTAATGTGACGTGCACCTGCTCATGTCTGTAACGCAGCATTAATGTGACCTCTGAGTCGAAGGCGTCTTCTTCTTCTTTCATTTTTACGTTTTTCAAAGCCCGGAAAAAATAATCCAATTACTGCTGCAGACTGCTTGCAACCCAGGTGTGTCATGTAGTGGGCGAGTTGTATAGTGGGTAGGTCATGGTAAGGGTCAGGGAAGGCATCAGGCTACATTTATCTTTTTTTTTTTTTTTTTTCTTCTAACTTGTGTAGATGAGAAGAGAATGGAAATCTGATTGCTTTATTCTGTTGAACAGTTTTGTTTAAGCGGAGCTTTATGAACAAAGGCTCCCCTTGATATCATGTTTATTCATTTTATTTCTTTAATTAAACATTTGTCTATTACACCATTCCATTACATTGCTGGGCCTGAAAGGGAGAAAGAAAGTTAAAGAGGTAATGATAGAAAGTGAAAAGAGAGAAAGGAGTAAGGAAGAGGAAGAGAGAGAGGAGAGAAAACATGAACCACCAAGTTCATGGTACATTGGGGTCTGTTGCACGAAGCAGGTTTAATGAAAACCCTGAGTTGTTTTACCCCGAAATTTGGGAACTCTGAGTTTTTCGTAACACAAAGGTAGGTAACTCAACCAGGGAAAGAGGAGTAACTCTAGCCTGTTGCACGAAGAGGGTAACTTAAACCCTCGGTCAGTTACCATGGTAACAGACTCTCTGAAACTAACCTGGTCGGGAGCAGGTTAGTGTGGAGAAACCTTGAGTTTCTCGCTGTCTCCACCCACTTTTAGTCACACTCGCCGTTTCCTTTCCTCATTCATTCATTAAGTCAGCGGTGAGTTTTGGCTGCTGCCGTCTCAAATAAAACATGTTAAAAAATAAATCAGAGTCGGTAGGTTCATCTTTCTTTTGATAAGGATTTTATGGATAAGATGCTGAGAAGGGTTAAATATTAGAGATCATTAAGCCACGGATGGTTTAATTTCCGACAGTTGACATTTCTGACGTTAAGTTACACATCACGGTCAGTTATCTACATACACGAGCTGATCCGTCGTACATTTATATTCAAGCCATACGTAATGTTGGAGGTCCTGTCTCCGTTTAAAGAGTGCTTTAAGATGTCATTTGCATCAGTGTTTGGTTTGGCTAAATGGATAAAGTGTTCGTTTGCCATGGGGGACCTGCGGTTCAATTTTGTTGTGGCTTTTTATTTATGTTGCCATACGCTTTTCTCTCGAAGCATATTGTGTATTCCCTGCATTTTTTCGAAATAGTTTTTTTTTCTTTCATGTAGACGCAGGGCATTTGAGAAATGCGACGGTTATATTTAATCTTAATGCTGCCGACAAGAGCGCTTCTCCCTGAGGATTTACCAAGTTAAATAAATAAAAAGGTAGTAAAAGTACAAAGCTGGATTCGAACTCCCCCCACCCAAGTTGCAGGCAAGCGCGCAGACCATTAGACCTACCAGATAATATAGTCACCTGGAATATAGTGAAATTACCAGTAGCACACGTCGGGCCGACGTGGCCCAAGGTTGGACGTCGGCTCTATAATTTAAAACATCTGAGACACGGCCATGGGTGAATCTTAGATTTAATAGTCATTTGTCCCAGCTCATAAACGTCTTGGAGCGTCGGCTTCGTGTGGCCAGACCTGCCCACAACGGAAGGAGCCAGAAGGCGGGACCTTGTAGTCTGGGTCAGGGACGTGGTCGGAGTTTAGGTAAGTTCTTGGGACAGTTTGCCCCCTAATAATAGTTATTACGTTTATTATGTGAAGTTAAAGTTTTGGGGAGGGCGAAGTACGACTCTGTCAAATTTTGGCTGTTGAGGCCACTGGGTGATGTCGGCGGTGCTGCTACCTGTATAAGGTGCCGCTAATTTACACCGTTGTTAGCATTAACGTTGCTTACTACTACAGCCGATACCAGTAAAAGGTTAAATTCTTGCCGACAGGGTGAACGGAGGGTTGCTCCATTCACTTCGACATATTGAGGAGCTGTAACCACATGAAACCGCTCAGCTCAGATAAAATGTGTAGTTTTATTTGGTTTTATTTGGGTGACTGCCCAGCATTTCCCGGTTATACAGTGATTTACTGAAACCGACGGGGGCAAAACTGCGAAGAAGTGAGACCGCACCGGAGACAGACGGAGCATCTCGTCCTGGTGCTACTTGAGGAGGCTGGCTCCATCCCTGCGGTTGCAGCTCCAAACAGCCGAGTCTCATCTCACTCCTCTTACCCCCACCTGAACCCCTCCTGGACTATAAAACCAGCCTGCTCGGCTGAAGGCTGCTTCACAGCATTTTAAAAAAGTATTTATTTTATTTTAGTTCTTGCTTTTCAGTATTTTAAATAAGTTTCCAAAGTAATTTGCCTATAACTGTTAACAAAAAAGTTAGTCTGGAGCCCTGAGCCAGATAAACCTCTTTACAAAAAATAAAATGTTCTAAAAGTCTTCAGTCTTCATTCCAATTTCTTCATAGGGGTTTTAACATTTGTCATTAACTTGCTTTTTACCACAAAATGTAAAGGCTACATCTTGAAGAGAAATGTTCCAGATTAAGCTTTGCCTTACTCTTGGTTTTTTTTCTTGCAGCATCGGTTCTCAGAAATGAGGTTTTTACACAAACCACACAGGCTGAAGTGGAGACAGCGATCAGACCTGGCTCCAGCTGAGCAAGGATGGAGCTGAAGGAGGAGGATGCAGAGGCCAGACACTTGAGCTGTAAGTCAGTCTGTTCTGACTGGTGCAAATGCATTCATTTTCAATTTGAATTTACAACAGTTCATTATGGTCAAAAATTTATTAGCTTATAGACACTGAAAACATGAGGATATTTTGCCTCATCACATCTTATTTTACAAAGCAGCAACAAAACATGCTCTGACCGCAGCATGACCAGAGGGCTGTTCCAGAAAGCAGGTTATGTGGTTAACTCGGAGTATGTTACCCTGGTATGAGGGAAACCAGTCATCGGTCACCAGAAAGAGCGCGAAACAAAACTCTGAGTCAATCACCATGGCAACATTTGGAATATACCTGCTCATGGAGGTTCTTTAAGAAATCCTGGTTTCTCCTCTCCCTGGGGTGTCAGGTAGGAGGTTAACAAACTGAGTCTAAAAAGACTTGGTTTTCGCTGAATGGCAATTGGTTTTCAGTCAGGTGTTTAGTTGGTTCATCAACTTGGTATTTTACACAAAGTTAGTTCCCTGAGCCATATGAGAGAGAGAGAGAGAGAGAGAGAGAGATATCGCTGCTGCTGCTAGAGAGCATCATGGAAGAAAGCTGCTGCCTAAGTCAATGTGGAAGTGGGAATCCGCTGGTTCTGCTGGTCGAATATTTAACGTTACATTTGGATTAAAATATTAGTGGATAAAATAGATATTAATTTTTATTCAGATTCTGGCCCACTGGGCAAAAACATACACAGAGAAATGTGAAAGTTAAGTTTACAGACATCTTCTAGACGGTACTATGTTGTACTAGCAGACCATGATTGGACATGTTTTACTTTTCTTCCACACTGGCTGATAAACACGTCTACAGATCCAGAGACCATAGATTTCCACCATCACATTTATGGAATTATAATCTCAGACGTGTGAGGACTTTCCTGATGACTGTATGCGGCTGGAGGGTTTGAGGAAGTGCAGAACGATGCCGTTTGATGACATATTGATGAAGAAATTATATAATAAATTTTGAAGTTATGAAAAGTCTCCATCTTAAGTATTTTGTGGGTTAATTCATCGTAAATCTTTGGAATCACGTTAGTATGGACAATCCACGTCTGACAGCTGCTGCAGGTGGGTGGAGACTAATAGAAACTAGGGTTTCTGAAAGATAACCTGCCAGATAGCAGGTTGTGTTCACAGAGTCTGTTACCATGGTGATTGACTCAGAGTTTCAGATACCCCTCTTTCTGGAACCAGTGACTTAGAGTTCACCACATAACTCGCAAATACCCTCCTGGAGCAGCTGTAAGACATGGACTGTCTGTATTATTGTGATTCCAGAGATTTATAAGCTGAATTTTACACGACAATAAAAACGAGAGAGAGAGGACTTTTCCCGGCTTAAATATTTATGATATCTCTATCAATGCGTCATCAAACAGCACCGTTTTGCAGTTACTCATATTCTCCAGCCGTACAGATCTGACTTGGCATGAGATGAAGTCACAGCAAGATTTGTTCTGCAGGTCTGCTGCGATACTTTTAAATCTATTGTAAATGGGATTTTTCTTTAAAATGTTGGTAACAGAACATATTAGACAACGGTGTGTGGAGTCATCAGGAAAGTCCTCATACACGTCTGAGATTATAATTCCATAAATGTGTGATTGTAGAGATCGTCTGGATCCTAGTAGACGGTGTTCACCAGCCAGCATAAAATGAAAATAAAAGATGTACAATCATGGTCTGGTAGTACAGTACATTACCTTCTAGAATGTGTCTTTAAACCTAACTGTTTTTTCCATGTATGATTTTCTCCAGTGGGACTGAATCTCAATTGTTGAGATTTTATTTTATCCTCTAATACTTCAACCCACATGTTAAGTTAAATATTCAGTTAGTGGACCAGTGGATTCCAGTTTAATCGGGTTAAATATCCAGCAAGTGGACCAGTGGATTCCAGTTTAATCAGGTTAAATATCCAGCAAGTGGACCAGTGGATTCCCCTTTCACACTGACTCAGGCTGCAGTTTTCTTCCATGATGTTTCTCTCTACCAACAGCCACGGTGATTCTATTTTTTTCTTTTTTGTAACTAAATACCTCTTCATATTGCCCCATGCTTGAATAAAAACGTCTAACCAGGTGAAATGACTAGCTTTGTGTTAGTGGTTGCCATGGGGAATCCAGGTACCCTTGTTATGGCTTTTGTTGTGGTTCTAACTCTGGGTAAAGATACTCCTGCTTGATTGAACCAACTCAAAGCAGCTTTTCTGGAACTGAAAACTCAGTTACTCAGTTCAGAGTAAGTTAACCCAGAGTTTCTGACTAGACTCAGTTTGTTGAAGCTCCTACCTGGAATACTGCTCAGCATTCATTCTGCAGAGCTGTCAAAGTCCAAGTACAGAACCTGGATGTCTTTTGAAATATTACATTTGAGTTGAACTATGCATCGCTGATAGGGATGTAAAAAAGGAGAAGGGTCAGCTCTTAAACAAAACTGTTAAAACGTAGCCTTGCTGTTTGCTGTGAGCAGCTGGGACGGCTGCAGCTCAGCATGCACAGTAGGGCTGAAAGATGTATCGTTATCGTATCTATATCGAGATATGGACATCCAAGATATTAAAGACCGTGTAAAGGGAATTCTGCAATTTTCTTACAAATACATTATGAAGGCCATAAATGTATTTTTATGAACGTGTAAAAAAGCCTCTCAGCCACTAAAGTTGGATTGTGGAGCTAGACTTAAAATTGCGTTTCAAGACTTCTGTGTTTCAGGATTTTGTGGGTGGGACTAAAAGGGCGGCCGCGTGTCGTCACGCGGCCGCCTTCGCGATAACCCCGCCCCCTGTTGCTCAAGCGTATAAAACTGCACAGCGCCGCTGTAGCAGTTGTACCGCTAGCTAGCTTGTCACACGTAGCTAGCACCACATGGCTAGCATCAACAGAGTTTGCTGCTAGCTAACAAGCTAGCTTGCCTACTATGCTTCATTCGCGTTCATACATCTTCCCTGGATGCCACAATATGCAAGGTAGCAGCCTGGTGTCTTCATTTAAATTTTCAAGAGATGACCTGAAAAAAGAACTGGATGGATTTTTACAGAGGAGCCTCTATGGACCGGAGACATCAGGATCACTACCATCACTCGCCTCTGCAGTGCCCACTTTACTCCAGATAGTTTTACTAACTTCCAGGACATACAGTTGGATTTATCGGCTGTTGGTTGCTGTTGGTTGGTGAGACCGCACTGACACTTTCCCCCCCGGCTCTCATCCTCCGGACATCGCCACTGCTGGCTGCAGCCTGACAGGGAGCACGGAGGGTTTCTGCCCCCAACAAACAGCTACAGTAAGTTACCTTGTGTGCTTATGTTGTAAATATTTTAAGAGTTCGTGATTTAATGCACAGTAACTTTGCTAAATGTTATAAATGTGCAAATCCATAAGGTGATTTTATATCGTGTATCTACTGCTGTCATGCCCATGTACTGCTAGCTAACATTAGTGCATGAAATCATCATAACTCGTTTCCTAAGTAAAGCCCATCGGACAGCACCGTTAATCTACAGGTGATCTTTTATTTACACAAAGCTTCTTAGCGAGTTTTATCCCTCACAACTGATAGATGGGCGCAGGCGCATGGCCGTAGTTATCACCGGAGAACCTCCGTATTTATCCAGCAGTGTGTGTAATTATATTCATGAAATAAAATATTTTCCGCGATTTGGTCAGCTGAGAAGACTAGTGAGGTGCGGATGGAAACGCGGATACCCCCCCCCCCCCCCCCCCCCCCACCTCACACACAACGGCTACTTATAGTCTAGAGATGATGTTCACTCTTAATATAGTTCTTATCATCATCATCATCATCACTAAAAAACAAACACAGTAGAAAGTTACTAAACTGGCATGACGGGTCGGAGCTACTTCCTCCACCTGCTGCCTTCATAGCGAAATAAAGCAGAGAGCAGCGCTGCAGCACGTCCGCTCCTTCACTGATCAATATCAATATCAATGATCAATAAGTCCGAAGCGTCGCGGTGGAAATATTTTCATTTGACATGTGACTAAAACCACAAACAATCCTCCTGTTTGAGCCACCCAGAACACACACACGGAGGAAGGTGATGTGGGGGCGGCTGCTAGAGGGGGAGACAGACTGAAGTCCTTTGTGGCTGCATGCAGGTATTAGCCAGGGAAAATACATACATAAATAAAATAAATGATGCTATTTGACAAGAAGGACAACAACATGAATAAGTCTAATTCGGTTACCTGGAATATTTCAGAAAGATGTAGTAAATTACTGTAAAATGTTGGTATTTCACTGTTATACTGCATGTTTAAGATTAATTTCACTCTTGCATAATTAAGCAACTTTTGTATTCTTTAATCACCAACATTCTGTTTATTTCAGCTCTGTCACAAAGTGTTTACCAGCAGATAAAAGGGTTTACAGTATGTTTTAACTAGAATTTAGGAGAATTTTACCTGCATATAATCATTCTGATTACCATGTTCAACAACAACACGTGGAGATATATGGTTTTGTAATTTGTATAAGAGTTGAAATATAAACTAGCATAACGGAGAAATGCCCAAGTGATGTACTGATACAGTAAGAGTAAAGAAATTCACTGACATTGTGCCACTGCAAGATTTGTTTGACAAGTAATTCTTACTGTTATCTGTTTTGACAAAGAGCATCGTCCAACCATAAGAGAGAGAGAGAGAGATGGCATGCCGGTGTGACAACATGCAAGAGGAAACCAGGGAAACTGGATGTCAGACAGAATGCTTTGTGGGGAAGGACTGTGGCCACACAACTGTCCAACACAACACGTGGAACTGGAAGAATTCAGGTCTGTTCAGAAGTTACGTCCTTCTTTGTCCTTTTGAATATCTGTGGTGTTGACATATTTTAGGTCTGCACAACATAGTTGTTGGAGAAAACACTCATTCATTAATCATTTTAAAATGCTATCATTAAGTTAAGAATAGTCAGGGGTTAATAAGATGTTTTTTTTTTTTACTATTTCTACTGTCAGGAAGTACAGCAAAGAAAAATTCTGTCCTGTATTACATTACTCTACCTCTCTTACACATATTAACACAACACATAAAGTCTTATCATGATCATATTTTGAATACAAGACCAGCGATACTACAGGCTAGTTAGTTGATTGTAATGCAAGTAAGTAAAAATCTATAAGCGCTTTTCAAAGATAAAAATCACAAAGTGCTGTACATAAAATGAGAAATAAATGGTACAATAAAAGACATAACATATTAAAAAGAAAACATAATAAAATAAAAATCAAACCCAGTCAATCACAATCAAATCAGCCAAAAGCTTTCCTGCATAAATACGTCTTCAGCTGCTTTTTAAAAGATTCCACCCAGTCAACCACACGTAATGTTTTTAATGCAAGTTTTCACCTCCATAATAATATGCATGATTCCAAACACTTTACCCAGCTGAAAACTTTTGGCACCCTTGGCAATAAAGTATAGACCTACATTTGCTAGAGACTAAATTTTAAATAAGCAGTAAAACACAAAATTTCTACATTTTTTTCCATTTTGCAAAAATATTAGATATTAATTACTCAAACAGTACGCTTTGTTTGTGCTCTCTATTCTGTCATTTTAGAACATCAGTGAGCTAATAGACCTCCTTTTTGAACAGGTCATCGTTGACCCTGCACCTGCGTGGCTGAAATGAAAGCAATGACTGTTTCTGGATTCCTGTGCGGGCAGAGGGCGACCTGAGAAGGCAGATGCCGACCATGGTCCAGGTTCAGCCTTCCAGCTCAGGTGGGAAAGAGCCAAGTTAAAAAGAAGTAAGTTGTGACACACACGTCATTACGCAAGAATGTATTTATTAGAAGTGCATTTAAACATTGCTTCTTTTTTTTTTTCAATTTCAGTTTTAGTGTCATAAGATATAAACTGCTTTTTTCTAACAACACAACAGCAACAAATACAGAACGCAAAACTGAAAACATTAATTATCTTTACAGTGAATATTATATACCATTTTTGTCATATCTTACCAAACTTGCATAATTCTAACACACTGGACTTTAACTGGGAGGTTTAAACCCAGCACACTCAGCCTCTACATCTGGGTACTCCTGATGTGACACGACACAGGAAGGGACGATGACCTGGTCGTCCTTTCCCAGGTGTCCCAGCCCGGCACACAAAACCTCTGTAAGCCAAATAACGTGCATGTCTGTTATTACAAAAAATATGATACTTTCATAATTATCTAGGTGGTGTTTTTGCTCGGTTGTCCTGGGTAATAAAAATTGACTCTGGTGCTCTTTTTAAACAGTAACTGATTTATATTGTCTTTGTAGATGAACCAGTCTGAAACAGAGTTTAAGTTATTGGTGTGACTGATGAACTAAAAAACATCCTTTTCTCTCCCACTTATGCTCATGTCTTACAGATGGAGACCCCAGAAGAAGAGCTTGAGCCATGAACCTGCAGTCTGCATCATCATTTTGGCTCAGTGGATGGGAAATGATGTGGACAGCAGTTGTGTTATTATAATTATTACTAATCCAGATTATTTCCACCATCACACAGCTACATTTTCAGAGAGACTAATCATCTAGATTTCTTGTAAAATGTCAAGTCATACAGGGGGTTTACATTATTCATGTGCATTAGTCAACATCACAAATACGGCTGGATCAACTGTGCAAGTTGGTCCTAAACTTTCCCAGTCTCTGAACCTGTCATGTCATTTGAGCAACACAAATGTAATTACACATCTGAAATCAATAAAAATATTTTATTGTATAACTTGCAAAGCTCTTCCTTTGCCTCCAATGGCCCATGGCCTGCCTGATAAATGTTCGGAGCATTCTGCAGGGAGGAGGAATTCAAGCAGACCGGCTCCAGTCCTGGATGAAGGGTGATGCAGCATGGCTCCTCTGGCTCCACATCTGTTCTGAACCTGTAGGAGAGTGTGTAAAAGGTGTTTCAGTACTTGGTATCTAGCATGATACTGGTTGTGTATTCATTCTTTGAGTGATTACTGTGGAATACTCACTTCTTTATTCACATCCAGCATTGATCTCTGCAGCAGATGTTCTCCTGCTCTGTAGGCATGGTTCTGCATCCTCCACAGGTGCATCTATATAGCAAGTATAATGTCAATCTGATGTTGAGGATTTCGGTAGTCAGTTCTGTATTATGAAACATGTTCCAGCATCAAAATGATCTAAACCCTTGAAGCATAATGTGTTGCAAGTGCAGCAATCCACATAAAGTGATCAGAAGACATACAGGTATGTGTTGTTTACTGAAACTGGGTAGTGTTTTGTGTAGTCCAATATTACTCATTGTGAAAGCCACCTCAGCAAAGTGAAAACAGGAACATATCAGTCTACAACAAGAAAGACTCCTTAGAAAACAATTAAATGCTAGTGGTTTAGGTTAGCCAGGTTAGCCATGTCCCTGTAGTTTACCTACTTTATTTACCCATATTTGTTGTAAACTCTGCTCCCTTCAAAGAGGTGGGTACTAACATGGGTTTACCAGCCACTAAACCCTAACAAAGAAATGCCATCACTCCCTTCATTAGCTTTGAGAGAAGTAGCCTGTGTGAACGATAAAGTACGTCATAAAGATAATAATGCATCATTATAGTGCAGAGCAGAGGATGACTGCTAGTTTCATCTGTGACTATACGACAAACATATTTAGTAGAGTGTCAAAATGTGCTTTGTTCCACATTATTTAGACAGTTTGTTGCCTAACTTTATTTGGCTAGGCTATACTAGTTAGCAATGCAAAATTCTACAAACTACAAACTAGAGGAAATAAATAAGTTACCATTCTGATGTAGGCCATGAAGAACGAGGCTGATCATCACAGAGGTCAGTGTCTCGCTTTGGTGGCTCAAACGAGTCGGTCTTCGGCAGTCCAGCTGCAGACTGTTGTCTTCCGTTGTCTTCTGCTTGTTTAGCGCACGGGGGCGGGAACGCTGCTGCGCGTGGGCGTGGTTTCAGCGCCTCCAGCGGACACGCCCCCAGCGTCTCAGGACAGAGAAAACTGATCCTAGTTTCAGTATTTTGAGACTTAATTTGATATGCTTAGCGATGTTTTTAATCATTCAAATTTGGCTGAGTGATTAATAACTAATATTTCTGCGGTGTGACAAACTCAAAACACATATTTATTGCCAGTTTACACGGACTTTAATATCGCTAAAGCAACTATATAAAAGATATAGATTTCCCCTGCGTTTGTCCTGAAATACTGTTGCTGCCTTTCTTCAACATTTTCTTACTCTGTATTGCTATTTAAACTGTTGTATAAAAGCAATATCTCATACAAAATGACGTGATTGGCACTCAAATCACAGCTATGACAATGCAGTAAAACAATCTTTCTCGTATGATGTTGCTGAAATATGAACATACAGGGATTTGTTACTTTGCTGCTCTACTGTGGCAGCTTTTTTTCCCACTCATGTATTTATCCTGTATTGACTTTTCTTCAATTCTGCCAGTGCTTTGTAGATCTTACAGTTGATTTGAGTACTTTTTTCAACTTGGACTTGCTTCCTCAGTAAAGATGACACTTTATTATTTTTTTCCCATTTTAATCAGGTCATAATCTCCAAGCAAAAGGACAAAATAGCTTGATATACTGCGTTGGCATTGGTTAATCAATCATACCAATTTCTATCAGAGGGGGTCTTTGTCTTTTTTTTTTAGATTGAGGAATACAAATGTACAAATTAACTAGGGATGCATGATATAATCGGCCCCTTATCGGTATCGGCCTATATCAGCCTTAAAACTGAGTATTGGACATCAGCCACCCCACCGATATTAACCAATCAGGTTGTTGTGCTTTTTAGACTATGGAAACAACTTCTTCTTTTTCTTCTTCTTCAACAACTTCTTTTTTACTGACTTTAAAAAGGAATGAATATTACAGAACTTATTTTTTAGCTTTAATATTGGTATCTATATCTGTTATCGGCCACATGAGTTTTAAAACATCGGCATTTCAGATATCGGCCAAAACTCCAATATCGGGCATCCCTACAGTTAAACTGGCTGTGTGCTATGGTAAAGCAAATGTAAGCTTTTTTATTAACTGAATTTATTGATGGCTGTTATTTTAGTTTTTCATAAGCACACACGCAGACACACTTTAAGTGTTTGCTCTATGACTCCCTCTGCTACTCTGGTCCTGACATCTATTCTTTCTCCTTTCTCTTCTTTTCCTCCTGGATCAGGAAAGCAGCCTTTCTGGAGTTATCATCCTCTGCAGATGACATGAAGAGAAGGACTAATGGATGGGCCACTTATTTTTATTATATTATTGATGGCTGTTTTATTGATTGAATTTAATGATGGTATTTTTGTTTTTGATGACTATTGTTGTGTATTATCATAACCTGAACCTGATCAGAATTAAAGTTTTTTCACTTGACTTTTTGCCTTTAATTGTACATGCACCACACAGGGATTATGATTGATTTCTTTTTCATTACTATGTTGGATTGTACAATATTATAGGCTATCTAGTTTAAAAGGTCCGACCTAAATGAATAAAGGTCGTATTAATGAATTATTTATAAGCTAAATAGGCTACATGAAACACGCTCCTGCTTTCATTGATCGCCGGGACGTCGGGTAGTGGTCAGTTTTGATCAGAGGCCGACGTCTCGGCGATGTCTTGCCAACGAGCGAACGCTCTCTATGCGACGTCTTTGCGATGTCTCATTGAGGAGCAAACGACGTACATGCGACGTCTCGGCGATGTCTTGCCAATGAGCAAACGCTCCCCATGCGACGTCGAGGCGACAGAACTCGATGCGTCGGGCAGACGTCGGCTAGACGTACGTGTGCTATCTGGGTATACGAGACTGTCGCGTTACCATTAAACAGTTCTACTCTATAACATCATTGTGATTGTAAAGGACAGCATTTAAACTTAAATCTTCTCCCATGCCGTCTTTCTTTCTTTCTTTTTTTATTTTTTTGCTTGCAGCAGCGGCAGCAGTTTAAACTCGCCATATGAGGCTTTAAAAGTTATATCTCCATTCAATGGCGAGCGCAGCCCCGCCCTCGCGTCTACGTTACCATGGTGACTCGTCGAATCGGTGCTCAATTGATGTTGGCTTTTTATCTTGGTAGCGCCGGGTTAAATCCCCGGGTCGAACTACTCTGAGTTGATTAAACCAACTCAAATCAGCTGTTATGGGACTGAAAACTCAGAGTTTCGAATCTCCGAGTAGGTCAACTCAGAGTTCAGAGTTACTCTCGGAGTTTGTTGAACCTGCTTCGTGCAACAGACCCCTGTACAGCGATCCCTAAACAACCACGGTCTCTGTTGGAAAACAAAACAAGCAATCCCCTACAGGAGGACCTGCAGGGGTCTGTTGCACGAAGCAGGTTTAATGAAAACCCTGAGTTGTTTTACCCCGAAATTCGTGAAACTCTGAGTTTTCCGTAACACAAAGGTAGGTAACTCAACCCAGGGAAAGAGGAGTAACTCTAGCCTGTTGCACGAAGAGGGGTAACTTAAACCCTCGGTCAGTTACCACGGTAACAGACTCTCTGAAACTAACCTGGTCGGGAGCAGGTTAGTGTGGAGAAACCTTGAGTTTCTCGCTGTCTCCTCCCACTTTTAGTCACACTCGCCGTTTCCTTTCCTCATTCATTCATTAAGTCAGCGGTGAGTTTTGGCTGCTGCCGTCTCAAATAAAACATGTTAAAAAATAAATCAGAGTCGGTAGGTTACATCCTTATCTTTTGATAAGGATTTTATGGATTAAGATGCTGCATGAAGGGTTAAATATTCAGAGATCATTATCAGACCACGGATAGAAGTTTAATTTCCCGACAGTTGTCATTTCTGACGTTACAGTTACACATCACGGTCAGTTATCTACATACACGAGCTGATCCGTCGGTACATTTATAATATCACCAGCCATAAGTGATAATTGGAGGTCCTGTCTCTCCGTTTACAAGAGATGTGTTAACATGATCATTTGTCTAACCAGTTGTCTCTGGTTCTGGCCAAATGGGTAAAGTGTTCGTTTACCACGCAGACAACTGCGGTTCAATTCTTGTTGAGGCTTTTTTTATGTTGCCATACGCTTTTCTCTCGAAGCATATTGTCTATTACCCTGCATTTTTTCGCAAATAGATTTTTATTTCTTTCATTGCAGATGCAGGGCATTTGAGAAATGCGACGGTTATATTTAATCTTAATGCTGCCGACAAGAGCGCTTCTCCCTGAGGGATTTCACTCAAGTTAAATAAATAAAAAGACTGTAGTAAAAGTACAAAGCTGGATTCGAACCCCCACCCCCCAAGTGGCAGGCAAGCGTGCAGACCATTAGACCAGCCAGATATTCATATTCAGTCACCTGTAACCATAGTGAAATTATACGAGACTGTCGCGTTACCATTAAACAGTTCTCTATAACATAGTTGTGATTGTAAAGGACAGCATTTAAACTTAAATCTTCTCCCATGCCGTCTTTCT
Source organism: Atherinomorus stipes (assembly GCA_023101725.1). Lineage (NCBI taxonomy): Eukaryota > Metazoa > Chordata > Actinopteri > Atheriniformes > Atherinidae > Atherinomorus > Atherinomorus stipes. Next base: position 901,101 of record JALJCO010003180.1, read on the forward strand.
TTCTTTCTTTTTTTATCTTTTTGCTTGCAGCAGCGGCAGCAGTTCAAACTCGCCATATGAGACTTTAAAAGTTATATCTCCATTCAATGGCGAGCGCAGCCCCCGCCCTCGCGTCTACGTTACCATGGTGACTCGTCGAATCGGTGCTCAATTGATGTTGGCTTTTTATCTTGGTAGCGCCTGGTTAAAACCCCGGGTCGAACTACTCTGAGTTGATTAAACCAACTCAAATCAGCTGTTATGGGACTGAAAACTCAGAGTTTCCAATCTCCGAGTAGATCAACTCAGAGTTCAGAGTTACTCTCGGAGTTTGTTGAACCTGCTTCGTGCAACGGACCCCAGGTGGCTTAAATATCCTCAGATCATACAAACACACGCAAACACACGCAGAACTACGCAGAGAAGAGGTACAACCTAGTCAGCGCAATGGGAAGTAAAGAGGTAAAACCTAGCCCTCGCAATGGCTACATTAATCTAAATCGATTACTGTTTTTTTTTCATCACTAGCCAGTGTGCTCACTTGATCCCTAAATTTATCAGAATTGATCAGAATTTACACCAATCATTTTTAAATTGACAAATAAAACAGGTATTGTAATTTGATCAGTTTTAATTTGTTTTGTTTTTTTCATGCAATGATTCCATTAATAAAATAGTTGAATTTGTTTCTTTTGAGTAGATGCAGCAGTCTTTACAGGATAGTAGATAATGTTACTTGCTTGGTTTAAAACCAGCAAGTCATAACCTGAAAGATATTTTCTGTGGAACATCCTCTTCTTTGTTTTGTTGACATTCTCTCCTAACTACTTTTTTTCTTTTTCCCTCTACACACCATTTGTATACATTCCGCTTCTCATTCAACTGCATTTTCTTCAAGCAGTAAACAACAACAGGAGGCTTGAGTACACTGTAAGTGCGAACCCAATGGATGTATAATATGTCAATGAGTGGATTTCATTTGTAGCCTCATTCATCTGCTACCAAAATGGGCAGTAAGTTTTCATTTACACTGTACCACCAAAAGGAATTTTAACCCAGATTTGGCAGGCTGGCAGATATTCAGTTAGGGCCCCGTACACCAGTAAAAATGGTTGGTGTTTGAATAGAAAAACTGATACTAATGGAAAAAGTTGCAAAACTGCTAAATGCTAGTAGGGGTGTGACTATACATCGATCTATATCACAAATCAATCCTAAATCAATCCAAAATCCCAAATTGGACAAAAATTGATATCAAAACCACTTTTATTTTGAAGTTCTGTGATGCACCTGCTTTTATACCCGCTAAGGTGGGAAACGGTGTAGATGTGCCCTATTGGCCGGCTACGTACTTGAAAATTTCAGTGGGCCATTGGGTGTACGCGATTGGAGGAGAGTTGTACCCATAGATTCCAGTAGAGGGCACCGCCTTTGTTAACAACTAGGTTGCAATATCATAACCTTTGTTTTCCACCTGATTGGGTTTTTTTTTGTTGTTGGTGTTTTTAAAAAATATATGTTTATATTTATGCAGTGAGTATGACACAGGGAGATTGTACTGCATATGTACTTTCAAGTAAGTAGGAGCTTCCAGTCACTGCATGTTAAGAAGACAACATCCTTATATTTTACTAGTCTGTGTTTGTCACAAGAACAGATTTTCTCATTTAAAGTGACTGATTTAAATGGCAGAGCTCAGGAAATAAAACGTGAAATGCTAATCTAGTTTGATTTTGTGATTTTGATTTGAATGGAAATGATTGAGTCACTTGTACGGTAATATTGTTTCATATCGTTTCACATCGATCAGTGGATTGTAAGTCATATCAAATTGAAATCTATTGTGACTTAATTTGAGATTTCGACAAACATCAAATCGCTATCCACTGCATTGATATAATATCATATTGTGATCAAAACAGTGATTTACACCCCTAAATGCTCGCAGTTACTAGTTGAAGTTATTTCCAACAAGCAGTCATAGGTTTCATGCTAATGTTGACTTGTGTTGGCTCCACATGTGGACCAGATATGGTGGATGAACAGCTTCCTGACATGCTAAGTCACTGAAGTTGACTTTCGGTAGGCTAACTTGATTTTAAAGCTGACAAACTATACAGAATTTTTTTTACTCTTTTTTTGGTTCCAAATTTAAGATATGTCTTTTTTTAGGTTTTCCTATTGGTTGCTTTATGTGTTTTCCTTGATTCTTTCAAATCCAGTCTGCCCATGAACTGTAGCATGTTGTTCAACTGCAACAACTTCATGTGAAATATAGTAATCACTGATTGGAACTGTGTTGATTTTAAAAAAATATGTAGAAGCAAATTATTCCTCACAAAATCTTGTGACTGAGTTATTAAGGTTACTTGTTTCAGCAGATTTTACTTGTTTAGGCAGCCTAATTTACATGTCTGGATCCAAAACTTACTGGTCACTTATATATTTTTCAGCCAAAATAATGCAATGTTTAGTCTAAAATTATGCGAGTTATTCAAGCTGTGTTTTTATTGCCAAACGTTGCTAATTTGCATTTCCCTCACCAAGCATTTTAGCTTTCTAAACCCAGCCAGTGGTTTATGTGAATGTGTATTGGTACTGAAAGGAAAAAGAAAAAAAAAATGGAGGACTTCCAGGAATTAGTGAAACAGCCTAATCCTTGCAGAAACAAGAGTAGAAAGACCGTTTTCCTCCTGGAGTCAAACACTGTTCTCTCAGGTGACAGCTGATGCTGTCAATCCATCCACCGCATCACCTGCACCCTAATAAGCTCACGATTGGTGATCCACAGAGCTGGAGGTTAAGTATGAGTCAAATAGAAATCATGGATGTATGTCCCTGGAAAAAAAGGCACATGTGGCATGTAAATATACTGTATTCTACATGTGAAATGAGTAATTAAAACAACTGATGAAAATAAACTAGATGAAAAAATCTTTACATTGCACAGATGTGGTTTCCTGGAACTTTAAATGTTTGTTTTCCACTGAGTTAAAGGTTATTTTGTAGAACAAAAAAAGTTAAAACCATAAAAAATTCAACTGCAGCACACATTTTATTTATGAAACTACCTATGTACTATAGCAGCTGAGATAAAGAAGCTGAGATAATTACTGAAAGGGTGGACTGTGTTTTACTCTGAATACCAGGATCCTGAGCAGATTTGAGGAGAAGGTAGTGAAAGGATATTGAGTACAAAGATGATGAAAGCTGTTGGCAACCAAACTACATTCAGCCACACAGAAGCTGATGCCAAAGTCCAAGCTTATTGTTTCATGCAACCTGTGCGCGTATATAGAAATAAAAAATAACTATCATCATGACCAGCAGTCCGATCATTAGGCTATTTTATCATTCATAGTTATCATTGGCTATTTTTAGCGATTAAAGATTAATTTCCAGTGACAATGAAAGGACAGCTGAACTGACTCACAAAAAGGAGATGAAAATAATTTTTTTGTCTCCCATTGTTGTCACCTAGGCTGAAAAAGCAACTTATGAACATACTGTAATGCCTCTGATTGACGATGTATGATTCTGCACACAAAAATGAAAAACTGTTGACTGTCATTTCAATAACATTAAAAACATCACACTGTTTGATAAAAAAAATGACAAAGTACAAACTTGTTCCATAAGAGCAGAAGGTTCATCAACACATTCACGATCATAGCAAGCTGTGATGGAAGACAATGTCAGTTGGTGAACCTGTAGACTGTATATAAAAGATGGACAGTGCCTCCAGTTCTAAAGCTCGATGGGCGGTTCCCATCGTCGCCATCTTTGCAGTTTTGCGCATCTTATCACTCCTGGAAAATACAAAAACGGGCAGAAAGGTGGAGCTGAAACGGCGGTTGTAAGATTGATCACTCCCATTGATCTCTAACCGACCTGTAGCTAAGACCTAATGAACTAACAGAGGTGGGCAGGCTAAAGCTAGGCTGCGCTGTTAGCTGGCTACAAACAGGGGTTGTACTACTCTGCTACTGTCAGTCACTTCATCACTAAACCCTCAACTTCCCTGCTGCTGGATATCACTGCAGAAAAATTGAAATCAATAAGCTAATGTGCAACTCGAAATCTGTCCCATCTGTCACTTTGAAATCAAATGGGCACGCCCCTAATTATGCATAATTTCAATATTAAATGACGTCCAACTGGATGAGTTCAACACCCCCCAGTTGTCATGAAGGTAAACTTGATCTATTAAACCTAAAAAGTTTGGAACCAGGCTGTAAACATGTTTGTTTCTGCTGTGAAGCTGGCCTTTTTAACATGGGAGTCTGTGGGCAGTGACTCCCTTTTGCAGCCTTCCCCTAGTGGACGAGGGGTGAACTGCAATTTCTGACTCTTATGCATAGAGTTTGATGCTTGAGTGAACATGATATCAAAGTTACTGACAAAAATAATATTTCTCTTAAGTTTTACTGAATTAAAGTAAAGCTCGCAAATTAAATAATGAAAGCACTGGAGTGGAGCAGAGTGAAGCCTGTTTGTTGTCTTTATTATTTCAAGTATCCATTTTTCAAATCCACATAAAGCACCAGAAGTTGTAAAATGGCTCACAGTAAAATCAACTGTGACAATATCTCATAAGGTAACATAGGTAAAGCTATAAGGTGAAACTCAACTTGACAAGAAAATGGGAGAGAAATTAGTTAGAATGTGTTGGATGAGCAGTGGATGCATGCGCTCAGTAGAAAAAGAAGAGATTGGATTGGTGAGTGAGTGACAGGCTGGTGAAAAACTGAAGGGAAAACAGATTGAAAGAGAAAAGATTGAAATAAACTGACATCCTTTCTCCCAGTAATGAGGACAGATTAATTCAAAGCCATGCGCTGTAGCTGAGGTCCTTAATTAACTGCTTGAGTTGTGAGACAAAGTTAGGAGTTGACTGCAGCTCAGTTTTCTTTCTTCTTTGCAGCCCCCTCCCTTTTTTTTCCCCTCCTATTGATCTCTCACTAACACACCCACACATGCTCTGTTCCTGAAAACATCTGGGAATATTTTAAAAAGTGGGATATTTGAAATAATTGAAGAATAAGTGTACAAGTGTCAGTTCCACCAACCGAATGAGACGACCTCCCGTCACTGTTGGAGTGTATTTAACTTCAGTGAATTTAGCATAACTGGCCCATTAAGATGTGGTCAGACATTATTTTGGCATTTTTTTTGCAAAGCTGCATGTCTGAGTATTTCTTTGGGTTCTTCAACACTTTCTATGAAAGTTCAAGCCAGCTTTTGAAAATTTAATCATTAAAATCTGAAAATTTCACAAGGCAGCCGTCTTTTATGAACTCATTGGCTGCCAAAGACGTCTTTTGACATAAAAAAAAAAAGATATACAGGTACTGCCCAAAAAATGAGAATTTCTGGAAAAAGTTCTTGTATTTCTGTAATTCAACTTAAAAGTTTCAATTTACATATTGTATACATAAATAATATGCAAATCAATATATTTCAAGTTTTTATTTGTTTTAGGATTAAGCTGCAGCTTAAGAAAAATACAATATGTAAATTGCACCTTTTAAGTTGAATTACAGAAATACAAGAACTTTTTCCAGATATTCTAATTTTTTGGGTAGTACAGGTACCTCTACTTTATTGTTTCCAATTAGTGTGCCAATAAAGAAATTTGTCCTCTGCTTTTAACCCATCTCAGGTTGGACCTGAGAGCGGTGGGCTGCTATTTGGAGCGCCCAGTGGGCGGTTGGTGGGGGTTGGGCGGGGGTCCACAGTGGTGCACCTGGGTGTCGTGTTGGGGGCTTGAGCCCGGGTCTGCTGCGCCTAAGCCCGCGACGTTGACCACTACGCCCCCCCCCTTGACATCTTTTCAAATCTGAACGTCCACTGCCAAAGACCTTGAAAGATGTCTTTTGGGAGTTTAAACTGGGGGGGCTGCAGGACACGCTTTTGGAGCTTGTTGGTAAAAATCAAAAAGCTTTAATCATGTTATCTAGTATAATTACTACCTGATCTGGTAGATGACGGTGCCAAAGAAGCATATCAATAGCTGGGTTTCCATTACACCTGGAATTGCGCAAAACCTAAATTTCGCAGTTAAACACCTACATTTTGAAAAAACTCTCAAATCTCGCAAAAAAGTTTTTACGCTTCTATGAGGCGTAAATTCAGACGTTTCGATAAAGAAGTTTTTCGTATAAGTGTAATGGAGACCTTTTTTTCACAATTACACGCCATCAGGTGTGATGTAGGGGGGTTTAAATCCAGTTATTCCTTTTTAATTATGATGAATATGATCATTTACAAGCATTAACTGTGAAATCAGAGTGATGGGGGAAGTTTTATCAGTCACATATCTGAAAAATCCCCAAATTGCCGTAACTCAGCAAGCTGAGTTCATTTAGGACATTATACAGATGGTTTAAGTTCTTAATGTATTAATGACTGGCCACGAGCTGTTTATGTTGTTTGCACACATTTGTAACACCACGACTCAGTTAACGCGTTTCCACATGTTAATTATATGTCACCAGGATTTAATAAAATGTGACCACGGATAACATCGTATGACTGCGCCTTCTTATCAACATCTGCATGACCACATCACTCAGGAACTGATGCAGATAAAAGTGGAATACAAGATCAGAATACAAGAAGAGATGTTAGAAGTCTCTACACGTTGGTGCCTCAAGTTTCAGTGAACAGATGCTCTAGACGAGCAGAGAGGACCGGTTGCTGCCTGTTTCCTGGTGAGTCCGACTCCGACCTGCTTCCTTATCCTCTTCAAAATAAAATTCGGAATCTGTAGGAAACCTAAATAAACTAATGCTGCACGATGATCTTTTACCCATCAACTGTCCATACAATTTGAAGTGCTGCATGGTTGTGTGGTGGCTAGCACCGCAGCCTCACAGTAAGAAGGTCGCTAGTTCGATTCTCAGCTGGGGAGGGGGTTCGAACATTTCCAACACCAGCCTTCCTGTGTGGAGTTTGCATGTTCTCCCCGTGTATGTGTGGGTTCTCTTCAGGTACTCCGGCTTCCTCCCACCGTCCAAACACATGCATGTTAGGTTAATTAATCACTCTAAATTGTCCCTAGATATGAATGTGAGCGTGCGTGGTTGCCTGGCTCTGTGACAGACTGGCGACCTGTCCAGGGTGTACCCTGCCTCTTGCCTGATAATAGCTGGGATAGGCTCCAGCAACCCCCGTAACCCTGAACTGGATAAGCGGTACAGAAAATGACTGACTGACTGACAATTTGAAGGCTGAGTCGTTACTGTTTGTCTGTAAAACTGGAAAAGGAACTTAAAAACCACAATGAAGCCACTTCAATGTTAAATAAGCAGTAAAGAAGAGGCTCTTGCAGACGTCATATCTGGTTTCGGCTCATATGTGCTGAAAAAGCAGCGATGTTTTCTAACTACTCATCTATGCAGGTGCTTGTTTCTGTTACATAGATCATCATGAAGGACGTTTTGGTCTATAAAACATGGCAAAAAATGTCAAAAACGTGTCATCAGCACTTTAAGTTCAGGTCTTGCCTACTAGCAAAAGTGCTGCAGCACCAAGGGCAAACTCTGCTGGAAAAGACTGAAGCCCGGAAGTAAAGTTAAATAATTGTAGTTCTTTCTGCTCGGGGCTGGCTCCAAAACGGAGCAAATCCCCATACACTCCCATGTTAAAAAGACCACCTTCACAGCAGAAATAAACATGTTTACAGCCTGGTTCAAAAAAATCTTTTTAGGTTTAATAGGTCTAGTTTACCTTCGTGTCGGTGAGGGGGTGAATTATTTTATAACTCATCCATTTCGATGTTATTTAATTTTGAAATTACACATAATTAGGGGCATATCATTTTGATTGACAGGTGGGAGACCACACAGTGAAATCCCCAGTGTTAAATTTGAGTTGTTAAGTCATTTAAACTCTTTCAGAGTAATTCTAACATCATTGAGAGTGAAATAACCACCAGTGCTGGAGAAAATTTTCAGTTAAAGCAAGTTTCCTCTTTCAGTGTATAATTGACTCTCTGAAGTGTAACTAAGTGCACCCAGGAAGACTCTGCCCTCTTTGGCTTGAATATTTACCATCACGCTTTGTGACTCCCCTGTGCAGTGTCACACCGTGAGTTAGGTGCATACTGTATGTGATCCCTTAGGATCTCCTTGGTGTGTACAGTGTATGAATTCAGGCTACGTTCACACGGTGAAGATCAGAAGAGAGGACGCAAAAGTGACGTTCTCAACCTCATGTTCGTGTTTCATCTGTTGGTAATAGTATTGTGTCGTCACCTCTGGGATAAATAAAGAATTTTTAATTTCATTTCAAGTGATTGGCACCCGTATTAAGCATTAACAGAATGAAGATGAAGATGCACTTTTTCTGGAAGCTAGACCCATGTTCAATATAGATGTTCAACTCTGAATGTTTACTTATCCTCATTATCTTTTGTTGGAAAATAATAGCCTATCTGTCTTAGCTTAAATCCTCCAAGTTTACATGATCATATTATTTCAATAACGACTTTTTTATTATTATTTTCATGTAAATGAAAGAATTAAAAGCCTGTTTTTCAGTCCGCTGTGTTTTCAACATAAATTTTACATTCTGTTGGTTAATGAAAAAGTCTATGACAGGCTGCTGCTCCCACTGCCTTTTTATTCATGCTCTTTTTTACATTTTAGATATCTATATCAGCATATATAAATTGCTGTCTGTCAATTTATGAGGAGATAATCGATAATCGAATCGAATCGAGTCGAATCGAGCTAAAAAGTGAATCGTTAGATTAATCGATGCATCGAAAAAATAATCGATAGATTAATCGTTTAAAAAATAATCGTTTAACACAGCCCTGGCGTTGACACAAGCATCTTCATGAAGAAATCTGCGTGCATACGAGGACGCTAGTGTGTATGGAATTTGATGGGTTATGCACGTCAGGCCTTTAGATGGTGCTGTGACAGAACTCCACCATGTCCGCGTGCATGCGTACAATCGTTCATCTCACAGCAGGCCTATTTTTATTTTTATACTTGAGAGCAACTCTGAGAGTTCATTTTTACTCTCATACTGTTAAGGCATTAAACTCAAGATTGGTGTTGATTTAAAACTCTGAGAACAGTGTAAAATGTACACTGATGCCTTGGACCCAATTAAACACCGAATTTGGTGTACAATATACCCCTAAAGTGTTAAATATACACTGTCAAATATGCTTTGCAGGTGCTGATTTTAGCTGTGGAGGCTAATAGTTAGCTCCCTGCTTGTTTTTCCTAGGAAGGCCTCAGCCATGTAGCAGAGTTGCACAATAGTGGTTTTTAACTGGCTAACAGCAAGTCTGAGTGTCTTTGCTTTAGACCGCCTATCTTCTTTCGTTCCTGTTCACTTCAGATTAGCTCGATTAGCATTAGCTTGGTTGTCAATCATTTGCCCTGCGCCTTTAAGCGGCCCTCTCTGTCTTTGCCCATTTTAGTATTTTCTGGGAGTGATGAGACACGTGACACGGCAAGATAGCGATGCTGGGAAACGCCCAACTGGTTTCACTTTTTCCTCTTTAAAAGCACCCCTACTTCCTGATTATATTCCTATGATATCTATCTATCTATCTATCTATCTATCTATCTATCTATCTATCTATCTATCTATCTATCTATCTATCTATCTATCTATCTATCTATCTATCTATCTATCTATCTATCTATCTATCTATCTAGCCAAAGTTCAGCTAAGAAAAGAAAACTTGTTAAGAAAAGAAGGATGTCTAGAAGACAGATATTTCTCAGGACTTTCCAAAATATGAGATACGACTGAAGTGTGTGAACTTTAGTATAATATACTACAGGATCAAAATCAGTACAGCAGAGCCAGGGGGTGTTGTTTTTTTTTTTTTCTTCCCCACTTTTTTTTCTTTTGGCTTGTCAAGTCTTGGCACCTACACTACCCACAATGCAACTTGACTGCTGACAGGTCAGTCAGAGATTTGTGTGTGTTACGGGAGCAGGGGTTATTTGCTTACTTTGCTTGCTTCTTACTAACTCCACACTTTTTTACATTTTCAAACAACTGACACTGACTCAAGAGACATGGCCTCGGGCAGTGTATCAGATTTTCTGTTTTCCACCTATGTAGTGGTGAGACTGTTTCTTTCCACTCTGTCAGAGAAGAGGGAAAAAGTTAAAGAATATTTTTTTAGGAAACCCATGAAGCAGAAAGGCTGAAATAAAAATCAGATATCAGTTTATGTGCCCCCATTTTGTGGGTTGCGGGGTGAGGTCCCACACATTATATCATTAGATTAGTATCTTGGAAGTTTGTTTCATCTTTGAACTTTTCCTGGGACATTTTTGAGGAGCCCATTATTGTGCTGCTTGGGGAGGCAGCTTGCTTTGGTGAGTGCTCTTGCCATGTTATGTGTCTATTCTACAAAGAGGTTGAGGTCGGTTGAAGTGTCTCAAATATGAAGCAGAATATAACAGGATGAGCTGTGTAAGCTATTTCACCTGTTAGTTTTGTCAACAACTGTACCCACACATGGAATTACACAAATAAGTTAATTAACAGCTTATTATCAATTAACAGTAGTATATCGCATCTCCTGCGAGCGTGCCGATGCCCGTTTAAAAATTTCTTCTTCTATGCTTGCATTATTGGCAGAGTAGGCTCTGAACGCCGAGGCTTCCATAGTTTTGGGAATGCGCTTATGCGTGCTTCGCGGAAGTAAGATGTAGTACTGTTTACACTCTAAAAATATAGTAAATGACGTTGTTTCGAGTAAATTATGGACGCTACCCACTCAGGACATTTGGATTACATTGGACGAGCAGGATGGAGGAATATTGACAAGTTTTTGTGGACTTTTATGGACCTTTTTGGCTCGGGCCCCGGTGAACTCCACTACATGAAAGTTGGGTGGAAACGAGATGCCTTCCTGATCGCCGGCTGCATTTGAAACATTACAAAAAAGCCCCAGAGTCTTGCTCATCATGAGGGTAAGTGGAAAATAAAGTTACATCATTCTGTGGGTGTAATATTCCTTTAAGAGAATGACTGACAGATAGAGGGTCAGTAACAGAAAGCACGATTTTGATAAATGTTATATTTTCAGTCATTTAAAAGAAAAATTACAGCAAAATAGGTTTTGGAGAATCTGCATCGCCAATCAAAGTGAAGCCCAGACCCAGATAACTGTCATCATATTTCCTTTTTCTTTTCGTCTGGTGTTAACCCTCATCACCTCCTCTTTGTAGAAGCAAAAAAGCAGCTGTTTTTTCTTCTATGTCTCTATCAGAAACTATTACAGGTTTTTTTTTTTTTTTTAAATAAAAAGGGGCTTACAGAGGAAATGTTTATTGTTCATGTTTTTTTTATTTATGGAAAAGTCCCATTTAAAAAACTACACTGTACTATTGATTACAGCAGACCACCCTTACATTTTTCATCTTGCACACTACCTGGTGGCAGCTCGCACCCCCCTGGGGGTGCACAGTTCATAGGGTTATCTACTGGGTGGGTGTCATCAGGAAACACAGCAATATAAAGCTGTGTATCATCAACATAAGATAAAATTTGAACCAGTACCAGAGAGGCCAGCTTGGCTCTGAAGTCTATTGTAAAAGACTTCAGAGCTGTCCTGTCCAAAGGCAGGACAGAGGTCAAGCAGGACAAAAACTGATAATTAGATTTGCTTTTGGTTTATTAATAATTGATAGCCTCTTTTAAAAAAGCTCCATTATTTTAATTTTTGTTCCTTCTGCTGGTCTCATGTGAGGTATGCTACGCAACACTGCCCCCTCAATTTTCAATGATACTGCTCCGTTTGCTGTGTTTCGCTACATGTCCACATAAAATGTACTGAAATACTTTGGAGGACACTTTGTTTTTTTTTCATTCATTAGAAACATGGGTCTGTAGCAAAAGGCAGATGAGAAAATCAAGTCAAGCCATTGTTCCTGCGAGATCAGTTTGCAACTCAAAGTTGATCAAGAAGACCAAACTATAACAAGGGGGCAGCAACAACTCAGCAACTGCAGCTTCTGGACCTGCCTCCGCCGCTGACAGAACCTGGGTCTGATTGGTTTATCCTCTCTCTGACGCAACCTCCGATTTTCTGACGGGACTTCCATGTGATGCTCCCACTAATAAATCCATTTAAGTGTTTTCAATAGGCTACAAAATTATTTCAAACAGCCTTGGTGTTTCATATTGCAGTCAGGCTGATGTTCACAAACCTGGACAGCCTGACATCTGACTGCTGCAACAAAGTAACACATACGTGTTGTGGCCACAAGTTATTCTACTCAGATAAATATAAAGCTTAACTTGAGGTTATGCTAAAACCTTACTGGTGCTGTATCCATACCTTTCCACATGCTCACTTTGCACTCCCCCCTCATGTTATCCATGAGTACCCAAACCCTTAATAATAATAATAATAGAAATAATATGTTGCTTCTATAGGTGCCTTTCAGACCTCAACCCATTTAACAATAAGAAGGAATAAAGATTCTTTTAAAAAATAGAAGTGAGAACCTACAGTGTAGATGTGAATTAACCTCCTAGGACAGTATTTATGGGGAGGTTGTAATAATATTTATTTGTACCCCCATCTTAAAAAACAAAACAAAAGAAAGAAGTTTCTATTTCTTTTATTTGTTTTAAATTCTTTCATCAGGGCAAAGCATTAAAGTTTTGTAAATTTGAGCTTGGACATTTACCAGATTGCTGTCCTTAAGGTTGCACCTTAACAGGTAAATAACATTCTGTCTGCAGACGTTTCTAAACAGTCCAGTATAAGTTCACACAATTGGCGTCAACAACTTGCTGTTTCAATACTCTGAAATTAGACTTGATCACATCTGTACAGCATTCAGTAACTTTGAGCTAAATAAAGGCAAATGTCGCGAGATCCTCCATTATTGCAGTCTTCACGTTGGCGAACTTGTCCGGCTTAGATGCGCTGCGTTCATGGGCCGCCCCCGACGACTCACGCAGCTCTCGTCTGACCATCAAGTCAGACGGTAGACAGACGAAGTCAATCCAAATGAGCCTACTGTTTGCACAATTTGCAAGAGACCTCCTTTTGAGATCTGCAACCGCCCTCCAGCTCCCGACAGTCGCACCTCTCAGCTCCACCACCATCTCCTAAACCCCCGAGCCCAGGGATCCTCCGGTCTTTTATCCCCCGTCACCAGTCCTGTCTCATCTCTACTTCTGCTGTCTACACATCGGCTTTAAACAAGCTGTTGCCAATTAAGTCAGGGGAGGTGCCTTTCTCTCCGGGTGCTGCCAATCAGTTCATTAAAACTCCCACTAGCTTGGAGATAGTTAAAAACGCATAAAAACCACTAAAAACCATGCTAAAAACAAGCTAGTGGGCAGGAGTCCAGTTTCTGGCAGCACCCGTGACTTCACCCTGCCAGGTTTTGTCTGACAAGTTGAATTCAGAACTTTGTTAGGTTTGATAGTAAATGGATGGATGGATATTTTCTGACTATTTCTTTTTCCATTAAAGCAGCTTTTTACACACACGTGCACACACACACACACACACATACGCACAAAGATTAGTATGGTTGTTTAACTCCCTGGTAGAGCTGCAAATTACAGTAATAGTCCTGGTCAATCAAGATGTCCAGCCATCAGAAAAGTATCACAACTATAGATAAGGAGAGAGCACCCTGTATTCCTCCCCGGCTCTGTAGTGGAGGCCAAGTTATTGATTTCAACTCTGTGGGAGAGCATTGATTTTTATCTCGGAGTGAGTGAGGGGACTAAATCCACTCAGCAAAGGGAGGGGCCGTTTAAATTCAACAGCAAAGGAACGATTGAGCTTTAATAGGGTCAGGCTTGACTAAGAGAGTAGGGGAACCACTTTCTTTTCCTGTTTGATCCGAAGAACAGCGGCTTCTGTGGCTGGGATTTTATCATCCATATTTTTAACTCGTTACTGTCCGTAACACAAAGGTCACGACTAGAAAAGAGATTTAGGGAAGAAAGGCTAATTTGTGACAATTTTTGTAAATGGCCTGCTTCTGAGTTTACAGATTAATTAAATGTCCGTAAATCAACTGTGAAAGTGGTCATTTCCATTAGCACTGGAATAAAGCCTTAATGCTCAAATGCCACAGACAGTCTGGAAACTTGCGTCTGTCTCCTGCGTCCTTTCCATGCATCATTGGGCCTGTTCAATCCCAGGCCAGAAAGTACATATAATCATTTCAATGCATCTCGGGTCTTCTGCAGTTCGACATATCGAGAAAACAACTAAAGGGAGGCAACCAGGAGGCCTCCTTTTCAGATGCCTGGTGGAAATATCCGGTCCTGCCAAAGGGTGCATTTCACGGTTTTGTGAGAGAAGTAGTACTTATTTTACCACAGCACTGCAGACCCAGTGTTGTGAGTGTGGGAGGGGCCTATTGCAGCAGACTTGTTCATTGAGGATAACAATATAGCCGTTTTCAGACTTACATTGCGGAACATGAGCGGTAAAGTCCATCTGCTCTTTAACCGGACTCGTCTCTTCAAATACGCCGCTTTGTTGTGGACTTATCGTGTCCCGGGTGCTTTCAGAAATCAGGAAATGTTTCGGAAAAGTCAGCACAGCCCCGCTCTCCCTTCAACTCTGTCCGGAACATTTTCTTGTGCATTCAGTAAAAACAACGTGCTGCAACATTTCCGCTCTTATGACATGGGGACCAGCCGGTACATGTCCGCGACATCTCCGAGGTAAAACAGCGCAAGGCATGTCTGAATGCAGGCGTTCTAAAGGAGAGAGTCCGCAATATTCCCGCTTTCCAGTGCAAGTCTGCAGGGGCTTATGTGTTTTCACCTCAGTCTCCAATAAACCCCAGAAAAGTTGTTAAATTTGAAGCTGCCCTTTTTTTTTTTAGCCCTACAAAGGCAAAGAGCAGTAACTACATATTTGGTCAAAATTAAGTTTATACTAAAAATGTTCTTTTTAACACCTCCTTTATCTTGTAATAGAACCACATGCTTCAACTTTGTTCCATTTCAGAGAAATCACTATGTCAATGACATATATACAACAGGTTTGAATGGCCAGTATTCAACTTTGAAGCCTTTTTTCTCAGTTTCAGTGTTAGCATAGTTACAACTGCTCTTTGCCTTTGTAGGGCAATGGTCTGAATGTTTGGCAGGGGGAGGGTCGAACCTTCCGCTCACGTCACCCATTGGTTTCTGAAGAGTGAAGCCAGTTGGACATTCCCACTGTCGCCACCTCAGCCATGTCGCGCCGTCACTCCCACAAAATACAAAGATAAGCAAAGAGCAGTCTCGGGGCAAATTATTGACAGCCCATGTGCTCTGAGCTAAATGCTAACCAAGCCAACCTGAAACGAACAGAAGCTAACAAAGATTAGCCCTCTAATTGGCAGGCTAAAGGTATGGCATGCTTGGACTTGCTGTTAGCTGGCTGAAAAGCACCGTTGTGCTACTCTGCTACTGGCTGTGGTCTTCCTTATAGCAAACAAGGAGCCAACTCATAGCCACCGGCCAGCAGGCCAGCGTCCGATCGGCCACCTGTCAGTCAGAAGGACACAACCCTAAATATGTGTAATTTCAAGATTAAATAACATCTAAATGGATGGGTTATTTTTTTATTTTACATATCAAACCTAAAATGTTTTTTTTTTTTTTCTAACCAGGCTGTAAACATGTTTGTTTCTGCTGTGAAGTTGGTCTTTTGACTGTAACTTGGGAGTCTATTGGGATTTGCCCAGTTTTTCAGACAGCCCCTAGTGGATGAGGGGTGAACAGCAATTGTTGGCAACCTGGAAGTAGCTTTATTTTTATCACCAGAGGTTGCCGCTTGATGAAGAGAGTCGCTAAATAGACAACGTTGAGCAGCAAAGGCTGAGGGTCTACCTTGGGTATTTGCCTGGTTTTACACTCAGAAGCAGCAGAGGTGGGGATGTCTTTTGGGAGCACTCCCAAAATAGTTGTAGCCAGCGCCCTTCTTATGCTGTCACATGCTGGGGGAGTAAGCTGAGGGTGGCTCAATAAGCTCATTGGTAAGGCCAGTGGTGTTGTGGGGGAAGACATGGACTCTCTTACAACTGCAATGGACAGGGGGATCTTGGGGAAGATCAGGGCCATCCTGGGCAACTCTCTTCATACACAGCACTCTGAACAGCACATTCAGTGCCAGACTGCTGCTCCACAGAGCAAAACACGAGCTCTTTCCTTCCAACAGCTATCAGATTGTACAACCCTCTTTGAGACTCCTTGAACTATACAGTACACACATCAACTCTCATTTCTAAATATTCATATTCATGGTACCAGGAGCATTTTTTTAAAATGATTTTATTATTGATGGTTATTATTGCACTGTGCTTGTCATCATGCCAGATATGTCTGATCATGATGTTGCATCTTTATTTTCTACTGGTGTAAAAATATATATAAACATTGCGTACCTATGCTGAAGATGCTCCGATCCTTGTCCATCTCATTTCATTCTACCATCCCTCAAGAAACTACCGCATGCCTTGTTTTGATCTGGCACACCTTACAGACTAAAAGGCAGGAGAGACAGCAATTTAAAAAATGTTTACACCTCTAAATTATTCCACTAGACCCCCAAATGAAATGCTAAGATCACAAATGTTTTTTTTTGTTTGTTTGTTTGTTTTTTCATTCTGAATAATTACTTTTCATAGAAAACTTAGCTTATATCAGCTGTGGAGACTTACCCTATTAAATATTGCTTAACACTAACCTTGAGTCAAGCTCACTGCCTTTTTAACCTTCATTTTTTCGCATTTTATAAATGCTGAAGGACATCTCCGGAGGTTTAACACGCCCTGAAATGCAAGCTGGCTGAGATCTTTAACGGCATGAAAATGAATCCAAAGCACATTAAAAAGTAAAAAAAACAAACATTTTTCTTCTGAGTTTTGAGTGTGTCCAATGGATCATCCAGTCTAAGTGATGAGGTTGTGAGTGAGCAGCCCAGATTGATGGACCGATGGAAGGAGGGAAGATAACTGGGAGAAATATAGTCTGATGACCCTGGAGCAGATAAGCACAGCCTCCAGGCTATCAAATGATGACTTTCTGAGCTCCAAACCAACAGCCTGCATGCTTAAGTGAAGACAGAGAGTAAGTGAATCTGGGAGCAATATGGGAGGGAGGATGTTGATGGCAGCCAGCTAACTGGATTAGTATGTGTAATAATACCAACAAAGGTTAATATTTACAGATTCAGAGAGGCTAATGCGGGGCAGTTTTCCTTGATAAATGGGATAGGTCAAGGGGATTGGTTATTAGTCAAACTAAATGGCTTGTGATTACTGCCTCCGATATTCTGCAATGGAAGTGACCATCTGTATAAAAGAGCGCGACCAGTGGATTTATAGAGGAACAAAGCATCATTTAACTCACTCAAAACGCTAATGAACAGAAATGGCTTGCTGAACAGAAATCTGCAGTGAAGTTCGAAAGAACAGAAAATTTCCTGATTGTGTTGTATATTCATTGGAAATGTGTAGCAGATGAGCAAAAACAAAGATAGAAATGAGCCATTTCTGACATTTGCCCCCAGACATGATTCATATGTCATATTCCTGGAAATAATTTAGTGTTGCTTAGTTACCGATGACTAACAACAAATATGGTTGTTGCATTTCAACTAAGGAGTGGAACAGAAAAAAGGAAAGGTTAGTTAGATTTTTATTATATCTATTGCACATCCTGACACAGGGCTTGCAGACACTTCTTAAGCTGTTAGAGGAACAAAGAAGACACAAGAGTCATTGTGTGACTGGCAGCTCTCAGTAGGATTTATTATTTCCACATGTATTCACACGCAAACATTTATCTTGTTTTCACATAAGAAATGAAGTATCCAAGCACTAATAACTGCTTCAACTTTACACACAGTAATATCATTATATTGTCAAATCACTACAGTAGTATTGCTTATATGATTATGAACCACAATTAACATTTTTAGCTATTAGCATAGCATTTTTTTTTATTTTTATTAAGCTTAAGCCGGTTATTACATTACTTTGCATGGCTCCTTCCTTCATCTTTAGTCTTTGTTCTCTTAATCGAATAACGACTAAGTCTTAACACATCTCAAAACAAGTAAACAAAATGTCAGTATAATTATATTAATTGTATTAACATATCAAAATCCTCATAGCAAGCCAGGGAGTAAGACTTTGTTTACTAATGCAAGACTTAGTCATCTCATCCTGTATTCTTTTCCCATTCATGAAAAGGGAAAACAACTTTTAAAGGGAAAGAGAAGGAAACTTAAATGTACTAAGTTTATTGTAGCCTGTCAAGGTCTTAAAATATGGAATGAGATTGACAGCACAATTAAAGAGTCTGCATCTTTGTCCATTTTTTAAAAAGTCTCTAAAGAATGTTGTTATTGAGTTTGTCTAATGCTATTCATTACTTTGTACTCCAAAAATATTAACTGCATCTGAAGACTTAAAATTATCAATTTTCTCAAGTGTTTATGTAATATCTGATGTGTCTGCATCAGCATCTCTGTATCTGGGGAATCTGAAGAAGTAGCGTGATCTAGGTTATGGGAGGGAACTGGGACTTGTCTTGTGACTTTTGGCAACAACTGGGCCCCTGTTTATAAGCTATAGAAAGCTTTTGGGAATCCCATTTTTACAAATTTACTGGATTGTATGGTTTTATATTTGTATTTAAATGGATTTGTAAAATAAAGAACTGAACTGAACTGAACTTACTCGCATAGCTCACCAATGGACCACCATTACACACAAGAGCTAGCCAAGAGGGATTTACTCTGTTATTTTGAAGTTTTAAAGTTCACCTACTCTTGTTTTTACAGTCCATTATTATCACAAGCGCTCTTTTTGTTTCAACTTGAGGGATACTGAGTCAACTGAGCTATTATAAGAGTGAAGCAGAAACAAGAGAGTTGTCAGCCACTTACTGCAAACACCCCTGCTGGCCTGGACAGGATGCTGCACCCAGTCTACCTAAAATTATAATGAATTCTATGCAGAGTAAACTTAAACAAACACACAAAAACAATGTGACTACATTCTGTGTGGGTCACAATTTAAATGCTTGACATGATATCATATATGAAATACCGCTGTATTTTATCATACCGCTTCATTTATAAAGGACATTAAAAACAACATCAAAGCTGACCATACCGTAGTCCTGTACAGGAAAATAAAAAATGAAACACATTTTAAACAGTAAAAACATAAGCAACAGAAAAGAAAAGAAAAGCCAGCGATCTTATATGGTATTGAACATCAATGAATAAAAATAAATTTTTAGTTGAGATTTAAAAACAGCCCGGGGCATGCAGTTTTCAGTTTCGGTCAAAAATTTTCATTTCGGTACACCCCTATTTATATACATATATAAAGTTAATCATGTTACGTGTATATTGAAAAATCATCAAGCTAGAAGATTAATCTAAACTAATATCAGGTTTTCTATTTGATTTGATTTTCATCTTATTTTCTAGTGTAAGTGTAAGATGTACCTGAAACTGCCTCCAGTTTAAGTGGGATGATAGTGTAGTATCTTTGTGCTAATTCTTTACTCTGCTAACATTTTATACTTTTTCATTCCACTATACCTGCTGTTTACCATATTATGACTTCATTTATGTTTATGTTTATTTATCTTTTTGTATTGATGTAGCTGCTGCAGTCTAATATTCATTTGAATGAACAAAATATCCATCTCTCTGCCTTCCTGTCTGTTTCATTTTATTACCACTGCAATAACTGTAAAACTTCAGTTTTAAGGCCACAGTGCGATTTTTCTTATTA
Source organism: Atherinomorus stipes (assembly GCA_023101725.1). Taxonomy (NCBI): domain Eukaryota; kingdom Metazoa; phylum Chordata; class Actinopteri; order Atheriniformes; family Atherinidae; genus Atherinomorus; species Atherinomorus stipes. Next base: position 920,858 of record JALJCO010003180.1, read on the forward strand.
TGTTATAGTTTTTTTTTTACACTGGACTTAAAATATCTGAAAAAAAAAATAAGTGAATAAGTTAAAAAAAAAAAAAATAAAAAAACATTTAGTCATTGAGTGAATAAGTTGCACAAAAATATTTATTTGACAGTTATCACAATGAACTAAAAATAGAATAAAACATTGAGTGAATAAGTTGTAAGAAAAGTATTTATTTGACAGAAATTGTGAATTTCAATGTGTAATTATGTGGGTAAGTTTTCATACAAGAGAGGATGAGTTCTGTGAGTATGACGATGTTCTGGTCAAGGACAAGGACCTGGAACTCCATGGACGGCAGGATGACAGCAGAGATTCCAGGTCCAGGTTATGTGGTTCCAAGACAAAGCGGTTGAGTCAGTGGAAGGATGAAAACTGTAACTCCACGAATGGCAGGATGACAGCAGAAATCCTAGGTCAAGGTCCAGGTTATGTGGTTCCAAGATAAAGAAGTTGAGTCAGTGGAAGGATAAAAACTGGAACTCCACGAACGGCAGGATGACAGAGGGTCCAGGTCCGGGTTACGGCTAAATAGGGATTTTCTATCTTCTCAGCCCACACTGCGCTTGTGTTCACCACAGTCCAAAGTCCGAGGACAGAAGATGTTTTGGAACACAACTGAGCTTTTACCTCTGTGAAATTATTTCGTTTGAGTTGGATTTTCAGTAAATTCAATTTTCACTGCTGTCTGCTGAGTACTGCACCACAGGGCTGAGAAAACAGCTAATCGCTGCACTCTGACACCTGGTTTCTGCCGCTGCTCAGCTGCACATGTGATATTTCTGGTGTAGAGATGTGACGACCAATGTCCGAGTTTTTGCCTCAGCGACTGACGGTGCTGCGTTCCGCTTAGCCTGTCAATACCTGCCAGCTGCCTCTGGAGTCCCACAGGCCAAGAAGACTCAATAAGACTCCTTCTTCAGATTGAGGGCATCCCTCACTGCTGGTGTCCACCAATGAGTTTGGGGGTTACGGCTGGAACAGTCACCGACAACTTTATAGATGCATCTCCGACTATCGGCTTCAGCAATAGAGGGGCGGAACGCAGCCCATTCCGACTCAAGGGCCCCCGTCTCCCTCAGAACATTGTGGAAACTGTCAGAGGTGAGAGTTGAAAGTCTTTCTGACAGGGGATTCTGCCAGACACTCCCAGCAGACCCTCACAAAATGTTTGGGCCTGCCACGTCTGATTGGCATCGTCCCCCACCATCTGAGCCCACTCGCCACCAGGTGGTGATCAGTTTACAGTTCGACCCCTCTCTTCACTCAAGTGTACGGAACATGCCAGATGACACGACGACAAAGTCAATCATCAAACAGCAGCCTAAGGTGTCCTGATGCCAGGTATACATTTCGGCTCTCTCATGCTTGAACATGGTGTTTGTTATGGACAATCCATGATGAGCACAGAAGTCAAACAACAAAACATCACTCAGATTCAGAATGGGGGGCTGTTCCTCCCAGTCACACCCCTCCAAGTCTAACTGTCATTGCCTGCATGAGCATTGAAGTCCCCCAGCAGAACAATAGAGTCCCAGGAAGGAGCACTTTCGAACACGCTGTCCAAGGACTCCAAGAAGGGTGGGTCCTCTGAACTGCTGTTTGGTGCATAAGCACAGACAACAGTCAGGACTCGTACCCCCACCCGGAGTTGGAGGAAGGCTACCCTCTCATTCACTGGGTTAAACCCGAATGTACAGGCACGAAGCTGGGGGGCAATGAGTATGCCCACACCCGATCGGTGCCTCTCACCGGGAGCAACTCCAGAGTGGAACAAGGTCCAACCCCTCTCAAGAATGTTAGAGTCCAAGCTATGCGTCCAACTATATCCAGTTCAAACTGCTCAATGTCACACACCAGCTCAGTCTCTTTTCCAACCAGAGGTGAAATTCCATGTCCCTCGAGCTAGCCTCTGTTTCTGAGGCCCGGCCTGGAGACACTTGCCTCTGTGCCCTGCCTCCAGGCCTGGCTCCAACGAGGACTGTGGTGACCCACGTCCAGGCAAGGGACATGTGGCGCCAATGTTTTGTCTCTCCAGACGGGTGTTTGAGCTGCTGTTTGTCTGGTCCTTCTTCTAGAGACCTATTTGCCATGGGTGACCCTACCAGGGGCATAAGGCCCCTGGCAACATAGTTCCTAGGATCCTCAGAACACACAAACCCCTCCACCACAGTAAGGTGGCAGCCAAGGGAGGAGACAGTAGGAAAGATAGGAAAGAGAGGAGTGTACAAAGGATTGACTGTAGGCTGGTACCCTTAATGTACTGCTGTTGTGCCCTTATCAGTACAGTTTATACCTTATAAAGACCAATACTGTTTCTCTGGGGGTCGTCTGGTCTTCAAAAAGCACAAACTGCACTATTAAGGGTCCATCAGCAGCACCTCTGAGGGTCCCACTCCAGTGACAATCCTGTATACCTCTAAAGGTATAATTAGATACTTCATTTTCTAAGAGTGTAAACAACAACTACAAAGATCAGCAAATTAATTTAGATGTCTTATTTAGATGTCTTATATTTTTTAAACCAGTAAGTGTTCAGTGGGGTGAAAGGAAAGAGATGGAGAGAAAGGGATTTAGGGAAATTTAAGATTGAAGATAGTAAGATAAGGGTGATATGTCAGAGTTGGTCTGAGCTGGGACAAAATTCCTCCGGATTTAGAGGAATTTTTTTATGATACCAGTTTGAGGGAGAAATTACTTGTTTCCTCTCATGATGGGTTTTCTGATCTCACATATTTCTTTTTGGCTTGTTCTTCTAGAATCTCAACTCGCTTCAATAAGCTCTCAAGTATTTTCTCTCTTCTTTCTCTTCTTGAGCCTTCTTTAGGGTGTATGTTTTTTCTAGAAGCCTTGATTTTTCATCTTGCCATTGCTGTTCCTGGTATTTTAGTTGTCTTTCAGACTCCATCACAAATCTTTCTATTGAGGCTTTAGCCTCTTGCTGCTGAACCAGGAGACAGTTCTTGTGCTGCTCCCATTGGTGTTTCTGCTTGTCAAGTTCTTCCTGAGTTTTCGCCAGAGCAGCCTTAAGTCTTGAGGTTTTCTCAACCTCCTGGGCCAAGCAAGCCTCAGCTCTCGTCCTCTCAGCAGTGAGATCTGCTTCCAGTTGGAGAACTCTGTGAGACATCTGCTTGGAGTTGATGTTTCTTACTCAGTTCGGCATACAGAATGGCTGTCTCTTTCTCAGAAACAGATTTCTGAGATTTCATTTGTCGTTTCAGCCTCTCCACCTCAGCCATGAGAGTTTCCTCCTCCGTGGTGTCCTGTTGTCGATCCTGGAGCTGAATAGATATCTGTCTCAATTCGGTCTTAGCTTTGTCCATTTCATGTTGCAGCTGAGATACGGAGATCTCAGCCAATTCTCTTTTATTTGTCGCTTTGTGGAGTTCCTCCTCCAGTTTCTGCACCTGCTTAGATGCTGATGACTGCATGATTTTAGTTTTGCAGACCTGATCATGCAGTTCCCTCAGGTGACTCAGCAGCTCCTCATGCTGTTTCTGCAGTGCTGAGATCTGCTCCTCTTTGACAGCCAAGGTGTGATGAAAGTGGTGTTCTGGGATCATCAGTAGACCTTGGCCATGAAGGATGTTCTGTTTGTCAACAAGATTTGCATTGACAGGCTGTTTCATGGTTGGTTCTTTGGCCTGCAGAAGCTTCAAGATCAGATGTAGATCTGTGGCTGGAGATGGTTCAGGTGGAGGTCCTGAGATCCTCTGATCTTTGACAGCCAAGGCTTGATGGAACTGGTGTTCTTGGATCATCAGTAGACTTTGGCTGCAAGGGATGTTCTGTCCATCAATGTGGTTGACATTGACAGATTGTTGGTTGCTTGGTACTTTGGCCTGCATAAGTTTCAGGATTGGATGTAGATTTGTAGTTGGAGGTGTGACAACAAAGGGTTCAAGTCAGCCTGTGGTTCTGTTGGTGGTATTGGAACCACAGTTTCTAAAGCGACCCCAACGGGAATTTCTGATCTTGGGTTTCCAGATGTTATTGGGGGATTCCCCATGTTTTCAGACATCTCGCAGAGGTCTTTCTGACTCCTGTCTGTCATGTTCAGATGTTTGAGTCTGCCTGATGACAGGTCTGATTGGTATTTCCAGGCAAAGTATCAGTGACTTCAGTCTCTGATGTTGACTGGATTCTGTAGACTCACCTTTGTCTTGGATATTTGATGGGTCTTTAACCAACTTTGGAAAAAGAGGAACTCCCTTAAGATAATCCTCATAGGTTATTCCCCTGGATTCAAGTGGTAGAGTGGTGCTTCCAGGCCCAGACAGTGCATCAGCTACTTCAGTCTCTGATGATAGATGACTAAAAGTCTCCTCAAGTTGAACTTGTGTTGCTTTTGTTGGAAGCAAAGGTTCTGAAATGAGTTCAACTGGGATTTCAGCTACTGGCCCTCCAAATGTAATTGGGGAATTCAGGTTTCCAGATTTTGCTGATGAAGTTTGAGCAAAGTTTGGTGCCTGCAGAGAGGGCACCTTAAAGATGGGTACCAAGGGTTTACATCTCCTAACCCTCTTAGCTTGTTTGATATCCTCTGGGTATCCCTCAATTACTCCTTTGGTCTCACAATCTTCTTCAGCCTTCTGGGACTTGTTTGTGCTTGTAAGGAGTTCAGTGGGGATCTCTAATCCTGCGCCTCCAAATGTTATTTTCTGGGGATTCTCCAGGTTTTCGGAAATCTTGCAAACATCGCTCGGGGTATCAGTTCTCTGACTCTTGTGGTCTTCAGATGTCTGCAGTGCAGGAAATTCTTCACTCTTCAACAAAATGCCAGAGTTAAACTCATTTTTGTCCTGGAGAGTTGATGGACCACTAGGTAACTTTGGTAGGAAAGGAAATTTTTTCAGGAAATACTCATAAGTTTGGTCCATGGATTCTTTGAGCAGATGATAGTTAGGCTCTGCAGACGAATGCTTCTTTTTCTTGTGTAGTTTCCTTTCCTGTTGACCTCCTGTTGGTTGGTTGACTGGTTCTTCAATGAAAACTTGATTTCATGAGCAAAGGGTGTTTGACTCTCCAATGATGGTTTGGTGGAGGTCTGTAAAGACTGTTCTGCAGGCTTGTTGGCTCCAGCTGCTTGCTCAGAAAGGGTTTCTCCAGTTTGGAGAACCTGGTCCACAACAGGGGTTTGGACAACGCTTTCAGTTACCGTCTCAGCTAAATCTGGTTCAGCTTCTCTGACGGGAGGCTGTGCAGGTGAAACAGTTCCAGAACTGTCTCTTGGACTCAATCCAAAAGTAATTTTCTGGACATTATTACCTTTCTTAGAAACTCAGCGTTGTCTCTCTTACTCTGGTGTCTTTTGTGTTCAGGTGTCATTTTCTCCAATGTGGGAAAATCTGTAACACCAAACGACATGTCAGAGTTGCTCTTACCTTCACTTTGGAGATTTGATGGAGTTTCTCCAAAGTTTGGTGAGAGAGAAGACTCCTGGAGATGTCTCATGACAATCTCAGGTTGTCTGTTGTAGACTTGATGTTTTCCAAATTTTTTCATTGTCAATTCTTGATGCGTAGCAAAGTGCATACCAAGATGTGTACCGAGGTGTGATCACCTGTGTACTGACTTGACACGATCATGTGACGACCCCATGGGTCTTTTGTTTTTAGCAGAAGGTATTTATAAGAGCATGTGTCCTATGATATTTGTGACATCAGAAATCACAGGACACTTAGGTTCTGCTTTCTGCTTTTCATCTGAAATGTTCTTTGAAATATTGCTAGGCAACAACAAACTGGAGTCTGCCCTTCAGATGATACTATCAGAAATTAGAAGCCTTGTTGGATGTTGCTGCATGCAGCCAAAGTTTTACTGAGGATTTTTAATGTGCACTTCTACCAACTGCACACTTCATACAGAGCTGAAGGGTGGGTTTTGGGACAGGGCCATAGTAAAAAACTTTGCCCAAGGCCATATTTTACACAATCTGATACTTGTCTCCTTCCCCCGGTGAATACTTTTTGTAATATAATAAAATGAATTTTTTGTCTACTTTTTCTTTGGTTAGGTAGTTGTTGCAGCGATTACACATCAATAAAAACATAGTTTTGAATTATATATTACATTTTTCTGCCACTGACCTTGATTTTTTACATACTGTACCTTTAAGGGGTTAAAAGTAATCAACAATTCTCCTCCTCTCATGTAATTTTCAGCATAGACTGTAAATAGACATTAAACCTAATTGATCATATTTTTCATTATCATCAAAGCGAACTGTGTGAAGTTTTATTAATTCAGGAGCAGAATTCCTCCCTCAAAGGCATCTTTATTATGAATGTACGTAATTACTTTGGCTCAACGACAGCACCTCATCTCTCAGCCTGTGTATTAACAGGGCTATTGTTAAACTTAATCAGTGTAGCTCATGGCTCTCTGGAAATGTTGGGGGGTGGCGGTCAAGATGAATAAGCCTCACACACTTAATTTAGAATCCATCAGAAAGTCATAAGTGTTGAGCAGGGTGAGAATTATTTCAGAGAAGCTTCTTCTCAAATCCAACTCATTAGGTGTTTTCAGATCATTAAGCCCAAATAAGCAATCCTTTTGTCCTTGTTAATTAAAATTATAGTGAATATTTATTTCATTTAATCTTCAGTGATATTTGGGGTTTTCTTTTGTTTTTGAGAGAATTTTACTTTGTGACTGTTCAACTTTTCTGCTGTTAATATTTTACAACCAAAGTCGACTCTGCTTGATATCTCTCAGCTTGATCACTGGGTCATTTGCTGCACAGTGAAGCACTAAAATGAGGAAAACTCATGTCTTCTTGCTACTCAGTCACTAGTCTTCTTACATGGTTATCAAAAATAAAAGATCAGTTCATTTTCCGAAGAATAGAAAGAGTGATTGGCTTCATGGGTTGCTTTTGTGGGAAATTGCCATTACCTTGGCTTCCCTCCTCATTTATTGGCACAAAGCAAAAAGCGAGATGGTGGTATATTACAGTAAATCCAACGTAATATACTTTACAGATTACTGTATTTGAAGTATGAGCAGTTTGTTTTTATGTAATTTTAGTGTTTACCAGGATGTCAACATACAGTATACACTCACTGACCACCTTTGTCCTAAGTTGGACCCTTTTTCCTTTAAAACTGCCTTAATCCTTAGTGTCAGAGCTTCAATAAGAAGCTAGAAACATTCTGCAGAAATTTTGCGCCATACAGTATAGACATGATAGCATCACACAGATGAAAATCTCTTCTATCATCACATCCAAAAGTTTTGTCTGAAAGATGCACAGCACTGCAAGCCACATCCCCCCATTTACATGCATACTAAGGGTGAATTCAAATCCCCCCTTAGCCCTAGTCCTTTGCCCTTACCCTTTGTTTTCCATGTTCATGTGAAGGGGTAGTGGTAGTGGTGTCCCGATTCTGGTTCAGACCGACATGGAGGGGGAAGTGGTAAGGCTATCTGGCCTTCAAAATGGAGATTTTCCAGGGGCACATTAGAAAATGAGTGGTATGATATTACCCACAATTTTATGTGCAATACAGGCAAAAGGACAAGGAAATTGGCGCGGCAACCAAAGAAACGCACAAACGTGAGTATTTTTTTGTAAACAAAATATGAAACAGATATTTTAAGGTTGCTTTAATGTATGACAGACAGTTTTATTACAAATGTGAAAAAAATCACCAGTTCTCATAACACTACATGCTTAATGTAATGTTAATGTTAATCTTGAGTCGAAGGTGTCTTCTCTTTCCTTTCTTTTTAATGTTTTTCAGCCCAAAGCCAAACAAAAAAAAATCATCCAGTCGCCCAGGAAAGGGAGATTATTGCTGCTGCAGACAGCATTTTTTTTAAAACAAATCTTTGTTGACAATTCAGTGCTGCAGACAGCATTGTGAACTCTTCCAGAAACAGCTGTGATGTCAGTTTACTTTCCACCTTTTTCTGCCAGAAGTGGTGCAGTAATAGTGCAACTGCACTGCACTGGCTGAACGATTTGCTCTGCGAATACGTCATCGCGCGGTGTCCAAACTTGGCGTATGGAAACGTCCTTGTTCCGGGCATTTATTTATGCTCTGAAATCGTTTCCCCTGGGCACACAGGCGTTTCTCTGTGCAATTGAATCAGCAGACAAGTCACTGGTAAGTGGCTGGTAGTCGGCAGAAAGGGGAACTTTTTCATACCCGCATCTGTATCAGTGATGCACAAGGATTTCAAAGGGTTGTCCCATTTCTTAGGGGAATAATTCAATCAAGTGCCTAAACTGTACAGTAAACTAATGATTCTCTCGTTGTAACTTTTCATTGAAATTAGAGAAATTCATTACAGTGCTGTTGAGGTACAGTATATATTTTAGTCAGAGACAGAGTCTAGGCACACATGTTGGATAAATTTTATGGCTATCCAAGAACCATTGACATAAATTTAACACAAGGTGGCTCACTTAGCTCCCAAATAGTCATAAGAAATACATTTGGAAAGTCTCAGAGTAAGGAAACCATGTTTTAATTCAAGTGTTGAACATTTATGGTGATCTTTTAGTAAAGATAAAATAAATATTCTGAACTGTTTACATTGGTGCCTGGGAAAGATACTGTAAAGTACCCCCTTCTCCCAGTTTCAAGGTTTTCATGTTTCAGGACAAATTGAAAAAAAAAATCATGGTCTTTAGTTTAGGTAAATATAACTTCAGATGCACCAAAACACACATCCTATTACAATATCATTGCTTTAGGTGTTTATTTTTCTGCATTTGGCAGAAATTTTGCCAGTTTGCTGGTCTGCAGCATTTAGATGTGTAAACATGATGAAAGACATTAGCAATGATCTTGGAAGCATCTGTTGCTGCTCATCAATGTGGGAGAGCTTAAGACAGCCGTCCGGTCCTTGTACAACCAGTGGCAGAGCTTGGTCCACATTCCCAGCTTTAAGTCAGATTAGTTTCCGGTGAGGTTTGGACTCAGCCAAGGCTGTCCTTTGTCACCAATCCTGTTCATAACCTTTATGGACATAACCTTAAGGGTTTGGTGGCCTCAGGGTTGGGTCTCTGCTTTTTGCTGATGATGTGGTTCTGTTGGCTTCACAAGGCTGTGATCTCCAACTCCCGCTGGAGCAATTTGCAACTGAGTGTGAAGCAGCTGGGATGAGAATCAGCACCTCCAAATTCCAGACTATGGCGCTCTGCAGGAAACCAGTGGAGTGTCCTCTCCGGATTGGGGGTGAGGTCCTGCCCCAGGACTCGGGGTATTGTTCACGAGTGATGCAAGAGTGGAGCGAGAGATCAACACAAGTATCAGTGCAGAATCCACAGTGATGTGGACTCGGCATCAGTCTGTCGTGGTGAAGAAGGAGCTGAGCCAGATGGTGAAGCTCTCGATTTACCAGTCGATCTACGTCCAAAATAGGATGAGAAGCTTGGTCATCCGGGAGGGACTCAAAGTAGAGCTGCCACTCCGCATCGAGAGGAGCCAGATGAGGTGGCTTTGGCATCTGGCAAGGATGCCTCCAGGACACCTCCCTGGTGAGGTGTTCCAGGTACGTTCCACTGAATGAGACCCCGGCGAAGACCCAGGACATTCTGGAGGCACTGTGTCTCTTGGCTGGCCTGGGAATGCCTCGTTTCCCCCCAGATGAGCTGGTGAATGTGGCCAGGGAGAGGGAAGTCTATGCTTCCTTGCTCAGTCAGGTCCCCCCACGACCAGACCTTGGATAAATGGCAAGAAAATGGATGGATTAGGACATTTGGAGTAAATCATTCTACAATGAGAAGGATTTTCCACAGGTGAAAAACATTGAAGACAGTCTTGGATGTTGCAACAATTAAAAGATATTCTTGGAGAAATACTTGTCCATTAAGAAGCATAAATAAAATCTAAAAATGACATGCACACCATGAGACATTGAGGAAAAAAGTGTTTGCCGTAATAGCTATATAAATAACCAAATATTTAGATTGAAAATCAAGTAGTTTTGAAATGAAGTAAAACTGGACTAAAAACCTATTCAATTTTTTTTTTCTTTCAGTTTAACACATTTTAGGTCAGAGAGAAAATATCTGTCATTTTAGGGGTAAATGTTCACATTCACCATTTTTGCTCTCTTTGAGGTTATTGTTATTATTACAGTTACAGCCTATTTGTAATAAAAAAAAATAACTTGTTATTGCAACAGTTATTAGACTGCATTGCTGAGAGCCATTTAAGTGAACAAATACATTGATGTTGAGCAGTAACACCAAGCTAATGCACTGAATGAAATTAAACACAATAGAGCAGAAGGAATTTGCAGAACTGCATGACGAGTATTTATTAGAAAAATGACTGAAGCAGCCACAGAGATTGTGAATGAATACACATATATTTTTTTACAATGCACTTTTTCTGAAATCTGTGCTCATAAATGACAATAAATCCAAAACCAAATGCAGATGTGGGTCAGAGGACCAACATAAATGCTCTAAAGCTACTCTCAGTGGGAGATTATCCTCATGACACTCATTGATTTTTGAACTGATAGAACAGAAAAGCTTGTCGACACTTACTCCCCCAGCACTTTCCTTTCCCTGTGTGGGAAAGAGAACCACCTTATTATGAAGGTGATTTATTCACCACACATTCCCAATCTGCTGGCACTGTCATCCCAAGCCAATCTTACCTGGCTCCTATGGAGGTAGTTGGCTAAAGTTTGCAGAGTTTTGCAAATGAAATGCCACAGTGTGCTGCACAAAGACACAGCAGAGGGAAAAGACTGATTTAAAATAGTAGCCAGCCTACATTTAAATATGAAGCAGCCATCTAAATCCTATTCTCATGAAAGTATATTTCTGTGAAGCTTTTTGTTAATGGTGGGCCAAAATCAGTTTTTCCAGACAGAGTAACATATTTGGAAGATGCATGTGCTTGAATACAATATTTCACAAGACAAAGTGTGTCTCCACCAGGACGTGGACAGGCTGGAACAATCTGCAGAATCCTATTAGGGAGAAATACAAATTTGTGGCTGTGAATTTTTTGTCAGTTCATTGTCGTAGCTCCCATTTTCCTCTAAATGTCTCTTAATATCCAAAATAGCTTCCTAAATTTTATTGGTTGTCATTTTTCATGAAGTCCACATATTAAATACAATGCACACAGTATATTTCTAATATGTTCAGTTATTTAAAATGTAAAAAATTACCACATGAAACCAAACAATAGGAAATTGTGTTCACAGAGTGTGACAGCACAGGAAGGATGAAATTGCTTTTAGAAGCCTGGCAGCCTGGTCGCAGAGAGAGAGAGAAGAGGCAGAAAGAAAAAGAAAGCCCAGAAGAGAGACAAAGAGAGGGAGAGAAAGGGAGAGACCCATGACAGCAAATTGGTGAGTGAGCAACAAAATGTGTATTTTCCCGCTGAGGCTTTATGTTAGAAAGCTGGAGCTTTTTGACGGATGGAGCCTTTAATTGACTCCATCGACATGGGACGTGCGTCGGCCAATCATCAGATGAGCTGATGCACAACAACCGAGGGCTTTTGTTTCTAACAGACGGGCGTCCATTAGACCAGATAATAAGCCAAGCTGTTGATATCTCTCTGCCCCCCCATTGTTTGTTAAAGGTATACACACTATGTCACAGTTTTTTCACCCTTCAGCCCTCTAACTGGATCTGGAGCCAGAGTGATTCACTTAATTTTGGTCTGTTTACCCATGCCGTCCTGGTAATTTACCCAGCAAAGATTAAAATCAGAATAGTCACTTAAAGCCAGGCTACCATACTTTGAGTTTAAGGCTATGTCCACACAAATGCAGTTATTGCATTTTTTTCATGGTTATGGGCGAGATCTCAAGGCACAGGCAGAGAGACGGGGCCGCCTTTTTGAGAGCTTAAGTGTAGCATTCTTGCCTTTTGCAAATGCTACGGTTCTGTTGGCCTCAATGATCCCAGCATGCACTGATAAACTGTAAAACAGTGGGGATAAAAGTCCGGACCTCCAGGTCCAAGGCCTTGGCTCTCAGTTGCAAAAGGGTTAAGTTTTTCCTCTGGGTTGGAGACAAGTCTGCCTCAAGTGGAGGAGTTTAAGTATCTTGGGATCTTGTTTGTGAGTGATGATAGGATGGAACAAGAAATGGACAGATGGATCGAGGCTTCGTCATCAGTAATGAGGGTGCTGCACATGGGACAGAGCTAATGTTTTAATATCAGAAAACGCAGACTCCTAAGCTTGGTACATACCCTGCGAGAGACGACAACTGTTTTCTTGTTTTCGAGGCTACAAGTATAAGAAATAAGTTAGTTTTCGTCCGATCAATACATACTCCATGAAAAGCTTTGTCCGCAACCGGCTGGGATGGGGTGAGTGCGTGGGTGTTGACAGACTTCGTCCGTGGCAGGATGGGGTTGTGCATGCGGTGGTGTCCATGTATTTAAATGCCACATGTGTTGTATACATTTCCGTATTTTCTCACCACCTCGATCAGTTGTTTATTAAGGGTGTTTTCACACAGGACCTATTTAGGTTGACCTAACGGAGTTTTGGTACCGAACACGATGCGACTGGGTCTGTGTGAAACCGGCGTGCGGGCTCTGAACTCAACACTCGCCGGCACTCGGAGGAGCTGGAGAGGGGGGTGGGGGCGGAGGGGGAGAAGTCGAGAAGAGAGGCGGGGGGAGTGTGGGAAAAATAATAAAATATTTTGTATAATAAAAAACCGTCATCGTATATGGAGAGGTAGAAGAATTCCAACTTCAAGATGTGTCCCAGAGACTCCAGCACATATTACCGAATAACAACTGTTAGGATAATTACCCAACCGGTCCAGTAAGCTCCCAGTCAAATCTAGACTCACCCTGACCCATTGATATAATGACTGAAGGGTTATTTTCAGCTAAACTTGCTCTGAACCTGTTGCCTCAGCAACTTGTCTGTGGGGAAACCTCACCAAAGGTTGTAGTATCTGAAGGTTGTCAAAAAAAATGTCTGCTTCCTAAAGGAAATCTCAAATGTGTTTTATGTATCAGTGTCCTTAATAAAAACCTTCTTTCTTCAGTAAAGTCAGCAACTAAATGTGATGAATATCATAATAGGGGATTATCACGCTTACCGGAAGTTCCCGGATTTTGGGCACTTCCTCTTCCGGGCCATGTTAACGACAGCCGTTCCTGCTCTGTTATACTGTTTAAATCGGATAAACTCCAAACATACTCAAGTTTTCATTCTAGACTGACATGATATTAAGGAAGAAGTGGATCAAAGCGATGGATTCGCCGCGGTGAAGGGCCGAACTTTATAATAAAACACACGTTTGTTTGTCGCCAGTGGGGCACAACACCGGCACTTCACAGCATGCTAGCATTAGCCAGCTAGCGTTTACTGACGTGCTTAACATTGTGCGTCTTAAAACACACAAACATCTGAAAACTGGGTCTGTACCCCCCCGTTTCCAGTGGAACAACTGGGGACTGCCAAGAAAGGAGACGTTTTCAGATGCTTGTGTGTTTTCAGCCGCACAAAGTTAGGCACGTTATCGAGCTGCTAATACGACTGCGCAGTCTGCCGGCCACAAACAAACGTGTGTCGTTTTATTATAAAGTTCGGTCCTTTACCGCGGCGAATCGGTCGTTTTGATCCACTTCTTCCTTAGCATCACTTCAGTCTGGAATGAAAACTTGGCATTGGCATTTATCCGATTAACGAAGTTTAACAGAGTAGTAGCTGGCGGACTACTGTTAGCAGGTTAGCATTAGACAGCTTGATGACGTGCCTAACTTTGTGCGGCTGAAAACACACAAGCATCTGAAAGCGTCTCCTTTCTTGGCAGTCCCCAGTTGTTCCACTGGAAACGGGGGGGTACAGACCCGATTTTCAGATGTTTGTGTGTTTTAAGACGCACAATGTTAAGCACGTCAGTAAACGCTAGCTGGCTAATGCTAGCATGCTGTGAAGTGCCGGTGTTGTGCCCCACCGGCGACAAACAAACGTGTGTTTTATTATAAAGTATGGTCCTTCACCGCGGCGAATCGATCGCTTTGATCCACTTCTTCCTTAGTATCATTTTAGTCTGGAATCTGTGAAAATTTCAGTAGGGTTGGCGTTTATTCACGTTATCTACGAAGTAAAGCAGGGACATTGAACTGGGCCGGAAGTGGGCCCTCTAAGTGTTTCAAACCGGAAGTTCAGAACACGGAAGCATGATAATCCCCTATGCAATCACAATCTGACTCTTCAGCCAAAAAAATGAACAATAATTAGACTTGTATTTACAAACCCACATGGAATTGTGACACCTTCTGTGATTTCTTTTCTTGGCTTCATTTTATTTTATTTTTTTTCGTTTTTTTTTTTTTTTTTTTTTATGTGTGTGTGTGTCTTTCAGCTCATTGTTTTGGGAATGCTGTCTACAACGCCACTGGTGTCATTATGGTCATCAGCACACACTAAAGTCAACCACTAGCTTTTGAACATGGAGCTCTTTCTAAGCAACAGCAGTAGGTATTGCTCACAGGAGTGCGGAGAACCCAATAGACATGCTTGTGTACCATAATTCTAAATAAGCAATGCTCAATATATAAGCTTCATGGCATAAAACATACCAGACAAATTACTAGTTTGCTGCAAGGTCCCCAGGTGGCTTCAACAATCAATAAACACAGCTTTGGAGCTATAATTTCACACAGCAAGTGCTGTAACAAATATGCATTTCATAGCTCCAAGCAATAATAGAGCAAACACAAATCAGTGACCTGACTTAATGTGAAACTGGGAAATTCAAATATTTCATTTTTTGTAAGAAGCAGTAGGGCTGATGGTGTAAAACTCTGGCAGTTAAAGTCAGGCTTTAACTTTTGACTTGCAAGCATCCACATGACTGCTGACAAAAAATCTTGGATTTCCTTGGTTAATTTTAATACAAGGTGCCTTTTTCCATTCACATTTCGTCAGGAGTTTGACCAGTGATGCCAATCATGTCTCACTGGCAATATTTTATTTAAAGATAGACAAAATTTCCTGAGATCTTATTGAAATATTTTTGATGTTCTTGAATTAAAATACATAATCACAATACTATATCCATATCTTAGTCCCATTTTTACTCAATTCCCATTTATTTAAAATATATTTTATATAAAGTAGCACACTTAGAAACAACTGTTAGCCAGTGTGCTTCAAATACAAATAGAACACAAGAAAAAAACAAACAAACAATAAAACAAATAAAAGCAATAAAAAAAATAACAAGAGCAGTTCACATTAAAAAAAAAAAAATCCTAAATTTCAAACTAAGACCAGACCCTTTTACCTGTAGTAGGGGCAGGCGATTCTACACCCCTCCATCTCCCTCTTCTGTATGATGAGCCTCTTCTTTAAGTGCATGGAGCAGCTTTGTGTGAATGCAAATTTGGGCCTAAAGTTACATTCAATCACCCCTGAGGCATGTTTTTGCATGCATGAAGGAGCATACAGTACCCAGCCTGAGGCTGGCTCCACACCCGCAGCATGATGTGCACATTGTTGAATAGCTGCAGCTGCACCTGTGAATCCGCGCTACTGATCTTCCCGTTGATGCTACTGCCTGCACAATCTCTTTACAAAGCTATGCCTGAGGTTGCAAACATAAAACAACAGTTTTGTGTAATCGAGGGTATATTTGACTTGAAAAGTGAAGGCACGGAATTTACCCTGTCACTTGAGACTTAAGTGTGGAATCACATGCATCTTTGAGTTGAGCTGGAAAAAATATCAATATTTTTAAATTAATGTGATCTGTTGCTTATGGGGGTGAAAGGTGCTCTTTTGCTATATGATCAAAAGGTATTTAAATAACACTTAGGCTATTCATACTACAGAGGGGAGAAACGGGGGGAGAAAAAAAACAAAAGAGGGAAAGAAAGAAAAAAAAAAGAGAGGGGGGGGGGGGGACGGCGGTTAAGTGAATTGAATCCGATTTTCCACTCAGATGTGACCTATATCAGATTTGTTTTTGACAGTGTGAACAGTTTCATCGAATCTGCCACTCAAAACTGTTTAAATGGTCATGTAGCACTTCATCTGACTTTGACATCACACAGGTGAGACAGACGTCTTATTTCTGCTCTGGAGGAGATGGGATATGGTAAGATAGAATGTAAACAATGGACCTAACTGATGAAACTAATGAAACATATGCTAAAACACATGCTAACGTGTAGCATATATGCCACATACAATGTCACGTCATCCTCTGCTCATGTGGGGTCATTTCAGAGCCATGTACAGTTCATACAGTAGTCTGATGGAGGTTACATATAAACAATAATATGAACAACCACCCAAAACAAATGGATTTAGGTCAAAAAAATCAGATTTAAGTATCAAGATCTGCAGTGTGAACATAGTCTTAGTTGTAGTTTGAGCCATGTGTGTCAAGTCAGATTTCCTACTTGTGATCATCGGGGTTTATCCACTAATGCAAATTTCAATACTTGGGATTAATCCTCACAAAGACATTTTACCAAGCAACCTAAAATATTTTTATTGACTTTATTTCATGAAATATTGGACAAATTTATCGTAAAAAAAAAAAAGAAAAAAAAAAAAAAAAAAAAAAAAAAAAAAAAAAAAAAAAAAAAAAAAAAAAAAAAAAAAAAAAAAAAAAAAAATCTGCTCCCAAGCATTAAAGAAGCCCCCCCCCCCCATGTTTTACCACTTTAATTCTATTGGATATTGTGTTGTAGATTTAGAATATACTGTGTTATTGTGTAATTTCATGATTAAGTTATGTACATTTACAACTATGGATAGGGAAGAAAGGGGAATTTAAGTGTTTTAGAAACTGCTGATCTACTGGGATTTTCACAGACAACCATCTCCAGGGTTTACAGAGAAATATCTGGTGAGCAGCAGTTGTGTGGACCAGAATGCTTTGTTGATGTCAGAGGGCAGACTGGTTAGAGATGATAGAAAGAGAACAGGAAGTCAAATGAGAACTGGTTCCAACCTACAGTAGGTATCAGGGCTGGGCGATACAGTCTCAAATCAAACCTGGTACACCAACCTGACTAATGAAATACACGGCAAGTCAGTTTGGGATCCTTCTGCCACAGACTGATTTCCAATGTGAAACAAGAGGCGGGACTAACAGGAACAAACTGAACGGGAGAGAACCAATCAGAGAAACACAGAAGTGACACAAATGTCTTTTTGTAAGAGGAAAGCACAAAGTTGTTGTGGTTTTAAGGACATGTGCAGCTCATTAAGACATCAGAAAGGGCATCATTAACCCGTCGCCCCTCTACAGCCACCATTCTCACGATAGAACTGAGTCGCTGAAAAAGAGGTATCGTAAAGTCCCACCTCCCACGCTGTGATTGGTCCAGTCAATTTTTTACCGGAGTGGAAATCACTTTCCAATGGAGGGAACTTGCTGTGTATTGCATACATGGTGTTGGTCAGGCTGGTGTACAAGCCGACCTCAAATCTATATTGCTTCTTTTTTTTTAAAAAAAAAAAAAAAAAAAAAAAAAAAAAATCTATATTGCTGTATAATCTAAAGTATCTGCATGATAGAAATTGCGATATATTATTTTCTTATACAGTATGTCAGAATGACTGTTTCTGAACATACTCACATACCAGATGTGTACGAGGTGTGTATGAGGTACGAGGGTGGCTGGAGGTATATCTTGAAGTTTACCAACCTTAGGTCTCGCCTCCCCCTGTTGCCTGACTGCACCACATGCTGCACATTGCATTCACAGGCACAGCAGACTGCAGTCTCTAATGCCGTTCCTGCTAGAGGCTGTAATCCACTTCAATTTAGAGATTCTGAAACTGTCATCATTAAAGTTAGGGTTGGCAATGTTGGAAAAATGGTTTGAGCAAGCGACAGTTTAAAAAAACACACCACCCAAAACTTCAGAGTGCAGGGACATGTGTGCCGATGTTTTACGAGCAGGTTAACGATAACAGCCGAGTGGATAGCTCATTAGCTTGATCGTAAACGGCTGACAAACCACGTTTTTAAAAGCTTTAATCCACTCACCCCCAACTCCTTCTGTAGAGTAAAACGTCCACACTGCAAACGTTAACGCCTCTGAGACTTAATCCTCATCTGTTGTTTTGTTTTGTTTTTTTTGGCACAGCAGCAGTTAGCAGTCTGTTAGCTATATTTGTTTACAGTGAGCGGCGCACAGTGGGGTCACGTGGGGGACGGAGAGAGGGGAGGGACAGAGACGAGACATAAGGGCATCGATTTGTTCTTTCTATAAGTTGCAAATTACCAATTCCTGCCTTTCAGTGTGAATGGCAGGGGTTGGTCAAAGTTTTTACAGAACTGCAGCTCTCACAGAGGTCTGACTTTTTCCCTTCCTTTTTATAAATACATGAAGTATTGATACTGTCAGGATG
Organism: Atherinomorus stipes; assembly: GCA_023101725.1. NCBI lineage: Eukaryota > Metazoa > Chordata > Actinopteri > Atheriniformes > Atherinidae > Atherinomorus > Atherinomorus stipes. Next base: position 939,211 of record JALJCO010003180.1, read on the forward strand.
GAAGGACCATTTCAGCCAGTATAACAAAAAGTGTTTCAGAGCTGGATTACCAACTTTAACATGTGTAGGCCGGCAAAACTTAACAAAAAAATTAGTAAACCATTCAAGTTCCACAGGTTTTTTTTCTGTCAAACATAAAACGACAATTTTCAAACTTTAAATATCTGGTGCAAATATGAACAATTAACATCAGTTTTTATGGTTTTTGCATGCAATGATTAAACTTTCTTTTACATCAGAGGTTGTTCACTAGAAACAATCAATGCTTTCACTTTGCCATCAAACCCATGTGGGTACTCTGTATTCTCCATGGGTGCTCAGGCCCCAAATCAGCACCTTTGTTTACAAGTGTCAACTTTATCAGCCTATGGTAGCATTATATCACAGTTCATTTATTCAACTTGTAACATCTAAAGCAACTTATCAGCTGCTACCACAGGGCTGCTACCTTTCCCTCTCTCCGAACTCCACATGTAACTTGTTAGGTGGTCTCGAAATTTACCCACCTGTAGGTCTCGCCTCTCTCTGTAACGCTGCACATTGCATTCACGTGCACTGCTACCTACTAGAATTTGGAAATTCTGCCATTGTCACCATTAACATGCGCTATTGTGGTAGGCCTGTATGTTCAAAATCTCTACCATTGGCCAAATTTATATTGTTTTTACCATATACTGTTTAAACCACCCACCTCTACAAAGTATGCAGAATAGAACCTGGTTCTTGCATCCTGTATCTTATAAAGTGGCTGCTTAGCTTTAGTAGTATGAATAAAGAATAAAGTAGTTGGAAATAAATATATTAATGCAAGGGTCAGCAGGTAATAGGAGTTTCCCTGCTGCAACACACCTGACTCCAACAAATGGGTAATTGTGTAGAGCTTGATGTGAAGCTCTGCACAAGTCCCAAGATGTCACAGGAAACTCCTAATACCTGCAGGATATTAGGACTGGAGTTGTCCACCCCTGCATTAATGAATAAAAAAATTATCATTACTGCATTTGCATTGTTTCTTGATAGCGTTTTAATTGCCAGTTTTGATGATTTACTTATATTCTGATATACTGACGTCTATTCCAAATCTCCTTTTCTGATAGTCTGATAAATCACAGCTCTCTTCTTGAGTGCTACAAGTCAAGATAAATTTGAGAAAGAATGAGATGTATTGGGTGTGACATTTGAATCATTGTGAGACAAAAGCTTTGGGGATTTTGAAGTGAAATTACAAAAGGAACAAAAGTAAATAAAAAAAGACGTTAGACATCAGGTTACAATGTGGTAATGCTAACGGACAGCTTACTGAAGGAAGCCGCCACAGAAGCTGGAGTCTTTATAAACTCCCAAAGCTCATCTCCTCTGGCGCTAAGTACATTTCTAAAGCTTGCTACCTTTGTCGTTATCCACACAGCTATGTTTAGCTAGATGGTAAAATAATCAATTATTTGTATCGATGTTTAAATTTATAGACACATTACCACACTTCTACAGACTGGGAAGTAGTCATCATATTCAACTGATGGTAAAAGCATGCACACAGTCATACAAAATAGTGTTAAAATGTAGTTTAGGTAAGATGTTCAAATTGTTATTATTTTCAGATTTAGTAAATACAAAATTTATTGACATCCATTGCTCTTTTAGATGAGGATGTCTGGGCACATGAGGTTTTATTTGAAAAGCGCATGAACAAGACAAAACACTCCTGGGGTTTCTTTTATAAACGTTGTGTACGCACAAGACAGGGCCTGAAACTGGCGTACACAAGTTTCCATGCAAAAGTTGTGATTAATAAAAAGCAAACTTGACTGGAAAATGTGCAGTCTTTTATGTTAACTCTGACCTATGTGTACGCTGGTTTTGGAGACTGGGGAAGGGTGGTTTGCGGGTAGGAAGGGGGGGTTTTTGGGGGGGGAAAAAAAATGAAAAAAAAAAAAAAAAAAAGGAGGGGGGGGGGGGGGGGGGGGGGGGGGCGTGAGGTGCTTTCCCAAATTAAACTTGTGTCGATGTTTGGAGGCTAGCTAAGCTAAATGAAGGCGTGCGGTGTGTGGGAGACGTCAATTTATATTGTAGAGTAGCTAGAAATGCTGATACTGAGTGTTTAAAGGCTGGAGGCCATTAAGTTTTAGTTGTGGGCTGAGCTACAGTTGTCTCTAGCTTCAGTTGAGGTAACTCTCTGTCCACATTCATGAAAGCTGAGTGCCTGGAAAGGTTGCAACTGGACAACAGACATTTAGACTCAATCAGGATAAAAGTTGTTTTTGTTTTTATGTCCTTTTGAAATAGGCTGCTTATAATTATTATTTATTTTATTTTTTTTTATAAATACTGTATAAAAAGCTGTAATTTTAAAGACAAGTTTTTACATTTAGTTTTTAAAAAGACTTGAGAAGAGGTAGATCTTTTCTTAAAAGATTTTCTAGTGGGACTCAACTGTATAAAAAACTTATAAATAAAAATGTGGATATTTGTTGGATATAATGTGAAATGGGAAAACCAATTTTCAAGCTAATTAAAGAAAGATAGATTTAAAATATTAGGGTTTTGTGTCATTCGTTGTGGAAATGAGAAAAAAAGCAATTATTAAAAAATTGTGTAATATGGGTTTTATTAGTTGGTTGTTTTAGTAAAGTTATTGAGAGCATTGTGGAGGGTCCAAGAGCCACTTGAGCTGTGGAGCTGCAGTTTGCAGACTCCTGCTAGAAGCTGCTGCAGAGGTGGAGTTATTTGTTAATTTTATTATTAAATAATTGCTGAAGGTTTCAGTTAATCTTAGTTACTAATAACAGTATAGAGCATAGATAAGGTTTATCTATACAGTATCTACTACATGAAAGAAGGACAAGACTGGATGCAGGTGTAACTATGGATGTCTGAGTCCAGCTACCATCAGCAGCTGCTGACTTTAGTCATTATTATTATTTTTATTATTATTATTATTAGTCATTATTAAGCAGCAGTTGTGTTTCAGTGAAACCAAATCCAGACACAATAATGTAATCCTACCAGAGAATCACAACTCTGCAACAATATTAATTTCAGACACATGCAGCTCATCCTGCTCTGTTCATCTAGAACAGGGGGTCCAGAGGTGGTCCATGAGGGCCGCTGTTACTGTTTCCCTGCTTCAACACACCTGACTGATACTGAATGGATCCAACAGCCTATGAAGTTCTTGGTAATTGGAGTCAGGTGTGTTGGAGCCAGAACGCATAGAAAACCTGCAGGATTGTGGCCCTCGAGGACCAGAACTGGACACCCCTGATCAGGAATCATTAACGCCAGGACAGGGTGCACCAAACTATAACCTCGCCTGGGGCACCAAAGTGGCCAGAGCCGGCCCTGCTGGGGAAAGTGGTGACACTGATGGTGAGGTAGGGAACTTAAAAGACACTGCATCATGATTCCCCTGCTGGCAGGGCGGGGTCCTGTCATTCGTATGTAAGTGATAGTGTGCCACGGCAATTCAACTTACAACATTGCCCTTTGCTGACTGGTTAGCACACATGTCTTTTATAAGGGAGACTGGGGATCGAACCCCGTCCAGCCTCTCCTTGTGTCCTGTCGCTCTCAAGCCTTTAATTCCCCCTTCATATCAAATTATTATCATGGATGACTTTATGGGATCTAAACCAGCAGCGTTATTTATGCTGTACAGGTGAGCTTAAGAACCTTCAAATAAATAAAAAGGTTCGTAAGCAAACTTGTATGCTAAATCAACATTTCATCTAAGTTTTCTCACAATCATCTTCCTTAACCCAATGATATATGTGATACGTTGACCACATTAACACAGAGATTGTGACAAGGTGAGCGGCAGTCAGACTGATTGATGTAAACGTGTTAATACCGTGGACACTCAATGCTGCGCATGGGTACTTTGCACCATCCATGAGGTACTTTGCATTGACCATTTATGGTAGAAATTGGGCATGTAGGGGGCAGCATATGAGCCAAATTCACCTGTGCAAACTTCCAGAAAGAGTGTGATTTATAGAGGGGGAATTGCTTGAATCTGTGTGTACGCACAGTTTTATAAATCTGAATATTTTTGGTGGACGCAAACTTTTGGTTTTGGGCGTGCGTACACTTTTAGTAAGGATCTTACGCACAGTTTTATAAATGAGACCCCTGGTCTTAGAATCTGCAGGTGAAGGTTCATCAGTTAATGATACAACAAATTTTGAGGAACGATGTAAATCATTTTCACCTTGATCCGATGTCTATAACCTCAGGCAACACAATCAGTTCACTTAGTTAGCACCAAAGACATCCTGTCAGGGTGTAAGACAGCAATTGCCCGAGGTACAGTAGGTACAGGTGGTGCCATGATAAGTTGCTCATGACACTTGCTAACACCCTGGATCATGAGAGATGCAAGAAATGCCAACCACATGGGAGAGCAACACCATCAGCTTTGGAAGAAGGGACAAAAGCCGCCAACACAGCAACAACAAGAAGCAATCTGCTGCAAAAGGCCCAATCATGGGAGGTGAAGGTAGACCTGGGGGAACAACTCCCCCCAAGTCGTTAAGACAACCCTGAGGCCAGATGTGGTACTGTAGTCTGAAGAGGCAAAGAAGATTTTCTTCATGGAACTTACAGATCCATGGGAAGAAGGATGGCAGGCATGGCTCCTCCCAGTCAAGGTCGGCGATGCTCACAGCAATTGGGATGACAGGGAGGGAGAGAAAGATGGCAGCTCACAGGATGGGGGAGGCATTGAAGAGATACTCTTGCTGGTTATGGAACAGGAGAGAGGAGCTTAGCTGGAAGCCAGGAGGAGTTGATGGGCAGCGATTTGGCCACCACTGCCAACCCATTGGGTCAAAACACCCAATGATCGTTGGATACCGCCTGATGGCATCAACTCTTCCTGACCAAGGCTACAGTACATTCACCAAAAATTAATGAAGGAGAACCATCTTTAGATGTAATTGTATTCATAGGAGGCACATTTTAACTTTGGCCTCCAATTCAGAGAGAGGGGAAACCAAATTTATAACAATTTCTTTAGCTAAAGATCCATAGTAAGCTACAGCTACACAACCACTGCTGATACAAAGATACAGTACATTTGTATCTTTTTATGTTACAAACCCCATGAAAAGACCAATTACATGGTGAGAATTCATTGGATTTGTGATAGCTTAAAAACGATGGATGCTACTGTAAGTGTCCTTGGGCAATTCATGAGTACATGACTGAGGAGAAAAAGCACTTCATATTGTTTGTAGAATGTAGAGGTCTGTGTGAATAGGCATATGTACTGTATGCGGGGTTGTGGAAAATACTATACAAGGTTCACATTGTGCTAATGTGTGGACCATTTACCATGTTCTCTGACTGAGATGCAGCATGCTCAGCTGTTTGCATTTGGATGAATGGCTCTGGGCCATTTAAAGTAAAAAAAAAAAGAAAACGACTGTAAACATTACAAAGGTTTAAATGGAGGAGAAATGCATGCAGAGAGAATACACTTAGCAGCCTCTTTAAAATGTGCATGTAAGTTTCAGATGAATATACATAGAAATTAGCAATTTTTGTGGCGTTGATAGATTTTGTACGCAAATGCAGTCACAGCTGTTTGGCATTACTGGGTCATAGAAAAATGTAATTTTAGTTTGAATTAATGCACCAACATAACACAGCGGAGAACAGAGCGAAGCAGAAAGAACATTTAAGCCAGCATTATGCAATAACACTCACATTAGATGGTGAACAGTCAAGGAATTATTCCCTCAAATTTATTTATTCATTTTCTTCAAAGAGGCAATTTAACGCATGACTTAATCCATCTTTGTGATGTAGCTGAAACGCCTGCTGCACTGCGTGACAGGAGCTGCATATTTGGGCCACCGATAAATACCCAGAGTCAGAAATATTGCATTGCTGCAAAATAGACGAGAAGAGCAGCAGTGGAGAGTGAGGTGGAGAGGAGGGGCTGGGAGGAAGGTCACAGATGCTAAGCCTGGCAATCTCTCTTTCAATCTACAGCCGTATCTCAGCCACTTTAAAGACAGGCACATTTTATTCACACACCAACCTCATGAGGGTAAAATATATATAAATACAAGTGAGTTTGAAACTGGGCCGAGAAGGGGAGACAGATTTTCTTGTGGGTGCCCAACCTGCACTGATCCATTGAAGGAGTCTGATAGGCCAGACGGTCCAATCATACTGCCAAAATCAAAGGACCGTTCGTAGCTTATCAGGCCCTGTTGTCATCAGGCGCAGTGGCACGGCTCACTGTGAGCTGACTGTAATGGGCTGCTAGTACAACTTAGCTGGAGGGGGATTAGCTTGTTGTGGCACCTGCTGAGAGGGAAAAGAAATTCGTTTCACACAGACTGCAACGTACGCTGGTGAGCCAAGAATCTGTGGGTATTACATAAAGGTTAACTGAAAATGCGGCAAATACACAGACTATTCTCAGCTCAATGGCAAAAGTCTCACTCTAGCTCTATGCACACATGCTAATGGGATTACATTAATCTGATAACAAAAACACAACTAATTATTTAATTTAGAAAGTGCGACAAAATCTGTTTGTTTGTCAAAATCATCCTTGGGAAAGAGTTACAATTCCTGAGTTCATACTTATGACAGCAGTGATGGTGACATTGAGGATGGCTGTGGTTGTGGTGATAAAATATTTTAACTCATGCTGGCTCATCGGCACATCTGTTTTCTTCATTGCTAAAGCTAAAGAAAAGAAAATCCTATGGTGAACTGCTGCAACATTAAGTAAAATAAAAAAAAAAGGACATGTTGAATTTACTAAATTCAGTCGTGGACATTAGTTGCACACAGATGATTTGCTTTGGCAATAACTTTAAAAATTGAGTTAAATCCACAAAAAGTTAATCAAAATCAATAAACCTGTGTATTTCATGTCGATTCAGTGGGATTGAAACATGTTTTGATTTAGTAATTTCAGTTATTGGAACATTTTAAGCCTTCCCAATTTCATCATCCCAAAACTATCAAATAACCATTTGGTCACTACGCATATTTTTGCACAACATGTGGTCTTGTCAACTCAGTTCACTGCAATGGTTTATTTTGTCACGGCAATGGCAGAGCATGGAGCCTGGAAACAATTCCTGGGAGTTAGCACAAGCTAGCTGACACTCAAAATGAATATAAAAATATAACAAAAATTTTCCTATGCACATTTATATCTCTTCTCCACTGCTGGGTTATAAAGGGACCAACTAATTTCTGAGTTAGTTCGGCCCAGAAAATTGGGTGATTATTTTGACCCAGCTTTCGGGTTGAATATTTGACCCAGAAGTTGGGTTATATTAACTACATTTTTGGGTTCTTTTAACAAAGAAGATGGGTCAACAACTCAAATGTCTGGGTTGAAATAACCCAAGATTAGTTGGACCTTTTTTAACCCAGCAGTTTGACCCATGATTTTTTAGTTTGTGGTTTTGAATTGCTCGCCAAGCACTTCCGGGAACTTTTTTGGCTACATGGACCACATAATAGATTTTTGAACTTCTGTTGATGCCACTCTCTCTCTCAAGGCACAATGGGCTTTATGCATAGCTCCAGTACTTCCTGAACTTAATACTGCACCTTTGTTTCCTGTCTTTCATGACTGGGTGAACTGATTAATCTGTGTGCGTGTCTGACCATTTACTGGAGCTGTGCATAAAGCCCATAGCGTGGCCTCTCCAAAGATATAAATTCCATATCACATTGATACCCCTGCAGTGAATTATTTACATGGGTGATATGAAATACGGTTTACATGATTATTATTGATTATTTCGATGTTGTGAAATGTTTACAAAGAGTACAGAGAAGTTTATTGTTAAAACTTAAAATGATTTATTTTGAAAACATCTGGAAGTTTTTCATTGTGAAGGGTGCTTAACTGGAACTGTTTCTTTAATTTGACTGTTGTTACTTAGCGACAACGAACCGAGCCTCTGTCATGATTGGGAAGCCTTCAATTCGTAACAACCCCACTTGTATGTATATTGAGGCATTAATGTATACACTTTTTCATTCTAAGAAACAGTTTTATTATAGCATGCACATGCCTAGTGGATATCATTGCATGTCACGTACATGCAGGGATGGGCATATCGATACTCTGGAGTCAATATTTCGATACCAGCCAGACAAAATATCACAATCTATACTTTTTTGAGTATGCTGATACCACTGTACAGATACAAAACATGCAATTTGTTTCCACTTCTGAGTAAGAATAGGAATTGTATGTATTTTTTGTGGACACAAGTGATTATTGAGCCTACATCAAATTGTTCCATAAACTCATTGTTTAGCCCCACAGGGATTCTGAAAAGCATTTATTGGGGTGAAAAAGTTACTTGGTTCTGCTTTAAAGCCAGAGTTGGTAATCCTGTTCAGAAACACTTGTTGTCATACTGGGTGAAATGGTCCTTCCATCCTGACAGTAGTCAGTACATCATGTATTCGTAAAAAGGAGGGGAAAAAGTCAGACCTCTGTGAGAGCTGCAGTTCTGTAAAAACTCTGACCAACCCCTGCCATCCACACCGAAAGGCAGGGGTTGGTCGTTGGCAATGTAAAGAAAGAACGAATTGATGCCTTTACAGCTTTGTGAAAACGTTTTTGCCCCCTTTCTAATTTCTTACTTTTTTGCATGTTAGTCACACTTAAATGTTTCAGATCATCAAACAAATTTAAATGTAAGACAAAGATAATACAAGTAAACACAAAATGCAGTTTTTAAATTAAGATTTTTATTTTAAGGGGGGGGGGGGTCCAAACTTAAATGGCCCTGCATGAAAAAGTGATTGCCCCCAAAACCTTATAACTGGTTGGGCCACCCTTAGCAGCAACAACTGCAATGAAGCATTTGTGACAACTGGCAATGAGTCTTCTACAGCGCTGTGGAGGAATTTTGGCCCACCCATCTTTGCAGAATTGATGTTTACTTTTGATGTTCCTTTTCTGAAATGCCGTGTTACTTTTACGCCAGATGTAATGGGAGCTACACCTTCCAAAAAGTTAAACTTTTGTCTCGTCAGTCCAAAAGTCTTGGGGATCATCAAGATGCTTTCTGGCTAAACTGAGATGAGCCTTTATGTTCTTTTTGCTCAGCAGTGGTTTTGGTCTTGGAACTCTGTCACTCAGGCCATTTTTGCCCAGCCTCTTTTTTTATGGTGAAATCATGAACACTGATCTTAATTGAGGCAAGTGAGGCCTGCAGTTCTTTGGATGTTGTTCTGGGGTCTTTTGTGACCTCTCGGATGAGTCGTCGCTGTGCTCTTGGGGTAATTTTGGTCAGTCGGCCACTCCTGGGAAGGTTCACCACTGTTCCGTGTTTTCACCATTTGTGGATAATGGCTCTCACTGTGGTTTGCTGGAGTCCCAAAGCTTTAGAAATGGCTTTGTAACCTTTTCCAGACTGATAGATCTTAATTACTTTGTTTCTCACATGTTTCTGAATTTCTTTGGATTGCAGCATGATGTCTAGCTGTTGAGAAACTTCTGGTCTACTTAAATTTGTCAGGCAGGTCCTATTTAAGTGATTTCTTGATTGAGAAAGGGTGTGGCAATAATCCAACCTTGGTGTGGCTAGAGAAATTGAAATCAGCTTTCCAAAGATGTGATACACCACAGTTAATTTATGTTTTAACAGGGGGGGCAATCACCTTTTCACACAGGACCATGGAGGTTTGGATCCCCATGGATTTTGGATGGATCCCTCCCCCCTCACTAATAAAAATCTTCATTCAAAAACTGCATTTTTTTTGTTTACTTGTGTTATCTTTGACTCACATTAAAATTTGTTTGATGATCTGAAACATTTAGGTGTAACAAACATGCAAAAAAGTAAGAAATTAGGAAGGGGGCAAAAACTTTTTCACACAGCTGTATTTCTCTTCTCTGTTCCTCCCCTCTCTCCGTCTTCCACGTGACCCCCCCCCCGTGCGGCGCTCACTGTAAACAAATATAGCTAACAGACTGCTAACTGCTAACTGCTGCTGCGCCAAAACAACAGATGAGGATTAAGTCTTGGAGGTGTTGACATTTGCACTGTGGACTTTTTACACCACAGAAGGAGTTGGAGGTGAGTTGATCAAAGCTTTTAAAAACATGGTTCGTCAGCTGTTTACCATCAAGCTAACGAGCTATCCACTCGGCTGTTATTGTTAACTTGCTCATAAAACATCGGCACACATGACCCTGCGCTCTGAAGGTGTGGTTTTGGGTGGTGTGTTTTTTAAACTGTCGCTTTCTCAAACCGCTTTTCCAACATTGCCAACCTTAGCTTTAATGATGACAGTTTCAGAATCTCTAAATTGAAGTGGATTACAGCCTATTATTTGATTGTTATTGATAATTGTTATTTGATAATTGAACAAAGGTTTTATTCTTATTTTTGTTTAATTTACTCATCAATAAAATGTATTATTGTTTTAAAAGCATTTATTTTTAGTGCTTCTGTTCTCAAATTTAATTTACATCTAATGTTGCCCTGCCTTCAAGAAATTAATGCAAACTGTACAATCATGTGATTTTTTTTTAAGGGACAAGAAGTATCGGTATTAATGAAAAAGTACCATAAGCTTCTGGAATTGTATTGACAGGAAACATTTCGGAATCGTCCATCCATTATGTCACGATTACCAGCTGGGGATGGAGTCATGGGATTTCATGCACATTTAAGTCATGGTCAAGAAAAGAAGATGCTGCAAGGCAACCCCATCTAGCAGGAACCAATCACAGGAACCGTTACAATATCAACTTGAAAAATTATATTTGGTTGCATTTTGGCTGCTATTATTGTTTGTTCTCCTCCCAACTCTAGCTTTATTGTCATTTTGGCCATAATGGTGTTTTTCTGCAGTGTGTTGTTTGCTCTGATGAAAAAGTGTGCAGTCATGGAATGTGTATACAGTATGAATATGGAATGCTTAAGTGGCAATGTACTACGCTATATACGCAAGGAAGTACGGCATGCTAACCACTCCACCAATTACCCAGGGCCCACAATTACTTGACGGTATAAGTGCTGAACAAACATAACTAAATTGTGTTCAGTTTTTCTACTGAAACCTTTCCAGTCAGTCAACATAATTATATCTAGCACATGCAATATTCTTTCTAAAGGTGATGAATTCATGTTCACAGAGGTAATTTTGTAAAATGGACTAAATTTATTAAAGTTAATCCAAAAACCTGGAATTCCCCTTTTTACAATGCATGTGCGTTGTGTTTATGAGCAGACAAAATGTCCCCTCCCCTCACTCTGCGAGCTGCTGCAGGACAAGTGGGACATTGTTTTTTGGAAGAGTTTTCCCTGAACATCCTCCTTTTTTAATGGGCTAACAAACTGCTTTTGTTTCTTTCACTCCCTGGCATCTCCTGACAGTTCCACTACTTAGGTGACCCGGTTATGCACAGAGTGCGTGCTCTGAATTAACTCCTGCTGTATCTGAAATAACACAACCAGCTTCATTCCTGTCAGTGTGAAGAAGAAAAAAAAATGACTTCATCATTTTCCTTCTATTTCTCACAGAGCTGACAGGAATGAGCTGTAAAGTTACCACTGTTCATTGGCAGATTTCTTGTGGAGAATAAATGTTAATGCTTTGCTTAATTAGATGAGGCTGTTTGACACTTCAGATTGACACTGCTTCTTATCTCCATGACTACAAATAACCACTGTGGGAATGGTGGTAATTTCATCGAATCAGCCTCATTTGATGGCAGTGGCATAATGACTTCATCAGCTGGGGTTTGAAAAGACTAAAACCATGCCAAGTGATAAGAGATGCATCAATAAAGTTGCGGTTCAAGTGGAAATAGAGATGGAATATGAGCCCATTATCATTTTTGCTCTGTCAGAAAATCCTACGCCTGTGCCAGTTATTATAAAATGACATTTACAAATCGTTGATGACTCTCGTATGAAAATGTATTTGTCATGCCTGTGCCCCACAAAGAACTAAATCCTTTGGGATTTGGCATATTTTGCAAATATTATATAATGTCCCGATAATAATGATGCTAATGCCCTCATTATGTTCTTATCGTCTGCTTATGATGTGTTATAATCCTTTATCACCTCAAGCCAAGTGTTACTGATGTGTTCATTAGTTGGCTGCGTAATTCGACCTCACAGACCAGACAGAATGAGGATCCATGAGCAAAATGAGTATTAATAACTGATTGATCCGCTGCACTTTCTTTCTTTTCTTCCTCCCAAGCCTCAAGGACAGTATCTGCAAACTGCACTTTTCTTCACAACTGCTCCCTTTTCTTTAGCTCCTCTAATGAATTCTCATGCTGTTTGTCATCACTTCAGCCTTTGGTGAAAAACCTATCCGCCACCGCTTCCCCCAGCGGGCCGGTAAAGTCAGCTTTGAGGAATGCACACAGCAGCCAGGTTGCTTCCCTTCCGTCTCGTTGCAGTAAAAATTTAATGGAACCAAACATCCATTTTAGCAACTGAGGAGGAAGCAAATTGCAATCACCCTCTCCGTGCCTGCTCTCTGAAGACTGTCTGGAAAGTACAGCAAAGTGCGCTCGCTGTTCGCACAGAGCTTAATAAAAAACCTGTGCTCCCCCACGACAAAAAACTGGAGCCTGATATGTTGCTGACGTCGCGGCAACACCTCCCAAATATCACTCCTGTCTTTTGATTTGAAGGACAGGAGGAACATACAATCCTGAGTCTAAATGCTTTTGTAGAAGCTATATTAAAAAAAAAAAAAAAGCCTTGAGAGGAACAAGAGAAAAGAACACGTATTTTGACAGTAAAGTTAAAGGCACTCTCTTGTAAGCGGTAGCAGACATTACTCAGGGGGTCTGCGGTGAATTGTTAACATCTCAGCTCACTCCCCTGCCTCCCCTTTTCCAATGGAAAGACTGTGATGTTAATTTTGGATCACAAAATTTCTTCTGGATCCATCTGGGTGAATATCACAGGAATCGCTAGACACTGGTTCAACAAACTTTTATAGCTTGTGGTCGGGCAGGGGATTGATGTATTCTTCCGAAGCAACATTACGCTCATGACTCTCTGAAGACTGATGCGAGTTTGCACTACATATTTCCTCCTACTAATGTTCCCCCTGACTGACTAAACGTCAGGGGAGGAGCAGAAAGATCGAGGCAAGAACTTTGCTGAAACGCTTCCACAAATCCCTTCCAGCTGTATTAACAGCAGTACAGTTCAGTAACAGCGATGGGCTAAGTAAGCAGTTCTTAAAAGTGGCTGATTGCTCGTCGATCCGCTGCAGCCTCAATTCTCTCCTGGGAGAAAGACTGTGTTTATGAAAATGTACGTAGAGCCTTTCCTTTGCTAAGATGTGCATTTACTTGTCAGCTGCTAAAATGAGATCTTTCAAAGCCCATTAAAATGCAAAATATAGACATACAGTGTGCAGTGAGAGTGGGTCAAGGGGAGAGCATTAGCTGTGAATATGAAGCTTTTTCTACAGTTCTCATCCATCATGTTCCACAAATAGGCGATTCTCTAAATGTATTCATTGCAAAAACTGTCGGGCAGACGGGTGAGCCGCACCCGGCAGGGCTGAACACAAGCAGGGGGTAAGACAAAAATAGAAGGAAATTAATAAATAAATCAAATAGTATTGCACCACCTGAGTATTCCAACCAACCATCAGACTGCCTGCTAAGTCACATCATCTCTCTCATGTCTCTTCAATGTCACACTTCATGCTTTTGCCCCTTCCTCGCCTTCCAGAACCAGTATTTCATCTCTCAAACGTGCGGCGGTGATTCGGCTGCTTGCCTACACTGAATACATGTCATAAAAGGGATCTTTGTACATCACAGATGCCATGTTTGTGGAAACAGATAAAAACCATCTGGAATAGTGTGGCTTTAATGTGGTTCAGCTAACTATGCATTATCTTTCGTGTGCAAGAGATACCTTTTGGAAAGGTTGTGAATGTCACAACATGATAGATGTGTGTGGTAATATGATGCAGGGATGATGTATTTTTAGACGAACACTAGTTTTGATTTGATGCATTCAATTAAAGTGGATGCCTGATGCAGTTCTTTGTTGTTCTTTAACATAAAATCATCAGCCACTTTATTAGGTACATCTATTCAATTAATTGGTGACACAAATAGTAAATTATCAAATGGAAGCAATTCAATGCACTTGGTTATTTAGACATGTTCGAGACAACTTACTGAAGTTCAAACTACATATGAGCAATACCCAAATTTTTCCTGTCAATATGATACAAGTAGTTTATTGTACTTTTTCATTGATATCGAGACTGATACTGATACCAAAACCGATGCCAATATTTTTGTCCCTAAAAAGAAAATTACATAATTGTACAGTTTGTGTTAATGTCTTGAATGCAATGGCGATACTGAATTTAAGTATTACTTGAGAACAGAGGTAGCCAACTGGAAGAAATGCCTTAAAAACAATAATGAATTATATTGATGAGTAAATTAATCAAAAATAAGATTAAAGACTTCTTTCGATCAACAAATAACTTCAGTACAGATTATTTAAATCTATTCAGTAGGGCTGTAATGGTATGTGTATTTGAGCCAAACCGATCGGTACACTACTCTCAGTTCGGCACGACCCATCAAAATGTTTGGCGCAGGATTTATCTTTTTTTTTTTTTTTAGCTATTTATTGTTTCATTAAGTTTTTGCGTGCCATCAGACGTAACTGAATGACGGAGCGGAGAAACTTTGCCTCCACTTGGTGCAGCGCGCTGACCATCCTGTTTCTAACAACTTATAAGAGGCTGACCGAGAGGAGGCGCGGTGAAGCCTTAAGTCCCCCGTTTGAAGGCGCTTTGGTTTTAGACGAAGAGGGAGAAAAAAAAAAGAAAAAAGCCGACAAAAAGCAGTGTACGACACTGCAAAACTGCAGTTTGGGTGTGCACTCAGGAACACTTCCAACATCTTTAATGCATCTAAAGCGAAACCACACAAGGTCGAATGTTACTGGTACGACTAGAAAACCGACTGGTGCGAACAAGTGTAAAAAGAGAAGTATGTTACTTATTTATGCTTTTCTTTATTGAGGAAATCTGACCAGAAGAGGAACCTGCTGTGATGTTTAGCATTTTGTGATGAGGATGAGTGAAATAAAAGTGGAGCTGTTTCTGTTAAATCCTGCTCTTACAACTCAGATGGTGTCACTTTAGACGTGAAAGCATGTTTTTTTTCATTGAAAAGTGTAAAAAAAAAAAACAACAGGATTTTATACTAAAATATTTTCTCTCTTTATTTTTTTCTCATTCAAACAATATGGCCCCCTCCCCTACAAAAAAATGAACAAAACAAACAGCTTTGACATTAAATGTTGCTTTGAAGCTCCTCATGTCTGGTTTTAAGCTGTTGGTTAAGTTACCAAGTAAAAGGCAGAAACCTTAGAATTCGCCACATGTGGCTAATACCTGCTAGCATCTGATATATGGCAGCCAGATGTCCAAAATGAACTCGTCTGGCTGAGTTAAGGATATTTTGGCATCTTTGCTCACAGAGCAGAATATACAGTAGTTGTATTTCTCAAAATATGAGCGATACAACCTCACAGGATCTCTGCATATATCTGTACCGGTTGATATCAGAATTTAAGAGATGGACAATATCAGTATATCGGATATCAGTAAAACAGCCTATATCGAACATCCCTAAAACCATCCCTGAAACCAATATTTTGTTTGGCTGGAGTTTTGACTCCAGGGTATCGATAATTCAAACTGAGTATCTGACTGAGGAAGAAAGGGGTCTTTAGTGTTTGTGCCAGACAGGCTGGTCTGAGAATTTCACAATTTCAGAAACTGCTGAAATTCTCCTCATGGATGTGCAGCCGACAAATCTGCAAATATGTGATGCTATCATTCAATATGGAGCAAAACTTCTGAGGAATATTTCCAGCACCTTCGTGAATCTATGACACCAAGAATTAAGGGAATTCTGAAGGAAAAAAGGGATCCAGCCCAGTGCTAGCGAGGTGTACTTAATAAAGTGCCTGGTGAGTGTACGTTCCCCTCGTTCAGATTAATAGATCTTTGAAAAACTTCCACAGAAACTAACGAGAGGCTTCAAGGGCAGTCCTTCATTTAAACCAGGCACGCTGAAGCAAGGAAATATAAAGATATGAACCATGCATAGCAATACACAAGACTGGGTTACTGATGTAAGATAAAGATGCACAAGTCAGTTTCTGAAACCACCAATGTAGGAAGACCAGAGTGTGAATAAAAAAAACTGAGCATGTATTGAGATCAGTGTTGGGAACGTTGCTTAAAAAAATATATTAATTATAGTTACTTATTACTTCTAAAAAAAGTAATGGTTATGAGTTAGAGCTTTACAAAAATAACTAATAAAGGAATTATTCCGTTACTTTTTAATGTTCCTTTTGATATAACTTTAAATTAATCTTTATGTTGAATTATTTATAATAAAAGTGAATATTAGATCTGACTAATTAATTAAATTAATGGAAACTTTACACAATAAATTATTCCTCCTCAATTATCATTTATTACAATGTTTGATCATTTTCAAGTGAAGGGGGAAGTGTTATCAGTCACATAAAGGCCTATATGAAAAATACGTAAATACGCCGTATTACAGCAAACATAGTTAATTTTTGGATCATGTGTGGATATGTACTTCTGAAGTATCGTCTGCTTTCACTTCCTGATGAAGAGCAGCAGTAGCTCTAAAATGCAAAAGGCTTTACCTCCATCCTTCTCACAGTGGTGTTTCGCGGGACGGGATGTTACGAGAATGGTGGCTAATGCGCTGAGCACCATTCAGTGGAAATACCTGCATATCGCAATGGTACTTTTTTTTAAAAGAAATATTGTTTTATTTTTTGAAAAAGTGTAATGGAAATGCAGCTCATAGATGTTGGTTCATATTCATAATAAAAAGCCATGACTGTAAAACTGCACTTCATATTTAACTGTTTTTTTCTGGGGTGGGGGCGGGGGCAACAGTTCGAGCTCTATAAATTGTACTCTCAGAAACTAAATACACATTATGCATTTTGTTATGTCACCTTACCCAACATACATCTGTGCTAATTCAAGGACAGGCCATTTTGCAGGAGTCCCTGCAGGTCCCCACCCCAGCAGGCAATCTGCACAATTACCAAAACAGAAACATCAATGACATTTTCCACACCCCTGAGCCTGAGAGAGGCTCAAAGCGCAGCCCTGAGGTCTCATCAGAGGCGGCGTTGCCTGGTTACCTGCAGTAGGTTGCTCATGGAGCAGCAGTGTTAAGCACAGATAGAAAGGTCAGCCGTGGGTTCTGCCAAGTATTTTATCAAATCACACAGCTGCATGGCTGTTGAGGATTGGAACGAGTGTGTCTGTGTGTGATTTGCAGCTTGTGTATGTTGAGTTTGAGTGTTTGGAATCGACGGTGCTTGTCTGACTACCCATGCATTTGATGCTGTCTTTAAACTCAATAGCTAAGGGGATATTCTTGTTGTTAAAAAAAAATAGACTTCACCCACGACTGAGCATGTTTCGGAATTAGCTGATTCTACAGAGAGAAATGCGGGGAAAAAAAGAAAAGGAGAATTATTAGAGCAGCGGCCTGGTGCAGCGTGATTGTTTTGAGACTGTAAATCCCATCAAGTTCACAGCTTTAGGATCACTTCTTAACTCTCTGACTGGAACAAGCAAGCCTCAGAGGTTTCTGCAGAGAGACTGATGAGCCTAGTCGAGATGTCACTGCGGCAATGCGATGACATAAACAACCTATAACCTTCAAATCGGCACATGAAAAAAAGCGGGGCTGCATTCGGGCTTGCTTCATCATCCATCAGCTTAGCCTGTTGCAGCAGCGGGGGGCCACACGAGAAAGTGCACCGAGCATGGATCTCCATGTGAACAAGTCCGTGTCATTCAATCAAGCTAATACAGAAAAACAGCGTAATACACTGTCAGAACAAACTGTACCGTGGTTTGATGATACCCTACTGCAATTTCACTAGAAAGTTAGACTGGAAATATCAGCTTTTGCAAGCATTTAAAACCCAACTGATACCAAATCAGCATTTCTTTAACAGCCAAGCTTGGATTTATCATATCATATTTGATATTCAGTGATGTAAGCAATATTAAGGTGTTGAATTATGGGAGTATTGGAGGTGAAATGAATAAACTGTACAGCTGCTTATATTTAGATCAAATGACACACATTAAAGCAACCCTTACTAATCTTGCATTTCAGAAAGCACAGCAAAATTATTTGAATATCAACAGTCCTGCCTCACTTCCCTGTACCTCCTAATGCAGAAGCAAAGGTCTAACAGGCAGGACCCTCAGCCAATCCTAGGCGGGGGTCACACTGCAAGGATTGGTTGGAGTTTTCATTGAAAATTTAGAGATTGGAATAACATTTTATTTTGATTAATGGTGGGTCTGTCTTATATTTCAGAGTTCCATTAGCTCATCCATAACATTTTACCTTATTAAAAAATATTGCAACAATGCAACATCGGTAAGGGTTGCTTTAACTTGACTGGTCTGTCAAGTTCCAGCAATCTGTTTTGTTGGAGAGATCAAGATGCTAAAATGTGATCTACCCCCCAAAAGCTGACAAAATGTCCACTAGAAAGTAAACAGTGTTTCCCCACTAAATAATGCCACAGTTTCTTTCAGAAGTTGCTGAATGAGAGAGGTGTGTTGCCTCTGGTTGCTAACAAATTGAGGGTATCAACTTCTCCCCAGATGCTAGACAGTCATTTTAAACTCTATTTCAAATAGCTTTCATGTACATCCACAGGAGTTAGCAAAGAGGTGCAGGCATAACACCTGAGCAGAGAAAAAACTCCCTTATAAAGGACTTCTGCAGAATCTGGCATGGTGGTGTGGTGCTTACCCTACCAGCGTGCAGGAATAGGGTGTGGTGCTAACCGCCGTGCAGATAAAAACTGCATGGTGGTTTGGTGGCTAGCACTGCTACCTCACAGCGAAAAGGTCACTGGTTCAAGCCTTGGCTGGGGAGGCCTTTCTGCGAGTTTCTGTATGTTTTCAGTGTGCGTGTATAGCATCCTCCTTCCATTCAAAAACATGCATGTTAGGTTAATTGTTCACTCTAAATTCTCTCTTGGAGTTAGCGTGAGCAGTTGTTTGTTTCTCGGTGATGTGACCACCGTACAACCTATACTTGCACAGTATTGTTGTTTTATAACCTTGAACAAAGCATTTATTATAATAAAGTCACATTTTCACAATTATAAATGTTATAAGTCAATTGAAACTGTTTCAGGAGAAATCTGAGAGAGGAACATGTAGCTATCAGAGTTTGAAAATTTTTTTTTCTTACATAAGCATTTTTAATGTTTAATTCCGTGATTGCTGTTTTGATAGGGCTTTGATGGGGCTGTATGCTGCACAATAGGGGATTATCACGCTTCTGTGTTCCGGTTTCCGGAACTTGAAACATTTAGCCGCTTCCTGTTCTGGGCCAATTTAATGTCCCTGCTCTGTTCCACTTCGTAAACTGAATAAACGCCAACCCTACTTAAATTTTCATGGATTCCCGACTGAAGTG
Source organism: Atherinomorus stipes (assembly GCA_023101725.1). Taxonomy (NCBI): domain Eukaryota; kingdom Metazoa; phylum Chordata; class Actinopteri; order Atheriniformes; family Atherinidae; genus Atherinomorus; species Atherinomorus stipes. The sequence goes on from JALJCO010003180.1 coordinate 958,757, forward strand.
AAACTAAGGAAGAAGTGGTTTAAAGCGATTCTCCAGAGTGGAGGGCCAAACTTTATAATAAAACAACGTAGCACGCTTGTCTGTAGCCAGCACTCAATGATGCTAACAGCTGGCATTAGCAGGCTAGCGTTAGCTGACGTGCCTAACTTTGTGCGTCTTAAAACACACAAGCATCTGAAAATTGGGTCTGTACCCTCCCGTTTCCAGTGGAACAACTGGGGACTGCCAAGAAAGGAGACCCTTTCAGATGCTGGTGTGTTTTCAGCCGCACAAAGTTAGGCACGTCATCAAGCTGGCTAATGCTAGCCTGCTAACACCAGCTGCGTAGTCTGCCGGCTACAAACAAACGTGCTACGTTGTTTTATTATAAAGTTCGTCCCTTCACGCCCGCAAATCGATCGCTTCGATCCACTTCTTCCTTAGCATCACTTCAGTCGGGAATCAATAAAAACTTAGGTATGGTTGGAGTTTATCTGATTTACAAAGTGTAACAGAGCAGGGACATTGGCCCGGAAGAGGAAACGCCTAGATTCCGGAAAGTTCCGGAAAGCGTGATAATCCCCTATAGCGGCACGTGAATGTGAAGTGCATTTAAAAACACTGATTGGCTGTGTAAAGATGTGTGAACCACATCATATCACATGCTGTTACTCATTGTTTTACTGCAGTTACCTGCTTGTTGCACCTGCACAGACATTTACTTGTTATGGTGTCGCATGATAGTGACGTCATCAAAGCCGCTGCATTAAAAATGCCTGTCAATGAGGACGAATAACCACAAAAAAGCTGCTTTGAGCTCACATGGAGGGGTCCGACTAATGTTTTGTAACAAAACATTGGTGAAATGAAGGAGTTTGTGGCAGATAATGCCTGATTTAGAGGCTGCTCACGGTTGCCCCATCACTTCCATTATAACGCTGATCTGGAGTGGATCTAAATATCTCCCAAAGGAGTTCAAGTTGAACCAAACCTGTCTGGGTGAGTAAATAAATGTATTTCATGCTAGAAAATACAGTAGGTCCAGATTGAAAAAAAAAAAAACGAACTTCCCCTTTAACTAAACCACTCCAGCAGTACTTCATTATTTATTCTATTCTATGTATCAATCAAGTAAACTTTAACCATCATTTAAAAACATGCCGGTAAAGATTGTACAAATAATTTCAACCTATGAAAAAGTTCAGAAAAAGAAACTGCTAAAATGAATAATTTCACTTATTATTTTATGACATTGGCCTGATAGTAAAGATAGCCCGGGCTTTATTAGCATGTACCTTGACCCGGACAGCACCTCTCTACTTAATAGCCTCTGCAGAACCTCCCTGACAGCAGTGGACTGTGCAGCTGGACTGCTGGTCAGCACAAATGATCTGACACATGGCACAGCTTGCATAGATAGAGGAGGCCAGCTGGACCACCGATGTCATGTCTGGTTAAGCTTTGGACAGATAAGACTCACCTGTGTTCTCACATAAACAAAGAAAGACAAATATTTTACCCACATCTGATTTGTTGTTTCTACAAACTAAATCCTTTCCAAACAGAGACTTATTTTCTATTCTTTAATTAAATACTCAGCAGCTGGCCAAATTATTTAGGTTCATATTTTATTTGCTGTGATTCACTAAAATATGTTTTATCAGCACCAAAACCTGTTTGTCTAACAGATAGAATGACCAATGACAAGATGTAATTATCTCAGTGAATGTACGCCTGGAGGATAAGAACTCCAATATATAGTACTCAAATACTAAGTATTAGTGAAGATTTTACACAGAGTCGAAGCAAATTTCCATGTTGGCACCAGAGACAAAGTGTCAGAGTGGATCTCTACATAATTTAGACTGTTTCAGCTGGTTTGCCTGCTGGGAGGAAAATGTAAAAGGAAAAACTAAACCGGACTCGAATTGACTCTTTCTTCCCTATTCTGGCTAAATGTATTGAGTTGCTGCCATGCAAGTGGCTGATTAGCTTTTTGTTGTTCAAGGAAGATTGGAGTATGATTTAAATAACTTGACACTGACACTGTTTCCATTATAAGTTGATTGCTGGTGATTTGTTATATTGCTGATTAAAATGAAATCAAGCACATGATGTTGCTCTTACGACTGTCTTCTGATGCTGGAGAATGACAAATTCAGGACTCATTGCTTCCCCTGTTGAAACAGTCTCACCCATGTTTTTTTTTAACCTGTCAAACTCTCATCATCACTGCATTTTAAGAGCTTTACAGTCTTTCCAACTCAGTAAAGAAGCAAAGGATTAGAGAAAACTGCAAGAGGAAAAATCCATATAAGCAAGATAAAGATAGGAATGCTTGGTGAGAGGAAGATCACAACACTTCCCCTATAATGTAATACCTTCAAGGAAAATAAATACAGTGAGTGATCTGAGTTTTTTTTAAATATATATCTTTTCTAAAAGTCTTAAAATAAATTCTGCCAGATGGTAATTCTGTGCCCACTGGAGGTATTAATCCTTCAGCAGAATATTACTTATATATGAAACCATGAGGGCACCGAAACAGCAGCCGGTGGGTATGTGCTACGTTTACAGCTTATTTCAAAATGTATTTTTGCTGTAAAAGGCAAAGACACAGCTGCTGGTTCCACAAAGAGGTGGATAGCAGTGATAGGTCAAACCAGTCCAGTCATTCTCAGTAGTCCTTCGCTTCAAATAGTTATGATCTGTGACAGTGTGTGGGCAGATGATCAGGTCGTGATGTGCTGTTTGCAGAGTGGGATGTGCTATTGTGACACCAGTGCATTGAGGCGATGTTGGTGACAAAATGTGCTCCGGTCCTGATGATGACTACAGCAGTGACAGCTTATGCGGTGGTAATATTTGTTCTGCAGGACACTTCGGCCTGTGTGCATTTTGTGTGTGGGTTACACACATACAGTACACACAGTCCTGTCTTCTTGTCATTTGTTGCCTTGTAAACTTGATTCAACATTGGCCACAGTATTTATTCAAATTGCAATCAGGCTCACTCTGAAAACAAAGCCTGTTTTGTTCCTTTAAATGACCTTGTTAGAGAGCTGACAAACACAGCATAAGAATGAAATGGAGTTGAATCAGTTTTGTTGAGTAATGATTTAAGATTTTAAAAAGACAGAAAAAATATACCATTAGCAGCAGCTAGCTAAATATATCTAACTACAACTGTTAACCTGCTATAGCTAAATACAGTTAACTCATACTGTAATGGACTTTGGGTTAAAGGCACCATAATCAGTGAGCCCACTCTTGACAAATCAGGTAGCACGATGAGGATCCCATTCTTTGATTTCTCAAGTATTTAAAAAAAAAAAAAAGTCAGTCTGCAGCTCAAGAAAATACAGAGAATACCTCCACAAACACTTGGACTTGTGATTATGTAACAGATCAAAGTTTGTGAAACTGAAAGGTTGTGTGTCAGAGATTGTGGTCAGCAGCACTGGAGCACCACAAGGAACTGTACTCTCACCATTCTTCTTCACAGTGTACACCTCAGACTTCCAATACCACCATGAAATACTGCAGAAATACTCTGATTACTCTGCAGCTGAGGGGTGTATCGGGGATGGACAAGAAGCTGAGTACAAAGAACTGTTCAGTCAGTTTGTGGGTTGGTGTGGAAACAATCAGCTCGTCTTGGAAATAAACCGAAGAAATGATTTTTGATTCTCTGAGGAAGAAGAGTAAGCAAAGCACTGTTTACATCAGAGGTGGGCTGGCATCCTGCAGGTATTAGGAGTTTTGCGGATTGAAGTTTGTTCAGGTGTCTGGAAAACGAGCTGCTTTTCTGACCTCGACTGGAGCAGCATGCCTCGGGAATGCATGCGACCTCGTAGAGTGGAGAGAACCACCCAATAACGGAGAGCTAACTCTGAATTCACAGGACAATAGTACTCATTCGTTTGTTTGTACTACTTAAAGGAATAGTACACCCACAGAATGACGTGCCTTCATTTTCTACTCATGCTGCAAGACTGTGGAGCACTTTTTTCAATATGCTAAATGCACCCAGAGCTCCAGGTTTTTTTTGCTATCCACCAATTTTCATACAGTATAATGGAGTTCACCGGTGTTTGAAACAAAAAGGTCCATAAAAGTCCATAAAAACTCAAAATGACATCATTTAGTGCAGGGGTCGGCAACCCAAAATATGAGCCATATTGGACCAAAAAAACGAAAAACAAATCTGTTGCAGCCGCAAAATGTAAAAGTCTTAAATAAGCCAGTCGGCAACCTGTTTCAGCCAAACAGACTTTTAGACCCGTTTCCTACAATAAAGAAAACATGAAGCATAACTGACTTTTAACATTGATAATTAAATAAAACTTTAACGTTAAATGTGTTGCATTTAACATGAAAACGAGAACACGAAATTACATTTCTGCATCAGTAAAAAAACATTTTAAACTAAAAAAAAAGAAAAGACGTGGGTTGAAGGTCACTTGTTTTTTTTAAAAATCTATTTTAGTTGTTGTATTTATGTAGGATGGAAAAAGACGCAGCTTTAATAATCTACCAGCAGCAAACCAAACACGCTGTCCTGTTGTGCCGTCATGCTTTTCTGGCGCGTGCAGTAAGCTACCTGAAAAATGAAATTACTGTTTCACAAAATATGAACATACGCAAAATAATTGGTAGAGGAAAACAAATGAATCTGCCCACGCAGCGCTGAACATGCTCAGTGCATCAGACACTTTTCTTCTCTATCGTGGCTATTGGCTGGAGAAGTGATCAAAGCGCAGCATGAAGGGTCGGAGTGGACAAATAAGCTTTTGCTCGTTTTTATTCACTTTAAATGCCAGAACGCAGCAACAGCGCAACAGAGACGCTCTGCTGTGAGACGTTCGTGGGATAGTGCGCCAGGAGGAAAGTTAGCGCTCGTGGCGACACTCAGTGATTTCTTTGTTTGTAATTGATTCGTTTTTAATGTTTATTCGTGTTGCTGATTAATAGGGCTGTATCATGTATGCTGCAAATAGGGCACGTGAGCATGAAGTGCAGTTATTAACACTGATTGGCTGCGTAAAGGTTTGTGAGCGCATCATAGCATGCTGGACAGTTCTCGCCGTTTTCTGCAGCTCCTGCTTGTTGCACCTGACATAATGGGCTGCTTTGAAAATGGTAAAATATAAATTATGTTTTATTTTGTTTGTTGAGTTGGATTTTATTTTACGTGCTGCATTTGCAGTGCTCGGAGAACTCGGGAAAAGTGCGCAACTTTACATGAATCCCTCAGAGGGATCATCATAATCCTCAAATTTAGAATAAGATAAGAAACTTTATTGTCTCTCAAGAGGACTTTTGTCTCGGTCTTTTAGAATCATATTATTAAAGTGAACCAACCAAAATACAATACACTTAGAATAGAATAGAATATAGAATAGTCATTAATTCATTTTCCAATGCCAGGGAGCCGCAACAGAGGGACTAAAGAGCCGCATGCGGCTCCGGAGCCACGGGTTGCCGACCCCTGATTTAGTGTATTTTTATAGCTTAAACAGTACTACATCTTACTTTCGTAAAGCGCGCCCATGCAAGTTCACAACACTACGGAAGCCAAAGAGTTCAGTGCCTAGTCTGCTGATACTGCAAGCATAGAAGAAGAAATATGCTGTTTACGTTGTGCTAAGAGTGAACGAGCTGCGGACAAACACAAGAGGGGTTGGCTACTGATTTTAAAAGAAAGAAAGAAAGAAAGACAGTATGCATGATCTTGTCTGCCACGGCTTCTGTATTGTCGTGAACTCGCATGAGCGTGCATCAAGAAGTTAGGCGTAGTACTGTTTAGGCTATAAAAATAAACTAAATGATGTCATTTCGAGTAAATTATGGACACTACTCACTAGGACACTTGGATTACATGGCGAGCAAAAGGAGGAATAGTGCCAAGTTTTTGTGGACTTTTATGGACTGGTGAACTCCATTATATGAAAGTCGGTGGATAACGAAAACCTGTCCGATCTTGGCTGCATTTGATACATTAACAAAGTGCTAGAGTCTTGCTAGATGAGGTGAGTAGAAAATGAAGGCATATTTGTGGGTGTTTTCTTGAAAGTATTGGTGAGAGTCAAGAGTTTTGTGCAGATAATGCCTTCTGAGAGGCTAGCCCTCTCTCCCATTTTGGTGTTGCTGGAGGGTGACTCAACGTAATATCTTAGAAGGAGTAGTGATAAGATAGTCTAGGTTTTTTTTTTCCATAGGTTCTTAGTTTTGATTAAATATGTGTTATTGTTGTTTCTTTGTTTCTTTTTTATTAGTCTGCTGGGGCATAAATTTGTCACTGTCGAATGTTGCGTCACTTATGATCCCTAACGGGGTCCTTCCTCCACTGAAGACGAAGGGTAGTTCTCATAACTAAACTCGGGAGGCGTAGTTATAGGAACTGCGTTCTTGACCTCTCTGTTGAATGACTTTGTTTTGTGTCTGTCTGTGAGTTGCCAGAGCCCTTCTTGCTGTTTTTGTGTTTGAAAGAAGAATGAGATGGTTATTTGTACAGTGCATAAATAGAGAGAATGTTTTGGGAGTAACGCTGTTTTGACTTGTGCTGTGAACTAGTATACATGTATGTGCACGTGGCTTGCAAAGTCACAATACATAAAGGAAATAAGGTTCCCCCCTCAAGTCCTGTGTTATTCAATCCTTGAAAGAAGTATTCACAAAGAAAGCCAGAGAGATTTTCTTGAGATAGTGAGTCTTATGTTTGCATCAAGATGTTCGCATTTCTATAAGTCTGTGATGGAAAGGGCAGCATCTGTTGGGGCAGTAGTTTCAGAGTCAGAGACTTGAAGAAACTGAACAAACTGATCAAGAAGGCTGATTATGTTAGAAATTTCTGTATACCCCCTTCACAACACAGTGAGGAAACAAAGAGTGTGCTAGTCAGAGCAGGGACAACGTCTGACCAATTGGGCCAGTGTCCAACAGATTTTAGATGTCTCCCTCTGGAACATGCTTGATTCAAATCAGTGGCTTAAGGTAGAGTCTGGAGTTTCCCCCTGGAAATAAACATTAGACTTGTGCAAATGTAATCAGTCTCCAGCCTTTGTGCCTTTACTCTTGTGTAGTGGGGAGTCTGTTTGCACCTCCCTCCCCCTCCGTCTGTAATTTGCCTTTTCCTTTTGTTGTGGTGTGGTCGGGATATTTCTGGGTGAAGATTTCTGTTTATATCACCAGCCAATGACAGAGCTAAGGGCATGACGCTGTGTGGGAATAAGCGCATGATTGGAGCAGACGCCAGTCACTCAAACTCTCGAAGAAAAAAAAAAAAAGACAAACAGCAGACGCCGCGAAGAAAAGGAGGTACTCTGCAGGGAAAAGTGCTTTAGATAGTGCACGTTGGAAAACCAGGGTTAATATTAGTTTGTCTTTTACCTGCTTCCGAGCTTTGAAGGAGATGCTTGAAGCTGAATAGGCTGAAGAGCGAGGCGGCCATTAGCCCGATGGGAGGGGCGCTCAGTTTGAATAGTGTTTACAAACAGAAACGGTGGGGAGACGCCGGACTCTAACTTTAACAAGCTGTTGGAGAATCATGTCATTTTAACTAGGTGTTGCAGCAGGGAAGCATCTAAAACCTGCAGGACACTCGCTCAAGCAGTGCAGAGAAGTCAACCAGGGGTTGGCAAGTTTATAAAAGGGTGGTTATCATCATAAAAACATCAGGCTGATGAATAGATGACAAAAGGATTGACATGTTAAGCTTTAAAATTCTTAAACTGTGATTGGTGTTCCTGACCTAAAATCCAGAACAATACCTGAAAAATGTGGTCACAAACTAGCTTTATGAGTGGACGTATCCAAGAGCTTCAGTGCTTTTTGTTGTTGCTGTGAATATTCAAACTGTCCTGAAATACTTTAGGCAGTGCTGACAGTTCCGGTTGTTACAGTGAATAAATGGACCATCTGTCTGTCACTGGCTCTCTTCAACTAGTCAGGAAAATGGCACAGAACCAGTTAGTAAATCAAACTCTTCCTGAAACAAGTTGAGAGAAGGTTGTGATTTTAGATTTTCTGCTTCTGACCTTGTTATTTGCATTTCTGTGTTCCACTACTTGTGTTTTTACTTCCTGTTTGACTTTGGGGAAAGTTTTCTTTGTGCACCAGCAGTTTATTTCCCTGTGCTGGTGGCCTAACTGCTTTGCATCTGCTTTTCATTTGCTGATTACCTTTAATAGTGTTTCACTTCATCAGTTTCCTTTGTTCTTCACCAAATAGCTGTCTTTGTTTCATTGAATCTTTATGTCTCATCTGGTTCTGAGCCTGTTTGGTTAAGTGTTTGGATTTTTTTATTTGAGGACTGCTGGCCTCAGCAGCATCTTTGGGAAACAAATGTGGATAAAAGCTTTTATTTCTCCTTATCTGCCTGGTGATCTGAGTTTGGGTTCAGACCAGCCTTAAAGGTGCAGTGTGTAAGAATTACTGAGATCTAGTGGTAAAAATGGGTATTTGAAAGAAAATCTGTTTTCTTTCAAATTACTTCATATTCCAAGCACTATTATGAATGTATGGTGGCCGTTAGTGGCCAAAATTCTCCCAGATCTCAAAATGTTTTCATCTGTGAGTGGATCCAGTGGTCTCAGGTGTAGCTATGACTACTTCTTATGTCTTTTAAGGCATTACTGATCCCAAACAGTGCTCTAACTCCCATTAAACAAAGCTGGTTCTGCAGTTTTAATGTTGAGAGGGTTTTCACATCACACACATTGTTTTGTCCATTCAGGGACACCGTAGTAAAAATGGCTGAACAAATATGGCAGCCTCCATGTATGTGCATCCCCAGCAAGTAGATATAAATGACTCATTCTAAGGGAAATTAACACATAACAGTTATTCTACTGCATCGATTACACATCAATAGTTTTGAATTATATATCATATTTTTCTGCCTTTGATTTTTTTACACCCTGTACCTTTAAAGTATAGTATATTCTTCATGACATATTTTCCTTCAGTGACGTGATGATATTTGGTGCCATAGGTTTCAGGTTTCTCTGTTACTCTGTATTGTGTGTGTGTATGTAAGTAAAGTGCTCTCTAACTCTAACAAAATAATTACTAGTAGACACTGACTGTGAAGCCCAGTGTGTATTGGAACTATTTTTGCAGTAATGTAATGTTTAACGTTCAGAGTTGGGGCTACTGCTGTTGCACTGACAGGTGCAATTAACAGGAAAATACTAAATTCAGCCGTTATATTTGCTGACCTGGAGCAGTGTTTTGCAGAGTTGCATATGAGCTTTATGAAGCAAAATCAACATTTCTTTCAGGCAGAACCACAGTTAACCATAAATCTTCATGCATGTTCAATTGCTGTGATGTTGACACATTTATTTCACTTTATTTTACAGCCACATTGGTTGCTTATGTGTTGTCACATTTTTCCTGAATAAAACTGTTAAAATGAAGGTGTTATAGAAGATGATTGATCTTGCCTTTAAAACCTCTTTTCACTCCGTGATCTGCCTTTATTTTCAGCCTCATCAACCTGTACTTGTGTTTCGAACATCTCCTTTTTCCGGTTGCGGATGTCCTTTGAGTGAATTATAAAACCAAATGAGGGCCAGAGGGGCACTCATCAGGATTCTCTCCACTTAATTGCACTGGGCTGATGCACAAGCAGAGAGTTTTACAAATGAATGAGGCTGAACCGTGAGATGAGTCGTGTGTTTGGTGGCGGAGCCTCCTTCATCTCGTCCTTGGAGGGCAAGCCGAACACTTAGGCATGTTCAAGGATTTGCTGACCTACATCCTCAAAGACAAAGTCTACACTTAAAAGCATCAACAACAAGGTATCTGACACTTTTTGACAATGCATGCAAAAAGCATTTCAGCACAACTTCCTCTTTAAAATGCCCCCTCCTTCTTTTGCAGAGCGCCTCAGCAGCAGGGCACCGGTTTACAGGACAGAGTGACACAATCAATTTGCAGAGCAAGTGACACAATCAGCGCCTACATAAATCATATCAGCACAGCCAGGTCCCCAGGCTCCTGCTGAGGTGGCACTTTTGTGGCTAACCTCCAGAATGCAAGCTGCCAATCAGCAGAGAGTGACAGGCGACAGACACCCGAGAGTAGGTACTCAACACTGTGGCACTGATGGCCCGGGTTGTGGGATTTAAACTCAAAATGACAACTAATGATTTTCAGATTAACAGCTGAACATCTTGTCAAACCACAGGATTACTGCAAACATTAGATTATAAACAGATAATCTGATGCTTTTTTTTTTTAAGACGCATCTTTAAAGATGATAGCTATAACTTTTTTTTTATCAAAACAATAAAAAATACATCTACAGAACGCCTAAAGGGATGCAGATTTAAAGTGTTTTAAATTTACATAGCATATGTTTATCAATTTTGATGGGTCTAAAAAGTAAATATTTACATCTGATTACCACGGCAATGTCGGGATTCTTTGCTGTTGGTATTAGCTTTGGAGTTGCTAGCTCAATTGCTCTGATTAGAAATAGCATCTTCCTTGCCTTGCTTCCCATGAAACATGAAACTTCTCATGAAACAGGATGAGGGTAGCAAGCAGGGTTAAAAGCCCTGCAGAAGTTACCACTTTCCTCCTGGACACATAAGTTAAACATAACAGTTAGCCAGTTCTATAACATAATGCTAACTCAGTAAGCGAGTGTTAGTGTGCCACCTACTGGTCAGGAGGAATTAAACTTATACTTATCACCTTTAAAGAAATCCCATCTCTTCCTGACAGATTTCATTTAATATATTTAGGATCTTGTTTTTTCTTAATCAGTCTGAAAGTAAATATAGTTGCCATTTCAAATTCAAGAACATAATTTTGGAATCCAACTGATTTACATTCATCTAAATTAGGGCTGTCAAAAAATTAATCAAATTGTTTTTTATCACTTTTAAAACATATTTAAGATTAAAAGTGTCTCACCAGGAATTCTGCATATATCTTTGGTAGACTTGACTACTGAAACCCTGTCCTTACATGTCTCCCTGAAGTCCTTTAGATGGTGGCAGTTTAGTCCGGCAGGCTGCTGATACGGTCCTCACAGGCTGACTTCACAACTGTCTTAATGTGAAGCTGAAATTGAGGTCTGACACCTGGAATGCTCCCAGATTTCTGGCTTGGTTTTAGCCTTTACGTTGTAAAACAAAAGTTAATGTATTTTCTGCATATAGCAGTACTAAAGAATAAATGAATCTCTTGTTCTACAATGGGATTAATTTAGGATTAATCTTTTGACAGCCCTAATCTAAATATGAAAATATACAGGAAACAATGCATGCAGGTGATTCAGGGTTGCTGGTTTTGACTGTGTCATTAATGTCAGCCCCACTCATTTCTGTTGGCCCAAAAATAACTAAATTAGAGCTTATTCTGAATGTTTTTGGACAATACATATTGTTTGCGAAATAAGATTAATAAGTAGGATTGCCACAAGCATCCTTATTCTTTTCAAATGCATATTTTTGATGCACTACTCGTTCAACATACTTACCACCAGAAACACGGATGTAAAGCTGAAAATGTGGCACATTTAGAAAACAGTCGTTCTGGTTCTGATACTGTACGTATAATGATAGATTTTATACTTATTCTGTATTTATGAATTTCAAAATCAATAGGACTCTGTGGGAGGACAGATTCAACTGTAATGAACTTTTTTAGGAGCTTAGTTGTTTGATCTTGAGGTTTCATGGTCACTTTTTAAAACTTTTAATGATTTGAATGGAAACTGAACAAAACTGGACAGAAAACTTGTACAAACGTGTCAAAAGTTAATATTCAAAATGTGACTGGCTGTTTCCCATCTGAGTCTGCAAATCGTTTAATCTTCTGCCTGATCAGGTTTTGCCCAAAATTGATCTGGATATTCCCATAGAGAATGTTTCCTCCTCTGGAGAGCTTTCTCCATCTTTCTCTTGTGATCATCCACTTCTTCATTTCTACCTAAGCTTCATTCATTTAACTATTTGGGAGTACAATTCAGCCTTGTTCTTTCAAGACAATCGGATTGACATCTCCTTTTTTATACTTCCTTTAAAATATTGCTTCCAATTTCCTTCACGATTGAGAGGAAACCCGACTACACACTACGTTCAAGCTTTGACATATTAGCATACCATTAACATTTCCATGCTGTGACCTGTATTAGCTAAAAAGGTTTAGGTCAGGAGATTTTGCATTTAAAGTGAGAGGTCTGTAGCTTTATGGAGATACAGAGTTGTGGGAAAAGATTGTGTAAAAGAGTGTTTTTATGAACACAAGATACAAATTTCTACACTTTGTTTAAATTGTCCAAATGTAGCTGGAAGATCTCTCTCGTAACGCCACCGTATAAATCAAGTGTCATACTTTTTGTGTACTTGTCAATAATTAGTCCTAGCTGCAAACGATTGTGGTCAGAGTTGAGTGAATCAGCCAATCAATTGGGCCAAGAACAGTGACTTCTTGGCTTCTAAAAGAACTCAAACCTACACAGCGGTTCAAGTGAGCACAATTATGTATTCTACAATGCATCACTTTTCCATCAAACAGTCTGGCACTACTTTCTCAACCTAATATTGTCCGTGTTGGTCTGGATCACTGCCTCGTTGCCCGAGGCAAGATTATCTGTACATCACATTTCATGTACAAGAGAGTTCAAAGTGCTTTGCATAAAATATTAACAGCATTACAGCGGGGGGTGCAGAAGAGGCTTCGAAAAGTACATGAAAGAACATAAAGAGAAACAAAATCATGTTAAGATATATGTAATTAAAAGAGTGTGCAAAAATTTGTAGGATAAGATAACAAAAATTTAAACAAAAGCAAGCAATAGTCAGGACAAGTTAAAAGATACCGTGCAGAGAAAAATACTGAGCAGAGAGAAACAAGACTGCAGAAAACGAGAGACGCGCGCTGCGTGCAAGCGTTTTCAGTACTACAAATGGAAAAGAATAAGAAGACTGAATGGATACCCTGTTCAGGAAAACTTTCCAAAGCTGCCAGAGAACGATATTTCGCCAAGTTGGCCGCCAGTTTTGATCCATAAAAGGATATGCGCATTATATAGAACGACCTGGTTTTTCTTCTCCCTGAAAAGAGAGAGAGAGAGTATAAAAACAATATCCAAAACAGAGGATATTTGGTTACTTACACAAATGGCTGAGCATAAACTCTGTTCACACAGAACATCCTAAAAGAAACTGTCTTTAGAAGTTTTAAAGTCTGAAAAAAAGAAGTTTTTGAAGAGGAAGAAGGAGTTTTTGTTTTTTTTATTCATGAGAAACAGCGGCCTTATCGGTCAAATATCAGTGGGGTGGCTGATGGCCGATACTCAGTTTTAAGGCAGATATAGGCCGATATTGATAGGGGGCCTATTATATCGGGCAACCCCTAGTTTTATAGTGTAGTTTCTCGGCATTGGGAAGCTGCTTGGCAGCTACAGTCCTGCAAATACACATACTAGATGTCACGCCCATTAAATGAGTCCAAAACATGGTATTTTAAGGTTGGAAAGTAACATAATGCATCTATAAAGTGCAACTTGTAAATCACATTATTCACAATGTTTGTATCAAAATGTATTAATGTCATATTGAGACATGAATGCAGACATTAAAAAAAAAAAGTTAGGCTCAGTATTCCTCTGAAAAACGTCAAGATGCAGACTTTAGTGTTTCAGAATGGGTTCCACAGCCTTGGGGCCTGATGAGCTGGTTTTCCTGCCTGGCTGCATTGGTGCAGATGAAGAAATGGGACTTTCCTGTCACATCTGGAACAAAACGTATTGCGTGTGGCAATTAGTTTTGATAGGAAGATGATGTCACTGAAGATTTGAGGTTTCAGAGGAGATTTAGATGCCAGACCAATGAGAGATGGGTAACTGATAGTAGTCCAATGTTCGAAGCTGCCTCTGTCCGTCCATCTGAAACAACCTGCCAGGACACCAGTGTACCAAACCTGGCAAATTCAGCTTAAATGAAACAGGAACTGTGCACCATGGGTCGTATCAGTTTAGTTTGAGATCTGTGTCATGATCACTCTGGAATACTTTAATACTAATACTTTTGCAATACTGTGTTAATAATGAGAGTCCCAAAAATCCCAAATTTATTTGATAAATGTTTTATTATGAGACAAGAGAATAAAACAACACATTTTCACATACTATGATTTAGTATTTTCATAAACATACAAAAATACGTGCTTAAGTATTTTGTAATTCATTACACTTTTTATGATATATATTTTAGATATATATTTTTATGATATATTTGTTTAAATGGCGTGTAAGGACACAATTTCAGCGTAAATTGCATTGTGTACGATACACTAAAGGTAGAGAAGCTTTTGAATGGTTGCAGATTTTGACAGGATAATCGTCAGATTTGAAGCAGATGAAATATCTGCAGTTTGGATGTATTAAACCTCTCATTAGCGTTTGGTTTCATAACAACAATGGATTAGATTGAAATCCTGCCTTTCTTGAAACCAAATGTGGTTTATAGTTTATTAATTTGATCACATTTATAGGAAGTGATAAGCTAATGTACCTGAGTAGCCTCAGCTGCTCTGGGGCACACTGACACTAGCCTGTCACCAACCATGCTAACAGTCTTTTTAATCATCACACATTCATACAACAGCGTTACTGACGCTGAACTTCATCATGACACAGCGAACACATTAAACTCGCAGAACAAGCTAAAAGTTTATGACTTACCGAACGAATAGCAACAAGGCTAATTCAGCATCCGCTTTGCATCCTGTTCTTTCTTAGCTCTCTCCAGAGTAAACGCCAGACCCATGTTGACTCTTGTCTTGTGTCTTGCTCTGCCACTTTCTCTTTTTGTTTTCCTTTCTTCTGATAATGTCTTCTCAGGTTGCGGCCATGGTGCATGCTCATATCTGCTGGTGTTTGCTAGCGTGCAACACAGAACTGTAAAGCGTATTTCAGCAGCAACATCAGAGGGCGTCCCGGATGAAGAAGTTGTATAGTGCAGTGTCTCAGCCTGAGGTGGTGATAGCGTCCCCCTATTGGTGGATAAACTAGCTTCCATCTTGCATCCTACGTGTACTGTGAGCTCACTCCAACCAATAAAAGACAATCTTATGTTGACTCTTGTTCCGTCCCTTCCTCTCTTTCTTTTCCTCTCTTCCTCCAGTACTGTTTCGTGGCGTTTCACGAAACATGGCGGCACAATCGAGAGCTGGATGGAAAAGTTACATAGTGCAGTTTCTAAGCCTCAGGATGCTGCTGGGCAGTGACGGCACAAAAAATGCAAATAATGAATGTTGGTGTGCCATCAAAATGAGTCAGAAACACATATTTTATAGAAAAGTTAAGTTGTGGGTCTTTCAAGTCAGTCACAGAGTGTATCTTTAATAAAAATGTCTGGTTAGTGTATGTTCAAACAGTGTGCTTCAGTTATTAAAAAAAGAA
This sequence comes from Atherinomorus stipes, assembly GCA_023101725.1. Taxonomy (NCBI): domain Eukaryota; kingdom Metazoa; phylum Chordata; class Actinopteri; order Atheriniformes; family Atherinidae; genus Atherinomorus; species Atherinomorus stipes. Next base: position 974,163 of record JALJCO010003180.1, read on the forward strand.
AAGAAAAAAAGTATTTTTACATTTATTCAGACTTTTATTGTGAATATTTCAGCGCTGTACTTTCTGAACTGTATTAAGTATTGAATGGTGGTTAAATATATATAATCTTTTTTCACCATTTTATAAAATAGCCTATTTAAAGTAGACACCAGAATTACCTCCAGCTGTGACCTTGTTAATCTTTATCACATCCTTTATATTAATTAAAATGTAATAAACGCTTTACTCATTAAGACTTGATGTGTAATGTTTGAATACACTTCAGGTTTAAATGGGTTAGTTTCAATAGTTTAATATGGAGCTATTTAAACTGATTTTAGCATCAAGTATTTTGCACATCAGTATGAATGTAGATGTACAAAAGTGTGATTTAAAACGAGTTTGCAGCCAAATCGTTGCAGGCACCAAACCATCCGTTCAACTGGAATGACAATTCTGTGGCAATCCTTGGAGACGCGAACCTGCCAATCATTGTGCTCACTCAGGTATCATGTATTTCACACACCCTCAAACACCTTCCTTCCTGCCAATCTGTCATGACAGACAGGTCTGAAACACACTCTCTGTCAGAGCAGCAGCGGGAGGAAGAGGAGGCTGAAACAGTTGTGACGATTTTTGTCCTCATTAGCGTCCCACAATGATTACAATGTTTTACAAACCCGTGGAAGACCGGAGAGACGCGGTGTGGTCCATCACACGCGTTTCATGTTGCTCCAGCTCTGCCTTGCTGCTGAAGTGCTGTCGCTGTAGGACCTCTCTGGCGGATCCCCGAGGGAGAATGTTGTCAGCACAAACACGATGCATTATTTATGTTTGAGCACCCTCAGAGAGACATGTTCTCATTGCTGCACACAATAGCTGCTTTCCCATCTGAGCAGATTATGCTAATCATGATGTAACAAATTAGAAAAGTAGATGACAATTTTAATATTTCAATTAAATTTTTTTTTAATGAGGCCCATTTTCGGGAAGACCTTTTATTTCCTGCAGTGTTTACAAGTATGAGTGTTGCAAAGTTTGTTTAATCAAGTAGCACATTTTTTTAGCAACTGGTTATTTAACAGGTTTGCATAATAAAAAAAATGCTAATTTGACTTTTCAGTCAATTCATACAAGTGCACAACATTTTTAAAGGGGTTATGTGTTATAAATGAGCCGCTGTTCCATAACCATATTGATATTAATAATAATGAGGACCTGCAGAAGTTGCTCCAACTATACAATGCAGCAGGGGTCTAATCGGTTTTATGTCTTTAGGTTGCAATTTGCACCTCAATGGCTCCTTTTAAGTAATTAAATAAGTTGTAAAACTGAAGTTTGGCTTAAAAACAGCAGAGCAATAAGTGACAAACATAGGCCCAATCTTAGCCCTCCCCCTTCCGTTTTGCGTGTTCACATGAAGGGTAGGGGTAAGGCACAATCCCAATGTTCCCCCTACTTTCAACCACTGGCCCTTACTCACGACAGCTAGCCCTCACCCACTACCACTACACCTTCGAGTTGAAGCCACAAGGGGTATGACTGTAATCTTCCCTTGGAATTGGGACACCACTTGCTGCATTTATGTTCAGGCACATAAGCGACTGCACAGTGACGTTTGCACATACGTATCACCATAACAACCCACCCAGCAACAACACAGAGTTAACAGTTGCGGCTGTTTTTCTTTTTTTCATCATTCATCATGCTTCGGTTGATTAATAAACAACAACCACACGGGGAAGAAGTCACCATGACGACTGTTGTCTCTTGTTAACTGCCGAAAAGCCTTTGCAAGCTTATCATCAGTATTTTAGCCTAGCTAGCGTGGCTAGTCTGGCTAACATTACCAACAACTGTGCAATCTGTACATTTGTGAGTTTTCTTCTCCGAGTTCTGTCGCTCTCCGGAGGTTGCTGCTGTTGTTTGATTCTGTAATGACATACAGCTCTCTAACCCTTTTCTCTGGACCTTCCTCAGCAAGTCAGCATCTGACGTACCTCGCTCTGAAGGGCTAGATTCATACCCCCTACCCCTCGTTATGTCCACTACCCCTACATGCAATGAGGAATTGGGACAGCACTACCTTCACGGGAACGAGCAAAATTTAGGGGTAGGGCTAAAAAGTAGGGCTAGTGGGTGTATTGGGACGCACCCTTAGTGGTATAGGGCGGTGATTCCCAACCCTGGTCCTCAAGGCACACTATCCTGAAGACCTTCCATTTTACCCTGCTAGGACACAGCTGATTCAAATTAAATGGATCTCTGACAAGTTCTGCACCAGTCTGCTACTGACCCATTAATGTGAGTCAGCTGTGTTTCAACAGGGCAACATGGAAAGTCTTCAGGATAGTGTGCCTTGAGGACCAGGGTTGGGAATCACTGATACAGGGTATACCTGTTCAAACGAAGGGTTTTCAGATGCACACTTAGGCCCAACCCCAAACCCCCCCCTACACACTACCCCTTAACTTTGAGTGTCACTCCCTAGGAAGTCCCACTTGCAGCTGTAGAGGGCGCTTTGATTGGAGTTGGAGGGTGTTCATGACTACGTTTACATGTCATCAAAATTCGGGTTAAGGTCAATATTCCGGTTTCTGAAAGATCAGGAATAACCTGTTTACATGCCTGAGCAGACAGAGTTACTCCTGTATACATGATAACTGAAATCAACTGGAATATCCCTACCCAAACCACGACGCACGTAAAACATCATTATGATGGTGGATAATGAACCATCCGGAGTCACTGTAGTCAAGCCAGCCAAGTTACAGCCAAAAAAATGCCGGTTGGCTTGACCGCGGCTCTGCGAGAGGCACTTGGCTTTCCTGCAGTCCGGAGCTGACAGCAATCCTTTGCTGGCGCTGCTGTGCTGGTACCGACCCACCAGGAGTACTTGACGGGTCATGGAAGCAGAGAATGTGTAGTGGAAATGGAGCTTGGAGCTGGAGCTGTGCACATCCACGCTTCCCGTTTCCACCAGAGCCCCCGGACACTATAATGAAAGTGATCTTTTGGTGCGGTAACAATCAGCTCATCTTAAATACCAGCAAGACTAAAGAGATGATTGTTGACTTCAGGAGGAGCAAGAATAAGCAGCATAGTCCTGTCTACATCCTGGAAGAGGAGGTGGAGGTGGTGAAGAGCTACAAATACCTTGGAGTTCAGCTGGACAACAGACTCGACTGGAAATGCAACACTGACTACATCTACAAGAAAGGTCAGAGCAGACTCTACTTCTTAAGGAAGCTGAGATCATTCAACGTCTGCACCAAGATGTTGCAGATCTTCTACAAGTCTGTTGTGGAAAGTGCAACCAGCTTTGCAGCATCTGCTGGGGCAGCAGCATCAGAATAAGAGACCTGAAGAAACTAAACAAGCTGATCAAGAAAGCTGGTTCTGTGCTGGGAATAACTCTGGAGCCGCTGGAGCTGATCGTTCAAAAAAGAATGCTGCACAAGCTGATGAAGATGATGGATGACACTTCCCATCCTCTCCACAACACGGTGAAGAATCAACAGTGTGTTCAGTGGGAGGCTGCGTCAGGTTCGCTGTAGGATGGAGAGATACAGGAATTCATTCCTGCCAGCAGCATCACCCTGAAGAACAAGACTGACTGACTGATTTTTGTTATATTATAATTTCATATAATGTTATATTGTTTAGTAAAAAAAAAAAAAGAGTGAGCTTTTACAATGCTGAATTTCCCTTCTGGGATGAATAAAGTACTTTTCATTTCATTTCAAGTGCGCAGTCAGGACTGGTGAGAACGGTTGTAATGATGAAGTTAACCAACTCTGGCTGGAGTCAGTGAATTTTCCTATGTCACGCCTTTATCAAACTTTGCCAGATGAGTGATGGAGCCCCACTGATGTAACTATTTGCACACCAGCTCCTCTTGGGATGCATGTTGCCATGCTGATATATAAACGAGCAAGCTGTGCAGAGTACTGTCTGATCGCTGGTACAAATACTCCCTGTAGTTTAGCCTAAGACCAAGAATCGTTGCAGATAGAACAACTTTACTCTCCAAATGTTTCCATGCCATGCAATATTTTTGCCACTCTCCCTTATTTTTTCCATTTCAGGAGTTTTCTTTTTTTTTCTTTTTCCTTTGGCCTCCTTTTATTTGATGTCATTTCTGGGTGTAACTGACTGGCATACAGTATCATTGCATGCTCCTTTTTATTTCTGTGCACACTGATCCACCATCAACTTGGTCTTATTTTGGTTAGTATAGCAGAACTTTACTTTAAATACTTAATACTTCTCTGTGTCTGTATGCATTTTAAGCTTTATATTTGTCATTCTATGTTATCAATCACAAACCAAAAGGTAAAGGGTTAAGGGAGTACAAGGTACCATACTTTTAGAGCAGGAAAACTACAGGTAAAACTAGAAAAATACATATTAGCAACACAATAAATGTACAATGACTGGATATGTAAGATCAGGTCTAGGAAATATATTCCTCAGAAGATGAAGGTTTGGTTAAAGTATTATTCAAATTTTTATTTCCTCTGATGTTCATTTGGTTTGCTTTGCAGCACACAGTTAATTTGTGCTTAACCCAGCATTTAGAGGCTACGTAAGTAAATATTTATGAAAATTTAATGAGCTAATGGCAAATAAATACAGTGTATTGACTGTCTGCTCTTGGCTGAACAACATTGTAAATGTTAATAAAGCCATTTATTTGGAAATTCTTCAGCCAAAAACATGTCGGATGCATATTGTTCTTCAGAGGCTGTAATACTTTTCACCTGACACTTGGACACATTTTCCTTCTTCTCCCTCCATTGTGGATCTAACCTGACAGAAGACAAATGAACCTTTCTGAACCCATCCATCAGAAAATAATAAACACCTGTTAACAGGAATCGTACATCCTTTTAAATATGAATATGTTTGATTGATGCGACTGTACTTGGAGGATTATTATGATTACAGTTATTAAACCTGCAGGATAATGAATTATGGAAATTCCAGCTGGTGAAAGCTTTGGGAGACTGCCTATTAAGCATCATTTATAATCGGCTCTTCAGTATACAGATCGGGTAGATTTGTATCTGCACACGCTGCCAGGGCAGATGGTTAATATTTGCCATGTCATATGGACTGACAGGAGGTAAATTAGAGAATTGACATATTGACTTTAATATTGACCTGAATAATTGCAGGGAAACCTCTGGCTTAAAAGAATAATTGCAATAATCATCACTCATAACTGTACGTTAAACAAGTCCATTCTAATTTTGGTGTCTGACATGTGATCGAAGCCAGTTGTGGAAGACATATACTTATTATCGGACTGGAGCAACTCAATTTTGACTAGAGCTTCAAATCAACCTAGAATAAATGAGTTAATACTGAAAAGTATTCAGTCATTCATGAGATGTAATTGAATGTTAGTTTTGTCAGAAAATCATACAAGATGTTCCTTTTAGTTTTCAAAGATTGATGTTAATAAATGGAAAATGCATGAAAATTTACAGAAAGTATGAAGTTTCCCTCTTTCATGACACTAAAGGTAGTGTCCACATCTTGCCCATTCTGCATCGAATAGTGGATAGAATAACATGTAAGCATCAATTTCTGTTTACTTATGTCATCACCTCAATGCTAAAAAAAAAAGTTTTGTCGTTAAACAACTGCAATGTTTATTCATTTATAGATTACACCACATATTTACGCATTTAATCAATGAAATTTTCCCTTTTATTTTCTAGAACAGCATCTCATCTCCTTTCCTGTTACATCTCTTTCCATTTAAAGGTTGAATATGGAACATGTTTATTAAAAGCTATATTTAAAAAAAATAACACCTCCATGAGGCATTTGGAGGGGTGCAGAGTGAAAGTATATGAAAGTATAGCATTTCCTTAAAAAATTATATTTAGCCTGAAAATAAATATAAAAAAAAATAATTAACGGGTTTGACAGTGGCGTTATATTTACACCTGCAAGCCAATGTGGGTTGCCAAATATGGTCTCGATGTGGCAGTAGTATGTTGGGCAAAGCTCGGCTGGCACTGGGAAAACGAATGGAGTCGGCAAGTCAAGCAGGTGCTTCAGAGCCCGGAGATACTGTTATCCGTATAAGAAGAGGATTATGGTCTACCAGATGGAGACAAATCATGAGGGAGAGAGGGACTTCAAGACTGACTCGAGGCGCAGGTTTTCTGCTGGAAAGGTGAGTTAATTCAATCCAGCTGTAGCTGGATTGAATTAACTCCATTACACCGATAAGCCAAAAACGGTTTTCCTTCTTAATTATGATGTTTATGATCATTTGCAAGCATCAAGGATTAACTTTGGAATCAGAGCGGGCATGAAAAAGTTCTGCCTTTTTCTGCAAGAAGTGGTGCAGTAATAGTGCACTATTACGTATTACCAGTGCAATAGTAGTGCAGTAGTAGTGCACTATCACTGGCTGAGTGATTGTCCTGTGAATACGTCATCACACACAGTGTCCAAACTTGGCGTGTGGAAGCTTCCTTGTTCCGGGCGTTCATTTATGCTCTGAAATTGTTTCCCCTGGGCACACGCACATTTCTCTGTGTGATTGAATTATCTCAACCAGAGGAGCTCATTCTAGACACCAACATGCAGACATGATGCAACTACTTTATCCTCCGATTCACAGTCACTTGCTATACAAAAAGACAGAGACAGTTCATTTGTAAGCCTACAGTGGAAAAGCTCTGTTGCAACACTTTTCAGTTGCAGTCACAGGGAAGTCATACCAATATAATGATAGTAATAATAACAGGAGAACTTACACAATGTCCCTTTAACTCATTGACAACAAAAATGAAACAGAATTATGCATCGTTCTGCAACTCATCCCCTGATGGGACACTCGAACTTGAGCGAGATGTTGACATTTTCACCTTTGTAACTCCCCGTGACTTCAGCAGGGGTAAATAACACGTGTAAACGGTGCGGTCGCCAGACAGCGCTACTCGGCGGTGTGCTTTCAATCAGCACGCCACTAGATGGGAGAAATTCTCACACACTGGGGCTTTGAATACACAGATTCAGGTAGAGGTTATTCACTTCGTATCGAACCATGTGTGGAATAACTGCATTACATCTCTTCACACCCCGTCTTTGTCACTCTGATCGTTGATATTTTAACAGTGCTAACATTTAGACCTGCGACCCTTCGTTGTGCTCTGAAAGCTGGATTTTCTTTGTTGCATTTGTTTCCTTCTTTGGAGAAGACAATGTTTTTTTAAACATGATGTGTACAAAAATAGATATGTGATGACAAAAGAATCATTTTGATATTCTAGCAAGTAGAAAGTGTGTCACTATGTGATGCCAGTCTGCATGCAAATGCAACTTCATTAGTTTTGGGAGATCAGGAGATTGGGGTGACGGAACGGTGTGTTATAGCAGAACTGAAGGCACATGACAGTCCTATTTCCTCTGAGAATTTCCCGTCCACTGTCTTGTATCATATTAGAGCAAATCAATTATCCCAGTGGCTGAATGCTGTATTAAGAAGCTGGGTGGATATTTTTCGATAAAGCTCAAATCTTAAACGTGCTGTGCGCGATTACAGCGATGAGGGCATTGAATTCCTGTAATTGAGACACACAACATTACGAGTGCATACTGATTGAATATAATTAGCCATGGCTTTGTCTTTGTTTGCTTGCTTCCATTAATTAATCTGATTTTTTTTTTTCTTTTCACTTTGTCAGAGTAGATTTGCATTATGCAGAATCTCCGTTCTGATAAGTGATTAGCCAAGTGAGGCGAACTAAGATAATTAATTGTCCAAAATGTGCAGCAGTTGCCAAGTGGCCTCCTGTCTCCTGCAGACTGTGGCTGTAAATAACCTCAGCAGCTCCAATGTCTAATCCATAACAAGTCAGGGATGATGTTACAGTGAAATTAATGTACTTTTGCTCCACTGTTAAAATTAATCATTTCAGGCAAATGTAAGTCCCAGACAAGCAGGTTTGACATCCAGGTTCCATGATGAGCTTCACTATAAATAGCTGCAGCAGTTCCATCTTCATGTATGACTGCGACGTACGCGTCCATTTAAATTCAGCTACAAAGCTGCTTCATGGCACAGCTCTTATGTTCCCACTGCTGCTCTCCAAATGTGTTTCCCGCCTGCCTGCAGTGAATATAAAGTCCATTCTCCTTTAGTGTCTCTGTGGGTGTAAGGCCTTGTCCTTGCAGAGCAGAGCACACTGCATCCCTGACAAGGGCTCCACTTTTATCACCTGATGCTGTGAGAGCCAAATGAGGGTTTGGCCATGTTCAGCCATTTATCATCTGCGATCAGTGAGCAGCCACAGGGGCAGAAAGGACCTTGGCGGAGTGTACATGCTCTCCTCCTGCCATTTGTTCTTAAAGTCGACTAGGTTTAGTGTCACTGTGGTCTGCTGCGTTCCCCGCAGGGGAAACAAACATCGACATAGTGGCTTTGTTTATACAAAACAGGGCTCGTGTCTGGGGCTTTGGCGTGTGCGCATATTGCATCTTGTACAAAATGTTTGCTTCAAGGTAAAACAGATGATGATGATGAATGTGGCAAATAGAGTTATAGGTGTGTTAAATGGGGTGCTTATTAGATCTTTGTCTTGGCATCCATTCTGCTGTAGCACAGGGCGTTCAGCTGAGAAATGTCTGCATCTTGTCAATAGAGATTTTTTTAAAATAGCCTAGAACATCAGAAGGATAAAAAAGGCTTTTACCAAACACACTGCAAAAATTAGGGGTCTTCATACAAGTTAAAAAACACTGAAATTGAGAGGAATCTGACTATTTTCAAGTGAAATAATCTGCCAATGGCGTAAGATGATTATACTTGCAAAGATTTCTTGAAATAAGAAAACATATCAAGACTCTAGACGGGGAGAAATATAGTTGAACAAGTTGTAAAACACTAATTTCAAGTCCCCTCGTTCCCCTCAAAACTAGTCTGGTCATGCTTGTTTTCAGTGCTGTTTCTTTCTAATTTTACAAGATCTGAAAACAAAAAGATATTTCTTCATTTCAGAATTGCTAAAAAGCCTTTTCTGAAGGAGCAGCACCATGCGAAACCTGCCAACCACTCACGTACCTTAATGGAACTTCTTGAAGGCTTTTATTTTGCTAAGGTGCAGATAGATTAGGATGACATGGGAGTTGAACCTTCAGTCTTCCGGATAAGCTGCTCTACCACCTGAGCAGCTGTCTTAGACTGTTAAAGTTCCCCTCTTTGCCACCAGTTCTTGAATTCTTGGTAAGTTTCTCTTGTTTTAAGATAATTTTGCTCATAATGACAAACCAACAACACTGAAAAGAAGCATTGCCAGACTAGTTTTAAGTTTTGATTTCACTTGACTGCTTGTTTCAGGGTGTATTCACACCAGGATAGTCCAAGACCTTGATCCGATTGCTGAAAAATTTCGCACCTTCCTTTGCTTCAGTTTGCGTTCAAACCGCCTGGTTAAACCACTATAGTTAAACAGCTACCCGCTGTGGGGGCGACGCTCCCCAATACAGCCACTTATCAATGCACTGCAAAAATACAAATCTTAGCAAGTATATTTTTCTAATTTCTACTCAAAATATCTCATCACACTCAAAATAAGACAAAATTACTTAAAAGGAAACATTTCAGTGAGATATGAGATCTTGTTTTAAGGCAATGCATCTTATTTCAAGAGATCTTATCAAGAAAATTTTGCTCATGCCATTGGCAGAATTTTATTGCTTATTACAAGCAAAAAAAAAAAAAAAAAAAAAATCTTGGCCACCCTTTAAACAAGTTTAAAAACAGATTGTCGCAGGACCAGAATTGTCACAGAACTGAAAAATCAGTTAAAAAACAGGCAAAAATTGCACACTGTTTGCCCGGCTTAAGTTGACCATTTTTAGGATTCAGTTACTAAGTAAGAAATAAAACATTTGCTCTCAAAACATGATTAAAAATCATATTATTCTGCTCTTGTCAAGTATATTACTCTCAAATCAAGATTGTTAAGACAGTTTTTGCTGAATACAAGACTGTAAAACTTAGTCTATAGTCTGTTTTTGCAGTGCAGTGCTGTTTACACAGGAGTTATCTTTGTATTTAACAAGCTGAATAATAGCAAAAGCCTAAATGGCTCGTGAAATATTTTTATTCATTTTGACAAATGGTGCACCAAACAGCTTCCAGACAGATTTGGTTGCTGTGCCTGAGCAAAGAGAAGGGTGGGAGGATAAATTAGTTGTTTTGCCTCAAATTTTCCTAAAAAAAAGATGGGTGTGTTTCTTATTTGTGTTAATTAGAGGGTTGGTATTCTCTCTCATTAGGATTGTTTGTGATACAGTCCTCCTCTTTTTGGTAATAGCTTGTTTGGATTTGAACTCCGACATACTCTCAGATCATATATTTGCTCCGTCCTGGCCGGCTGAGGCAGGAGCGAAGAAGTCATTACCACTTCCCACAGCGGGGTCACACTTCATGCCCCACTTTCATTGTTAAGTGTACTCAGGAGAATAAGCCGCTATAGGTAAACAAGAAATGGTATGGATGAACTGCATCTATAATACAATTATATTCCCCCCCAGGGATGGCAGTGGTCAACTGCTGCAGAGTGAAATATCTCAACAGCTTTTCAAGCAACTGTCGTGAAATTTAGTACATATGTTCATTGTGCCCAGGGGATTATTCCCACAGATTTTACTGAACCTTTTGACCTTTTCGTTTGCATAATGGATATCTGAGTTTCAGTGAAATATCTTAAATTTAGAAATGAATGATGTTTTATTTTTTTTACAGATATTGAAAGTTCCCTGAGGATGATTCCTCTCACAGTGGCAATCCCCCAACTTTCCTCCTCATACTGAGTTAGTTAAATACAACTATTTTATAGAAGTACTTTCTTTCAGCACTTATAGGTTTACATTTGTTGCTTTTCTTTAGCATATAAATCATCATTTATATCTGGTCAAATACGCACGAGCTTCCTCCGGTGCATCTTCGGTAAAATGGGCGGGGGGAGTTCTCATCCGGGGATTTCCAGCGTACTTGCTGAGAAGCGAACGTTTCAATGGAACATGACTTGGACCGCGGGTGATGACGTTTCACGAGTCCACGAGCACGCAAGTACGCACAAGTGCATTACATTTAAGAAAACTCTATAGTATTCACTATCTAACCAGTAAATTGTGGTAGGTACAATAAACTGTTTATGTACCGCTACTCTGCCTGAATCGTCCTCCTTACCTCTTGTAAATAACATTTTAGACAATACAATTTACAACATGGGGGGAATTGGGGAATTCTGATAGTGTCATAATGTGCTGTTTAGTTTTCATTTCACCAAGTAAAAATGGCTGCATGTGAAGTTATTCAAAATACGGGATTAGCATGATTACCCATGTTTTTATGGTTATTTTTTAATCTGACCTTAGCTTTTTTGACCCAACCAAGTAGTTTAGTCTCTTTAACTCAGCTGTTATGTTTATATATCATGTGGCTTTGCTCTACCCCTCCTCCAGCAACATTACTATGACCTTATTACTTATGGAATATAAATGTGGAAATGCAGTTTCACTAATCTTATGTGCACAATAAAGCTAACTGTTTAAACATGTGGTGAATTGTGCTGAGGGTAGACAAGCTAACTAAAACATGTTTATAGTTTTGACCAGATGCATTTACTTTATTGTATCTTGGAAAGCAAAAGTTTGTATGTGTAAGTTATTATTTATGCCAAAGCAGTTAAGTCTTGGCTTGAAATACAAATGTTCTCACCAAAATGCTGTTCTGTTTTGATTACTCATTTAAAAAAATGTTCTTCTTAGAGGCCCCCCTGCCAGAATAAAGATTTCACCTTTGAGCTGCACACCTTAATTCCACCATTATAAAAGGCTTCCTGCAAGACTGTGAAAGTGACAAACCATGTCATGAAAACATATAATGACAGAAAAACATTCCCAACCTATGGCTGCTTCTAAAATTATTCAACCTCTATTTCATGGAGAATCCCCTGAGAATGATGATTTGTAAGTAAACAGAAGAGACTTTGACATCAATATGAAAATATCTGACAGCTCTGAGTGAGCTCAGGACTCAACCTGAGGGCAGCCGCTGTGTAATGAATAAAAGCTTTAAAGTGTCATGTTTGATCCTGTCCTCCATCCTGTTGTGCCTTGTATATAAATGAGCACAAACCTTGATTAGGATTGGCTCATTTAGATGGCGCTGCTCATTATTCTGAGCTGCTACAGGCTGTCGTAGATCATTTCTCGTTTTTACAGGGACTTTTAATAGAATTACAAGGACTTTATTAGGTTTGTAATACACATGCAAGCAAATCGAAAAAACTAATGAAAATGTGATTTTATAAAAAGAAAAAAAAAAGAAAAATAAATAAAGAGAACATGGAAAGCGTGGGTGCAGGATTGTCAAAAACCTGATGATCTAGGGCACAGAGAAAGTTCAATTGATGCAAAATCAGAGAAACAAAATCATAAAATGAGACTGAAATCAGAGGAACATCATGCAGCTTTTATCAGTTGCATTCATTAGATTTTAGATGGTAAATTTCGTCTTTTATCATGTTCAACTTAAATCATTCAAATTTCAATATATTTACTTATTTAAAATGGGCACAGGGCATATTAATATACATTTCCATGTAAAAATGCAAAATTATAGCCGGTGGCTAATTTCCATCTTTGGTCCCGGCAGGTAAAATAAAACACTAACATACAGTAACACACAGACAACTTGGACCAACATAATATCAAAACAGGAAAACATGAAAAATGAAACACATTTAAACAACAAATTAAAAAAGACATCTAGTGAAGAAAACATCTTAAAATTGTAAAGTATTTATGGGTAACATGAGTATTATACGTGGTGGGTCGTTGTTGGGGAGTTTTTAACTACTGCTTAAGACTGACATGATACAAGTGAATGTTAGTGATAAATATACAACCCCAAATGTGGGGTTTGTGCGATACATAAAACACAGACTGTAATGATTTGCAAATCCTTTAAACCCATATTTTGTTTCCAGTAGAACATTAACATGATTGTATCAGATACTGAAACCATTGCATTTTTAATTTGATGGCAGTAACATATTTCATGTTGGAACAAGGGGGAGCATTTGACCATTAAACAGGTTAACTGGCTACACATGAGGAACATGACTGGCTATACAAGGGGAATTTCAGAGAGGCAGAGCCTCTCAGAAGAGCAGAGGTTTATAAATCTGGGATAAGTTGCATCTGTAGAACAACAAAATATATTCCGCAAAGGTACAATGTGCAAGAATTACTGAATTACTGACATCTAGTGGTGAAGATTGGTATAGCAATGACTTGCTCTGTCAAGCTCTGTTGTGAGTGTATGGTGGCTGTCAGTGGCCAAAATGCTCCCAGACATAAAGATGTTTTCATCTGTGAGTGGATCCAGTGGTCTCTATGACTGCACTACTGAGTGTACTTAACTTCTTTAATGGATTGTTAGGCATTGCTTATCCTAAACAGTGCTTAAATTCCCACCAAACAAAGCTGGTACAGAAGTTTTGCAGTTCAGAGGTTTCTCCCTTTTTTTAACACATTGTTTGCCTATTCAGAGACACAGGGCCGGATCTGTCAAAGGTTTGCACGTATAAAAACGTGAGCTATCTCATTGCTCACACAAAAAAATGTACAAATTGATCTATTAACAGCGTGCTGAAAGTTCAAACATGCTAAATAGCGCCTCATACATTTTGCACTTCTGTTGCTATGAATATGCAATATGGGGTGTTCACATGCAATTGTGCGTGTGATGTGAGGAGAAAATGTAAAAATATTAATTTAGCACTTGCAAAGTGATTTATCAACTGTGAGACGCATTGCTTTGCTGTTTTTTTGCATCTATTTTAGTACGTCTGCGAAGCAAGTGCATATTGCAGCTTTGCACACATAAGACTGCAACTTCCGAGAAGGACAATCCTGGACATGTACACATCTGATTCAAAATCATTTTTCATGAGCAGTGACGGCAACGTATTTAGGCCCTGATTTACAAAGAATTCACATAAAGACCACTGATTTCTTTGCCCCGCTGATAAATAGCGTGCGCTGTCTCTTCAGCATTTTCTGGTGATCTACAAAGATTACACACGCAATCTGTAACAGGCGCAAACAGCAGTATTTAAATGAGGGTTTAGCGTGCGCTTTTGCTTTGCCATTGAAAGTTCAGAAGAGCATGTGGTAAACGCAAAATGAAATTCGTCCTGATAGAGAGATTAGTTCCAGAAATATAATATGAGACAAATAAAAAAGCAGAATATAAGATAAATATGAATATGAGTTCATTTGCAAAAATAGTCAAATGCCATTTAGAAAAAACAGTTAACCGTTTTTGCAAATAAACTTCATTTACTTTTTGAATATTTTCACCAAATCAAGCTCACATGAAGTAAAGGGTTTTAATGATGTAAAATGGAGATCGGATGTTTGTACAGCGATGAAAAGCAGTTAACTCCGTTGTTCCACAGTGGTGTTTGTCTGTTTTTGCAAATGAACTCTTCATATAATAACTATAAAATAAAAACAATGCAGCAGGTTTCCCTGTGGGTCGTAAGAAGAGGCCAGTTTAAGGACATGGATAAGGACACACTGTTGAAAATGGTCTGATATTACGCACACAGTGTGCACTCTTTGGCACAATACCAGGTGCTGTGCCTGGGTAATTGCCCCCCACCCCACGCAAATCTCAGTAAAAAATAGTATCAATAGTTTGTGCTACGTTACTGGCTATTTTCACTGAGGGTGGGGGCCAACTGTACGCTTGACATCAACCTAAGAGCTGCAGCAGGAGCAACGGTGTGGAGAGGACGAGCGCGCAAGAGTTGATCTTAGTTTAAAAATATGTCATTGGCAAAAAATGAAAGAAAATAAAAAGACAATTAATTTTGGCTTTAACTAGCCTACCATTATCCTAGAGCTGCAGATGTTCTGATTCATCTGTCTAGAATAACCCGTGTTAAACAGTGACGTTGATTGTTTTTTAATTAGATATGAAAACTTGACGTGTCGCCTGCACACCTCATGAGAAATTATTTCGACTGCTTTGTAAATCAGCTCCGGCGTATTATTGCGCGTGTATTGAAGATAGCGCCTGTTTTAACACGCGCAAACCTTTCGTAAATCAGGGCC
Source organism: Atherinomorus stipes (assembly GCA_023101725.1). Lineage (NCBI taxonomy): Eukaryota > Metazoa > Chordata > Actinopteri > Atheriniformes > Atherinidae > Atherinomorus > Atherinomorus stipes. The sequence goes on from JALJCO010003180.1 coordinate 989,307, forward strand.
TATGTTTTTATTATTGAATTCAATAAAAATCACCACAGCAAACACCACTGTTTAACACGGGTGTAAAATATTCTGGACAAATGAAACAGAAAGTTTGCAGCTGGTGTGGAGCTTAATGAGAACTAAAGCTGCATTAATTGTCTTATTTTATCCCCTTTTTGCCAACGTTACATTTTAACTTGGATTTAAGCGGCTGGACAGGATCACAGGCAGTGCGAGCCTCTGAAGCCGCTGGAATTGTGCCAAAGTTCGCACCTCGCGCATAATAGACCCCTTCAAAGTTTACAAACACGGTGAAGTTTTTGGGTGGTCGGGGCTTAGCCTGGAGGCAGAAGCAGCTCTAGTTGCTATGTTAACAAGCGGCAGCTAGCAGGTTTTGGTGGCTTTTTTGTAAATGGAGAGTTTTCAAACAAGTGTTTCAGTTTCGAAACTGTCGGACACTTACACTACGGACGTGACAGCTGTTTTAGTAAATTCACGCTAGCAGATGGAAGCAGGCTGATCCAGACACCTTACAGGAGGGGGATGAGGATCCTCTGCACTGCGGACAGTGGAGTGGATGGACATCTGTTTGTCCAGCAAAGAGAAGCTCAGAGCAAAGAGATAGCTGGATGCTTACAACTATGTCAGAAATGGTCACAACACGTTCTAATTATAAAATACACCAATCTATGTTTGGATCTTTGTGTGATGCAGTCGGAAGTTTTGCTGTGCCAGGTCAAAGCAAGAAGAATGACATGAGACCTGGACCATCGTTAGTCGGGAAAACGTTATCATTTTAACAGCAAACTGCACGTGCATGGCTGGTAAGTTTAAGTTAACGGGAAGACTTGCAATGCAGTGGCTGTTACACTCATTGTGATGAGTTGATATGATGATTCGTTGTACTGGTTTTAAAGCAGAACTCAGTAACTTCAGCTCGGGGCTCCCCCCCTAGTGGCGTCCTTTCACTGTCGTGTTCAACCCCCCTTACACCCCCACAGCACACAGACGGCTTCTCTACCTGTCTTTCTTCTATTTTGATCCCTGGATATATTTCTAAGCTTTTTCTAGCTTGTTGATGCTACTTTGCTGCGTTGGTAGTAGCACAGCATCTCCCTCTGCTCAAAGCAAAGACCTGTCTCTTCTGAAACGGGACGTTTGCGGGTAAATATGCCGTGGATTATATTTTTCTCTGGTGTTGGCGAGTAGCAGGTAAGAATACGAACTTTTATTTACTTTTTGTGGACATGACAAGTGATTATTGAGCCTGAAGCAGTGATGCTTCACCCGGTGCCCAGGCAGCGCAGCTACGTGAATCACTCTGGTCCAGCAAAGAGTTGGTTATGAGAGCCAGGAGCCGTGTTTAGGTGGTGTGAAGCTAAAGAAATGTTTTCTTTGAATTAGCGCTGGTAGTCTGGTTCAAATCAGAGCTGGAAGCAGCTCGGTAGATAGGAGACCTGAGTACCGTACAACGGTTTCTGTTGTCGCAAGTTCTGCTCAGGTCGGCGCAGGCAAAGTTGTATTTAGCTGCTCGCAGGCCAGAGGCCCCGGCGGAAGGGGGGGAAACATTGAATCGCTCCGTAAACACTTTGTTTAGCCCCACGGGGATTCCGAAAAGCATTTATTGAGGTAAAAAAGTTACTGAGGTTCCCCTTTAAGGAAAAGCAGAACATATTTGACGTTTTCAGCTTTATATTGCAGACTAGGCTCTTGTTGCATCATTCAGCAGAATTATTTAAACTGTAAATGCGAGCATTAATGATGATTGCCCCCGTTCAGTCTTTTTATCTTATTGCATTGAACCATATTTGTCTTTGTTTTTTCTGAGGACTAGTGTCAGCTGGTGTCCTAAAAAACTTTAATTTACTGCCAAAAACGTTGTTCTTCCTATTCTGGCACCCAAACACACAACAAGACGACATGTTTAAGTCGTAATAACTCCTGAGAAAGCTCATTTCTACAGTCTTAACTACACACTTTCCTCTGTTTTTGCCTCCAGTTACAGCGGCGACGTCACTGTGATGTAGGCCGCGAAGGGGTCTATAGAGACCATGTCGGAGCTACAGATGCTTTAATTTGTTCAGCAACTCCTGATCCATGTCCTCATAAATTGGCCCCTTCTGAGACTCTGCACGGATACCTTCTTGTATTTATCATACTTATCTTAAATTATATTTTCATCTCCCTCCTCCACTAATATCTCCCTTTGTGAGTCGTTTTTCCTTATGCATTGTCATCACTCGCAGATTCACCACGCTGCAAACCTCCAAACACGCTAAACCAAATTTACATAGGGGGGTTTCCAACACGTTTGCACCCGCTGCCATTTGAGTGTTCATTCTTTGTAAATCACCCGCAAACCGTGGTTCAGCCCCTCACAAAAAAATTCTAGATTGCTTGGGCAAATTACTACACGCAAATTTGGATCTTAGTAGATCTGGCCCACTGTGGTAAAAAATGGTGGCACTAATATGGCAGCCATGTATGTGGGCCCATAGCAAGTAAATATAAATGACTCATTCTAAATAAACACGTAACAGCTATTATAGTGAAATGATATCAAATAGAAACACAGTTTTAAATTATATTTATATTTTTCTGCCATTGATGTTTGATTTTGTTACACAGTGCACCTTTAACGTAAATTTGCGAGTACTTTTAAGATTCCATCATCTACATCAAAATATTCAGAAAATCAGATATCTTTACTTCAAAGAAGTTTGCAAACAGTATTTAAAAGAAGAGGGGATGTTATTACCACACTGGAATAATTCAAACAGAACAGATTCAAAATGAGCTCATATTTTCCATGAACTGGTAAAATGTCTACATCTGACATGTTGTTTATGTTCTACTGGAAATAAAATTTTAGTTTTATGAGATTTGAAAATGATTGAAGTCTGTTTTTATTTGCATTCACCCAGCGCCCCAACTTTTCTGGAATTAGGTTTGTACTGAATATTAAGAAATCCAATGTAAAATCTTGATATATTAGTTCAAAGCCTTGTTAAATCTATTTTCTACCTTTTGAGGTGAATAACCATACCTGAATCATCCTCATCATCACCTTGAATCCTGTTTTATGAATGTGCCTTTTATTTTTAGCTGCTACTGTAAGCCTTTCTGTCTCCATTTTGAATTATAATAACAAAAGCTAAAGAAAATGATTTATTCTTGCTCCATTTGCTGCGCTCGCTTTTCTCTTACCTGTCTTCAGGAGAAAAGGAGTGATGCAATGGGCTGATATCAACATCTGTGCCTGTGTGAAGACGGTGCTGCTTAGATAAGACGCTCACAGTTGTACAGAGGAGGACTGCACAGTAGGGAGAGATATGCAGCACATACAGATAACATTTTCTTTTTTAAACTTAAGTGAATCAATGTTGTGGCTTAAAAATTTATCTGGATAGTAACTACTGGATGACCAAAGTGCTGAACTAGAATTGATAACCTCATACAAATTTACATTGTGTAAAAGCATTATCATGTCATGAAAATCACAATATGTGAATAGATAATAAAAATATCTTAATGGGTCTTCCTCTATGTTGCATAAAATTGCTTTAAATAATTTTGTGACATCAGTTCCTATAGCTGATTCAGAGCAGTGGAAGCAGCATCCTAAAATACATTTTCAAACGGTTGCAGGGTTAAACCCTGGAAGTGGAAACTACAACCTCTTATCCTGTTTTGAAGAATATGTAGATAAAAAGGAAGGGAAACAAAATATTTGATGAAAAAAAAAGAACATGCCTGTGATCAAATCTGTGGGCAGATATGGCTGACTGTCAAATAAAAGCAGTAATGAGCCAGGGAATCTTATAAATCTTAGTGCTCTCTTAGAAGACAGACACTTTTGTTTGTGTAAGTCCAACATACGGTTGTAATTTAGATAAACTACACAATCCCACTCCAACAGGTGTTGTGGCATACGGGTCAAAACAGGGATTTGAGTGGGCAATTACATACAACCATACGGTCCTTTAAAGTGCAGAGGCAGCATCTGATGTACAATAATATCTACTGCATGGAGAATTCATGTAGAAACTAGTTTTGGGTTTCAAAATGGGTTTAAAGTTGCCAAACTGTATCAAAATTACAGGACTGGTATATTTAATTAAGGCTTCAAACTTCTTTGAGATGTGTCCTACAGCCATACCAGATCTTAAAATTGCTTGCAAACAATCTCTGGTGCAACAAACAACAATACAGATGATATAATACACTGTCTTATTTAACAAAATAAACCAAAAGACAGGAGCTGTGGCATAATTAGGTTCACTTTATCTTCTCTATTATTCAAGAATCAAAGTTCTGTTTTCATGACAAGAGATTTTTGGAAGCAGTTTTCCTTGACATGTTTCTAAAAATCTCTTGTTGTGAAAAAAAGAGCTTTTATACTTGAGACAGGAGCTGTGTTTGGTAAGATATACTCACTACTTTGATGGAAATTAAGAGGTTTAGTGGTTAGGCGTCAATCATTACAAGATAAAAGTTGTAGCGGTTTGCTTTTCTGCAGCTTCGACACAATGTCAAGGAGGAAAGACATCAGAAATGGTCTCAGAGAAGCAAATGCTGCTGTACATCAACCTCGGAGGGTAATAAGATCATTCCAAAATTGTCTGGAGTCATTTTTCTACTGTGAGGATGTTAGTACCTCAGTCAGTACTAAAGATTATTGAAAGCAGCGTTCAGGGTAAACATGACATTCCTGTTTACCCCCGAATATGAGCCTCAAAATGCTCATAAATTATTGAGACCTTGTCCTGTATGTCCTGAACAAGTGCTGTCACAATACCAGAAATTCAGCAGTCAATAACAACACTAACAAATGTCCACGATACTCGATTCCAAGTTTGATACCACAGCAAAAAAAAAAAAAAAAAAAAAGGTTCTTCCATATATACACCTTTATTAAAATATTCACCTCTTTACAACATAAAAACCCGAACAGATAAATGAATAAAATGAGCCTGCAGTGGCATTTTGCCTTCAAGTATTTAAAACAAACATTGTACATTTTTACTGTAAAGAACAAAGTTTCAACAATTGCAATGTGAAATTACTGGACAAAAGAAAGCACCACACACATGCGAACACACCCACTTAAAGTGTAAGCTGATTTAGGTTACGTCGTATTGATTCATGACCCTGATTGCGATGGATCCCCTTCCAAGAATATTATTATGAGGTTTAAATAATTATCTTAAAAGCTTATTAGCCGATTCACATCAGGCCCATGTGTGCTGCATTCCGCTTGCATCACGGTTTCGTTTCAACCTCCCCAGTTTGCAGAGATGTGGGGACGTCTGACACGCTCACAGTGCTAGTTGTTGCGGTGCAGAGGTTGAAGCAAAACTGCGGTGCAACTGGAATGCGGGCCACACAGACCTGATGTGAATCGGCCACAAGACTTTGAAGTTTAAAATACCTTCAGAGCCTTATGGCCAGTTCCCATCAGGCCCGTGTGCTGTGCTTCAATGTGAAAGGTTTCACTCTTGGCATTTTGCAGGCCTGTCACTAACAATCTAGCTGTGGAGGGCCTCCACCGCTGTCAATGCAAAGGAAACACTATGAAGGAACTGAATTTGAATCTGAAGGAACAGCAGCTGGGATTTAGTAAATATAGAGGAAACACTTCCATATATGGCTCCTTGTTCCTTTTTTGTTAACGAAATGTGCGGAGCAGCTGTCCCGGCTGCACTCTGAGTAGCCATCTCCCCTGAACTGTTTCACTGGCAGCTGGTGGATGACCACCACTCGCACATCCGGTACCTCTGGCACCGTGAAAATACAGGAACCGACAACAGTTATGCTGGTGCCGACTTGGTACCGTACCTCCAAGTATCGTGACAACACTCTTCTGAACACATGTTGAACCTTGATGCAGATGGACAGTAGCAGAGTACCAGGCTTTATGCCACACCCGTCAGGAAACTGGGGCTACAATTCACACAGACTCACCAAAACTGGACAATAAAAGATGGAGAAACGTTGCTGGTCTGATGAGTCGCCATTTCAGCTCCACATTCAGATATAAGGCTAAGAATTTGTAACAACAGTTCAGGCTGGTGGTGTAATAGTGGGGGGTGTTTTCTCAGCGCACTGTAGCCCCTTAGGGGCCTTTTCCATTGCAGCTGCACAGGCCACAGTACAGCACCACATGCTAAGATGACCAGGACGGTTTTTGTTTCCATACAGTATAAGTAGTAGTCTACTACCTGGAAGTGGGTGGAGTTGGCATGGTTGAGACTGCTGTGACATCACCGCCGTGCCACACGGTGGTCAGTAAAGTAAAAAACAACAATGGAGGCATTGGATGATATGGAGGTGTTACTGCTGCTGTTGTTTCCTCTGTGGCTTGTAGTCACCCAAAACAGAGCCAGATATTTTTAGAAGAGGCGAGGTGAAACACGTGTGACACGTATGACGACAATTTCCTTTGACTAATCAGTGGACAGCAGTCAGTTACGTCACGTTTTGTGTAGGTTCAGCACGGTTAGATCTAGCTCTGAAATGAGTGCAAAACATCGTAATGGGTCGTAACGGGTCTCAGGTCTTATCCTCAGAGGAAACACAAATACAGCATGCAGTGCCGTGTGGAAGGGTTAAAAAAAGTGTGCAGTGGAGGAGGCCCATTACTACCAACATGACATGGTTTAAACAGCCTGCCTATTGTTACCTATTGTTGCTGACCATGTCCATCCCTTTATGACCACAGTGGAGCATCTTCTGATGCTACTTCCAGCAGGATAATGCACCATGTCACAAAGCTCACATCATCTCCAGCTGCTGTCTGGAACATGATGATGAGTTCACTGTACTCAAATGACCTCCACAGTCACCAGATCTCAATCCAACAGAGCAGCTTTGGGATGTGGTGGAACGCGAGATTCTCATCATGGATGCAGCAACTGTGATGCTATCATGTCAGTATGAAGCAAAATCTCTGAGGAATGTTTCCAACACCTTGTTGGATCTATAACACCAAGATTTAGGACAGTTCTGAAGTAAAAAGGGGTCCAATCTGGTACTTGCAAGGGGACCAAAAAAGTGGAGCATTAAGCTTCTTGTCTCATACACTTTTCTTCTTCCAGCAATAGAAAATGGTGTGAATAATGTCCTTAATCTAAAGTGAGGCACTACATAAATACTTCAGATTAGCTCATCACAGGGGAACTTAGACACCATAAATAATGCAAGGAACTGAATAACACATTACAAGTTAAATGGATACCTCCACCACTCACTCAGCACTGTAGGTAATAACTGTAACATCAAAAGGAATGGCTCAGGAACAAGTGAGGATAAAGGATAAAGCTCTGCTGTAGTAATTACTACTAAGTAGGCCATATTTTCCCGTTAAGAAGACATGACATTAAATAACCCAAAACAAAGCAGCTGTTTCTTGTTGACATTTATTTGAGTCAACGCGGTGCCATGGCAACAGAGCAACAGTTTCTGTCAAAGCCGAAGGTGTCGTTCTGTCCCTTTCTGATCTCTCATATCGCCCACGAACTTCCTCCAGGAGGCGTGCTGCTACACGAATTGTTCTTGTGAAAGGCAGTGGTGGCTCATCAATAAGGTCACGGAGCGGCAATGCAGATGCCGTCTGAGGTCTCCGTCCTGGAGAGAGCAGCTAATCACAGTCTCAGTGGGGAACAGCAGGGGAGAAGTCTGTCTTCTGACGCTCTATCTGCATACTCGCACACAAACACACTCTCCTGCACAGCCAACAAACAGGAGGCAGACATCCCTCCACAGGCGCACACATAAACATGTCATGAAGAACGGGATGTAATGCAGGAAACATGTGTGTTATTGCCCTCCCTGCTGTGTCACTTTCATTTTGTCACTGCTGTGTTTACCCAGATCCTAAAGAGACAGGCTGTGTTGGAGAATGTAGATACATTAGGGGTTTGTGGCCTCATTGGCCCAGCAGCCCTCGAACGCAACATGTTTGTTGACCTTGAGCTGTTTAGAAGTTGAATAAAAAGACTAATTTCTTGATGTGCTGCAACCTTTTTGATGGGGGGTCATTAAATCATACTTGACATTTCAGTTTTTTGGATCTTAAAAGCTGAATATGTAAAATTATTTCTTACGCTAAAACATTGGTTGAGCCTCAACCTCAAAGGTTTTTATTTTTAAAAATGACATGCAATTTAGTATTCAGGCGTTTGGGTTAAAAAATCTTTTAAATGTCATTAAACCCTGGGAGAAAAAAATAAAATCCCTCTTAGCTGTCCCCAAAACAAGGCTGCAAATGTTTTTATTTCTAAAAGGACATATTTGCAGTACATACGCTCCTGTTTAGCTTTGTAATGCCGTTGGGTAGTTTAAGGAAGAATTGGATTCTCAGTTTTTCATTTGCCTGATGTATATGATTCATAAAATTACTGTTTTGTGATAATTATTCTTGAAGTCCACACTGAAAACAATCCTTAGTAGTTCTGTGTATTTGCTCTGACCATGTGAGGGAAAGAATAGAGAAATTCTTCTCCCATTGAGATAAAATGTTCCAATATTTCTGTAAAATCTTCCTTAGAGTATCAGTGTGAAACATTTACAACCCTCTCCATTTCTGCATCAGAAGTCTCCTTTGATTTTTCTTTATTTGTTTTGTAGGAAAGGGAAAATTATCATTACTCTGTGTTTTTAAAGTAGGAGTTAGGAGGATTTAGATCGCAGCATAACCTCAAAATTTTATTAAGATGCTAAGAAGATAGATTAGTGGCCAATAAAACTCATCTTTTTAAGAAATGTACTGCAAAAACAGAGTGCAATTCAAGCAAGGCTGAAAGTAAATATGTGGTACGGCCACCTTGGCTGCTGTAGCTGTGTGTGTTTATACATTCGGAGGGGAGTAAAGGTATAAAGGGATGAAAGACATGCTCACAATGTGATCCAATCAGCAGTAAAACACTCCCAACTGTGAGCAAGCTGTAAAGGCTGCTCTCAAAGAAAACAAGGTCTTTAGGGCAGACCAGAATGCTCAATAACAACATAAACACATACACTTGGGAGTGTGTGTGGCTTCCTCACTTTAGTCCCTTCACCTTCATCATTCAGCAACATGTAATATTGTACAGTTCCTTTTAGAGGTTTTATTTACCACCAAGGCCAAGGATGGATGAAAAGATGGACTGGATAACCAGAATGTTTATTTAGGATTATGATTTCAACAGACCACTAACTCAACATAAACCAGCAACTCTTTTATTTTGGGGCTGACCTTGGTAAAAAATTACAAACACAAGTCAAACCTTATGACTGGCCAAACTTTGATGATGAATACTTTACCTGCTCAGTGTAATCAATACTTGTTAATGCTGGCTCCTCCTAATTTGCAAGATTAGTGGTTACAGGGGAAGAAAAACAAGTGTTTTAAGATATAAGAGCAACCCAGCAAGCTTATAAAGACAGACTGCGTCAGTGGTGAGTAACCAGGCATCATTACTCCCCAGTCGATGGTAACAAAGTGTCTTGAATCATGCTTAACAACATTAGAGGCAGAGAAAAGGGAGAGCTGGCTGATGCTTGGTTTGTTAACCCAGCTTCCACCAGTGTGAGCAAGTTATTCACCGTAGTGCCGTAATGTGGCTGGGAAGTCATGGGCAAAGCAATTAATAATCAAGAAATAAGTTGTGTAATTCTGTTCTGTAATTCTTGAAAGTTGTATATATCAAGTTGAAAATATATATATATATATATATATATATATATATATATATATATATAAAAAAAGGGTGGGACTTGATGGAAAAAAACTCAAATTAATTAAAGGCGTTGCAATTAATTACTCTCAATATTAATCACATTGCAAAAATTGCCCCAGAAAGTAACATTTTCTTTATTTAAATAGATTTTTTGAGGACAACTGAATAAAAAATTAGACAGACATTAAAAATTGTGAACTCAAGCTCTAATATTGACCAATGCATTCAATTGTAAACATTATACAAGTTTGTAAAAGTAGAAATAAAAATAAAAATTATCCTTGGCCAAAACAGAACTAGTTAAAGTATACCATTTTAGATACTTTAACTCTTTAAGTGGCTGTTTTCTCATTAAGAGTCTAAAACATGTTACAGTACTTTTTATAAATTTTCTGTCCACACTTTTCATGAAGATGCGCATATCTGTTGCTGCACATCCGTGTACCTCTCCTTCTGACTCAAAACACATATAATACTCCTCTTTCCAGCTGTATTTCTCTTCACTAACTGTAACCTTCTCTCAAACAATGCAGCATGCAATGTACAGTAAACGCTTGCCCAAACGGACTGGAACATTCCGAACAGCAGCGACCCAGACAGTACCAGTCAGTGGAAACGGGCTGCTGGTTCAACTTGCATACTGGTATTTTGCTTGTTGGCCTTGCTGGCTTGTTTTGTTGAGTTAGCCTCCCATGTTTTTCATGCAGGCAAAACTTTAAAGCTAAACTTTCTATGTAAAAGTTCCTTCTCGGTATCCATTTCTGCAACTGGAATTTTAGTTTAGTGCTACTTCCTGAAACTACGGGAACAGGTAGGGAACATGCCATGCATGCGTTAATTGTCCGTTAAAGGCTTTATTAATGCGTTAACTTTGACACCCCTAATACACACACACATTATTATTCAAAAGTTTGGGATCACTTTCCCATTGGATTTCATGGGAAAGTGACCCCAAACTTTTGCTGCTATATCTGCTCCTGACTGACTCACAAACACACCCACAACTTTTGAAAAAAAGATTTATCTGAGTAGCTCTAGTTTTTCCTTCATCCTTAAAAGAAGTCCTCTTAAGTGCCACTGGGCAGGTCTCGCCTTGAGATCTGAAGTATGATGTAAGAGCCGGCCAACTCTGCATCCAGGAGACAACCAGCAGCTGAATGAAGACAAGGCCATCTCATGAAAGCATAATGCCAAATTTCATGTCACTCGGTGTCCTCACAGGTCCATACAGGTCCTCTCTTCAGTAAGCAAACACTGAGAAATGGCTGTAGATCGCACAGAGAAACGCTTGTGTGCCCAGAGGAAATGATTTCAGAGCATAAATGAACGCCCGGAACAAGGACGTTTCCACACGCCAAGTTTGGACACTGTGCATGACGACGTATTCGCGGGAAAAATCGTTCAGCCAGTGATAGTACAGTAATCCCCCCCCCCCCCGCACACACACACGCATGTTTGTTTTTATATCCCAGTGGGTTACATCCATTGACCATTAACCATTAACCCTAAACCAAACGCCCATAACAGATTGCCTAAACCTAACCCTTGTCCTAATACTAACCAAAACCTAATTGTAACTTAATCTCTAAAACATAATCTTAACCCTCAAAACGGGGTTTGTGCCCGTGGGGATCAGGAAAATGTCCCCACGAAAGCAAGATGTCCCCCCAGGTGATGGTAAAAATCAGGAACATGACCCCCCACAATGTTGCAAAACGCGCCCACACACACATTGGCACATTATATAGCCAATTACATCCGCACTATCATATCACTAGGTAAAGAAATAACTGGGGCAGCCTTTCAGAAGATAAGAAGTATAGTGGTACAGACCAGGTATATAGAGAAAAATGGGGAGCCAGACTAAGCCAGGTAATACCTTAGCCTTCATTACTTGATTTGCTTGGTGTGGTCCTGTGTTCAGCTGTTCTTTTAAAAGTTTTGTTTAAAATTCAAATTTGTTTTTTATAGCACATTTTAAACAACCTTGGTTGAACAAAGTGCTTGACAACATCATCATAGCAAAGCCAACATAAAATTTTACACTATATTGAATAAAATAAAAAGGAGAACATACATGTGAAGAATCAAATATTTTAAAGAATAAAAGAAGTGTAAATGAAATATATTTTAAAGGCGTATGTAAAAAGAATCAAAATGAGAATTTTAAACCAAAAATGTATTGAGTTCATTTCTAGCTGCTGAAAGCCAGGTGGAAGATGTTTTAGATTTGTTTTGAACTGTCCTATACAGACTGAGACGATCTCAATAAAAAGAGGTGACTATTCCAAAATTTTGAGGCTGCGACAGAGAAGGCCCGTTTGCCTCTGGATTTGCAGTCTAGCTTTGGGAACAACCCGCAAAAGCAAATCAGCTGATCTACTCTGAGGGGAGTAGGCTGCAACATCTCTGATAGATAGGAAGGCCCAAGGAGTGCAAACACTTAAAAACAGTCAGCAAAATCTTAAAATTTACGCGGTAGCTGTCCCAAAGCCAATGGAGGGTGCTCGGGCAAAGGGATCCTGCTTCTTAGTTTAGTCAGCAGACGAGCTGCAGCATTTCAGAGGCACTGATGACGTTTCAAGAAGCCGTGGTTTAGACTCACTGTATGTACAGCACGTTACAATAGTCTAGAGAGGAGGAAATAAAGGTAAGAAAAGCTTTTTCAAAGTCCGGGGAAAGTAAGTTTTAATTTTAGTTAAGCTAAATTCAGCTGAGAGAAGCAAGCCTTTATGACATTGCTGATTAGTTTTTCCATTTTAAAGAGGGGTCTATTATCATACTTAAGTTTTTCATGAGGGGGCGACAGTATGAGGACAGAGGACCAATAAGATTGTAGTACTTTAGGACGGCATTGAAAAAACATTGTGGAACAGTTTAAACAGGGAAATGAAGGAATTGAAATTGATAAAGTTGTTTAAAAGAAAAGTGAAAGCACTTCTGTTAAATAAATATAACAAAATATGATGAAAGCTCAGCTTGGTTTAATATCTAACGGTTGGCTGCAAAACGCATTTAATAATTGGTGAAAGTCTTATGAATAGATCTTTGAGGTGGATAAGGGGCTGATGATGTAAGATTTATCTTCATACTGCTCCATTTTTTCATTCTTTTCTCCTGATTGACTGCATTGTATCTCAATGAATGAAGGAAAGAATTTGACAAAAAAAAAAAAAAAAAAGTCCAAGGAAAGAATTACAAGGACCACGAGACTTCAGTAATTCTACACTTATCCAGAAAACGTCCAACCCTGAGAATATGTTACATTCTTTTTGTATGCTCTAAGGTTCATCTATTATGTGCTTTATCCAATGTGCTGTAAATTGCATCTGTGGAAATGTGAACAAAGCACTACTTAGAGAAAATAAACACTTGAGCCACAGCAAAGATGATCCCCATCACAAACTTATTCTTCCTTCCTCTCTTTTCTCAAGGACAGAGGTGGATTTTAATAATGTTCATTTAGCACAATACAGCAAATGAAGGCACATTGGAATGCAATGATAATGAGATAATAAGATTGCTCTGAAGTAGATAAATATCCTGTAAATGCATCGCTGGCTGTCACAAGTGGTTTTGCACAAAGCATTTTAAATCAGCGCTCATCGACATTCACAGCGCAAAAAGATCGTCCTTTCAAGGGTAAAAGATATGTATGATGGTTCAGAAATGCTTCACGTATATCATGAAATCACTGCAGGAAATGGAATCGGTGTTTCAGACACAAGAATCCATTCATCTGTCAAATCATACTAAAAGCCGGCCTTGCTGATCGTCCTCAGTACATTCCACTGCATCTCCATGGCACGTGTGCTACGAGCTTGGACTCTCCTCTGCATGTTCATCGCATGGAATAAAGATCTTTTTATTCTTGGCAACTGGATTGGCTGATGTCTGGAACATGATCTGACTATCAGAAGCCCAGGGCTAAACATCTATCCCCGTCTCAGTTCAGTTACGAGTTTCGAGTTACGATTTCGGTCTCTTTTTCCCCTCAGACACGAGCTCTGTCATGTTGTAAAAAAGAAGAAAAATATGCTAATCTGTTTGGCCTTGCACCAGCATGCTGGCAGGTGGGAAGGTATGTATCTGTGTTTGGAAAGCATCGCAATTAGAGCATAGCAATGAAGACAGGCTGTTAAGATTACCACTTTTTCAGCTGCAACACATGTCATCGACTAAATTTTATATTCACCACAAAAATAAGCAAAAATTACTTGTCTGACCACAGCCCCCCATCTCACTGAGCACTGCTGGAGAAATGCATCAGGCAGTCAGCTCTCATCGAGTCAATAGATTTTTAGCAACCATGGCTACGCTTGTCAGCTTTAGCTGATTGCCTGACATATTTCCTCAGTGTCTCCTGGCTCATCTATAGTTGTCAGTTCTCCAGACGTGCCTGTTGAAGCCATGCCCCTGGCCATTCAGTTAATTCCTCATACAGCATGTCTTTTTTTTCCCCCCCTGTACCTGGACTGTGGCCAGTTCTGTCGGTCTTGATGTCTCTATTCCCCATGTGGTTGTGTCTACCCGGCTCCAGCCCTGGCACATTCAATTTTCTCTTTCTTTCTCTGTCCTACAACCTTCCACTTTTGGGTTTCTGACCTCTGTTGATTTCTGTCTAACTTCCCTCTTTCCTTTTACTCAATATTTTTCCTTCTTCATCCCACACTTTTGCCACTCATAGCACAAACTTGCCTGTTTAAACTTTTGCGGCAGTCCCAAGAGTGCTGGGACTGAGCAACCGCCATCACACCAGTACTGAAGACAGCAACTTGCCAGTGATGCATAAAAAGTAAATGCATTATGATACAAAGATAAATGTTGTCACAAGTGACATGAAACACTCACTAAAAAGCAGCCGGGACAGATTAGGCTGTTTTTTTTAGTTTTTTTTTTTTACATGAAGATCAGATTCAGTCAAGTTCAGTCACGGTCTCTCTGTATTCTCCCTCTGCATGGCTGCCTGATGCAAATCGATAAAGTAATTTTCCCTCACACTTGTCGTAATTAACAATCTGCCATGTGTGCTCAGGAGAACGTGGCATTTGAACATAAGCAACTTCCAGCTGCTGCAGAGACGCCTGTGATTTAAGAAGTTGAAGACAGGAAAGATCTCTATATGGAGAATCATTATCCTGAAAACTTAATTCTGGCTCATTTAATCTCTCATGGCGTCTCACTTTTGTTTATTTTTGCCATCCTGGTGAGAATGAAATATTCTAATTGAATTATTTGAATACGATTGGTCATCATCATGTAAAAACTACAGTAGCACATCAGTTAGCAACATTACAGGGTTTCTTTACAGGAAACAGCAGTTCAAGTTCAAGTAAGGATAAATGTGAAATCTGTATTTGTCACCTTTTAAAAGAATGCATTCATTTCCCAGCCAGACATGAATAATTAAAGGAGCTGTATCATGCTTTTCAAACATTCCAAAAGTCAGTCACAGGCACATATAGGCTACTGTGAGCTAAATATGTTCCCCTCGCCACTATAGAAACTAATTTGGTGTTGCATCTAATTTCCAACACGGAAATGAAACGGCTGACTGCACTGAACCACCGAAGCTTTTGACCAATCTCGACAAGTTTTACGCCCATTTTATGACGTCGTCCCGAAACAGACACAGATTGTGAAGGGTAACAGATTTGGTTTTAGCACCGGCGTAACTCGCGTGGATAGATATTTGTTAACATTTATGGATGATCGGACTCCGATCGACAGAATATTATGGACTGGCCTGCTTTGCAGCTGTATGTGCTCGACCCAGAGTCTGATAGGAGTTTGAAGTACATGTTGTACCACAGAGACCCCTGACAAGTAAGTAAATTTGCAAACAAATCATATCAAATCTTTATTCTTATAGCACTTTTCGTGCATAAAAACAATAAAAAGTACTTCACATAATAAAACAATTAACATCAAAATATAAAAACAAAACAGACTCACGCATACACATCCATCATTATCTCACGCCCACCCATGACCTTACTACTACCCCCACCTACAACTACCCATACCCCATTAGTCCTTTTAAAAACCAAGAGGGACCCAACTGCAGTCATGGTACGTCGCCATATATCCAATCCACGCCGGAAGTCCCAATCGGAAGTTTCTTTTTCATGTATCTTCCTGAAATCTAACCCTAACTACCCGATTACACCACACACATCTGTTTACAAGTCGCAGATAGATACTCTCGGCAGTATTTAACTAACTTCGGCATGAGACTTCCTGTGTAGATTGGATGTATGGCGGCACCCTTGTCAGTCATTGTAACTGCAGTTACGTTCTCTTGTAAAAACCACCCTGTCACAGAAGATAACAGTTACAAGAAAGAAACATTGCTTGGTACCAGGTGATGAAACGATAACAAAGGGGTCCATCTGCCCCTAAAACCTCCCCCACCCATGACCATCCAGGCCACCACCACGGGAGCACCCCAAGTCTGGGCGGACAGCCCCCACACCACCACCGTAAGGCTGCACATTGGGCTTCGATTGCCCAAACCAGGACAGTCACCATGGCAGCAAACATGCATTCAAGGCAGGGGTAGCTCCGAGGGAGAAGAAACCCATGAGGACATCACTGGTGTGATGAAAGGGTTACTGAAAAAAGATTAAAACTCTAAAACAGTAAAAACTAACATGTTTAAAAATGTATCAAAATAATTCATACTTAGGTAAAAATAAATAAAAATAAAAAAAAAGTATGATGAGAATGAAGCAAATTGATAAATGAATAAATAAAATCTAATTTAGTAACAGATAAGGATAAGTATAGACAAATTAAAATAAAAAAAATCATAGGCTAACAGTTAGCTTTGAGCTGGGAGATGTTTTCACTCACTGGTGTTTTTGTGTGTCCGTGAGGCGTTTTTATGGTGGGAACTGCGTCATGTTTCAGAAGTAATCCCAGACAAAAAACACTTTACTGCCAGAGATTCGTTCACACACAATGTTGAGGGGTTTTTTGCCCCTGAAGATAAAATCTAACCACTTCTGACTAGTGTATTCAGTGCAACGAATAAACACCCACACTTAACGACCACAGTTTTCCAACTTGCCTCGTCTACAGCTAAAGAAAAAAAAAATTCTTCTGAGCTCTGGAGCAAACTTCTGTTAGCTGATGGCTGCTTTTCTCTGAGGAAATCTTCCCACAGGCTGTTTGTTTCTTCCTCAGAGAGTGTAGATAGGTTAGGATTCTCCTCGAGTTTCTCTTGAACAAAGTGGGCATGTTGCTACAATTCTGCACATTCATATTTGTCGCTTCATATTTGGTGCCACCTCATGGTACATGGTACACCTGAGGTCAATCAGTCGTTTTAAGGGATCTAGAGCTTTGCCTGAATATTCATAAATAGTACTCAAATATGCACGAATGAAAAAAAAAAAAGACTTAAATGAAGTTTAGGAGGAAGTAACAAAGTAACATGGTAATTAGCTCTTAAAAGTCCATTTTTTATGACAGGGCTCCTTTATGTAATCAGCAAGTGCATAAAATATTGAGAAAATAAGCACTTTTCTCTGTTGTAAGGCTGCAGGGGGCATGTCCACTGTGGCAGATGACTGCAAAATCAGCTCAGTTGAAGAACATTTTTATGTTAACCAGAGTTGGGTTTGTTTTAACCCATACGTGTGGAAAAGTTGTCATTTTCAACTAAAAACTGTCCATTAAAACCTTTTTTTATTTCTCGGCCTGTGAAGAAACTAAAAATGTAATGAAAAATAATTTGAGAAGTCAAATTTCCTGCTTTTTTACCATAACTATTATTGTTTTTGTAAAAAGGTTGCAGTTTGTTCGTCCATTTTCTATACTGCTTAGTTCAATTCAGGGTTGCAGGGATGCTGGAGCCAATCCCAGCAATTAGTAGACATACTCTGGACAGGTAGGTCTATTGAAGGGCTGACACAGAGATAAACAAGCACTCACTCTGGGGAGAATTTAGACTGTCCAATTAACCTAACATGCATGTATTTGGACGGTGGGAGGAAGCTGGTGAGAACATGCAAACTAGAGAACATGCAAACTCCACACCCCACCCCGTTCCCCCCAGCCAAGGCTTAAAGCAGTGACCTTCTTGCTGTGAGGCAACTGTTCTAACCACTGCAGCACAGAGCAGCCCAGTTGTAGTCCATGCATCATTAAACTGCCAATGCAACATGTATGTCCTTTCTAGTTTGAAAGGTAAAGGCTCACAGTAAAGAATTTCACTGTAAAATAACAGTAAAATACTGGCAGCAGGGATGCCAGTGGCTAACGGTTGGCTCCTTGTTTGCTCTTGGTAAGGTCTCAGTCTGCAGCACAGTAGCAATATGGATGTTTTTAGCAGCTAAAAGCAAGTCCAAACACGTCTTACATTTAGCCTGCCGCTTAGGAGGCTAATCTTCATTAGCTCTTGTTAGTTTTAAGTTAGCTTGGTTAGCGTTTAGCCCAGAGTACATTCGCTGTCAGTCATTTGCCCCAAGGCCACACTTTGCCCATTTTAGTATTTTCAGAGAGTGACGACAAACGCAACACAGCAAGATGGCGATGGTTGGACACGCCAACTGGCCTCCCTTTCCCCTATTCAGACGTGACCAGATACTATACATCCTTTTTTTTTTTTTTACAGTTATTGGTAGTGCGGTGTGGTAATTTTACAGCACATCCACTGTTATTTTAACAGTACGTTACTGTATTTTGGATTACAGGGGCTGCAAGGCTTACTCCTGTAGACTGAAAAACAGCTGATTTCATCATGAAAATGAAAACTTGGATCTTCAAAATAACACTGGTAATAACCTCACATGGCTCCAACATATTGGGCCGGATCTATCAAAGGTTTGCGTGTATAAAAAGTGAGCTATCTCACTGCATACGCAAAAAAATGAACAAACTGATCTCTCGACAGCGTGCTGAAAGGGTTTAGCCTTTAAAACATACTAAATAGCACCTCTTATCCATTTAATACTTTTTCTGCAATGAATATGCAATCTGGGGCGTTTACACGCAAAAGTGCATGGAATGGGAGGAGAAAATGAAAAGATATTAATTTAGCACTGGCAAGGCAATTTATCAACTGTGAGACACATTGCCTTGCTGGTTTTCTGCGTCTATTTTAGTACGTCTGAAAAGCAGGTGCAAACTTGCAGCTTTGTACAAAATGCTGCAACTTCTAAGAGGGACAGTCCTGGGCACGCACAAATCTAATTCAAAATAATTTTTCATTAGCAGTGAGGGCAATGTATTTAGTTTTAATTCAATAAAAATTAATTCGGCAAACCACTTTTTAACATTTGTGTAAAATATTCTGGATAAATGAAAGAGAAAGTTTGCAGCCACTGTGCAGCTTAATAAGAACTAAAGCTGCATTAAATGTGTCTTTTTATTTCCCCTTTTTGCCAACATCATGTTTTAACTTGGATTTTAGCACCTGGACAGGACCACAGGATCACCTGGCAGTGCAAGCTCTGAAGCTGTTGGCATTGTGCCAAAGTGCAACTCCTACGCAATAGAGACCACGTCGGAGCTGCAGACGCTTTCATTTGTTCAGCAACTCCTGATCCACGTCCTCATAAATTGGCCAGTTCTGAGGCTTTGCACATATACTCATCGTGCTATTTTTTATATTTATCATACTTATTTTAAATTATTTTCATTTATCCCATCCTCCTAATGTCTCCATCCTCATCTGGCATCATATTTCCTGTCGTCTCTCACAATTTCCCACGCTGCAAACCTCAAAACACACAAAACCTAATTTATATAGGGGCGTTTCCAATACGTTTGCACTCGCTGTCATTTGCGCCTTCATTCTTTGTTTTTTTTTTTTTTTTTTTTTTTTTTTTTTTTCATTCTTTGTAAATCACTTGCGAACCGTGGTTCAGCCCCTTGTGGAAAATTCCAGATTGTGTGGGCAAATTACTACATGCAAATTTGGATCTTGATAAATCTGGCCCACTGTAGGGGAAAAACTGCTACTTCTATTGCTACTTACTAATTCTTTTCTCGCTCATCAAACAAGAGAGCTGTGACACGATGACACACTCAGCCATGATGATACAAAGTGGCGACCAAGCCACACTTCTCTGTTTTCTTTCTTTTTAAACACTACTACAGTAGCTTGTGACCGGTTTTGGTGAATCTCAGTGCACCTTCTCAGATTGGTTGATTGTGTATCTGTTGGACGCAAATATTAAGAAAATCAACCTCAGTTAAAAAAAATAAACGTCAAAACATCACTATACGGAATTTCGTCAGTGATGTGAATGTTCCCGATGACTTGACATTAATTCAATTAAAAACTTTGTGTGTGAAACGTTCGGACAAAATATTCGGAGTAGGTACATGTATGTAAAGGCCTTTAACACAACTTCTTCCTAGAGGCTGCCAAGTCAACTCATGCATTGCTGTGCTCCTTGATATCAAGCTGCTAACTGGAAACACTGCTGTCTTATCCTGTTTTTAACATGCTAATCTTTTTGATCTTGTGCTGTATTACTATTCATGCATTAGTTGTTTATTACTTTTTTAAAATTAGGTTTCACTGTTATTATTTTAATGTAGAACTAATTTTATAGGGATTTTTATTTTTATGATGTACATTGCTGGTCCTGAGCACTGATTTTTTTAAATGTATATACAGGTAATTACAATAAATTGAACCTTGAATATTTATTCATGGGTTACCAAAGTGCAAAATTCTTCCAAAGTTTAGTGTCACCTACTGCTTTAAGAAAGCATTTGTCTGTATTATATGTGATAATGGTTAACTCAGATTTTGTAACCTCAGCTGTGGCTCCAGCAAGAACTTATTGCTTATGCTTATTTGTTTTATTAGTTATATTAAAACTGAATTAAAATTCTCTTATATTACTCCATTGGAATAAGCTCTGTTTATTCTTAATGGTGATAACATTTGGTGCACAGAGTCTCTAGATATCCGTCTACGGACAATTTGCACATTTTGCTGACTTAAGCTTTTCAGCTGTGTAACACAGAAGAAAATCTCTCCACAGTCTGAGGCAGGCGGCAGTGTTCAAGCACTGGAATTAATAAAGGAAAGGTTTATTGACATGCAATCAGTGTAATTATCCTGAAGAAGGCAAAGTGAATTCTAATCACTGCCAGCATAACTCTTCCAGATGATCACCTTCATTTCCTCACAAATTTCTCTCTTTACAGACTCCTCTTTCAAGAAACACAATTCTCCATTGATGAGAAATAAGTACTCTGCAAACACAGTGGTGGTATTACCTATGTGCCAAATGTATACGCCACACTTAGTGTGCATAAAACGTACTCTTTGCTTGAAATACACTGATGGTGTACAATCCATGTAAAACCTATTATCCTTTACTGACTTGCCTCATAAAATCCATGCCAATCGCAGAGGTGGAAAAGGTAATAAAGAGAAGCACAAAGAGGGATCACAAAGCTTTTGGGCAACTGCACAAGAATGAGCTTTGATTCAATAACAGTAATGTGTCCTAAATTCTTTTGTGTTTCATTGCACTTTCCTCCAAATAACTGGATTTGTGCTCAATTGAGCATTTACGAGTCATGTTGAAGGGATGCGTGAAATAGAGGTTTTTGCCGAGACCATAAAAGTGGCAAGTCTGGGTGATCAGTGAAATTTATGTTGTCGTGGAATTGTTTCCCCTGTGTGAAATGAAGTGACCACAGCCACACCCAGCACACAGAGATGTTTTTGAAGGAAGCGATGCTGTTAGAACTGCAGCTGGTAAAGTAGAAAGTGAGTTTCATTTGTTCACAGCAGTTCATGAACCATGTCAGCAATGAGTCTGAAACTGTTTCCAACTCTAGTAATAACAGTGGCTGAAATGTTCTGGTCAGATCTTGAGAAACATGAGTGAAATGTGAACTGCTGACCGTCACAAGAGGCCGAGGCTGTAAGCTTACCTTTTTATGTTGATGTGAGGCATGATGGGATCTGCAGGCATTCTTGAAAGTACAAGATTTTCCTCCAGGCAGTGGCAGAAAGTGGAAGGAAAAAGATCTTCCTTTAATCTTAATCTCTCATGTTACCTTCTCCCTCACCACTTCCTCTCCTTGTGTTATCTTTTTTTGTGTGTGTGTCCAGTGGAAAGTTGATTGGCAGGCTGAGGGAGTGAAAAGCAATGACCATGAGAAAAAAACGAGATCCGACTGTACCAACATTCAATGCTTTCCTGTATACTTTTTTATTATTTCCAGGTAAAACAGCGCACAACAGACTCACCCAGACCAGGCATCTGGGCCAACAAATAAACAAGATAAACAGTGTCTTCCGGGATAAAGCCAGAGGTGCAGGAGAGACAGGGAAGTGCTGTTTGTTTTCATGTCGGCGCCATACATAGTTCATGAGGTCTCTAAAAACTATGGGCTGGAGTTGTTCACTTTTACACGCTGACTTCTGACAAAGCCAGAGTTGCATTAATGAGATGAGGTTGTATAAAGGTAAAACATTAAGTGTGATGGAGCGTGAGAGGTGCAGAAAGTTTCTTATTTCAGACAAGAAAATGTGATGTTAGCTCAGATCGATCTGCAGGTTCAGCCAAGCAGAGACCAGCCTGCTTTATGTCGAATAGACAGAACAAAAAAACCCAACACGTTTGGATTACGTGGTTGTATCTCTCCACAGAGCTTTGATTCTCCCCAATAAACACTCATAAACCATGGCTATTGCTGAGCTCTCTGAGAAAATTAGAAAAACAAAATTGCCTTCATAAATATTAATCTGTGCAAGGCAGAGGTTGTGCCCTTCACAATGATTCAAGCTCTCTGGAGCACATTTGTCAAGAGTAAACAGTATCCTCCTGTTTACCTAATGCGGAACATTTGGTAGGTGAGTGGGTATAATTGATGCCCTCATATTCTATTCTTGAGGATGTAATTAAACGCAGTCTGGTATAGAAGACATTCATCTCCCTCCACCTCCTGCACACACACAATCATACATGCAGACATCAGTGCAGAGCGCACTTGTGCACGATCCATTTCTTCAACACCAGTGCCTGGACTCATGGAATTAAAGGAGGAGAGCGAGTTAATTTCACAGCTTTTCGCCATATTATCAGCATTCCTGTGCCTGTGAGGTTACTCAAGTTGCCCTTTGCCTTAGTAGCTCTGTTTTTGGGGGGTAATATATTATTAGTTGCTTGCTTAAGTGTGACGAAATCATTAGCAGGCAGAAAATAAGCCAATAATACTTCCCTTTATGCCTCTATGCCTTTTATTGTCCTTGTTAATATCCATGAAGTATGGATTATAATTGTCCCACCAATCTTCCCCTTTATAGTCACATATTCTACACTGGGCTTTATTAGTTGTTAGACAACCACAGTATTATTAACAAGAATTTGAGTCGTTATGAACATTTATATCTTAAGTAAATATTTTTTTTCCTGATTTGAGAGGCAAACAAAACAAAAATACTTTTCCTTTGAAGCGTATGTTTGATACAAAAAAGCATGAGATAGGCAGGATTGTCTGCTACCAGAACTTCTACAGACTAATCTGGTTACAGAATATATTTTCTCAGTTGTAATGTGAGCTCATTTATGTGGACCTGTGTTGAAATCTGTTGAAGTTTGTGGATATGGTCATTATATCTCTTTTTGCCAAGTATCTGAAGGTTCCACCTGTGTCCCAGCTGCTTAAAGTCAATTGTCAGAGCTTTTGTTCCCTGAATCAACTCAAATTACCACATGTAGTTATGTTGATGACCCCTAACCCTACCCCCCAGTGGACTCTAATAGAAAAATTAACATTTTAGTCAAGCAAAGAGTATTTTTTTCATCTTTGCACCCACAAAACATCACACTGTTAAGCATACACTGCCTGAAAAAAAAAAACGGTGCCACCTGTATTTAAAGGGACTAGAGGCAGGAATTAAAAAATACCCAAACATGCATGTCCATTTTTTTTAATACTAATGGGTGATGAAGCGCTAAATATCAAAAATAATGTTTCCACCCACGTTTCTCTCCGTTGCCTTGAACAGGCTGTGTGCTGCAAAATACACTGAAATTTGGTGTCCTAATTTCCCGCGCTGTCCTGTGGACGTGACATCAAATGACGCTACACCCGCCGTTTTGATACAGGCAGAAGACAGTCGCGGTAACTTAAAACACTGTAAGCGATAGTTATGGATTCTTCTGCCATCAGCAAACGATCCAGATCAACTGAAAGACACTAAAAAGTGTAACTACGAAAGAAAAAGGTTAGTAAACAACTTTTTTGCTTCAGTTTGTGCACGCTCCCGTGACAGCTTGGCCCGTGGCTGCAGTTAACTGAAGCGGCATTCGCGGCAGTTGCGAGTTTTGTTTCTTAATCTTGCCTTAAGTCCCTTTAACTGAGCAAATAGGTATGAGTCTCCTATTGGATAATTACTGGACAGGTGATTATCTTTCAGCTGGCAACAAGTTATTTAACCCCAACTGGTGCAATGAGTTGCTTCTCATTTCCTAAACAAGAATGTGGAAAGACACATTCCGTTGTTGTGGAAAAGATGTTAGTCTGTTAGAGAAGGGTCAAATCATTGGCATGGATCAAGCAGAGAAAACATCTAAGGAGATGCTGAAACTGCTAAAATTGGGTTAAGAACTGGCCACGCCCCCTCCACTCACTCAGACAAAAAGCATTCGGTGACAGGCGCTATGTGACATCTTGGGAGATGACAGCTGTCAACACGGACAACAGATCCTGCGTGATCAGACAGAGAGATCACTAGACGAGATAAATCTAAAAAACATGAAAAACAATACAAACAAACAAAAAGAAATTGTTCAGAAGTCTTAAACTGGAGAGCATTTAGAAATCAGCATGTGAATCTGTGAACTGAAGAAATTGGGACTGTACCGCTCTCTCAGTTTCTTGCACAAACTGCTGATCGGCTAAGGCTAGCTGTTGTGAAAAAAAGGCATCATTTGCTAGAGCATAAAGATTGGACTCAAACAGCCATGGTAGAAGGTCAGTGTGGTCTGCAGCTTGAAGCCAGAGCGTGCCTGTTATCGACGTTACTGGACACGATCACCTGTACTACACGACAGCGTCTTATGTACCGTACCACGTACCAAAACTAGCATGTTTAGCAGCGGTTAGCCAACTTAAACCAACATCTTGGTGAAAAATTAAGGCAATTTTATATTTCTTGTGAAATGCAAACTTACGGAAACAATGTCACCTCAAATGCTGCCCTTATCAAAGCTAACAGATGGTCCTTAGACGAAATCCTTAAGTTCATTTTATCCACGTTCAGTTGATGTTGTGGTCTGCTGCATAACTTTGGTTCGATGTCCACTTGATAAAAACGGCAAAAAATACGCCTTCCATCTGACCTAGCCTCTCTGGATACCTCGTGTCGGAGTTGCATGTACCCCATGCACACGTTTGACCATTTTAAACTAAAAAGCAACCCATTAATTGGTTGAAAAAAACGGACTTTACTTCAATCGGCATTTCAATGGACGTTTAAGCAGAGAATGCCCCAGTGTTTGTGTCAGCTGTTGCGCACTGTGCTTTGGCTCATCGCGTGTTGCAGGGCGTGGTGTTAGCCATAGGTCAATTGGGTTAAGAACTGGCCAACACGTTAACTGGAAGGATGGTGTGGGGATCCATCGTCTTTGAGGAAGAAATGTCCTGGAAAAAAATCCTGAATGATTATGATCAGCTGATCACTTAAATGTTTGGTGAGATCTACAGTAATTGAAGAAAAACAACAGTAGAACTACAGTGGCTATGTTTAATCTTGAAAGGAAGAGCATTTCCAAACTTACAATGTGAAGGGAACTGAAGAAATTGGGACTGAACAGCTGTGTAGCCTTAAGAAAACCACTAATCAGTGAGGCTAACTGGAAAAAAAGGCTTCAATTCTGCTAAAGAGCAGAAAGATTGGACTCCTAAGCAATGGTAGAAGGTCATGTGGTCTGATGAGTCCAGATGTACCCTGTTACAGAGTGATGGGCAAATCAAGGTAAGAAGAGAGGCAGATGAAATGTGCAGAAGAAGGCTGTGTGCAGCGGTCAGACTCTACCATTATCAATGCAAGATCTTGGTGAACAAATTAATGCAATGTTATAAATCTTGTGAAATTGCAGAATGCACAATGAGTCATAAATTTAAATCAGGCGGCTTTGATCATTTTGATAGCTGTGGCCCTTGTGGGACCAAACTGGTATAGGCCAAATGAAGCATTTCTATACACTAGCCAGCCAGTTACCTAACACAAAAACCTAACCAGCCAACCAGTTCAAACTGAGCACCAGAATGAGGAAGAAAGGGGTTTTTGAATATGGCATGGTTGTTGGTCTGAGTATTTCAGAAACTGCTGATCTACTGGGATTTTCACACACAACCATCTCTAGGGTTTTCAGAGAGTGGTCCAAAGAAGAGAAAATATCCAGTGAGTCTTGTTGATGTCAGAGGTCTGAGTGTAACAGGTGGTCCTTTACCGATACCGGCTACTGCTAGAGTTGGGGAAAGAAAGAGAGGCCGTCGCCAGCAGGTGGTTAAGAACAAATAAAAGCTTTATTAAAGAAATAAAATAAATAAAACTACAAAACTAAAAAGTAATAAAAGAATGCTAAAAGTCCAACTAAAAAGTGATAAAAGAAAAGGATAAAAAGAGGCTAAAAGGGCTTGCAGTGGCCCGCGTCTCTCTCGGCTTCCTCTCGGTTCAGTCCCGGGTCTATGGCGGCCGCTCCTCCCAGCAGCCGCACTCTGGCCATAGGCTCGCCCAGGACACCACCGCCGCTCTCTGGCCCGGGCAGTCACTCCTCCGGGCGGTCACGCCTCCGGCCGTAGGCCCTCTTCAATGGGTCCGCGACTGCCCTCTGACTCCCAGGCCACTCTTCAGCGTCTTCTGCCGCCTTCTGTCGCCGTCGCCACCGCTGCCACCGCTGCCACCGCTGCCTCCGCTGCCTCCGCTGCCTCCGCTGCCTCCGCTGCCTCCGCTGCCTCCGCTGCCTCCGCTGCCTCGAGCCCCCAGCCCCCAGCCGAGGGACTCGCATCCTCCCCCAGCTGCACCTCCTGGTCCCAGTCCTCTCTCCTCTGGACTCCTCAGCTCTCAGCCCTCCTCTCCTGTTGTCCGCACTCCGGTTTTTATCCTTCCGTTTCCAATTAAGTCTGGGGAGGAGTCCTTCTCCCTAGGTGCTGCCAATCAGTTAGTTAAAATCTCCCACTAGCTTGGGAATAAAACCAAAGTTAAAACCCACACAAAAACCCTAAAAAGCATGCTAAAAACCAAGCTAGTGGGCAGAGTCCAGTCTCTGGCAGCACCCGGCTGTTCACCCTGTGACAAGAGGACAATGGGCAGACTTTGTTTGGAGATGATAAAAAGGCAACAGGAAGTCAAACAAGCACCGGTTCCAAACAAGAAATGCAGAATAGCATCTCTGAACAAACAACACGTCCAACCCTGAAGCGGCAGCAGAAGACCACACCAGGTTCCACTTCTGCCAGCAAAAAAACAAAACAAAAAAAAACAAAAACAGGAAACTGCGGATATAATTCACATAGACTCGCCAAAACTGGACAATAAAAATGGAAAAATATTGCTGGTCTGATCAGTCTCCATTTTTTAGCTGCAAAATTCAGATGGTAGGCTCAGAATTTGGTAGAAACATCATGAAAGCATGGATCCGTCCTGATTTATATAAACAGTTAAGACTGTTGGGGGTATGATGGTGTGCAGGATATTTTCTTGGCACACTTTTTACCAACATGGCATGGTTTAACCACCACAGCCTACCTGAGTATTGTTGCTGAACATCTCCATCCCTTTATGACCACAGTGTAGCATCTGGCTACTTCCAGCAGGATAATGCACCTTGTTTCAAAGCTCAAATAATCTGCAACTGATTTCTTGAACATGAAGATGAGTTCACTGTACTCTACTGGCCTCCAGAGTCACCAGATATCAATCCAAGAGAGAAGCTTTGAGATGTGGTGGAATGGGAGATTCTCATCATGGACAAATCTGCAGCAACTGTGTGATGTTTTCAAGTCAACATGGAGCAAAATCTCTAAGGAATGTGTAATAAAGTGGTTAATGAGTGTATATCAAATATTTGTATATTAAATAAAGAAAATTCATAGGTAAGATATTCAGATTGGACTTAAAAGGTCATTTATATTGGTTACTATTTACCAATAAAATACTTGGATTGGACAGAATCTCTATAATCTGTAATCTATAATGTTAACATTAACCACATTTATACTGTTATTTATGCTGAGGCATTCCCAAGCAACAAAGACAACCCTGCAGCTTCAGGCACCTTCCCCCTCACTGCCAAACTGCTGCTGGTGCAGTTAGCAAAATTTGCTTTGTCTCAGCACATTAGAAGAATTAAGTCCTGGCAGCCCTCTGTGTAATGTGATGATTTTGAACCAGTTTATCCCAAAGTGTGTCCCTCTGTGATGGTAAGACATTTTTTTTCATTACATTCATCCTACACACGCCTCTTGTGGTGCATCTGACGTTAGGAATCAGGGCTAAGCCTAGTTGGCTGGGCTTTGGGGAGCTGCTGGTATACCTGTAGACATTCCCATCAGATCTTATTGCCTGCACTAGAAAACAATCATACAGTCAGAGGGAGAGCATGCAGCATCAGCCGAATACTGATTCAAGAATGAGGCATCTGCAAGACAAGCTCAGAAAGGCTCAAGGAACATCGAGGCCAAGAGATGAATTCATAAAGATACAATCTGCAGGTCTTGGAGGAATCTTCTCAGAGGAATTGCAGGAATAGCAAGAGTACTAGAGCATGGTTTGTGATGAAAGTCTAGGGGGAATAAACCAGGACTGACCTTCAGGCTACTGTTTGCAAAAGTTCTACTGTAGAAAAAAAGAATGTTGCAGCTGTATGAAAAGTTGCTCAGTGTGAGCAATATAGCCCCAGGTCAAACGAAGATGAAAAGCAAACTTGCACTATTCTATAGAGCGCTCAGGAGAATCCCTGGAGTCAACATTCATGTAACAAAAGACAATGGCAGTTCTGAGCTGTATTGGTTTGGACTACTGGCTGCAGTTCAGTTGCTTAAAGCTGGTGAAAATTCGCAGAATTAACTCTGGTACTGATGTGTGTGTGTGTGTGTGTGTTTTTTTTTTTCTTTTTAACTTGTCCTGTCCAGCATCGTAGCAAGCAGAATGATGATCTGGCTGCTTTGTTGTGTTGAACAGATTTGCTTTGCCAAGGGGAGCTTAATGAATATAAGGCTCCTCTTGATATTCTGAGTTAGTTCATTTTATTTCTTTAACTAAGTATTTCTTTATAACTGCATTTTACATTGTCTAAGAGAAGAAAGGATAAGAAATGGAACAGAGAAAAGAGTGAAGAAGAGAGAGAAAAGAAAGGATGCACTTACACAGTCAACTGATGCTTCTGCACAGAAACCCATAAACAACATTGCATGGTCTTTGCTGGAAAAAAGGATCAAAAAACAACTAGCAATCCCCTACAGGAGGACCTGCAGGTGGCAATCTAGCTGGAAACAGATTAAACAAAGACAGCTACTGGAGTATCATAAGACCATATACACACACACAGAACTATGCAGAAAACTACCTCCACCTAGGCAGCGGTAGTTAATGGTACACACTAGGGGTGTCCCCAAATAGTCGACGATTCGACGATTCGTTTCCAGGACTGTGCTTCGACTGTGAGTCTCTAAGTCGAATAGTCGCAACATGTGGTTACCAAGCAAAGATCAGACCATTCTGCAGTAGGAGGAGGTTGAACATTTGGTTTTTACAGAGTATTAATTTGTTCTTTTAATAATTCATTTCATAGGTCTGTTAGCAGCCGAATAATTCTGTTATTATAAGTGTGGCATAAAGCAAGCTGCGCCGGGCAGGCGGGTTTAAACCGCAGTCTGCCGGTGAGTCGCGCGCGCTGACCATTCAGCCAGAGATGTCTCCATGACCAAGTAGCCAGAGACATGATGAAGGACACTCACCTGTCACATCATCATTGTAGTTTCTTCCACTGATTTATAGCATCAGTCTGTGAAGGTGGAAACAGTCTGACAGACATGAACACCGCGTCTACTCCTGTGCGTAATGCGTAAAGCTCCAGATGGATGCGCTGGTGCTGCTGGAGGATTATTCAGATTGTATCAGGAAAGAACGCGTTTTTAAGAACCATAATTTCCTGAATCGTGAAGCCTGCGGCTGATATCAGACTCCCTGAGCAGCGCTTTTATCTTTGTTCTGAACTGGACCGCCGTCTCGCTGCGTCAGCTGTTGAGCGCACATGTGGAGCCGTTCCCCGTGAACGGGAGAGACCAGGAGAAGATGCTGAACCATCCAGCAAGTTGTGGAATAATCATGACTGTGATGTTCTGATCATCCCTCCACCTCCACCTCCATCCAGAGGAGATTCTCCCGTCGACTTTGTTAACAAAGCGAGGAGCGCACCTCCAGCTCATCGCCATTTTACTGCACACTTTCTAACTTTTATTTTCCGTTTACTTGGATATAACTTTGTATTTCGTTATGAGCCTATTTTTGTTATTGTGTAATTTAGGTGAAGGTTATTCTTTTGGAATTCCGCTTAATATGTTTGACATTTGGACCGTGCGCCGCGCAAAACGGCTGTTACGCCGTTTTAATTCTCTTTCCCGACTTTAAATTGTTAAGCAAAAAAAAGGAAAGAAAAATATTAGGTTTATGCCTGCAGTGTTAACTGAAAAATAAAAATCTAATTAATGAACTGTTTTACACCAACATACCTTCACGTTTTCTTTTTGTTAAATGTTTTAATGGTTTTAAACAAGCAGACATGTTTTATAGCCTAAACAAAACATGATTCGACTATTCGTCGACGAATGACATGATCTGACGAATCAGGTTCGACTATGAAAATTCTTAGTCGGGGACACCCCTAGTACACACCCAATGGGAAGCACAATCACGGTGTCATTATGCAGAGTAAAAGGTGCTCTATGGTGAGTGCAGTCATGCAGATGCAACCTTGTCTCAGCAAGGGCCAGAAGAAGCCCGCACAGCCCGAGATCCGGACCGTCAGCTGCTGCTCAGGGGCGGGGACCCCAGCCAATTGCTGGGCGTCCCCGCCCCCCATCCAGCCCATCCGACACCAAGGATCACCATGCCGCCCAGATGGCCACCCGGCACAGGCCAGCACCTGCCCTGATGTCCCTGCCCCACAGACCAGGTAACATGCCACCACCTCACTCCAACACACGCACTCATCCGTCCACCCCCAACACCCACACACTTCTCCCTCCACCCCACACACATACACCCCCACTGCCATGTACCCCTAACACCCACACAGCCCCCCCCCCCCACACACACACACACACCCCACCCCCATCCCTCCCTTCAACCTGACACCCTCACACCCCCCTTCCCCCACCCCCTGACACATGCCCCTACATCGCTCCACCCCCCAATTCCTTATGCACATGCCTCCCTCTGCCCCCACAACAGCCAAATGTTCCCCCCTGCACACATCTCCATCCCTCCCCCATCACCCACACCTCCTTTGTCCAACCATTCACACACACCTCCCCCTACCCCCGACACATACAGTTTACCTACATTTCAAATGTTGGGGACTGTGCCTGCTGCAGAGTTGACCCTCTTCTGGGTGGCTGGTGGGTTTCTGCTGCATTCCAATGGTTGCGATGAGGAACCCAGCCAGCTCCAATCTGGGTGGTTCCAGTGTCAGCGACTTCTGTGGTGGTGTGACTCCTGGTGTGGATCAATCTACCCCCAAGATGTCATTTCCTCTCTGTGCCATCAAGCTTTACATTTGCATACAGTAGAATTTGGCAGCAGAGAATGGGATTTGTAGGTTGGGTAGGTGGTGGTGGCTGGTTGGGCAACAAATCAAATTGTACTTGATTTGAAAGGGGAAATGGAGATTGCAGGGAAAAAGAAAAAAAAAGTTTGTCTGTGTTTTGTAGATATGGCCAAGGGAAGCTGTGTGTTGGGAATGCTCTTGGCACATTTTGGCTTGTTGGCATTGGGAAATGATACCAGAGTAGATTGAGATGAGCATCTAGAAGCTTGAGACTGGATTCAGGGCGAGATTCCCCCCCAATATAGATCTGACAAGGCCAATTGGCTCCTTATGAGCTGCTCAGAGGCCAAAAGCAGAAGCCTGGTTGAATTGAGCATTTGGTGTGTTTAACTGTGCAAACCAGATTACAGCTGAAAAAAGGTAAGCCACGCTGGAAAATCCTGCCCGGCCAAATAAGCATCTCCAAATACTGTAGTTGATTTTCTACTTTTTTTTTTTTTTTTTTTTTTACCCAACAATGATTTCTCCAGGACTTTGTTCATGGTTCCTGTTTCAGGTTACAGCAGTTCTCCATGCAGACTACAGTGCAGTCAAAACACTGAAAGCCATTTTAGGTGATTTACAGTATTATTCTCATCTAATAGCTGGCTTAAAAGCTAATCGTGCATACTAATTCCTGGCTTAGTGTGCCTATGGATTAGAAGGCCATGTAATGTACAGTTAATCCCATATACACTGCACTGAAAATCCGCCTAGAAGCGTTTCACATCATCAAAAATTTTCCCTCTAATTACATCCCCAGAGAGAAACTCAACTCTCTCTCGAGGTGCGCTGGTCCAAGTAGGATTCTCTGGTCCACATGCATGTGGAATACAGAATACATTTGTTTGATCAAACTCTCAACTATTGCCTTTATATCAGCATTCATAGATTCTGGTTCATGGATTCTTTCCTGCATATTATGCAGCTGGTAATGTGATTCAATCCTCTCACAAGAAAGAGCATCTCTGCTTCTTTTTCCCTCTCATATTGATAATAATCAGCTCTGCCTCTTTAAATTCATGTTCAATAATCATTCAATCACTTTAAAGTTCATTGGAGGCAGTCAAGGGCAATTTCCAAAACTGTGCCACTGAGCTAACAAACAGCACCTTAAATTAAATGGGATGTGACTTACACTCTTTTAGTCACTGTGTGTTCTTTTGTGCTTTGCTAAAATATTAATAACCTATTAATCGTCATGAAAATGAAAATGGCAGGCAGTAGGATATGGAGATATTGAGGTCTCGTAGATGTGAAAGAATAAAGAGAGGTGGAAAGCAATGCTGGCTTTGGCCTCACACTCCAACCCTGCAGATTCTCCTCAGAGATTGGTGATTGTTCTAACACTTTCAAAGCATCTGCCTGCGGTCTCATTTCTGACTCTCATTTAATCAAACCAACAAATAAGCTCACCATTTTCCTCTCTGTTATCAGCAGGCTAAGCTTTATGAAATGAGTTTTCCAACCCAACACTTTGGCCTTTGCCACTGAAGTTTAGAAAGGTACAAAGTCGTGCAAATTCACTTTTGATTATTCATCTCTAACATGAAAAATGAAAGATTCAGCAAGTGTGGTCAGTTTGTGCATGCTGGCTTGCACAAATGAGTGAGCTTTTAGAGAAAACCACCAGTTTACATCCTGCCAGTAAAGCTTTTAGTTGCTGTAGATGTGGCCCCTTCTTAAAATTTTTAAACGTAAGCCTCTCCTAATCACCATCATGTAGTGTGGAACTAGTTTTTTTTGTACTTGTTGACTTTCTATCATCTCCAACCAGTCTGTCCCTTCTCCTCTGACCTCTGACAACAACAAGACATTCTGTTCCAGGCAACTGCTTCTCACTGGATAAACTCTTTAGACTGTTCTCTGTAAACTCTACAGATGGTTGGATGTGAAAATCCCAGTAGATCAGCAGTTTCTGAAATACTCAGACCAATAACCTTACCACATTCTGGCGTTGTTGGCAGGATCCATGTGACGCTGGTAAACAGTCCATGGATTCGAAATTGGTGGCAGCCTGCGCAAAGCACGTGAATGTGATTGTGGAAAGAAGGGGAGAGGTGTGACAGTGTGGGATCCTGTCACCATGCCTCTGATAGATCATGCGCCCTGGCGACTTGGCCACAGGGATATCCCTTTGGCTGACTGGTAAGCATGCATGACTCTCAGGAAGTGATTTTAACCAGTGGTTTTCAGAATTTTTGAGCCATGACCCCCAAAATGACAAACTTTGGTGTCTGTGATCCCCACCACTCTGAATGGGTGGTTAATTGTGTAATACATCTAATAGGTCATCCTGTGGCCATCCTCTTATGGTGTGTTCAGACCAAACATGATTTGGGTGTCAAGTGCATCAGGTTTACATGCAGTCAATGGCCGACACGCGTCGAGGAGGCGTTGAAAACCTTGTGGCATGTTAAGTGCGTCAGTCACGGTGCATCTAGGTGCATTACACGCAATTCGCCCGTCAAGTTTTGAAATTTTGAGCGTTTGATGCGCATTACACACATCAGGGGCTTCAGACGCCGGAGATGGAAAATCTGAACTTTAACGTCTTGACGCGGGGCGTCGACCAATCAGAGCGAGTCATGACACAGACACACATTTTTAGACAGGACGGGAAACACCCAGAAGAACCAGGGTAATCTCCTCTCTCTCTGAAGACAGAGGAGGATAAACTGTGATCTGTGTCTGGTCCCGGTTTCTGAACGGTGGTTTGATGACCTGCTTTGCCGATGGGATGCAATGGGCTTAAAATGCTGCCCCGCATCGGGACAGCGGGTTGTTAAACTGGGCCGGATCAGACGGCTGAAAGCGCCCCTCGTCAGCTTGCAGCTCCTGGAGTAAAAGTTGAAACTTATCACACTCAGAACACCTGGAATCATCTGGTGAACCAGACATGGAGCAGAGACGCCCGACGATGACATTCCCTTGCTTTATTTATCACATAAAGCCTAGCCACCTTCAACTGCATCTGCCATGGTGCAGACAGACAGGTGACAAGAAAAAGAAAAAGGAGGGGCTCCTCCCGAGGTGGGTCTAGCGCGCCTTGGCTGTGCATCCCTCGCCGCGGGTCAGGGGCGTCAAGACGCTGGAAATCAAGCGTCTGACTTTTTAGCGACCCAGCGTCCAACTTTGGGCGTCAGGCACGATTTTGACGCCCAAATCGCACTTGGTCTGAACACGCCGTTAATGTGAGGCTTGGAAACTGTCAGAATCTTCATAAATAAGGAGGGTGAAGTTGATGTTGGTGGATTTTGTTAATAGCTCTGGAAAAAGCACCCAAATGCCAAAATTAATCTTTTCTCACCAAAATAGGGCCAAATTTAGGATCTTTAGGCCCATTGTCAATTCTCCCCCTTAGCCCTTCCAATCCGTTTTGCCTGTTCACATGTAGGGGTAGGAGCGTCTCAATCCTGTTAGAACAGAGGGGTTGGGGTAAGTTGTAGGGGTATATACCCCTTTAAACTAAGGGTTTTCCAATGCACATTTATGATTAAGGAGTATGACAACATTGCAAATCACTGGCAAGATAGCAGCTACCGTGTCCAAAAAATCCACAAATGTATATATTTTCTCCTTAGATAAAGTTTTGTAATGCATGACAACCGCTGTATTGTCTACTTTAATATTGTTTAAATGTTTAATGGTCATTTTCTTAGTAATGTCAGTAACATAAATGCTACCAGTCTGAAAACCAGTGGTGCTCTGCAGGCAGCCCTGATAATCTACAGTGATAGATGATCAACAAAAAACTTCAGCAACATTGCTGCTGGTCTTCATTTACATGGAGGTCCAACATGGACCACACAAGTGGGAATGTTATGTACAAACTGAACTTGCTTGTTAATGTTAATCCACAGACTACTTGATTTGTAGGGAGGCTGAATTTCAGCTCTACTCCTTGGCTTTGTTTTAAGTGGCAAGAGCCTAGGGGTAGGGCTAAAAAAAGAGAAATGAGATTGGGCCTTAGAATAGTAGGTGTAATAACTTTGTCTCTGGACACTCAATGATAAAAATTCTACATGTAAGGCTTTTTTTCTACTGTACATGTTTTCTGATGGATTTGGGTCACTGCTGTGACAAGGCACCTACATGCCCAAAATCCTCTTTTCTCACTGAGATAATGTAAAATTAGGATTTTTAACATGGTATTCGTAATAACTCAGTTTTTTATGCAATAATCAAGAAATGAATCTGTTAATTTTACAGATTAATCTCTTTGCATTAATCTGTTATTAATGATAGCCCCCAAATCCCAAATTTATTTGATAAATGTGAGCTTTAGCTTTATTTTTTTATTTATTTATTTTTTTTAACAATGATCTGGTGACCACGTGAAATTGTCATACAATCCACATAGGGATCCCGATCCCCAGTTTGAAAACCTCTGATCTTGACCATGTCTACATGCACTGAGTTGTTACCACGTGATTGGCCAATTAGCTTTTTGTTTAAACAAGCAGTTCAATAGGTTGACTTGATAAAGATGCTAAGTGTAATTGTATATTGATCCAATGAATTATCATTGGAAAACAAGAGTTATAGACCTATCAAGCATGGGCCACCTACCTACTGGCACTTACATTCCCTCTTTAAAATGCTTCACTATTAAGTACCAAACTACAGTATGTGCATCTACTGTAGGTAGGTAGTTGTTTTTTAAAAATGAGGGTAAATGAAAATAACTTTTAGGTTTTACATTAATTTGAAGTTTGAAAGCATATATTATGGTGCATCGCCACAGTTTATTTAGGCCAGCTGTATTTAGAGTGTATAGATATTCAAGTATCCACCAATGGTAGACCAGATATGGCAGGACATAATATCCTCCTACCATGCAGGATGTGCAGCTGCAGATGCCCAGCACTTCTTATGAATCATAATCCACAGAGTGTACCTCTGGTTTACCAGGAAATTCTTCTAAGTCATTAAAATCAGATTTTTCTCTCTGGTAAAAAAAAAAAAAAAATCAAGTTCAGGTGCAGCTGTAATAGTACGTCTATCAATTAGAAGACCGTACGTTTGAAGCTGCAGTGTTAAGAAAAAGGCACAAAAGTGTCATTTCGGTGATGCATGGAAGTCAGGAAGTTTTTAATAAGCTGTGGTGAAGGCAGGGAAGTTCTTTTTATGATGACACTGTGAATTTTTAATGGACATTCATCGTTATGGTGGAAACCATTATGTGGATTTGTGGTTGAAGGCTGGTTTTGGTTGACATTTATTTATCTTCATATGTAAATCAACAGCAATTTTAAAGTTTGGACTTGCAGATTCCAGGTAGCACACTGAGATGTCATGCAAATATATGGAGAGACTACACAGTCAGGAAGGAAACTGTGGAGGAACCATTTTGCCAAGAAGTCTTTTTTTTTTCGTTTAAATGTTATGAGAAAAATAAGTGTCAGCAGGCGTGTGGAAAACGAAATCCTGCAGCCTTATTAACCTTGTAAGTCTGTGAAAGCTCAAACCACATATGCTCATATTGTACTTAGACATAAAGAAGCCGATCGTCTCTTCCACACAACAGGCTTCATATATAATTTTAGAAGTCTCTGGATTTTCCGTGTGTAAAGGCTAGACAGTATTTACAGAGTTATATATTTCTGCAGCTGCTTTAAAACCTCTGAATGTCCTTTAGGACCCTGTTCCTGCCTTGTACTCCCTGAAGTCAATATTTGAGGACCAGTGAAGAATATATTGACTTCATCACTAATGCATATGCATTTTCTGACATTTCACAATGCACATGTGGTGCTTCTGAACTGTCCCAGACTGCTCAGCTCTGCAGAGACCTCTTCACAAGGCAAATGTGTTTATTCTTCTCCATCTTCCCCCGACCACTTCTTTACTATATTTCATCTTTTTTTAAATTTTTTTTTTTATCTGCATTGATAATAAACATGCAATTTATCATGTTATATCATTTACATGGCAGAAAAATATTCCATTTGATATCTATGATATCCACTCTGGCTTCAATGTAGCAAGTGTATGAAACGGGCCTCATCAAAGATTCTCTTAGAGAGACGTTGCTCTTAATCTCCTGCTTTGCTTCTCCTCTGTGAAGCCACTAATGGGTGGAACAAAACACCCTGTCTTCTCCTCAGGATATTGCTGCTTGTAGAGCTAATCAGGTTGGAAATGATGGCTGGTACCCTGTGTGTGCGTGCAGGCAATTCCACACAAGGACGTTCCCGTTTGAGCAGCCCTTATCTCCTGTCCTCATTCAGCCTCGTCCACATTAACCTCTCTGTCTGTCCGTAACTTGTACATGCATCCACATTTATAATGTGCTCAGAATATCAAAATGCATAATGTGGAGACATCTTATCTTTAATAACAGACGGCTTCTTTTAGACACTGATAAGTGTGGCACAGTAAATGTACATCTCCACAGGTCTCCCCACGTGTCTGTTAGGTTCTTTGAGGCTAATAGACATCATAAGCTGGTCCCTGTTGACCACATTGCCTCAATTTATAGAGATTATGAAAGCACTGCATATCATGAAGGTCATTGGAAACAGTGAACTTGGAAGGAGACCATATAAAAAAGTCTCATTACCCAACATTTCTTGTGCTGAAAGTGATGGCGTGTTGCTGTACACAGCTACGGAAATGAAAACACATCCCTTGTTTGCTTGTTTGAAGATAAAAACATCTGATCTTCAGTGAAATACTGCCTACAGATGAAAGTGGAATCACTGGACAAGAACCAAAAGCAAAAGGATATTTTGAGAAATCATTTATTCAACAAAGTCATTGGCAGCTGCAATGGTTCAGCATAAAAAGCAACATGCAAGCTGCCTCAAAATTATAGTTTAGTGCCTTTTTATAATCACAAGTAGCTTCTTGGAAAATCTTTTAGACAAAAATGTAATCTAATTCTTGCATCAGATTTGTATGTAATGTCTTTTTTCAATCCCTTAGATTTTACTAGCATAACTTTGTATAATTACTGGATAAAAGTTCCACTTTGCTCAGTCAGATGAGCTCAGTTTCTGCCACTGTATGAATAACAGTAAGATCTCCAGTGCCTGAGGTGATGGCAACCAGTACCTTTTCACCACTGTGTTTCTCTGTTAGCAA
Organism: Atherinomorus stipes; assembly: GCA_023101725.1. Taxonomy (NCBI): domain Eukaryota; kingdom Metazoa; phylum Chordata; class Actinopteri; order Atheriniformes; family Atherinidae; genus Atherinomorus; species Atherinomorus stipes. The sequence continues at coordinate 1,027,897 of JALJCO010003180.1, forward strand.
GAGGCTTCTTTTGTTGGTGTGCACCAAATTTTATCATATCGTTATTAAACAACTTTATCGTTGATATTTTTTTTTTACCCAGGGGTCCTTTATTCATTTTTGGTGGTTTGTGTAAGAGTAAAAACTGATGCCAGTGATTAGTGATTGAAACCTGAGGTAGCATTCATACTAGCATCATTTGGTCCAGTTTAAACAAACTCTGGTCTGTTTCCTCAGATAATACAGTTTGTTTGAAGTAGTGTGAATGTGTATTTGTACTGTGGTGCAGACCAAAGGCGGAAACTCTGGTGGGCTTGAAAACTGGAGGCCTTCCCTTGCAAGTGAACCTCGGTGCCGTTTGCGTCCAGTGTGAAAGCAAACACACCACCCAGCGAACCAAAGACAGGAAGCGTATGCATTGTATAGTAACATGTGGGGTATCTTGCTGCCTCTATGCTGTTTAAAACTGGACAGATTCTTGTGAAAAGCGTCTGGATACCAAAGTGATTATCAATGTTTCTCCTTTGTTTTCGGTGAACGAACCATTGCCAGTCCTGCACAATCAATGAACTGGATTTTCTTCTTCTTTCTGTTTTTTTTATTTCTGAGTCAGAGGTCATTTCATACAGTTCTGTCTGTAGTGGGCAGTTGTAACATTGTACAAATGGTTTGGTCTGCTTGAATAAAGTGCAGTTTGAAAGCAAACCACACTGAATGAAGGTATATAGAAGTGAATAAAGTTTATTTATACAGCACTTGAATGCGTCCTTAATCTGTGACTTATCAACGAACTGTTGGCAATTTTAGAGACTATCTCACCAAAATATGCCTGCTGTATATGATGAATTTCATGCAGGTAGAAACAGACTAGAATTAATTTTCCTTACTGGTCTTAAAGCAACTGCATGTGGATGAAAAACCTGGTATCTATGACTGTGACAGCAGTGTTACAAAAATGTTTCATAAGTACAACTTTGATCATTTTCTAATTCTTATTGTGTAGTGATGAAGTCAGTCAGAAATGAATTTCCATTGGGATGTTTTTACACGTAAATATGTCAACCCTTAAAATGGGATGCATGAAGAAGAGTCTGTGAAAAATACTTGTCAACCTTGGCCATTCCCCAATTTTAGTGTTACTGACAAGACATATTTTGGTCTTGATATCCTATTTCTCAAAAGCCTGCCGTTGTTAAAAACACTGTTTAAATGAGCATCCACCCCGTACTGTACTTCCTCCTCATGAAGACTTGTGGCTTATAAAATGACTAAATAATAGTTATTGTTGGAGGAATTGTTCATTCTTAACCTCAACCCAAAATCGCCCTAAATCTCCAAAATTAGCATACAAATTATGATCCAGCTGGGTCGTTGTTGGTTTATTTGATCATTATGTTGTAGGAAAAATGCCTCCAGAAAACCAACTGTTAAGTTGTTAGCATAATTCACTGTGAACATTTGTATTTTGTTTTTTTTTTAAACACTGCAAGCAGTCCAGTATCTGTTTAACTTTAAAGACTACATGTTTGAGGAGGAAAAATTGGGAAAAAAATGAGTATATGGGTGGTTGTAGTAGACAGCAAAATGTGAAGTAACCTGCATTTATGTTGCATTTTTCTAGTGTTGCTGACCACTCAGTGTCTGTACACTGCAAGCCATTTACCCATTACCCACTCACTCTCATACAGCACTTCCTAGGCTGCACTGCCATCCACACACAGACAAAAATGATTTCTTCATGACAGTCATCACGGATAGGCTAATGCTGATTGGTCAGCAGCCTCATTACTGTTTTCTTTAAGAATAATTAACACAAGCAAAGCGCTTTGCAGTGGAACAGCTGAGAACAGGATGAAGGTGGCACCAAGCAGCAAACTCCAGGAGAGGAAAGTGAAATCGGTTCTCGGATAGAAGCAGCTCAGAGTTTGTTGGGTATCAGTCATTCTCCTCCATGCTCTGCCTGTTTTTGTACTTTCTGGGAGTGATGAGATGCGCGACACTGCCAAGATGGCAACGGTGGGAACCGCCCACTGAGCTTTGTTTCAGCTCTTCAAATACCTACAGGTGATGCCTGGGAGGGTTTGTTCAGCAATATTAACAGTCTATTGTGGGGATTTGTATATTAGAAAGTGTCTTCATCAAGAACTTTTGCATGAGGCATTTATGAGGCAGTATTTTTTGTTTTTATGAGGCAGTATATGAGACTGGTTGGAAGGAAAATGGGGTATTTTTGCCCAACAACACTTTGTCATTTGGCTTGAGAAAGGCAGGGTCATATGACCAACCTTCTGAGTAACAGACCGCTGCTGTCATCGCTTAACTAGCTTTTAATTAGTTTTTTAATTAGCACACACATATTGTAGGACACATGAGTTGCTACGAAACCAGACTATAGTAGAATAGAATAGTTTTATTGTCATTATTACAGTTGTCACAACAAATTGGGTGGGCCCTTCTCTCCCCACAGTGCCTAACACATAAAAAAACAAACAAACAAAAAAATACAATGTATCAATCATGCAGATCCAAAAAGGACTAGCATACTAGCATGGATACTAGCATAATTATTTCAGTTAGAAATTAAAATATGGATTAGAGTTGCACCCATACCTCTTTTTTTCAAATCAAGTACACAGACAAGTACATACGTTTGAGTACTTACTGATTTCAAGTAATAATAATAATAATAATAATGGATTAAATTTATATTGCACTTTTTCTTGCAGGGCACTCAAACCACTCACAGTAGATCCATTATTCTTTCACTCCTCATTCATACTTGGTAATGGTAAGCTATGTATAGCCACAGCTGCCCTGGGGCAGACTGACGGAAGCATGGCAGCCATTTCGCCCCTACGGCCCCTGCGACCACCACGAGGTCATTCACACACATTCATACACCAGTGAGGCACTCACTGAAGGCAACCAATATGACCAATATGAGAACTATTAAATACCATGACAGTTCACTGGTAAGGAGGAGGAGTGTGGACCAGAATGCCAGAGGCAACAACTGAGAGGTTAATGGGCTCTTTGCACGACTCCACTACTTCCTGAACTGAAGGTAGCTCCTTTGTTTCCTGTCTCTCATTACTGGACAGACTGATTAATCCAGTTGTGTCCGGCCAGTTACCAGTGTCAGGCACACTTGGAGTAATCAGCTCATCCATAATGAAAGAAAGGAAACAAAGGAGCTACCTTAAGTTCAGGAAGTAGTGGAGATGTGCATAGAGCCCATTGTTTGAAATATCACATCCCCCACCCATCCTCTAAATATGAGGCTAGAAAACTGCCAGAATTTTCATAAATAAGAAGGATAAAGTGTTTGTTTGTGGATTATGTTCACAGCTGTGACAAGACATCTACAAATCAGCTTTTCTCGCAGAGATATGCTAAATTTAGATTTTTAATATAGCACCTGAACTTGATTTTTTAATATAGAACTTTGTTTCTGGACACCCAGTGGAAAAAATTAATAATTAATATTTTCATGTGTTAATTTAAAGGTATAGCACGTACAAAAAACAAAGTTCACCGGAAGAAAAATGTGATATATAATCCAAAACTGTGTTTCTATTGATGTGTAATTTCTCCACTAGAATAGCTGTTATATGTTTATTTTCTTGGAATGAGTCATTCATATCTACTTGCTGCAGGTCCACATACATGGAGGCTGCCATATTTGTTCCACCATTTTTACTACGGTGTCCCTAAATGAAAAAAAAAAAAAAACAATGTGAGTGAAGTGAATACCCTGAACTCTAAAACTGCTTTACCAGCTTTGTTCAATGGGAGTTAGACACTGTTTGGGATCAGTAATGCCTTAAAAGAGTCACAGCTACACCTGAGACCACTGGATCCACTCACAGATGAAAACATCTTTATATCTGGGAGAGTTTTTGCCACTAATGGCCACCATACATTCACAACAATTCTTGGAATATGAAGTCATTTGAAAGAAAACATCTTTTCTTTCACATACCCATCTTTACCACTAGATGTAATTCTTACACACTGTACCTTAAAAGGAGCACCGCGCAAGTTCCATCTTTTTTCCAGAGGTTCGCCTCCTCTGGCGACAAGTGGGAGTGACGCTAATGTCGCGCACACGCATGAGCTGCTAACGCACATTGTCTGAGCCCAGAGTTAGAGTCACGATGTATACTGAAGTAATAAAATTATAAATATGCAAGTTGTTTATGGTTTGATCGTTGATTAAACTGATAGACTGTATGCTAACGGTAACAACAGGCTAACGCTGGCTTGTAGTTCAAATATCTAAATTCACAGGCTGATACCACGATTACCTTATAAAATTCCCGCATCAACTAAATTTAACAAGTTAAGAAGAGTATTTCTCTTCCCCAGGAACAGTCACATGGCTGTCATACTGCCACATTTCCATGCTAAAAACTTAGCATTGCAATATTATGCATCCTTTTTTCCGTCATACATCACATTTAACTTGTTAGTAAGAAAAAAGCCAACTGTGTGTCCCCTTTTATTCCCAGACTGGATTGGAGCTCCCTCAAATTAAATCCTCGGTTGGATACTCCCGTCTTATTCCTGTACCGGTGTTGTGCTGAAAAAAGCCCCCCTGCCATGGGGACGGGTCAGACTCCAGTTTGGTTCTCTTCGTCTCACAAGACAAAACTTTTCTTCTTTGTCTTATGGGAGTCTGAGTTGGGGTTTGAGAGGCACCTGCTCTACATCCTTTAGCAGCAGCAGTTGGCGTTGTCTCAACATGCGCGGACCTGCGGTGCACAAAACCGGTCCAGGCGCAAATGCAGCCAGACGTACAAGTACGCGCAGCTCGTCTCCCCCACAACTGCCCCCTTCGTACCCGAAAATCTCACTTTCAGCATTCAGAAACAGTATTAAGAGACCACCGCAGTAAAGAAAGATCGTCTCATTCTACCCATCAGGCAATTGTAAGAGCATGTGGAGGAAAGAAAAGAATAATATTTAACAGCCTTAGATTTTAGTCTTTTAAGAACACTCTTATTAATGTAGAGTACAAGTATACACACATAGTAATGGACTGATACCTGATGCCGGTATTGGTATCGGTGCATCTCTTATCTCAATGCCAAGTTTGAATTAGAAATGTTGAATTAAACGGAAGATTTTTACCTTTTTAAATTGTGTGATGAATTCTGCCAACAGAATCCCAGAAGAATCAGAAAGGCTGCCCTGCAGTATAATGGGAATCAACCTCAGTTCTTGGTGGTCTCTGTGGTGGTCTTTTTCTCGTCATTATGACTTTTAGCCACCAGTCAGTCATCAGAAGACTCTTAACGCAGACTCTGCCTGTGGTGGTGCTTTTTAAAGCTCATGTTGTCTCTGAGGAGAGAGCATTTCATACATGTTCATGAACAGTCACATACTCATCTTCTCAGTGTCCATGAAATGAGAGCATCCAGGGACATTTCCCAGAGAGTCATCCAGTGTCTGATTCATGAAGGCACATAGGCATGCATAGGTGGTTCAGTGTCTGCATGCATGCCCCCTTATCTTGTTTTACGTTTTACATTTGCTTGTAAAGCTTAAACAAAACAGATCTATGATAAGATTTGTGACAAGTTGTCACAAATATCTTAAATTCAGAAGTTAGAAGTAGAGCACAAAGAATAAGATGAAAGCTCAGTCAGATCATCCAGAGTATCTCCTTTTATTTCCCTTGTTTTATTTTGTAAAAATGCATTTAAATCCAATCAAGTAAAACCTTAAATGAAAGATTAATAGTAATTATTAAACTGCAGGAAGAATACAGGATCACAATAAGAAGATTTCTGCGTAATTAATAATTGACAACAAAAATTAAGTTATTCTCTAATTCCACTGCCTCAATAAGTTTGTTTCTATAGCGTCTTTCACAGACAAGGGAACATCAAAAAGAAATAACTAAAATACATAAAATGTAAAATACAATAAAAAATATAAAACAATACAATACAATACAATAAGAACATTTTAAATAAATCAACATGGTGATCATAAAACAACCCTCTCACTACCAATAAATCGGTTATTCCTCCCAAAGTTGGTCTACCCTAAGATTTGTAAGTATATTTGTCCACACCTATTGAAAGTTTGGTGCTGCTCATGATGTACATGCCACCGTTATTAAAAGATGTTGAACAAGGAGGAATAAATTATCAGGAGGAGAGTCATGGGCTGGCGCCAGTCCTGACCAATGGCATCAGCTTGTCTCATTCTCTTTAAAAGCTCCGTGTTCTTCTCTACAGGACAGCGACCATGAGTGTGTGTCGCGGATGAGGATCCTGACTCCAGCTAAAAGAAAAGCGGTGAAATATTTTCTGCCACATCATGTCAGCCTTAATTATATCATAATGCAGAATCAGTGACAACATGATGTAAATGTAAATGTTGGTGTTCCAGCTCAGTTTAAGCGGCAGCCTTTATGTAGCAACACTTTGCTGTCTCTCATCGCGGATAACGCATCCAGATCCTCTCTGCTCACGGAAGAATCAGCCTCATTTGTTTACCCCCGGGCCTGAGTTATATCTAACAATCATTCGTCACAGGACAGAGCACCTCGCCTCCGTCTTTCATCTCACTCCAGTTTGGCCTTGAAGTTCGACCTGAATGTGATGCACACACACACTCACTCTGTTCCAATCCTCCGTTGACAAAACGCACAACAAACAGGCTTTTTATTTTAACTCATTCTACCTTTGAGACACAAAGCATAAACAGTTGGCTGCTGCGCTTTTCATCGGCTTAGTATGCATGAGGTGACGGGGCTCGGGCAGCCACGCTCCTCCAAGAGAAGAGAACTAATCAGGGGAGGATGATTGTTCCCACTCACCTTTTGCCAGCACAATTTCAGAGGCGTTAATTCAAGTACCAATGCAGAATTCAAAGGAGATAATCTGACATTTTCAAAGTCTTTGGATTTTTAAATTTTCTTTTTCTTTTTTTTTTTTGGTGGGGCACACTTAAAGTCCACTTCCCTGTTCATCAAAAGCCAAAGCAGAGTGTAGTTGATGTGAAATGTCCCTAATGCGAACATAATGGAGGGGAGACACTAATGTTGCTCCACCAACAGTGGAAATGTCACAACTGACACACTCAGGCTTAGTGGAAGTGTAATTAGCCTAAACACAGGAGGACTACACAACAGAGGACCGACATAAAGCCTGATAGTGCGCCGCAATATGAAAAGAAGAGTGACACAATGACAAATTTGTGCCGAGACCATCTCCAGCTCCTCTTGTGCTAATGCTCCCGGGCTCTTTTGTCAATCAAAGGCTCAGAACAAAAGATGACTCATCAATTTGCCACACCAAATTACCCCCTGCTTTTTTTTTTGTGTGTGTATGTGTGTGTGTAACCTCTCTTTCTTCATTCCACATTAACCTAAATTGTCTCTGCTTTGCAGTTCAACATGAGCTAAATGACGAGCAGCACACACAGCTCTTTGCCTCTTTTTCCGACTCATTTCACATTCAGCTATGAAAATTAAATCAGGACAGTGGGTATTTTTTGACATGATTGTGCCCTGCTAATGAAAGTAGCAATTAGGTGGTGAAAATTAATTTAGAAGGGGTGGAGTGAAAAAAAAAAAGAAAAAGAGGACCTCCATTCAGATTTAAGACCCTCAAGGAGATTGTTTCTGTGATGGCATTCTGGCTGGCGGGTGCAGTAAGGCAAGCCGCCACTGGGGGGTGCTCTTTCACACGTTCTCCATCACATGCACTTGCACAGTGGCAGAGGAGTAATGCTGATTGATGTGCAGAGGCCTGGCCCTCTCTCAGCTGCTGGCGCTGGTAATTGCTTCCATCCTCCTCCCAATATGAAGTAGCACAGTGAGAGAAGGAGAACATGATTCCAGCAGGGTAGCACACCGAATCCCCAAACCCCTCCAGAAACATTCACCCAAAAAAAAAAAAAAAAAAAAAAAAGCTCAGAAGCCATCCAGAGTGGAGCTTGACATTTACGCTGAAGCCTGACGGTGCCTGACAGGAAGTGATGAGCAGAGTCGCGCTGGGCTAATTTTCCCACTTTTCTCGCCTGGCTTTTATTTATTTATTTATTTATTTTTGTCCGGATCTGGTGGGCCTTGCAGTCTCAGGTGTGGAGAAAATTCTCAGCGTTTTTTTTTTTTCAGGGGGAGATTTTCAGGCCAATGTCAGACTTTAATCTCTTTCAGCTGAAAACTTAATGAGTTTTTATGTGCCTCATTGATCATTATGAGCTGAGAGGGACAGGAATTAAGGCTGCAGAAAGCATGTTCACAAGTCTCTTAGAAAGGCAATCCTTTTGGGGATTTAGGCTGCTGTTACAGAGATGGGTGCGGATATAAACCTCATGTTCACACAAAATGTGTTGCTCTTGTGTAAAGATGCTTCAAACATTTACAGAGCTATTGCACCTCCACTGATGTCTGGACAGCCTTGTCTTCCCGATTGTAAAACCATGTTATTTATATATATAAATATATATATGTGTGTGTGTGTGTGTGTGTGTGTGTACAGTGTCTTCCATCTTCCTCAAAATTATTCATACCCTCCAATTAATGAAAAGGCTAAATTCACAACAGTAATTCAAATAACAAACTATAGAACCCGATGGTGGATATGAATTTACAAAGTTGTCATTTAGTGAATTACTGTAAAATATTGCTTTTGAATTGAGGTAGAAAATAATACTTAAAAAATAAACTTACAGGCACATTAGAGCACCTATAAATTATAGTACATATATATATATATATATATATATATATATATATATATATATATATAGTGATTTTTACACTGACATAAAAACCCACTAAAATATACCTTTTGAGCGCACTGAGGAAGGTCATAAGAATTTTTTTCTTTTTTTAGGTTTTCATTAGCAATAATGGGAACACAATTCCCGAGAGCTTGTAGTATTTTTAAAGAATAACTGTCTTTTTTTTTTCCAACCTGAACCTTATTTTAAGAATTTATACGTGCACTTACTCACCAGTAACATTTCTGTCACTCTGACTCCTTCAGACGATATTTACTTTACTCGCCATCAGTGTATATCACCATAATGGAGTGAAGGGGGCAGCAGGAGTGGGCATGTATACGGCATTATCTCCTGCAAAACTCCTTAATTTCACCAACACTTAAAGACAAATGAAGAATGAGTATGATTGGGCTGTGAGTTCAGATTTAGCTTTCCGTTAGTTATTGAGGGCTTTTTCGACACGTCTACTGCTGTGGACACCCACAAGCAAGCTAACTCTGAACTAACAGGACAATAGTTCATACGTTCATATGTTCATTTGTCCTAAAGTAATGGTGAATTAAAGGAGTTTTGCTGCAGATAATACCTTATAGAGAGGCCCACTCCTGCTGCCCCCTCTACCTGCATGGATATACGCTAACAGTGAAAAATGTAGCTAAATATCGTCCGAAGGAATCAGTGACACAGGAATGTTACCGGTGAGTTAACGGATGTTTAAATTCCTAGAAATAAGGTCCAGGTGGAAAAAAAAAGAAAAAGTTATCCTTCAGGTGCAGGACTGCAGGTGTGGACACGTCTATTAACAGCAACTTCTCACATGCAGGATGCTGTGTACAGTAATAGCGTCTCTTTATACCGTCATAGTTACATATTTATCGCATGAGAGGTTTTAACGGTTAATTGACCTGTTAAGAATTAGTTGTAGCTCAGAGGGTAAACATATACTGTATCTGCTATGGATATCAGTACATATGTTGAAGCTATTTATGCTTGAACATTTGTACTTGCAGCTCATTTTAATGAAATATTTCTGAGCCTGTAAGCAGGTGAAATGTCAGTGATAATTGTATTTCAGATAAAAATTGCCGGAATCAGAACTTTAATGTTAACAAAACATATAGTAACTATCATTACGCCTCCTTGTGCAAGCTCAGATTCACAATGATTTAACTCAGTTTAGTTCAGAATGCCATGGCCTGATCAATCTTTACCAAATACACACCCACCTTTGCATTCACATGATGTTTTTTTTCAAAGCAACTTTAATAATACTGAAGTGATCAGCACAACACGACAGGGCATGTGCCACAGGATCACCTTTTTTTTATAGAACACAGAAAATGTCTTTTAACTCACTGGCTGCCATTCCTGTGTAAACATGTTAATTCAAATCTGAACTTTAACTGCCATTCACGTGTTTACACGCTAATTGCGAGTTTTAATTGGGGGAGCTATTTTAATCTCTAGTGGAGCTTGACAGAAAGAACCAAGTGTTGATCGTTTTTATTTCTGTAGTTCTCACCCCATCCAGGAGATGGCGGGGTCAGACAAGCTTAAAAAAACCTACCAGGAAGTGGTGTCCTTCTATGGTGCCTGTGTTGTTAGCACAGGAAGTGTCGTGGGGGAGGAGAATATGACAATCTCTCGGAATCGAAGCAGTATAGGCGGCGGACGTTAGAGGAAAGTTTGTGGAAAAACTGATCGGTGACAGACAGTGACACCATCGATCAAAGACATGATCCATAGAAGTACAGCGGCGAAGTGCGCCAGCTGAAAGTGAAAGTAGGTCAAGCAGCGACAGCGGGTGTTTCGTTGGGGGGGGGTGCTCGCCCATCAGCAGAAGTGGATGGGTAGAAGGAGGGAGGGAAGGACAGAAAGAGACGTTACTGTCAAATGTTATGTTGTGAAACAAACTTCTTGTGCCTTATTTAGCCAGTGAATAATTATTTTGCCACCAAAACTCTTTTCTCAGTGTTGTATTTGTTGTTTCATAGAAGTAAACAGCTGTTCAGATGATGAAGGCGTCACTAAAGTAAAAATAATATTGGCAAAAAAGACACTTTTCCACCTGAAGTACACTGCAGCATTTAAAGCTTGTTTTCTCACCTTTTTGGTCAAAAACAGGCATTTTTGCTGCAACAAACCCATGTTCTAGAAACAAATGTTTTTTTTTTCTGATAAAAGAAGAGAGTCTAAGCTTTCCTTTGGTACATTCAGTGTTTGCATAGGCATAGTACACGATATTCTGTGGCTCTCCAAAAATCTGTGAAAATGCTTAAAAATCCTGGCAATATGGAGCGCTCTACTCGGAAAAGGTCTGGCAGTCAATGAGTTAACTGTAATTTCCTATAGATGGATGGATGGATGGATGGATAGATAGAGATGTACCTTATCAATCTTCTCGCTATACTTTATCTCTATTAACTAAGTTTTTTTTAAAGTATACTACAAACTCCAATTTCTAAAACATCTCTGAGTGTTACTGAAGCCGAAAGGACATATTTTCTTTTGAAAACCCAAAATGTTTCAACAATTTTAATTACTGAGGTTGTTAACCTGACTCACCATTGCTTTAGCTTTTTCTGCATTTAATCTTTTCAGCTCTTAAGAAAGAAAGAAAAAAAAATCAAGAATATAAAAGTTATACAATCTAAACAAAGGACTACAGCAAACTACTGTATGAGGCCTGTTCTGGGGTTGATGAAGATGTGAATAAAGCAAAGCTACGACGAAGGACCATTCTGGAAACCGGTCTCATAAACTGTAAAAGCAGGAATGTAGGTGTGGAGGAAAACTCGGCTTGGCAGCTAATCCTTTGTTTGATTGAACCCAAACACTCCTGAAATCTGCTCTCACAGAATAGCTGAGTAGTGAATACAAAACAGAGGCTGTTTTGTATAGATTTGCAGACCATTTGAAGAAAAACCTCTTTTTCATCCTCTTTGCAAATTTTAAAACATTGTGGAAGACTTTCATATTGTTGAGTCTGGTAGTTTACAATTCTGCCCAGACACCCCAGCTCCACCAGTGGAAGAATGTTTCATGCAGTTCTTAACTTTATGTTTACAATTTATTTTCACCTAACATGTACAAAAGGTGTTTTTTGGGTTAAACAGAATTTTTTTTCCTAGAGAACCTCATGTAATTGTGTCTTATGTTATCCCTCCAGAGTATTTGTGTGTTGGATGAACACAACCTGTTTCAGTTCACTGGAAAACCATCTCAAGAGGGAAGCGGTGATGCAACACTACCCTCCATTAACGACCCAAGAACGAGATGATGTACAAACTGGTTCAGACTAATTTTTACTAATTTGAATGTAGCTAACCACTTGATGCCCATTGCCACAAATTTTAAACAAACCCCTTCTGACCTTTTTTGAAATTTGATTTCTTTTCAACAAATTTGATCATATTTAATTGTATTTATTTACTGAGTTTTTTTTTTAAAATTATTTTCCTGTGTTTATTTTGGTTTCTTGTAAAAAAGAAAAAAGAAAAAAAGAGGTGTTAAGGGGTTAACCTAACTAGAAATAAAGACGTTGAATAAAAAAAATATATATATATATAAATAAAATTAATTGACTGAATGTGAATTTTAGCTGTTACTGCAACATTATTTGATGAGTGCAAAAATACTAAATATGGCAACAAGTATATACACTCACTGGCCACTTTATTAGGTACACCTTGCTAGTACTGGGTTGGACCCCTTTTGCCTTTAGAACTGCCTTTATCCTTCGTGGCATAGATTCAACAAGATACTGGAAACATTCCCAAGAGATTTTAGTCCATATTGACATGACAGCATCACGAGTTGCTGCGGATTTGTCGGCTGTACATGCATGATGAGAACCTCCCGTTCCACCACATCCCAAAGCTGCTCTGTTGGATTGAGATCTGGTGACTGTGGAGGCCATTTGAGTCCAAGGAACTCATCGCCATGTTAAAAAAAACAGTCTGAGATGATTCATGCTTTATGACATGGCGCGTTATCCTGCTGGAAGTAGCCATCAGAGGATGCTACACCGTGTTCATAAAGGGATGGACATGGTCAGTAACAATACTCAGGTAGGCTGTGGTGGTTAAACATGCCATGTTGGTACTAAGGGGCCCAACGTGTGCTACAAAAATCTCTCCCACACCATTACACCACCACCACCAACCTGAACCGTTGATACAAGGCAGGATGGATCCATGCTTTCATGTTGTTGACACCAAATTCTGAGCCTACCAACTGAATTTCGTAGCAGGAATGGAAACTCATCAGACAAGACAACATTTCTCCATCTTCTATTGTCCAATGTTGGTGAGTCTGTGTGAATTGTAGCCTCAGTTTCCTGTTCTTCGCTGACAGGAGTGGCACCCAGTGTGATGCACAAGAGGAGCTTCCAGGTTTGATGTGATGTGCATTCAGGGATGCTCTTCTGAATACTTCGGTTGAAACAAGTGGTTATTTGAATTGCTGTTGCCTATCTATCAGCTCAAACCAGTCTGGCCATTCTCCTCTGACCTCTGGCATCAACAAGGCATGATGCCAGAGGTGATCCCCACTTTTCAGTTTTTTATTTTTTTAAAAAGTTAAAATTATCCAATAAATTTTGTTCCACTTCACGATTGTGTCCCACGTGTTGTTGATTCTTGACAAAAAAGTAAAATTTTATATCTTTATGTTTGAAGCCTGAAATGTGGTGAAAGGTTGAAAGGTTCAAGGGGGCTGAATACTTTCGCAAGGCGCTGTATGCACACACACCTATACAGATGTGTCTATGTGGTTATTGTACTTCTGTTGCAGTGATGAAAATGTTTTGGAGAAATAGACATGAATAAAACATTTGAAATATGCTGCATTTGTTGTGTGATGAACTTTGACTAATCTGAATTTTTAAAAACGAGTAATTTATGAGCTGTGTAAAAAATTTTTTTTGGTTACTAACAAGTATATTTTGTTAGTTTAAAATGTTGATCAATTAAATACAATATCATCATGAATTATTACAAATAAATTAAAAGATATATACAAATTAAAACAAATGTTTTGACTACAGAACACTCACAATTTGTTTTTATAATAAGCACTATTTGAGTGTAAATGATGTAAAATATTTAAGCAATTCAAATCTTAAATATTTTAACTTGCTCACTCAAAAACTTTGAGGTAATCGGTTTCCACAAACGTTTTGAGTATTCTGAACTTATTCGGGTTTACAGCGTGCAGTCAGACAAGTACTGTTGTCCTGACAACTGCCAAACCCAGACTCGTTCATCAGATTGCCAGATGGAGAAGTGTGATCCGTCACTCCAGAGAACGCCTCCACTGCTCTAGAGTCCAGAAGCCGTCCAGAAGACGTTCTGGCTCTGAACCAGAACCAGCTCATATAGAAAATGGGCGCATGGCTTGCTCTTATTTTTCCGACCCACCTGAGGTATTCCATTCACAAAATCAGCAACATGTGGCATTGGACTTTGGCTCATTACTTATGAGGGTGGGACTCGGCCAATCAGAGTGCGTATTGCTTTCCATACAGTGGGCATTCTCTGCGTGGGCGCCCATTAAAACGCATCAAACACCGCTAGCTTTGTTCGGTTTTCAGAGGGTTTTTCTTTGTGTTTTTTTTTTAGATAAAGAAAAGGTTAAGTCGAACTGAAAGGAGTGACATTTAGTCATGGTGCCCGAGGGATAAAGGGAAAACAATTTCTACCACTGCTTCATAACCACGCGAACCCCTATTGTTAAACCGTTAATGAGAATTTTACCACTGAATTACTTTATTGTTAGAAAAATCTACATTGAAGTGATGCTATTCAAATTCAGATTATCAATATTTTGTGCAATATTAAACTGATCATTGGGGAAGCGGAAATGTGGCGGGGCGTGTGGTTTGGCTGTGGAAGGTGGAGCAGCGTGCAGACAGGCACGACTTCCATCGTGCGACTCCCCTGCCTCTGGCAATTACTGAGCTGCGCATCACATCTGATAGTTGTGGACCATCCTCCTGCTCATATTGGTCAATTCTTCCATATTTAGACTAGATAACGTTTCCTTGTCTGATTGTTTAGTTTTTCTCAGAATGAAACAACTCCCGTGTGTTTCCTCCATCTATTTATTTATTTATTTAGATGTGAAGTGGTGAAAGTGAAGCGCTTTCACTGCCATGTCTGCAAGTATGACAGCTGCAATCGCATAATGTTGTTTCCCAAGCTTTATAAATTAACAGTCCACTAATTATAAGGAGGGACAGAAAAAATACCTGACCATTTCATTTAGATGTCATTCTGTATTAAAAACAAAACAACTGAACTGGAAGAATCCATTTACTGCCTTTTTAACACGTTTGCTGTTTTTTGCAGCTTTGAGTACAAAATGCTGATCTATCAGTAGTCTCACAGAGTGGGCCCATAGCGCAAGTGGGTGGGCCCAGGCCCAGTAGGCCCACCCATAACCCCATAACGCTGCTTTGCACCATGCGCTTCAGCATCTGCTGACCCCGCTCCATCAGTTTATGTGGCCTACCACTCGTGGCTGAGTTGCTGTTAATCCCCAAAACCTCCATTTTTTTATTATACAGCTGACAGTTGACTGTGGAATATTTAGGAGTGAGGACATTTGACTACTGGACTTGGTGGCATCCTATCACAGTTCCACACTGGATTTCACTGAGCTCCTGGGAGCGACCCATTCTTTCACAAATGTTTGTAAAAAGCGTCTGCATGCCTTGATGCTTCATTTTGTACACCATGGAAGTGATTGGAACACCTCATTCCCATAGTTTGAATACTTTTGGCACTATAATAGAGCTTTTCTGGGAATTTATTCCATCTGTGAAAAGCATAAAAACTTATCATTGCTTCTCCATGTTTAGTTATGAGTTTGGAAACATAGACTGAATTAAACATATGAATAATGTGTTTAAATAAAACCCAATTACCACTGCATTAAATAAGAACATCTCATATAGGCATGATAAAATTACTGAAACATTATAGAAATCACCATGGAATAAAGGACAGCAGCTTCATAAGACCTCGTTACTAATATATCAATAACTAAAACCATATCCACAAGTTGTCCAAAAATTGTCTCAATGACCTATAATATAGTGATTTTCACATTTTTTAAATGGGCCTTTATGTGACTGGTAAAACTTCTCTGATCACTCCGATTCCAAAGTTAATTAATGTAAATGATAATAAACATCATCATTAAAAAAGGAAAACAGTTTTTTGCCCTTTTACATCACACCTGATGGCATGTAAATGCAAAAAAGGTGCTTCCATTACACTTTTGTGATATACTTCTTAATCAAAATGTCTGAAAAACCACCTCATGAGAATGTAAAATCTGTCATTTTTGCAATATGAGTTTTTTATTTTTTTATTTGGTTGTTTCCATTACCAGTTTTTAATTCCAATATTCAAGTTTTTGCAAAATTACAAGTATGATGGAAATGCAGCCAGTGTCACTGAAAAAGAATGGATCACCTGGATCTTTAGAAACATGCTGGCATCTTTATCGATCATAAAATACACAATCATCTTGACTCTTGAACTGCTTTCATAATAGTTTTCCATGGCAACAAACTCATTGCTGATGGTTTCAATAACACAGCATAAAGGAGCAGTATGGTTGGCTGCTGTATGGCAGCGAGTGGAGCGGCACCACGCATGGATGGCAACAAAAGCAATCAATGCAAAATCATCTCAAACAGGAAAGAAACATTTTAGAAGAGTTTGCTGCTATAAATGGATAAAAATGCACAACAATGAACAAGTAATTCTGTTTATCTAATTCCAGAGACATCAGGCGCTTGATGGGAAACTGAATTAAATCCTGAAAAGACGTTTTGTAGAGCTCCCCCTTAACTCCTCCTTAGCCCCCCTAAGCTCCCCCGTAACTTCACCCATGTTTTGACATTACATTTTTCAAAACTACATAGCAAATGGATGCTATAGTTAAAGCTACATGTTCTCTCTGGCGTTTTATCAGCCAGACTATGTGTTTATCAGAAATACACACTTATAGTGGATGACTAAAACAACAGGTGGTGTTGTGTTTAAAACGTTCTACATGTCATTATGACACCCAAATCAATCTGAGGTCATTTTTATGTTAAACCATATTTACACTGATTACTGAAACTGTACATCATTTCTCAAATGTTTCAAGTGTGTAAATATGTGTTTTTGTGAGTAGCTATTGAAATGCTAATAGTCCTATTAAATCCATTTCACTCGTACGTGACTGCGTTTCCAGACATACCTGAGGCTTTAATCTGAGAGAATTATGCAGCAACGCTGCTTCGGTCGCCATTGTCAGTTCCAACTTCGTGAGCATTTCCCGTAACGAGTGTCCTTTGGGTTTTTGCATTTGATATACACTTCAGACAACAGCTGACACCACAATAAAACTTTCTAAATACATTCACTTGATTTCTTGTCTGCTGGCAAACAGTGTTAGAGCAGCAAACTGGGAGCCCTTCCTCTCAGCCTGTTTCAGTGGCGTGCTGAAGGTGACCATTATAATTAACTGCACTGGTTTTGAGATGACCTCTGAAGAGCGATGGTGAATAATATGCCGACTATTCACTCAGTTTTCAGAAACACTGTTCTCCTTAAATCTCTGTCACAAATTGCCAGTGGAGCCATGAATAACAAAGAGGCTGGGAAATGAGATGCTGGCAGTGTATTCTTTCACGCTGTCACATGCCATCAGTTTGTCATATTCACTACACTGTACTTCAAATTCAACCCCTGCCCCAGCTGTTTACTACTTTAAAAAAAGTAGATCTTTCATAAAACTATATAAAATCATTGCTGTGCACTTCAGTTCAGCTCAATAAATCATTCAAGTGTCTTTAACAAATTGTCCAGTCTTTGCAACTTACCATTAATCTTCTTTTCTTCTTATATTCTTTACAAAATGGGATATAAAAGTTTAAGAATCTTACATCTCTTTTACTGAAGCCAATTAAAGATTCATTTTAAGCTGTTAAAGCTGAAATGTTTCTTTAGTTTCCACCTTTAACATTTTCTTTTTATTTATTTGATCTTTTTACGTATCTTTAATTTTTTTCTACCTTTTTTTTTTTTACCAACTCAACTTCTGTTTTAAAAATTCATTTTCATTTAATTTATTTTACTTTTTATCACTTTTATTTTTACTTTTTTTCCCCTCATATCCTTTTAACATGCAAAATAAGGAAAACAGATTTAAAAGTTTAGCAGTATACTGGACTACAGTATATACTGTACTTCCTAACACTAGCTTTTGAATGGTTTTCATAGCATCTAAGAGTTTTTCAGTTTTTACTTTGGGGGATTTCATCCGTACTCTGAAAAAAAGCTTCAGCCTCAGATTCTTTTGAGGTCTTTTCGCAGATTTTCTATGATGTTCGGGGGTTGTCGGGGGATTGAGGGCCATGGCAAAGCCCTCAGCTTGAGCGTCTCAAGCTTGTCTATTGTGGATTTTCAGTCGTGTTTTGAATCTTTATCCTGCTGTAAAATCTATCATCTTCTTATGTTCAGACTTTCTTTTAACGAAGGCTTGATACTTCCCTTTAAAATTAGCTGTTTTATCTTTCGATCCATTTTCTATACCAGGGAAATGTTCTCAATGCAACCGGCTACAAGAATAAGCGATTGTGATGGTGGACTTTTATGAAGTTCTGCACCCTTTTTTTTTCCAACTATTTCCTTAGGAGAAAGCCAAGGTTTCCTAAGCTAATGGTTGCAATAGTGCACCGCATCAAATCATCCATGATGGGGGCTTTGGTTTGTCTTGCAACCCAACAAGCAGATTTCTGAAAGCATCATTGATCTGAAAGTACAACCTGACATTCCCCGTAACCTGACATTTCTGGTTTAAGGAACCAGAAACCTGAAAATTCTTTTGTCTTCTTACCGTTGTCTTGGTTTGGCTTCAGCTGTAACATTTCCTCAGAGCTGCTTTGAAAAAGACCTACTGCTGTTGATTATTGCATCAACAGCCATAGGCCAAAGATTCAAGGCTTGAAATTTTAATTATCCGCCCCTTTCTAATAAAAACTGCAAACAACTTCCACCACTACCACGCTTGTTCAGTTGTAACCCTCAGAGGCCGAGCGGTACGGATTTGTGCTACCAGCAACACATGCAACTCTTTTCTCAGCTTCGTTTGGAGATCCTATACCACAGAGAACAAAAGGAAACTGAGATTGGCTTTTTTTTGTATTAGCAGGAATGATTAAAATGCATCATGGAAAGGTTACAATATGTATCTTTAATTTTAATTGCAGAAACAGAAAAAAACAGCATATTACATTTATTTCTATGCATATTTGACTTGTTTCGGCCAATGCATATATAAACAGTCCAGTGCCATGTACTTTATGGATGATAAAGTCCACGCAGAATTAATATTTGCATTTTAAAGTTTAGAAATCTGATATAAGACACAGTACAAAAATAACACTCTCAGATCTCAGGGCAAAGATCTTAAAAGGAAACAGAATGAAAGCCCAAATTAGATGGTGGGGTGAATATTTTATGATTTTTTTTCCCCTTTTTCATTAGATAACCGCACAAAGAGAGAACAATATGTTAATCTTCCTAACCCTCAAAAAGGTTTTTACCTCTTCAAGTGAAGATCACTTTACTTAAAGATTTATATTAATCAGGAATTTGCATTGTTAGGACCACATCTTCAGCCAATCCGCATGAATTTAGTCTGTCCTTGCAGTTTCATTGAAAAAGGAATATCAATAGTTAAAGATATATCCATATTTTAGAGCAACATACAGTATACACCCAATTAGGACAAAAAAAGAAAAAGGGAGGGCCTTGTATTTTTTTGTTTTTTTTGGCAAGCTACGTTAAACTGCACAGCATATTTATCACCAGGTGCAAACTGGTTTAAATCATTCATTCATTTTCTTTTTTGCTTATTCCAGTTCAGGGGAAGCTGGAGCCGATCCCAGCAGTGGATGAGATGCAGGTACACCTGGACCAACACACAGAGTCAAACAATCTCCCACTTTCTCTCAAGGAGAAATTAGTGACCAACGTTAGCTGCATTTACTTGGAGCAATTTTGATCCAGTCGAACGCCAATCAGAATTAAAATGCGCCATGTAAACATGTCTGCTGCTCCGATCGGCCTTTATCAGAAATAATTTTCAATCCCATCAAGAGGGGTGGTTTAAACATTTTTATTCATTCATTTCTGTTGTATGTTGTCTCTGCGCATGCTTGAATCACGTAGGGGTTGTGTGACGTAGCAGCTTCAGGGAGGAAGGCGGAAGAAAACATTATGAACGTATAAATCTGTCCATAAATTAAATACAACCGATCAGATCACTGTTCTGCTTCCATGTAAACATGTCAGGAATCTCTGATCGAAAAGATTTCAATCAGATAGATGAATTATTTGTCCATGTAAACGCAGTTAATGTCAAGCAGGACTCTCCTATAAAACTGTGCTGTTCGGACAGATGCTGTGTAGTTTAGCATTAGCTTCCTGGAAAATACAAAGCCTTCCATGTTATTCTTATCAAATATATATGTTGTTTTATAACATGGATATATCTTTACTAATTGATATCCCTTCCCTAATGTGCAAACTGCCAAATCTATAGTTATAATGCACCCTGATACCATCAGAGATAAAGGCTTTTTAACCGATAAGTTATAACAGGTTGGATGGTCCCTCTCCTCAGTCCGGAGGATGCAGTGTTCATTTTAAATATGCTTTGACCCAGAAAAACAGCTGTGTATGTTTTTTTTTTCCTTCTTTGTTTTTCTGCATGAGACAGCCATAAACTGTATTTGTGGGTGGTATGGTGAGCTCCCTTCACAGACAAGGATTTCCAGGAGCGTGCATAAACACATATACAGTAGTGGTTTAAATGCAGTGCTTCTCAATGATGTGAAGAGCAGCAGCATCCAGTATTTTCTGCCTTTTTATTTGGAACATTTTATGCTTGATCTGCAGCAACATAGCTGCAGGTGACAGAATATTAATGGCGCTATAGAAGATGTTTTTGGCATTTCAGAAAGCAGAGACTGCTAGCAAGTTTTTGAATAATGTGCATGTGCAAGACCAACCTGATAGATTTACAGCTCCCTCCCCCGACCGCAGAACAACGTGCACGAGCCACTCCAGTGTTTAGCAGACAGCAGGTACAGATTCTTCCATCATGTCACAAACACAAATAAAACAGATGTTGTCTGAACGTTGCTAACTGCTAGCAGATTGATTGTTTGCGACCTTCTGGAAACATCAGACAAATGCGTCGCTTCCAGCACGCAGTATTACACTCGCCAATCAATCACTGTCATTGATCAGTCTAGGGATGCACTGATACGCCTTTTTTGGGCATCGATCCGATCCGATATTTGATGTTTCAGTATCTGCCAATACAGATCCAATACCGATACAGAAAAAGGAGGAAAAAAACAGCATGGTATTGTTCGACGGCACCTCGTTGTGTGAAAACAGACTGGGATCTTTCTTTTGTGCAAGGCAACATCAGACTTGGCTTTTAAAAATGTTTTACCTCGAAAGAGATAAATGTACTAAATTACATCTTAAATAAATCTTAAATAAACTTTAAAAATCTTAAAGCAGCTTCACAAGCTTGCTCACATGTGTAAAAATATAACAAAACGTCCTGGTTCAGTCAGTGCAGTTAAATAAATATAAAATAATAAAATGCTGAAACTGAGGGGGAAAACAACAGCCTGACTTCCTCTTATTTAAAATGGTTCAGTCAGTGCAATTACAAACTTAAAATCCAATTTAAAATAAATGGCCTCATAAAGGAGCTGAAATTAAGAAAAAAAAAAAGCTATGGCTTGTTTGGTAGATATATTCAAAACAGCAAATCATCTTTGTAAAATGGTTTAATACTATAATGAAAATAGAAATGAAAGATTCATGACAAAAGCAGCTGAAAAAACAAACGCTTCATTTTTCCAATCACGGATTGGATTTTAAAAAAAAAGAAAAAAAAAAACCTCTCCCACACGCTGTACTGAACATCGGTGGATACCCACAGTATAAGACTTGTCATGCCCAAATAGATTTAACAGTATTTTCTACTTTCTCCACGGCCTGTCAGCACGGGATTTTTACCTGTGAAACGTGGAGACCGAACCGCCGCAGGACTCTTGTTTGAACAGCGACAGAAGGAGACACGGAAGCCTGCTAGCAGCTAGCAGCTGCGACTCTGGCCTTGTCTACAAACAGCCTCCACGTTCTGTGTCAGTAACGCGTGATGTCACTTAAAGGGGCAGCATAGAAATACACTGATTAGATCTGCACCTAAGGATCGGGCCGTGGATCGGCTCTTTTTTTTTTTTTTTTACTTGTCCTGTCCAGCATCGAAGCAAGCAGAATGGAAATCTGATTGCTTTATTCTGTTGAACAGTTTTGCTTTACCAAGCGGAGCTTTATGAACATAAGGCTCCACTTGATATCATGTTTATTCATTTTATTTCTTTATTTAAACATTTGTCTATTACACCATTCCATTTCATACTGCTGGGCCTGACAAGGGAGAAATGAAAGTTAACAGAGGTAATGATAGAAAGTGAAACAGAGAGAAAGGAGTAAGGAAGAGGAAGAGAGAGAGGAGAGAAAACATGAATCCACTTACACAGTTCACTGGTACATCTGTACAGCGATCTCTAAACAACCAAGGTCTCTGTTGGAAAACAAAACAAGCAATCCCCTACAGGAGGACCTGCAGGTGGCTTAAATATCCTCAGATCATACAAACACACGCAGAACTACGCAGAGAAGAGGTACAACCTAGTCAGCGCAATGGGAAGTAGAGAAGAGGTACAACCTAGTCATCGCAATGGGAAGTAGAGAAGAGGTACAACCTAGTCATCGCAATGGGAAGCAGTGTCACAGTGTCAACATGCATAATAAAGGGTGCTCCGTGGTGATACAGTCATGCAGATGCAGCCTCGTCTCTGCAAGGAGGAGGAAGCCCTCAAGGCTCACGACCCAGGCCCCCAGCAGCCACCTAGAGGCCCAGATCCCAGCTACCCCCCCCCAAAGAGCGGACATGCATCCCCGAAGGGCGGCAAAAGGCGGCCCCAGCCGGAGCCCCCCGCAGTCTGGGCGCCCAGGCCCCAGCGGACCAAGACCAGCAGCGGCCGACCCCACCGGGCGCCGGGCGCCCCCCGGAGCAGAGTCAGCGCCGGGCCCAGGGCCCAAGCGCCCCGGAGCAGCCACCCCCCCCCCCCCTCCCCCCGGACCCGGGGCGGCCCAACTGAAACCCAGGAGGACCGGACCCCCCAGACGACGCCCCCCCCAGGGCAGGCCAGCCCCCACCCCAACGTCCCTGCCCCACACACCTGACACCAGGGCGCCACCACCTCTACTACCCCCTACCCCGCCACCACGCTCACACACACACTCCCCACCCACCTACCCCAACACTAGGGCTGAAAGATATACTGTCACCGCATCCACCTCGAGACACGGGCACCCAAGACATCAACACCGCAAGAGCAACCACACACAAGATACAGATCCCCCTGCGCCCGCCCCGCATACAAAGCCCCGGAAGCCACAAACAAAACCGCACCCCCCATCAAAGCGCCCGGCCCCCAACCAACCCGCAGCCACACCGCACCACACCGACACCGAGATGCCCGGCACGAACACCGAGACACAAACCTCCGCCCACACCGCCCAGCCCTACCCAACACCTCCATGTATCCCCCCCACACACACATACACCCACCCACTCCACTCTCCGACCTTACATACCCACACTCACTCCCTCCCTCCACCCCCAACACTCTCCTCCCTCTACCATCCACACCTACCCCCACCTCCTCATACCCTCTGACACACACATGCACTCCCCCCCACTTAACTGCACCAACCCCCTCCCTACCCCCCCCACACATACGCCCCCCACCTCCCTATACCCCCAATGCCCCATACAGTCCCCCCTTACAAGTCCAGCCCTGCCCATCCCTCTGACCTATCACACTCCCGCCCTTCCTTCCTTCAGCCCCTCATGACCATCCCTACTAGACACTCACAAGCATGCCACTCCTTCCTCCATCCCCCTTTCCTCCAACCACTTACCCACATCTCCTCCCTCTTCCAGCCCAAGTTCCTCCCTCCCACATTTCCTCTTTCACACTCTCATTCATTATTCTCACATACCCACCTCTCTCTTGCCCATGCCCTCGTGCCTCCTGAGTGGTAGCTCGGGCCGGGGAAGGAGCCGTGAGCTCCAAGCCCCCAACACGTTCCCCCCCACCACCACCCCCCCCGTCCCCCACCCCCGGACGCAGCAGGCCAGGCATCCCCCAGGCCAGCAGATCCCCCGCAATGCAGCCAGCCTTAACCACTGGCGCGTGAAGCAGCCACTGTCCCCCCTCCCCCCAGTAGCGCCCGGGAGACCGGGGTATGAAAGGACCCTGTCCCCCCCCCCCCCCCCCCCCCACTCATGACTGTGTGTGTAAGATGTGTGTTGTTTGCAGTTAAAACTGAGGGGCAGTGCCAAGTCATGCCGGGAGTGGGGTCGCGTAGGGGGCATGACCCCCCAACCGGCCCCTCCCTCCTTCCAAACACTATATGGCCTGCCCCTCAGAAGTGGTTGTGAGCTGTTGTTATTTTATGTGTTTAGGTGTCTAAGTGTGGTTAAAACTGGGGAGCAGGCTGTCTCTAGACGTGGCAAGCAAAGGCACTTTGGTGCCCTCCCTCACCACGCCCGCTTGACACGCACCCTCCCCAAAGCAGGGGGGGGGGGGGGGGAGGTCTTGGGAGAGGAGACCAGGGGGGTATGAGTTCCCCCCTGGAAGAAGAGCCGTTACCGGCATTAGGTACCCCTGCCTCCCGGGATCCCCCCAGGGCAGAAGGGGGCAGGCATGGCCGCCCCCACGGCCCGGCGACCGGCGTTCACCACAGAGGGGCCAGCCTCGACCCCTGGGGGCGCTCGACCACCCCAGGCCAGGGAGGGGGGAGAAGGGACAGGAGCGGAAAGGGTCGGCGGAGGGGCCAGAGTCACCGGCCCTAACATCCCCAGGCCTCGCAAACCCCCCAAGAGGCATGCAGAGCTGCTATTTTTTTTTCCCTCCCCTTTCCTCCCCCACTCTATTGTATCACCCCTAAACCCTACTTCAAACAACCAACGACTTTACCCCCGTCAACACTCCCCCATCCCATCCTCCTCCCACCCCTCCTGTATAGCCAGTTAGTCCCCGCACATCCGCCCCCCCAGTGTCCATGCCCCCCCCTCCAAACCCAAGCCTGCACCCCCACCCAGGCCGCGACACGCACAATCCCCCCAACCCCGCCAGAGCCACCCCCCACCCAGCGCCCCGCATCCGATCCCCCCCACAGAACCATCCCCGCTCCCCACCCAAGCCCCCCCCAACCCGACACACACAAACCCCACCAATGCACCACCACCCCCACACCCAAACACCCATCATCCATGCACCCCCCCATCTCCACACACCCCCCACAGGCAACCACACACACACACAACCACATTCACGCCCCCCCCTCCAGTCACACACCCACCCACACACACCAAGGACGGGGACCACGGGGCCACCAGCCCCCCCACGCCACAAGTCCACCGCCCCCCAGCCCCCGGACCACGCGAGATCAACCCGCACGGGACCACCGGCGCAGGCCAGCCCCAACCGACACAGCGGCCGGGCGGGACAGGCACCCGGCGTGGAAAAGACCCGGCCACCCCGCAACCCCCCACTTCCACACACTAGAGCTGAACGATATGGACAAAACCCCATACCCCGACAGCCACGCCAGACACCCCAACATCGATACGACACGACACGACTACGGGTCCGCCGAAAACCAAGCACCCCGGCGGAAAGCGCAGCTCCGTCTGCGACCCCCAGAGCCCCACACGCAGGACAAGCACAGGGGAAATCCACACCCCCCACATAGCCGCTCCCGCGAAACCAACATCCCGAATGCCCACATCCCGACACAGACACGACAACGATACACCCCCCAGCCCCACCACACACACACCCCCACCAGCACACACACCCGCACGCACACAGCAGAGGCGCCCCGGCCCCCGGCGCAGTGACTAGACGTCACCAGGTTGTGAGGACCGGCCAAAACCAGAGGAGGCACGTCCCGCCTCCACCCAGGGGCCACCCCGGAGCACCAGGGCCCAGGACCCCCCCCCCCCCCCCCCGCCCCGGGACGACCCCGGCGCCAGCCGACAGCCACCGGCCAGGGCCCCACCAGCGACCCGCCCACCGCCGCAGAGCAGCCCCAACCGCTGGCCCCCATGCCCCCCATCGGGCTGGATACAGCCCTGCTCTAGCGGCGAGGCAGCCCAGACGCTCCCCCAAGTCAACCGCCAGGGATCCATAGCCATCAAGCACTCGCCAGCACCCAACCCCCACATCGCCAAGGCCGCTCTCCTACACCAACGTTAAGTGATGGAGCTAATCACAGGGGACCAGAGGGAGTGGAATTCATCTAACTGGTTCTTAGAGGAGGCAGACATCGTCTCAATACTGATATGGTCTACTAAGAAATTCCTAAACTGGCTAATGCTCAGATTATTTTTGGATTTCCAGTTTACCAGGATAGTTTTCTTTGCAATACATAATACAGTAAGTATCATATGTGCATAGTTGGTTACCATGTTGATCTCATCCAAGTCCCCCAGTAGACATACTGTGGGGCTTGCAGGAAAGTTACACCTGAGCCACGTTGACATGTCATCACACACCTGAAGCCAAAACCTCTGGACAGGTGGACAAGACCACAAGGTGTGAAGATAATTGTCTGTTGTATTTTCATTGCAGTGCAAACAAATATTTGAAGGTGACAGACCCATCTTGAACATCCTCTGTCCTGTGTAATGTACTCTGTGTAAAACCTTGAATTGTATCAACTGCATATTTGAGTTTTTAGTCATTAGGAACGTGTTTAAACATATCTGTGTCCATGTGTTTTGGTTAAGGGTTCTGGACAAGTCAGCCTCCCACTTCGAAGTTGGAAGGGAAATTGAATCATCCAGTTTTAATAATAATCTATATATTTTGGACAGTAGTTTGGGGATAGAGAGATTCAGGAATTCTGCTACCCTGACCGGAGTCTGCAGGATCAGTTGGTTAGAGGTATATTTTTTGCTTAATATAGATTTAGGTTGATGGTATTCTAAGAATTTAGTACTACCGATCCCGTATTGTAAGGTAAGTGTATTAAATGACAGGAATTTTCCATTTTCAATGATATGTTGTAATTGTTTTACTCCTTTTTCCTTCCAATGCACAAAATTAATCATTTTCTTGTTTTGTAAAATATCCAGGTTATTCCAGATGGGTGTGAGTTTACATGGAATAATAGAAGACTCGGTTAATTTCAGGAATTCCCACCATGCTTTCAGAGTAGAGCAGATGTTGATACTTTTAAAGCATTTATGAGATCTGACTGCTGAACTGATGAACGACAAATCAGAGACATCCAGATCCTCACATAATGCTTGTTCTGTGTCTAGCCACGGTTCATCTAGATGGGTAGGTTTCAGCCATTTGGAAATAAATTGTAGCTTATTTGCTAGGAAATAATAATTGAAATTGGGTGAGTCTAACCCTCCCCGGTCTTTTACCTGTTGTAAGGTTTTTAAACAGATACGTGATGGCTTGTTTTTCCAAAGAAATTTGGAAATGTGAGAGTCCAGTGACTTAAACCAACTGGAGGAAGGTTTGGTGGGTATCATTGAGAACAAGTAGTTAATTTTCGGTAGAACCATCATTTTGATGGTAGCAACTCTCCCCATGAGTGATATGGGTAAGTGCTTCCATCGCGTGAGATCTTCCTCTATTGACTTTAACAGCTGGACATAATTTAACTTTATTAACTCTGAAAGTTGTGGAGAAATATTTATTCCTAAATATCTGATATTACCAGACTGTATTGTGGTGTTAGGAATGTTTTGTAAAGTACAATTAACAGATAAAGCTGTAGTCTTGGTCCAGTTAATAGAGTACTCAGATATCATTGAAAATTTATTGATCAATGTGATTGTCTGGGAGAGAGATGTTGATGAGTTCTGGAGGAAAAGCAGTACGTCGTCTGCATAAAGACTTATTTTATGTTCTAGATTTTTGCCGGGGATCCCTTTAATATCTCTGTCCTGTCTTATAGCGGCTGCTAGTGGTTCAATGAAAATGGCAAAAAGTGAAGGGGAGAGCGGGCAGCCCTGCCTGGTGCCTCGCTGTAAACAGAAACTTGGAGAGGTTTGGTCATTGGTCCTCACACATGCATTAGGGTTGTTATAAAGTATTTTTATCCAGTCTATGAAATAAGGACCAAAACCAAATTTATTTAATGTTGCAAACAGGAATTTCCAGTTAACACGATCGAAGGCTTTTTCTGCATCTAACGAGATGATAGTGGATTCCAGATTATGAATGGTAGCATAGTCTATTAGATTAATCAGCCTGCGTGTGTTAGTAGAAGAATGTCGACCTTTAATAAAACCAGTTTGATCAGGATGTATTATCAGAGGAGTTATTTTTCTATCCTTTTAGCGAGTGCTTTGCTGATTATCTTAAGATCTACATTTATTAATGAGATTGGCCGATAACTAGCTGGAAGTGTCGGGTCTTTACCTGGTTTTAATAATACGGTGATATTTGCTGAATTCATATTTGGTGGTATTTTCTGTTTCTCTTTTATTTCTAGTATCATTTTATAAAAAGTGGGAGCCAGAATTGTCCAGAACTCTTTGTAAAATTCGACCGGATATCCATCTGGGCCTGGGGCTTTGTTATTTGGCATATGTTGCAGAGCGTCAAGTAATTCACTTATTGAGAGGGGTGAATCTAAAACCGTAATATTTTCCTGTTGTAGTTTTGGAAGAATGATACTATTAAGAAATTGATTAATATCATCATCTGTGGGGTTTATTTGTGATTTATATAGTGTTCTGTAGAAGTTTCTGAAAATGTTATTTATCTGGTCAGGATCATGGCTGATACTTCCTTCTGAGTCTTTAACGGAGGAGATTGTTGCTTTTTCCTTATTTATTTTTAACTGATTAGCTAGAAGCTTGCCAGACTTGTTACCATGGTCGAAGTTTTCTAAACGAAGTCTTTGAACTAAGAATTGTGTTTTTTGGTCTATTATTTTGTTTAACTCGAGCTTGAATTTCCTTATATCATTCAGCATGTGTTCCTCCGGGGAGACCTGGTAGGCGTCTTCTAGTGATTTAATTCTAACTTCTAATTCTGAGATTCTTGCAGCTTCCTTTTTTTTTTATGGGAAGAGAAGGAAATTATTTTCCCTCGCATTACTGCTTTACCTGCTTCCCAAAGGACACATGCTGGAGTTTCTGGTACATCGTTGTTCTCTAGATAAATGGACCATTCTCTTTTAAAATAGCTGATAAACTCAGGATCTTTCAGTAATGATGTATTAAATCTCCAACTCCTAGTTGCTGGTTTAATAGTTTTATTTCTCAGAGTTAATGATACTGGTGCGTGATCACTGATGGTTATTGGGTGGATTTCTATTTCTGAGATTTCACTCATCAGCGAGCTGCTGGTTAAGAAGTAATCTAATCTAGAGTAGGAATGATGAACTGAGGAGAAGAAGGTATATTGTCTCGTGGTGGGGTGATGAGATCGCCATGCATCACAAAGGCCGAAATCCTTCATGTACTGCTTAACGATATCCGATGAATGCCATATTTTGTTATGTCCTGCTGTACTGGATCGGCTCATTTTTACCCATCCCGATTTTTACCGATCAAAGTTTTTTTTTCCATATCGGAGCCGATCCCGGTCTGAAGATCGGATCGGTGCATCCATAGATCAGTCTCTCCTATTACCCGTTGAGTTGACCATCAATTACTCTTACTACGGTAGTAAGAATGATTGACGAGCCAATAGACAAATGAAGAATGTAAGGAATGCAGAAATGATTGGTGGATGTTTTTTCAGCCCCATTACTTTCACAGCTGATTTATAATAATATTTATAGATTTAAAGTTTTTAATCAATCATAGTGTATGGGGTCGCGAAGCAAATTTCATCCAAAATTGCAAAGAATTGTTGGAAGAAACATCTTCTATAATGCCTTTAACAAATCTCACAAGTCTTCCCTTTACTATGACTCTACAAGTTTTCAAGTAGACCTTGTGGTTGCAGAGTGATGCTCATTTCCTGTAAGAGTTCACAATTTTTAAGCACAGGACTAAAATATATATTTTTTCTGATACTCTGCATCTTTTAGGTGCTTGTTTAACACCCAGTTATGTTACAGACTTGCTGTCAATTCGCTTAATTAAATTCAAAATACTGTTTCTATTCAAGACCACTTACTTATTTGGTTTCCTTCGTTTCTGTCATGATCACATTGATGTTTGTTATGTCTTATTAGAAATAAACAATCAGCTTGTGACATTTGAAAATCATTCCCTTCTCTTTTCATTTACATTTAACAGTATCCCAACTCTTGTAGAGCTCATGTTGTATTTATGTTCTCAACTGAGAGGTGTTTTTTTTCAGCAAAAAAGGTATCTGAGGACCCTGCAGAGCTAAAGGTTGGTATGACTAATGATGATAATGATGATGCTGAGCAAAAGTACTCCACAAGACACTCTCCTTGATTAGGCATTTTGTAGTCCATTAAAATTTAATACAAATAGAAGATCAAGCACAAATGTACTGTTACAGACAGAACCTTTCTCTTTCCGAGAGCGGATCTGGAATTTAATTATACATTTATTTGCTTAATGGCAGTAATAGAACAGCATTATCGCCAATTGTGTTCACCTCTCAACTTTGACAGTCGAATATAAAATATGAGTTTCATTTAAATGAAGTAAGCAGAGGAAAGTAAACTGTTTTATTCTGGCTTTCAAACTATTTTGTAATAAAAGAAATGTTTTAATCCACCAAACATTTTCATGTGAAAGATGTAAGAAGTAGTTAAATTCAAGTAAATATCATGAATCAATTCTATTACATTTCCCCAAATGTGTTCAGCGATTGTTTGAGAAACTTTCATCTCTGATGGAAAGCAAAAAAAAAAAAAAAAAAAAAACCTTCCCTTTCCTTCCCTCTCATCCTCCCTGTCAGGTTCAGCGCTGTGTTCCTGGCTAACAATATAATCCCGTAATGTGATCACAGGCACTTCATTTTTAATTATAATAGAGGTTGTGGTTTGAGCTATGACATCATCTTTCTTCAAAGTGAGAACTAAAGCTGGTTCTCCCCAAAATAGCAAAACATTAACCCTCGGAAAGGATTAGATGACACAGAGAAGCAATCTGGTGCTGATCAAGTGAATGTCATCAAAAGCTTGCAGCCACAGACACACAATCAGAAACTGCAGCGCGTTTTCGATGCGGCGCCCGGGAGCAAACCTGGCCTTGTGGAAGGTTGTGCGACAGGAAGCAGTCGATCACAGGCCTTTCTTTGATCCTTTCCTTCTTTTCTTTTCCCCTCCAAATAAACAATGACTGTAGGGTAATGAGGCCCCTGGGTGCTCTAAGGACATGCGATGAGAAGGAGTCCTGGCCACACAGAACGTATAAAATAAGGAGAGACGAGAAGCAAAGGCCCTGCCGCCTCATTAGGAACTATGAACGATGGTGGCAACTATTCATTTCCTCTGCTAACGACTGCTACCCTCCACACACACATCCACACATGGCTCATAAAAAAAGACACACTTGTGGCGTGTGCAAGGGAGCCCATACAAACAAGTGAAACCACAGAGGGCACATTGAGGCACAGTGGGATGCTGTTAAAGATCATAATTCTTTTTTTATATGATGGGTGGCAGCAACAGAAAGACAGAGAAAAAAAGGAAATTAAAAAAGCTCTACCCACAATGCTCAAAAGTGTTCTTTGTTTCTGAAATTAGTAGAAAAAAAATAGTTCAGTGTTTTTCTTCCAAATTGAATTTTTTAATTCAGTTTATTAATCTTTTATCTACTGTATTTTAAAACCTGCTTCCAAGAAGGTTTGGGACAATTTCTGTATGTTTGGCGGTCATGCAACAATCAACAATTAAAACTAGAGATGTCCAATATCATTGGCTGAACGATATTAAATGATAAATGGTAAATGGATTGTACTTATATACTTTTATCCAAAGCGCTTTAAACTACATGCTACATTCAACCATTCACACACACATTCATACCCTGAAAGGCACATCGGAAGGTAACATCGGCATGAGAATGTGATATATAAAAAATATATGTATCATATCAGTTTTATCAAATCAGTATTTTTTATTAACAAAATCTTGTTGCTCCGTTAGCAGTGATCCAGCATGATAAAAAAGTTCCTGTTATTGTGAAAGAACTTCATGTCCCAGCATTCCTTTTAGAGTTGTGTGACTACGGTGCAGCTGCTTATAATACACCTTGTTTTAAGTTGTTAGTTAAGTTACCAAGTTGTCAGAAACATTATAATTGGCCACATATTGGCTAATACCTGCTAGTATCTGATATCTGGCCAGATGTCAAAAATGAACTCCTCTGGCTGAATTAAGGCTATTTTGGGATCTTTGCTCACCAAGCAGAGTATAGTTCTCTCAAAACATGAGATACAACCTCACAGCTGTCTGAATAGATCAGTATCAGATGATATAGAAAATCAAGGGTTGGACAATATCAGTATATCGGATATTGGTGAAAAAAAAAGCCAATATTGGACATCCCTCATTAAAACATTAAACTGCAATTAGGATATATAACAACAGCTATGCAACTCTATAACCTTAAAGGCACATATTATGCATTTTTCCCCCATCTGAAACAATTCTTTGATATCCTAATGTAATACAGGAGTCATTGTTTTTCTCAAATCC
The DNA here is from genome assembly GCA_023101725.1 of Atherinomorus stipes. NCBI lineage: Eukaryota > Metazoa > Chordata > Actinopteri > Atheriniformes > Atherinidae > Atherinomorus > Atherinomorus stipes. The sequence goes on from JALJCO010003180.1 coordinate 1,060,458, forward strand.
ATCCTCAGGTACTCTGCTTTTCTCGTCCTTTCTCAAATGCACCTCTGAGTGTGTTGCACAAGCAGCCGCAGCAGCTTCATTGTTTCTCGTCTCTGTTGTGCAGGACAGTGTGGTAGTATTTGAGTGATGGCAAGCGTCATATTTGTAATCAAGAATAGTTAGCGATTGTCATAGATAAACCCGGAAATAAACCAGGTACGTGGCAGTAAGAACCAGAAGGAAGCCATCTTTGCAGTCCTTTATAAGGGAGGGGCTCAGCTAGTTGAGCTGAGCGGCGTTTTCTGGCGGTGATTATTGCGACTGAAGCCAAGCTAACATTAGCTAACCACAGCTAAACTATAACTAGCTGGTAAATCACACAATAAATGGACTAAAACTGGTCACATAAAGTTACACTGTTCACTTTATTTGTAACAGAAAATTCAGCTAATGCCTCACAAAGCCATGAAATATCGCATTTTAGATACTTACCGGCGATAACGCCCCCTACGCGGAGGTAATGAACAGCCGTCAATGTTGGAACTTTAGACTTTTTTGAACTATTTGCGGCTCCATGAACCACGTGACTTCCGCATTCCAGTCTTTCTATAGAAGTCTATGGGAGTGTCGCCACTCTCATTCAATCACTCTGGGTGGTCCTACGGGGTCCTTTCTATAAGCCTGACAAGCTAGCTCTAGGAAGAAGTTCGGTTCAGAGATCCATGAGGGAAACAGCAGTATCCTACCGGAGTCAGATGCATACTCCGCCTTTGTTTTACCGAGTTAAATTGTTAAAGGTGTCATAACCTAGTGTTTTACATACACAATCCTTCTCAAATTATCTTGAAATTAATTTTTAATTATAGTTGGGTGGGACAGAAATTTAATGAGCTCATTTTAACCTCTTTTTATCACGAACTTTTGTTTGTCGCGAGAATACGCACGAGAGTTAGACCTGTCTGTAAGCGTGTTCACGAGGCAAACGTCAAAGCCAAAACAAAGTTTTATCAGGACAGACCAAGTGAAGGAAATGATGTCCCAACAGAGAAAAACGTGATAAAAAATGTAACGGCACGGTTGATGGAGAGGATCTGCGGAGTAAAAGGGCTGGACTCTGATGAATATAAGGAGCGGACATCTGACGTGAAGTTAACCAAACAGTGTTAGCTTCTGTAGCTACATTAGCAGCTTGTCCGCTCGTCAACCACCGTTTACTGGTCTCTGACACAAAAGATAATAAGTTACACAAGCAGCAACACTTACCGACTGCACATCCTCACTGATAAATATAATCCACTGCTCCCTGGTAAAGCTGTCCCTCCTGTTAGGGCATAGAACACTGCTGAATTTCTGCCGAGGCAACTCAGCATGGCAATCTCCCCCCTCCTCCTTGTCGCCGGCGTCCTTTCTGACGAAGCTGGTCTACTCTGTGGCAGGTAATCAGCTGCCTTCAGGTGGTGCTAAAGACGCTAGCTTAGTAGCTCGCTTGCAGCCTCTCTAGTTCACGTCATAACAGCTGATCATAACTCCTCCAGGGCAGGTAATTAGCTGCTTTTAGGTGGCGCTAAAGAGGCTAGCTTAGCAGCTAGCAGCCTCTCTCGTTCACGTCATTCGGAGAAGGAAATCCAATTCGCGACTGTGGAGAGCGCGTGCTTGTGGCCAATTCTGGTGAGAAGAGAGCGCCTGCACTCAAAGACGAAGTCACTTTCACTCTCCCGAGTTTCTGGTACGTTATAACTGAGGTCCCGTTCCAGTACACGTTTTAATGTGAAAAAGTGGGATTTCCGGGTGATGACTCCTTTAATAAATGGGTAACCTTACATCTTACGCCTCTGAGTCTTCCACTCTGCGCGGTCTGTACCTACAGGAAATCCACTTATAAAGAAGCATTAGATCTCCTAGGTTATTGCTACAATGAGCAGCCCCTTCTGATAGCGTACGAGTTACTGAATAACGGCAGTTACGCAACCACAACAGCATGCTTGTAGAGGCCTCTCTGAAGCGGGAGACCGACTCAGTCTCGGAAGCGGAGCGGTGCTAGTTAATCAGTTATGGAAGTGGACGGGGTTCAAGACTGGAGCCAGCATTTCCATCCATATGGGTTATTGCCTCCAGCATTTCCAGCATTTCCAGCATTCCCACCAGTACTTACCCATGTGGGTTTCCATATATGGGGTCCATGTACTGTAACTAAAACTATGAGATCTGTGAATTTGCCCAGTTCAAGCCCATGCCTACAGGCTATATGGGCAAACACAGGTGGGGCCACCATGGAAACCGTGGACAATCCCACTTGGATCCCTCATATACAACCAAAATTTAACCCATATGGGCCCCACATGGAAATGTTGGCTGGGGAGTGACCAGCCAGTGAAGTATGAATAAGATGTGGAAGTCAGGCCATCGTAAAAAATGCTTAATTTCAGTCTTTTTTTATAAGTCCTTTTGTAAGTTAAAACACCCCAGAAGACCATTTCAAGCACTTAGAAAAGTCAAAATGCATAAAATCGGCCCTTTAAAAATTTGTTTTTCTGACTGACACTGATATTCATTTTGCACATTCCTGGAGCCATTGCTTCCCATCAGCATCTAAATGTTGAGAAACTACATTTTCACATTTTTTTTTCTGGGACACTCAGTCACTTACTAGGAGCATGTTGCTTTACAGCACCATGTCACATGCCACCGACTGGACATATCACAGTGGTCATCAAATAACAGTAGCTGGGTTGCCATTACACCTGGAATTTTGCAAAATCTAAATATGACAATTAAAAACCGCAAATGGAAACACCTAGATTTAGAAAAAAAAAAAAAAAAAAAATCACAAAAACGTTTTTGCACTCTCATGAGGCGGATTTTCAGATGTTTTGATAAAGCAGTTTTTCGCATAAGTGTCATGGAAACACTTTTTTTGCGTTTACACGCCATCAGGTGTGAAGTAGTGGGCTAAAAAACAGTTATTCTCTCTTCAGCAAGCTGGGTTCATCATGGACATTATACAGATGGTTTATACAGAAATTTAAATTCTTTAACAACTGGCCACAAGCTGTTTATATTGTTTCCACACATTGTAACACCACGACTCAATTATCTTGATCCCACATTTTAATTATGTCACCACGATTTAATAATGTGTGACCACAGGATACCATCAGTCAGGAACTGGTGCCGGATAGTAGAATACAAGATCAAAAAATGAGATCCACATGCCAGAAGTTGATCCTGAGGGTTTTTTTTTTTAATGTGTTTTACATTTCGGGCATCTGTCCTGGAAGTCGCCAAAAGTGTTTTTTTCCTTGCCGATGTGATCAGAGGGCTCTGTACATGTGGACTTTGCCTCTGAATTATCATCCGCTCCCTTCATCTCCTGATGAGGAGCAGCAGAAGCTCTAAAATACAAAATGTTTATATTTCCATCCTCCTCAAAGTCGAATCTTGCGGGACGGGATTTTACGATAATTACAGCTTAAACAACTTAAAGTCAGTGGAAACACCTGCATATCGCAACTGCACTTTTTCGAAATTGAAGAAATATCGCTTTTATTTTTTGAAAAAGTATAATGGAAACCCAGCTTGAGAGGGGAAAAGAGAGAAAAACAAAAGGAAATAGATGAAAATGAAAGGATTTGTATCATACTCCACCTAGGTTGCTGTCGCTGTCTCCAGACGCTCTTACAGGCCACACTCCACATTATATCACCATATTATAATGAACTGTAGTTCACAGTCTTCATGTTTGAAGCATAGTGACAGTGTGGGGTCCTGTCACCATGCTTCTGATAGATCATGCGTCCTGGCTACTTGACCACAGTGATATTCATTTGACTGACTGGTAAGCGTGCATGACTCTCACCCAAAAGTCCGTTGGATCGAATCCCACCCAGGTCCTTGCTATGTATCGTGCCCGTATGTAAATCATCTTTAGGGATGTTTGATATTAATGTGTCCCAATATCCGATATACAGATATTTTCCAACCCTTTATTAATTAATTTACTTAATTTCTGATATTAACTGATACCGATATAAGCAGGCAACTGTGAGGTTGTAGCTCTCATATTTTTTTCAACTATATTCTGTTCTGAGAGGAAAGTTCCCAAAATATCCTTAACGCACCCAGAGAAGTTCATTTTGGACATCCAGCTGCCATATATCAGATGCTAGCAGGTGTTTGCCAACATGTGGCTAATTATAATGTTTCTGCCAACTTGGTAACTTAACCAACAAGCAGCTGCACCGTGGTCACATGACTCTGAAAGGAATGCTGGGATATGAAGTTCTTCCAGAATTAACAGGTACTTTTCTACATGATTGACCAGTGCTCATGGAACAAGATCTGATGAGATTTTGGTCAGAAAAAAAACAATGTCAGTGTTTTCAGATATCATATTTTAATGCCGATATCGGCTTTTAATATCAGTAGGCCGATGATATCGGACATTTCTAACTGTCTTTCTCTTATCTCCCAATCTGCTTTAGAGTTTAATGAAGAAATTATCTGAAACGTGATTCTTTCCAATGATACCATCATGAATGAAGTAATACCCAATACTTCAGTTTGCAACAATTCAAAGATTTATCACATATAAAAAATTACATTATTGCTTTAAGATTGCTTCTGAAAATCTGTTGTAAACATACATTTTCCTTTCATTTAATTCCTGACACATCCATCTGGGCATGCTGCTGTGAAACACTGGTGTAAACATGAAGCCCTACTTCCTGCAGAAACCTTGCAGAGTGCACAATCATTCATAAACAGCTACCAAATTACTTGTGTGAGCTCAAGCAATCCGGAGCTGGATTATGTGGCTGGAAACAGACGTTACAAGGCCCGCTTTGCTCTTGTTTGCCTACAGACATGCATGGACACCTAAAACACTTCTGCAAACACCAAGACCCACCCTATATACCACCAGCTGTTTGAACAGAGACTATTAGCCTTGGCAAACAGGAGTGTGCATTCATCAAGCCGCAGCTCTGTTTCATTTCCCCGTCAGGTGTTAAGGCTCAGCAGAGGTCAGTAGGAGTGATGCCATTTCACCTGAGCTCCTGAATGTTTAATCCCCTCCATCTCTTCTTGCACACCTCTATCTTTGTTCTCCTTCTGGCCTTGTTCTTATCCCTCCCCACCTCATCTATCCCAGCTCTTTCTTCCTTCACTGCATTGATTCCTCTATCTCAATCCACCCCTCATCCCGTCTCTCCTTCCATTGATCCATCTGCCCCGCACTCTTTCTTGCTTTCTCTCTCTCTAAAGGCAAACACTCCACAGGTTGGGCTCCCTCCTACTCCCCATAGACAGTGTTTGCTCAGGGATTAGGTTGGGCTTTGTGCCGTCGAGGAAGGAAGGAACTAATCAGAGTCTTATTTGTCGTTGCATTCTGCTTCTTATGGTGAGAAGGGAACCTGACCCACTGGGGGCACATGCACACACTTATCACAGATGCACACATGGCGAGCAGGAAGCAGCACACACACACGTATGTGCACAACCACCAGACAGACGCAACCTGACTCCCACCATAACTGGACTGGAGGGAGTGAGCGTGGGTGTGCGTCCATTGCTGTTGAGTGTGCGCACACGCGCGTTCATCACTGCTCTCTTGCTGCCTTTGTTCCCATGACAGGCCCGCTTTCTGATTGGCTGGCTGATGTGCAGGATATGGATCTGTGTTTTTCCTCATCAGCGTCGGCTCTGATTTGACAAATTCTGTTTTCCCTGCTGTCGGCAGGCTCGCGAGGTCACCGAGGCGACGGGAGGCAGCTGCGCAGGCAAGCCGCTCGCACGACGCTCTCACGACGCCCTCACGACGCCCCCTGCATGTAAGCGTCTGTTTGCTCAGCGGCCGTGGTGTTTCCAGGCTTTCGCACAGCCTCAAACACTCATAAGTGCACAAAGCAACCCGTCCCACACACACTTCACTTCCTTACCCAATCAGTTGGCTGATTTGTCAGAACTCGCATCTCCTTCATCACACGTCTTCTTTATAATTCATGGATCTAACAGATGGGCTCGGCTCGGATCAAATTCTCTCCAGTTTCTTGTGTTTGATAGACTCATTTTTCAGGTAACTCAGGTACTGAGCGTCAAAACAGATGGCACCAAGAGGCTTGACCTGCTTTCTATTCTCTTCACACACCCAGGTGATTTTGAGAGTATGAAAAGCAGATATAAGCACCCTACTCTTGTAAATCTTTTTCTTTCTCTGGTCCTCTCCAATAATGTGATTAAGATGGGTTTTATGCAGCCCAGAAAGAGTCACTGCACTCCAGGGAAAGACTCTCAAATGCAGAGTAAAAGAAAAACCTGAACAAAATCACTTGAGCAAAGGACAAGATTTTCTTCACTTTTTACATCCCAAAACAAAGAATACTATTTTTCCACATGAATGCAAATCAAGATTGCTTCTCATTCTGCCCTTCCTACTATCCCCTGCTTTTTAAACACTGCACACAACCAGTTTGAAATTCATCTTTACTTTAAAAGTTTGTTTTCTCCAAGGCTTAGCCAAGATTACCCAGACAGCATCAGCGTTACATCATCAGACCTGACAAAACTTTACAATAAAACACAGTGATAGCTTATTTGTAAGGTCAATTAAATATTCAAGGCTTAAACATTTTTCCATAATGCTGCTACCATTGAGAAGCATTTTGGTCAGTTTAGGCTGTTGGAAATGTTTTATATAAATACATTTGAATTGAATGAATACAGGTATACATGTTGTATGCAAACGATTGACAGCTGATGTACTCTGGGCGAATCGCTAACCAAGCTAACTCGAAAAACTAACTCGCAACTAACAGTAGCTAACAAAGATTATCCCCTGAAGTGGTGGGCTAAAAGTAAGACACGCTTAGACTTTCTACGTATTATCTGACTAGAAACCGCTGTTGTGCTACTCTGTTCTCAGTAAGGTCTCAGGCTGTGGCAAACAAGGAGCTAACTAGGAGCCACCGGTTGGCAGGCCGGCATTCGGTCTGCTAACTATCAATCAAAAGAACACAACCCTAATTATGTGTAATTACCTCCACCAAGGAGGTAATGTTTTCGGTAGCATTGGTTTGTCCCTCCGTCCAGCTGTCAGTAACTTTACGGAAAAAGTACTCGACAGATTGACCTGAAATTTTCACCAGCCGTGGGCCACAGTCTAAGGACGAACCCAATAAATTTTGGTGGTGATCCGGATCACCTTCTGGATCCAGGACTGTTTTGAAGGATTCTTTATCATTGTGAGGTCGGCCATGTTGAAAAGGCTGTTGATGAGGCGTGAGTGCCCCCTTGTGGCAGAAGTGTGCAGCTGTGGGACTGAACACATGATGTCAGGATGCAGAAATGAAACTTATGAGCAGCAGTGAGCATGAGGAGAGAACACTGTTTGACAGACCTCTAGCCAGTTGAATATGGTGAACTGTGTGTGTCTGTGAAGAACTGTGAGTAACTAGTTGTATTTCTGCCAGACCAGGATGTTTATTTAGCCTTTAATGTTATTTAGCTGATTTTCTTATTCAGAAGTGCTCCTCCATTCACCATGTGCCTTTTTATGCTATTAAGCTAGCTGACCTGTTACATGCCAGTTACAGTAACTGTTAGACTTGAACACATATGCATGTTTAGTGTAAGGGATTTATTCATAAAAATTAGTATCTTGAATGTGTTTACTTGCCAAATGAATGTTCCTGTGGCTTTGTATTTCTGTGTTTATAGACCACACTCACTTCCATCCAGGCATTCACCTTAACTAGCCTTGTAATTCCTCACCTGTAAGCCTGTTGTTTTGCATTACTGTGCTGTTGTGATTAAGAGTGACCAGTGAAGACAGTTAACTGTATAAACAAGTCCTGTGTGTTCTGACCGACACCCCATGAACATCAAACCTCCTTACCAACGCCTAAACAGTCTTACATCAACATTACCCTAATACATTTTATTTCTATTTAAAGTGCCTTTCAAGAATCCCAAGGACACTGTACACACTATAATAGGCCAAATTTTGGGCATTTTCTATATAACTCCATACAAATGCCCCAAATGTTTGGTAAAAAATTTCAAGGAAAGATCTTAATGAGTTCTTTAATGTTTCAAAAGTTGATTCAGATCCAGAGAAAATTTTGGATACTATGATCCAGAACACACAGAAATAAGGGAGTCGAGCTGCTTGGCGGAGGTATACGCTCTCCGAGTGCTTTTCTAGTTTCAAGATTAAATGCCATCTAAACGGATGAATTATAAAAAAAATTTCCCCCCTCACAGTTGACATGAAGTTTAACTTGACCTATTAATGTAGTACAGAAGGCATGATCTTTTAAAATGACGCATACACGATAATCAACCCTTCAAAACCTGGCCTGACGGCTACTGTCCTTTCATACTTGGACAAAAAAGAAGCTATCTAACCTGCAGTGTAGCAGCTAAGGTTGGAAAGCATTAAGCAGAGCTCTCAAAATGTTTATCATACATGAGGTTGCATCCAATCTGCTTGGCGCTGTCACAAATGTATAAGGGATATAGCCCGACAAGGAGTCCATTGTCAGAAATTAATGGACGATGCAGAGGCATGAATCATTCAACACGAAGCGGAGGTTGACTGCTTCCACAAAGGGCATTATCCCTCTTATAACATAGTCACTAACAAAAGAAATAAAAACAAGTCAATCATTAAAACGTTAATATTGTTTTTTCCAGCTTTTTTAGGTGTCCTATATCACCTTTTAATTGACACCCTGCAGCCACTTAGAACTGAGTATTCACCCATACCATGGTATAATAGCAGATAATCAAGGAAGGCTTAAGGCCCTTTCAGATAGGACGCGTTTTTCGCGGCGTTCACCGCGGGTAGGGCGCAGAGTCGGCGAAAGAGCACAGCGGCAGTGAGCACGTCAGGCACGTGTTACTAAGCGACAGACCAGGAAGTGTTTTCTCCCCAGCACGCTTCGTTGTGAGAGATGTAGGCCTACATCTCATGGTCGCAGCAAAGAGCTTTGCTCCAGAGGAGGAGGAGATCAGCAGCAGATAAAAGGGTGGGGGTCCACATGATCCTGATAACAAGGCAGAACGTGGGGAGTTCAGGCTCCGGGAGCTGCATTCTTTCACACAGACCGTTTCCAGGTTTACTTAAGGCTGAGCAAGGACCACTTTTTTTCCCTGAACTGGCCTCTCCTATTGGACGCGCCAGGATGTCGTCACAGCGCGCTGCGCCGAATTGAAAAATTTTCAATTCGATCGCAGCGGCGTCAGCGCCACCGCGGCGGCATGCGCCCACCTTGCGCGCCGCGGTGCTCCGCGGCATGACGGAACGCGCTGCCGCGGCGGTGCCACATACACAATGAATGGGTTTGCCGCCGTCCTCTTGCGCTTGCCGCGTTCTATCTGAAAGGGCCTTTAAAGGCCATTCTACATTATGACTGTTAGAAGTTTAAAGGCAATGGAGATAATATGATTGTAAGTAGAAAAATCTCTGGGCTGGAACACAACTTTGATTTTTGCTTCTCAACTACATCCACAAACATGTGATGACCAGTTCATGCTGCCACATAGAGGCAGAGCTCATGAACAGCTTGAAACATCTCCATCCTCCTGCTTTTATTTTTCCTCTTTTTGGTTTTTGTTCTGACACAAGAAAGGCTTCCTAAGCTTTGGTGGAGAAAATGCACGCTATAAAACCAAATTCTCAAACTGCCGTTGGAGATTGTTGCTACAGGCCATGAAATTTCTGGTGTTTTATCCTGTTTGTTACAAATTTGGCTGTTTTCAGGAGGAGTTGGGCCTTCCTACCTCGAGGCAACTTTCAGCCTCTCAGCATTTGATTGACATGTAGCTTCAGGTCTGTGTGATTAATATTAGCAAGAATCCTTCAGTGCTGGGTGCTATACAAATGAAGAAGAACACAAAGGGGAAAATCCACTCCAAATAGTTCGGCAGTCTTATTACACGCAGCAAGATTCCCAGAACGGTTTGGTCCAAAAGCAGCAATTGTAGCTCGATAGCGTGAGAAGCTCTGGGGCATGGAAGATTAAGACTGCTGGACTCCCCTCTTGGATTTTACATTTTCTTGCCCCTACTTCTGTCACATTTCTGAAAATATCTTGGAAAATTGTTGTGGTCATCTGGACTGAACACTGCCAAGCAGCATGAAGCGAACTTGAGAACATTACTTCTAAAGCGTAACCTCCAGCATCAAAATGGCCCTTTTTTCACAGCAGACATTTAGACTTGAAATAGTAGGACAAGCTCATGTGTATTCATGAGGGCTACTTTCCAACCCTGCACCTGTGTGTCTTGGTTAGATGTAGAACAGGCAAAAAATCCTGTAAAATCCTGGAAGCAGTCAGGGATGTAAGGGAAGGAAAAAGGAAGCAGAAATCAAGGAGTTACAGTGATTGTGATTGAAAAAGAAAAGCAAGCGTCAATATGTCAGAGTTCCCAAAGGAAAAACAGTTGGCAAACACTCTAAGCCTAGATATGTTGGAATTAGTTTAAAATTTGAGGAAACCGGTTGCCTTAAAATTTCCAAGTAATGCATGATAAAAACTTGAGAGTATTTCACTTCATGTTTTAAGTTCAATGAAACAGCCATTTTATGTTCGCTCCAAGCCCAGATAAGTTGAGATACAATTTTTTTTTAAGGCAACCAGTTTCCTCAATTTTTTTTAAAGTGATACCGTGTAACTTTTGAACCCAATGTTAGAATATAATGTATCATAATATTTGGCTAACATTATTATTAATGCAAGTAACTATAGCTGATTTCTGCAGTCAATATAGAGCACTTGACGCATGTCGTTGCTCTGAGGGGGCTGCCGTTCTCAAAAACCAGGCATTGTAACTTCTCAGGAGTGGGCCGTCTCTCATTAGATCATGTAACCTGGAGCACTTTGATTAATGGCTTGATGACTTAAAAATCAGCTTTTTAAAGTGGTCTGCAACACTTTTCCAAAACACAGACTGAGGCTGTTTAATTTTGAGACAGTTGTGGCGCCTGTGGGAAGGTACAGGTTTAGTGGCCATAGTGGCCAAAAGTTACACGGTATAACTTTAAAGTAAAGCAAGACGATAACTTGAGTCTATAATTAACATGAACTTTTTAATTCAGTGAAATAGTCATTTTAAGTACCAACCCCTAAATTACAAGTTAACATTACTTAAAATGTTTTGTATACCTTTTAATTTTTTAAAAAAACACTTAAAAATTTACAGTGCACCTTCTCAAATACTTTTTTTTTTTATTCCAATGTGCTGACTTGTAAAATAGCTATTTTTGTCAAGAATGAGTCTTATCATTTTGTATTAATAATTGGTTTAATACTTTTCCATGGACATTAACACAACCAACGAGTTAAAGTGATTAAAAAAAAACTTCCTGCTTTATAGGTCTGGCAAATCCTTCCTTGACTGCTGAAAAGTATACGTCTATAATAATGAAGTGGCGCATGCTTAACAACATGCAGGGGCGTGGTCATGACCAAAACTTGGAAATTTGTGTCCATCTAACTTAAAATTATGCACACATTTAAAGACACACAATGTCACTTTTACACCTCAAAAATATGCGTTTTTGACTCGGTTTGATGGCACACCAACATTCATTCTGCACGTTTTCGAACTGTCACTGCCCAGAGGCGTCCTGAGGCTCAGAGACTGCAGTACTGTATGTAAGTTCTGAATCCGGGACGGGGTTGTGACGTTGCAGCCGACCATTGGTTGCGCACGTGTCACTTACGGATATGAACCAGATATGAACACAGCAGGTGTTTTGAACGCGCATCATGTCGGATTTGGCAAAGAAATGCAAGGAAACATTACGGAACGAAGAGAGGAAAAGAAAGAGAGGAAGGGACAGAACAAGAGGGAAGAAAAGACTGTCTTTTACTGGATGGAGTGAGTTTACAGTACAGGTACGATGCAAGATGGATGCTAGTTTAGCCGTCAACAAAAACTGCTAAAAGTTCCGTTGTGGGCCTTTAAATTTTACTACAAATTGGTAGTGCACTCAGTATTTAAATTATTTTAGTACATTTTATCAAATAGGCTAAGAGTGTATTTTCATTAAACATTGGTCTTTAGACTGATCAATCTCAACATTTGTAGTTTTTTGCCTTCAAGCAAAATACTGTGAAGCTTATCGAGGACCAGTCAGATAAAATATTTCAATGATGTAAGAAAGAAAACTGATGTCTCATTTGGTGTTTATGAGCCAACCACATACATGTTAATTTTTTTCTGAGACAGCCACTGTTGGTGCACACAACCCTTTCGAAACTTGCACCACTCTACAAAACATAGCTGAGGCCCTGGAGCTCTGAGCGTGATTCACGGCTGCTAAAAAGACCCCTGGTGCTCTTCACTTTGGATTTTGTAGGAACTTTCCAGTGAAATATGATAATTGTCTGTTCGATTCTTCAGCCTTCCGGCACACATTGCTGCAACGGGGAATATCAACAACTATAAATAATTTGATCATATTACAGATTAGATTTCTGGCACTTGTAAATTTACATGATGGATTCTGACTGTGTTACCATTGGGTATGTAATAATTCACCGTGTATTATGAGAAGTAGTTGGAGGGGAAACATTTGGTCAAACACAAGACTTGCAGTCCATGCTTCTTACCCTACGTCGTGCTCAGATAGAGGAGCGTGTTGCTCTCCTCAGCTGGCTCCTTCTCTTGCAGGCTCTCGCCATTTCTCCTGTTGGATTTTTTTTTTGTCATGGATGGAGTAGTGCTGAGTTGGCCCGTGGCGCTCCTAATGAGAGCAAAACTCCCCCGGCTGCTGCCACCCAAACAGGGCCCAGAGAGGCAGCTCGCATACACAGAAACAAACAAGCACCCAGCGTAGCGCATGCATCTGCTTGTTTATCCTGGCAATCATGTGACTCATGGTGGTAAGATTTTTCTCAGAAATGATTAATTAGGCTGAGCTCTAATCATGTGGAGCAATGTGACCAGACTGCATCAGTTGATCATTGCTGCAAGCTGAATGAACTTCGAGTCAGAGTCACTCTCGCTGAATGAATTGACTCCGATACAAAGGCTTTATCAAAATGGAATACATGCTGGATGGTAAATTGGCTGCTGGAAGCCGGCCTTGCTCGACCCATGCACTGGGCAAGTTACTCAAATTAAGAAAATTCATTTTGATCTGAGATGACAGCACGCCCCAGAAAAAGCCAGCCTTCTAAATCAATACAAAACATACACACACATATATAAAAGGTAAAATATACTTGCTGGGAAAAGCAATCTGGATGGTTTGTTTTTACCCGTGGAAAGATTGGCATCATCCAATCGCTCCTAATATAAATTAGAGACAGCTGAGTGGCTGCAGGGACCAGATGGAGGGCTTAGAGACAGAAAGGCAAAAACTTCCAGCATGATCGTCACAAGGGAACGAATGCAAGCAACCAAATGGGAGTTGGGTGTTGTCAGAGCACACAGCTCCAAACTTCCCACAAGATGCTACATGATCCTCAGTGTTACACGCTTTTAATAATCGGAGGTAAAATAAACGGCTGAGCTGTTGTGTCCAGCTGCACACAAACGGGCTGTTTCCCGTCAATATTAGCAAGCGCTTGATGGAAAACTTGGGCTTGCCAGAGCGAACTTGCCAGCCTTTAGGAGGTTGAAGTATAGCTTTCAAAGCCAACTAAATCAAACACAGCTCCTCTTTGCCAAATATCTCACACACATATTTGTCACAGGTTTGATCGTTAGCAGAGAGTGGCGAGCCTGTGAGGACATGCGGGTACAAAATGGGATCTGACAGTATGAGCAAGTGAAGGCATGTTTTAACCCTGAGTTCCTATTCTTGACAGCTTTTTCCTCTTGATTTATGACCTGGGGGTGAAACAGAGTTTCCCAGTCCACCTCGGAGTGAACAAACTAATGAACCAGATGCATTATTTATTATTGAAAAAGCAAACCCCAGAACAAAGGCTGAAGTTTCGGTGAAAAACACTGAAACATGCCTAACATAGAAAAGGAATGCTCCTTCTTCCTGCATTTTTTACGTCGCATGTTAACCTGAGGCGTGTGCCAAGTATAATATTGGCCAGATAGGAGATTGTTGCAGTGTATGTGGTTATATGAGGCTATGATGATAGCAGGTTCTCTTTTTCTGTAATTCAGGAATGAAAGTGAATACGTGTTATCTTGATCAGGGGGAAGGTAGGAATGTTAGCTGTGAGATCATTGGGATAATTGTCAGACATAATAGTGCACTGTGATGGTAACCAGACACAGAGAGGGACACTTCTGCATCTTGTAACAAAACTTCATGCTCTTGACATGGAAGTCAAAATAAAACCAATGGACAGGAAAATTGTGTAATTCCCTCCCATGTTATATTAAAGAGAAACATATTAGTTTGACCAAGGTTTTCCTCAAGAGTGTAAGGAAATTTTTCACGTTATTGTTTCTATTAAGTAATGTTTGACAACTTTAATGCACAGAGATGGCTTTCTGTTCACTAATCAACGAAGTCAGATCAATCTTAAAAAAACATCATTGTACCAGACAGGGGCGCCGATTTACATTTCTACCGGTGGGTGCTCTGAGTGAAGACCATACAAGACAACGAGATATATTCGGCTAAATTAATATCCCATTATTAGTGGAATTTGTGGCTTATTATTTTGTAAAATGAATTAATGAGCTCACCACGAAATTAACAAATACAACATGATCCATTTAAAAAATAATTTAAAGAAATTAAATTGGTAATAAATTAGTCAACAGCAGAATCCTTCACAAATGTGACACCAAGCAATGAATGTGTTTGCAAGTGAAACAGAAAGCAAAATTCATAGCCATTGCAACACAGTCTTAAATAACAACAATTTAATTAGCAAACTATAGCAGCCTAAAGTTTTTTTTACTCACCAGTCTTGTTCGTTCTTTGAAATGTACGACTGCTTTTAGCTGCAGCTTGATGAACCCATTGGCGATTATATCCAGGACCGTGCCATATTCGTAGGCTATTTTCTTATTAAACGAGGCTGATTTTGAGACTGGCTGCTTGGTGGTTTGATTCAATGAAGAACCGAAGCCACTAAAAAACACTTTATCCTCATTTATTAAGTTTAAGATATAATTAAAACCTTCTGGCTGATTCACATAAGGTCTGTGCGCGCCACGTTCTGGCTGCGCTGTTTTCATCCTGACACCGGTCTCCATGCTGCATTCACGTGCAAATGCATGTCTGACAGAAGAGAGTTCTACTGCTGCTTGCAAAAACGGTAATCCAGCTTCAATTAAGAAATTTTTGTACGTTTTCCATGTGAAAAGATTTTATTCTGATCATTTTGAAGGCATGACGTTAATAATATAGCTGAGGAAGTCCGCCATGACTGAGTCAATGTAGGGAAACACTACAGTGGATGCTTAAAGGAATAGTTCACCCTCAGAATGATATAACTTTATTTTCCACTTACCCTCATGGTGAGCAAGATTCTGGACCATTTTTTTAATATGGCTAATGCAGCCGGAGTTCAGGGCGACTTCTCGTTTCCCAGAGTTCGCCAGGGTCCGAGCCAAAAAGGTCCATAAAAGTCCCCAAAAAATTGTCAATATTCCTCCATGCTGCTCGTCCCATGTAATCCAGGTGTCCTGAGTGGGTATCGTCCAGAATTTACTTGAAACGACGTCATTTAGTATATTTTTGGAGTCTAAACAATACTACATTGCATGCCTAGTAAGCACGCCGATGCACGTTTACGAAACTAGGGAAGCCACGGCAGACGAGATCGCGCGTTCTCTTTTTCTTTCTTTCTTTCTTTTACATCAATATCCAACCCCTCCTGTGTTTGTCCCGGTTTGTCTAGAGCTCTGGCGCTCTTACTATAATGTAAACAGTGAATTTCTTTGTCTACGCTTGCATTATCGGCAGAGTAGGCTCTGAACGCCGAGGCTTCTGTAGTTTCGTGACCGTGCATGTGCGTGCTTCACGGAAGTAAACAATACTCCCGTTTAGGCTCTAAAAATATAGTAAATGACGTAGTTCCGAGTAAATTCTGGATGCTACCCACTCAGGACACTTGGATTACATGGGACGAGCAGTATAGAGGAATATTGACAATTTTTTGTGGACTTTTATGGACCTTTTTGGCTCGGGCCCCGAAGCACCCATGGAATCGGCGCCTATGGCACCAGATATGGTTCCATCATCTGTCTGGAAGCTAATAATGGGCTCTGTGCACAACTCCACCACTTCCTGAACGTAAGCCAGCTCCTTTGTTTCTTGTCTTTCATTACTTGACAAACTGATTAATCCAGGTGTGTCTGGCCATCGTCGTTGTGGTTACTGAGGTCAGGCACACCTGGATTAATCAGTTTGTCAAGGAATAAGAAGACAGGAAACAAAGGCGCTGGCTTAAATAGACATTGCGTTACATTTTCTGTTGTCTTCTGGCCAAAATCAATGTCTGCATTTACAGGTACTTCCCAAAAAATTAGAATATCCTGAAAAAGTTCTTGTATTTCTGTAATTCAACTTAAAAGGTGCAATTTATATATTGTTTAGACAAATAATATGTGAATCAATATATTTCAAGCTTTTGTTTGTTTGGATGTTGCTGATTAGGACTTGCAGCGTAAGAAAACCTATAATCCAAAAACTCAAAAAATTTGAATACGCTCCAGTATTGTAGGCTCAGAGTGCCACATTCTAATAAGGTAAGTAATCCAAAACACCTCCAAAAGTGCCCTAAGCTTTTAAAAAAGTCCCTGTCTTGATTTAGAAGAATTCATAATCATGGGGAAGACTGCTGATCTGACAGTTGTGCAGAAAACTATCATTGACTCCCTGCACAAGGTGGGAAAGACACAAAAAGTTATCGCAAAAGAAGCTGGGTGTTCTCTGAGTGCTGTCTCAAAGCACATTAATGGACAGTTAAGTGGAAGGAAGAAGTGTGGAAGAAAACAGTGTACAAGCCAGAGGGCTGACAGCAGCCTGGAGAAGATGGTCAGGAAAGGGCCTTTCAAAAGTGTGGAGGACTTCATATGGAATGGACCTGTGAGCTTTATTAAGTCCAGCATAAATACAGCCGTCTACCAGGACATTTTGGAGCACTTCATGCTTGCTTCAGTGGACCAGCTGTATGAGGATGCAGACTTCATCTTCCAGCAAGACTTGGCACCTGCCCACATTGCCAAAAGTACAAAATCTTGGTTCAACAATCATGCTTGATTGGCCCGCAAACTCACCTGACCTGAACCTCATCGAAAACATGTGGGGCATTGTCAAGAGAAAGCTGAACAGGAAGAGACCAAACAATAAAAAAGAGCTTAAGGCTGTGATGGAAGCATGTTTTTTCTTCCATGACACCTGAGATACGCCAGAAGCTGGTAGCATCCATGCCACACCGGGTTAAGGCAGTCATTCAAGCAAAAGGGGCCCCTACCAAGTACGAAGTACAGATGCAAGATTTTACTTTAGGAGGCTCGACTTTTTGGTATTTAAAGTCCTTTTTAAATTGATTTCATGCAATATTCTAATTTTTTGAGTTGTAGAATTTGAGGTTTTCTTAAGCTGCTAGTCCTAATCAGCAACATTCAAACAAACAAAAGCTTGAAATATAGTGATTTGCATATTATTTGTCTATATGTAAATTGCACCTTTTAAGTTGAATTATAGGAATACATAAACTTTTTCACAATATTCAAATTTTTGGGATAGTACCTGTATGTGTGATCATTGGTGTATGGTTGAATATAGGAATTGGAATTGGGCCAGATTGTCAAAAAACATATTGGCCTATACACACTCACCAATGATGTGATACTGCAATTTTCATGAAGAAATATTGAATTATATGGTTTAATTAGTGTTGTTGAGGGCTTTTGATGCTGTTGATGCAACAGGGTTTTCAAATAAGTGAGACACAAGAGTGCATTTTTTGTTTTTAATTCAATAAATAACTTTTAACACTAGATGGCAGTAATCCCTCCATGATGTCCCTTTAAGTTTAGGAAGTAGTGGAGTTAAAAAAAAAAAAGAAAGAAGAAATAAAAGCTTCTTTTAAGCTTTTCATACATGAATTATTAGGAAAGAGTGCCACATGTTCTTTCTACAATATTTAACCTCTACAGTCATGAAAATAGGATGCTTTAAAATAAAAAAATCCTAATCAAATTCAGCTTGAAATTAATTTATTTTTAAACATCCCTAAACATATTTATAAAATAATGTTTCATATCTCTATATCATGAATATTCTATTTAAAGAAATATGTGGGTGTATTTTTCCCTTTACTATTTATCAAATTTGGTAATTACAGTGCATGTATAGCCTAATTATTATTTAGCAGTAAGTGGCAGTGCATTCCACGTCTCACTATTTTTTACTGAAGAAGAAAATACACAAATATCCCATTCCCACTTGTATAAAAAAACGCTGTTCAATAGGTGTCCACTGGAGTGGACACTGCTTGAGGGGTTAGTTACTTTCATCTCTGGGAATATCAGGGATTATGTTTTACTGTATATGAAGATTCCAATGAGTCTCTTTAATTTCTTAAGTTCAGTGGCTCAGACTGGAAACATAGTCACGCCATTTTAATCTATATCAAAATTTCTTAATTTGTCTTTTTTGCCTGCCTAATTTGCCTGTTGATGTGTATTGGACATTTCTTGGAAATGGGTTAAATTTCCATACAGTAAATGAACATACAGCAATCACTGTTTCCAATGTGTTTTTCAGTTATTACCATTTCTATCCCAGTAATAACTATTTTCCACCCACCTTTTCTAATTCACAATTAATGTGAAATTTGACTTATGCTTTTCCAAAGGTGAAATTTCGATCGTGAGCACCTCAGGGATCCTGCTTCAGCTCAGTTTTACAGACTAACAGCTGTCCAGCACCTGAAAACATCTGTTATCTCCACCTGATGTAATGCATGGAAAACGTGTTACCGTCCTACCACCTTATTTGTCTGGGACCAGTGCACAGACATCTTTATTAATTACTACTTCTTCATGGTTTTTAATTCTTTTTTGAATCACAGTGCAATAAATATTCTCAGTATTTTCCAGTTTAACACAAAGGCAAGACAGGGAAGGAGAAAAACACAATTTTATTCCTCAGAAATATGTACCTGCAGTTTGTTTTTACTCTTTGAAGACCCTGATATGTCTGTTGAAAGCCACTGGTCTGCACTACATCACTGTTAAAGAAAAGCTCCAAATAACCAATGTGAAAACATCTGGTATGTGAGCAATTAGAACAAGATTGTGGGAAACATTTAGACTTTAAAAGATTTACAGTAATCAAGTAGGAAACATGTGAAATGTGAGGGGGGCTTTAAGACCCTAAAGCAAACCTAAATTAACCCTAATATTTCATTTTTACTACAACCCATGCTTTAGTAAACACATGAAATAAGTTATGGGCTGCTGCAGCCGGCGGGGCTCACCCTTTGCTTTGACTGTTTATCTCTGTTTTTCTTTCATGTGATAAGTCCGTCCTCTGGCCCATAAGCTGTTGTTTTTACCACAGATGTCATCAATCACAGCAGCATTTAGCAATCCCCTCACATTAATAATACACTTATTTATTTAAATCCTCATAGGCTTGACAGCAGCAATGAAAACCTCTTAGAAGTGGTTTATGTGTGAGACAATGACCGGAAGGTTGACGTCCATTTAGGCTGGGGCAAAAAAAAAAAAAAAGGAAACAAAAAGTGAATGAGGTAAATGGTGCAAGTTGAGTTGTGTGAAAAAGAGAATAGAGGACACAATAAAATCACCTTCTTTTTGCTGAGCTGACATACTGAAAGTGCAACAAACAACTTCACTTTTGCACATTTCACTCATATGCAGAAAAGTAGCAAAAAAAACCCCAAAAAACCCAAAAAACCCTCATTGCCTCTTGCTTGGTTTAGGTCTAATATTATTTTAGGAGCATCACATTAAACTTTGAAAGAATCATTCAACTAATCGTTCAAATAATCCTGATAGATCCTGTGTAGCATTTCCATAGGCAACCATACCTTTGCCCAGTAGGCAGCATGTTGGCAAGATCAAGATAACTGCATCAGCTACATGATAGCATGATTTCATAGTGGCACGATGCCTGCTTTGAATAATAACATAGAAAACACAGAAACAAAGGATGAGAATGACTGACATCCAGCAGTTTGTATTATTTCTTCTTGTCTTGTGGCTTTAAATAACAACATAAAATATCACCCATGTATTTAATCATGGGGTGTTGCCGCATTTTACTTGGTGCTGAGTTGCACAGGAGGTGATGACTTTTTTGACCATTCAGTAGATTGTGGCATGTCAAACTCCGCCTCTTTGGTTTGGATTGATATTGGTACCCTGGTCCGGTCGGATATCAGGGTACTTTCACACCTGTTAGCCTGGTAGAGTGATTTGATTGGCCCCAAATGTTGGAACAATGTTGCAATTCCCAACCAGTCTGGTTCACATCCACACCTGTGATTTTTCAAACAAAATAACCACTATGGATGTTATATATCCCCCCAGACACATGGCGGCACTATTCAGAAAATACTGTGTTTTGTGTAACGCAGGTGAAAGGTGAAAAAAATCAGGCTGATTTGTATTTGTTTTACTCTTCACTTTATTGTGGCGATATATTTTTTATATCATTGCTTTGTGCCGCCAGCACAGATACAGCTGTTGTTCCAACATGAAACACTATGCGGTTATTTTTGGCACGGAGAAGATGTGTTGCAAGACACAATCGCAGAAAACGGGCTAAGCACCAAACCTGAACCAACTTGTATTTTGGAGACATCTTCGGCGATGTTTCCAGTTAGCTTCTGTTTCACTAATTATTTAGGATTAAGGAAACTGGTGTAAATGGGCTAACTCGAGGCCGGGCAGCAATCTCACCATCAGCGAACAGCACTTGAATCTGGCATGGAACCGTACCGAGACCACCCTCTGAAGGTGGTCTCGGTATGGTTCTTTAGTCCAGACCAAAACAAACTGGTCCACTTTCACAACAGCCCAAACGTACCATAGCCTATCTGGAGGTGTTCTGGACTCCAGTCCACATTGAGCGGACTAAATTGTTTAGGTGTGAAAGCACCTTTCCTGGATCCCCTTCCCAGTTTTTGCCTGTGAAAACACTAAATAATGTGGAACGACCTGGACACACTGGTGGAAATGGGGTTCAACATGCTAACAGCTAAGATTGCAGACCAGGATGTAACACAGTATATAATCTTATCTTATAATTTTCCTCATAGATAAGTTTTAATCTTTATCCCAACATAATAATCCATGTAGTCAATATCTGTGTGTGTATAGCAACATGTTTTAGCTACATTCATATGCATCCAGTCATATCATCATTATGCCAGCAGCATAATGTATTCACATTTCCTGTCACTTCCTTGTCATTTCCCAGGCAGCACTCTAGAGACTGCAGGAACGTCTGTAGCAGGTTCTACTTTGAAAAGCTTCCTGCCTCCATGTTTGGAGCGCTCCCATAACAGTACAGCACCTCCTTTCTCTCCCTGCAGCAGCACTGGGCAGACGGAAATCGGTAGCCTACATTTTTTGTTTGTCTTGACAGCAGCTTTCAGAAAGCACTCGGATAAGAAGAGTGTAACTTATCCTTGTTGCTCTATCGATGGAACAACTGAAAATGTGTAATGCTGCTTATTATCTAAAAGAAACTTTGATCAAACTTGGGCATTGTTTTGTCACTAAGGCCGGTCCTAATCATACCCTCTTAATTGGTGCATTTCTGTGTTTGTGGGTCCACACCATTTACTGCCTGGGCAACCGATTGATGAGCAAGTTGGGTGGGGTTTTCACTCTACATAAAATGGGCGATCAGCTGTATGACCCACTCAGATCCAACAGCTTGTTTGGTGGGAACGCCACTTTAACCACAAACCAATCAGAGTGGGTTTGCAACTTAGAAAATGTTCCAACCTGATAAATAATGTTGATGTGCGGCCTTTATGTAAGCTAAGTATAAACTGAATTATGATTCTTTTCAGCTGCTTTAAGCAGCAGCATAGCGTCCCAGTCCAGCTCCTTTAACCTGCATTGTTCTCCATCAGACACTGTTGCACTTAGCCCTTAGCACTTGAGAAAACTCCTCCTCCGCTGCTCATCATCACTTCTCCCAGGTCATAACGTGGTTGACAGAAAAGGAGCCGACCCAGCGTTTTGCTGCCACTAGGGGAAGTATCATACTATAAATACGTATGTGGAACAGCTTAAGCTGCAGCTGTTCTTGTGTTGGAGCTGTTGTTAGTGCTTTAACTTAGTTCTGCCATGGAAAACACAAACTCCTCAGTGGGCAAATTCATTTTTGTGATGTAATGAAACAATCTGTTTTTGTCTGCTTCTCCCCGCTTCAGCTACCCTTCAGTCAGTCAGAATTTGACCAACACAGGGTCTCATCTCTGAGGGCAGTGGGTTGTTAGGTTTTCGGAGAACGGCATGTCTGTCTGTTTACACTGGAAAAATAATTAGTTCTCCAGGACCTAAAAGCAATGGAGGATGGAGGATTATCAAAATTCCAAAAGGCCCTTTACGTATGACGTCCATTACGGTGATGAAATATGTATCTTAGTCCTGACTAATCCATTTAAAAGTCTATTTAAGTCGTTTTCATTTCTAAGCAAAACCATGTCCAGTAATATAAAACCTGAAAGCAACCAGGAAAGGGCAGTTTTGTTGTAACATTTGTGCATACATGGTAACATGTAAAATGATGGTGATATTAAAAGACTGTATTTTAGCTCAACTATGATTAATTTCTAGTTCTTGTTAAATGAGAAGACTAAATAATGACATTTTATGAAATTTCCATAGCTCTTAGTTATATGTGGATGTGGATGAACAACAAAAAATGGGGGGGGGGGGGGAGGGGGGGGGGCGGAAAAAGGGGGGGGAAGGGGATGGAAAATAATACAAAAAAAAAAAAAAAATAAAAAAAGCAAATCAAAAAAGAAAACAAAAAAAAAGAAAATATATAAAGAAAGAAAAAAAGGGGGAGGGAAAAGGAAAAAAAAAAAAAAAGAAAAAAAAAAAAAAAAAAAAAAGAAAAGAAATAAAAAAAAAAAAAAGAGAAAGAAAAAAAAAAAAAAAGAAAGGGAAAAAAAAAAGGAAAAAAAAAAAAGAAAAAAAAAAGGAAAAAAAAAAAAAGGGAGGAAAAAACAAAAAAAAGAAAAAAAAAAAAAAAAAAAAACTGATGGGAGGGAATTAAAAGAAAAAAAAAACAGAAGAAAAAGGAAAAAAAGAAATAAATAAAAAAGAGGAAAAAAAAAAAAAAAAAAAAATAACCCCAAAAAACACAACCCCCCCCCGGGGCTCACATCCACTCCACCCGGACCAAAGGGGGCTAATAAAAAAAACCCCCCATAAAAAAAAAAAAAAAAAAAAAAAAGGGAGGATATGACTCTTTAAGATGGAGGGCTTGCCGGTGTGTGAACATGATGCCAAACAGCAGTGATCTCAGAGAAAAAGTAGCTGGAAACCCACCACCTAGGAAAAAAAAATCATAGGGACAAATCCAAACAATCTGAAGTCAATCTTTTTACAGTCAAAAAGATTATTTACTTTTTTTCTCCTGCTTACTTTTAGATGCTGGAGAGAGCTCAGAGAAGAGACAGGATGCAAGAGAAATTAGCCAGGGGGCGCCAAAATGCAAATCTGATTTGAGCCACTTTAAGGAGGTCCTCTGAAGGACAACACACAATGAATCATGCAATTTAATGACAGTTTATAATCTAAATCTTTATTATATTTTTTTTATTATCTGGGACCATGATGTTAAGTCCTTTCACAGCACTGCAAAATTGAAAAGCAGTCTTTTTCTTTTTTAAACTCTTGAATGAATGAAAGCTGAATGAATGAATGTAATAAAAGAGAAAAGATGAGATGCATGCAAAAATAACCCCCAACTCAGTGTTTTCTGAAAGAAAAACAGAGGGAGAATATGGCCAAGCAGTACAGGTTTCTTCAAAAGTTTTCTAAGATAAAGTTTTGTGTAAAAGTCTCAAGTCATCCCTCATTCCTTTCTACTTTTCTTTACTCTTTATTGAGAAGTAAACAGTAAAGACACATACTGATCATCCAAGGAATGGATGTTCCAGCAAGTTAAAACCAAAGTTATAAGGGTAACTTGTAACTTTGGTGCAACTGCGAGCCCTTCAACAGCTCGCAGTCCGCAGAATCCTCGGCTGTGGAGGCGACAGTTCAGGGTGCGAAGACTGCACACCGCTTAAAAACTGGGGTCTAGTTCAAAAGTCCTGTTTGAGCGCCATGTCTAAGACTCTGCAAGGGTGCAAAAGCCGAAAAGTTACATCTTAAACTCTCCCCGCCTCAGTTAGTATGTTAAATGTTAAAGTTCATAATAGCACTATTACAAAAAAGACTTAACAAGCATGTCTCATTTGGAAGGTTGTTTCCCCCTCCCCAGAGAAGTCTCTTCTAAAAAGAATATGGCAGCATGGCTGGTTGCCTGGGATTTAGCCAGGTGTGGGGCAGAATCCTGGACTCTTTCTGCATCCAAAAGAATTGCATTTAGAAGGCATGTTTGTAAGGTCACTTTGAGAAAACTTATCTCAATATAAATCTTGCAGAATCTTGTTAGAATGCACTCTCTGTGAACACTACATCTTCATTCATTTACTCTGGCAGATGTCCACACACTGTCATTTGTCACATACAAAAACAGGAAATATCTGCAAACATGCTCAGAATGTATGTCACACTTTGCTCTGACGGCAACAGAAATACAAACTTGAGCCTGTGGCCTCACTAAGTATAAATCCTGCTTTTCATGGTGGCTTGAAATGCTGTTGACTAGCAGTGAAGCTACTCTTCATAGCCGTGAGGCTTCTCTAAGTTTGGCTACAAGAAGATGATGTGCATATATTTGATTTTCTTACAATGACTGATCCAACTTTGAGCCACAAGACAAGACGGAGAGATCTCTGACTGCTAGTCTGGCTAATCTGCATCAACAGCTGTGCCATGACACCAGGAATTAGTCGTTGCTCATGCAAATAGAGTACATATGCTAATACATGAGCTAATTGCTGGAAGAGGAGGGGGTTGTCTTGTCATTTGGAAGTTAGATGGATGGAGACATGTACCCACTTTTCTCTCAGTGGTCTAAAAGGCTCCCTGCAGCCTTCACTGAACATGTGCAATAGACCAAGAACCCATATAACACCATTCAGCTTTTATTTCTGCAGATGGCAAACTTGTGGAATCCTTATGTCTGTGCAACTTTAAGCTGTTTGCAGTCTTTCTGAGAGTGCGTACTGGATATCATTAATATGTTGACATTTTCTGCTAGTACACAGAATATACCATCATTATAGTAAAACCATTAAGGCAACAGCTTTCATCAGCAGCATGCAACCACATATACATAGCACGGATCATTGTAATAGCACCATAATCCTTATGTACATACAGGTCCCCACCAACCAACTTCAATAGTTTTAAATTTGCATGACATGTCTTTAGTAAATCATTCATCTGTGCGGTGGCTGAGCTTCTCTTGAACCTGCAAAGCAGCACTTACAGATAGGGATGGGCATGATAGTACTTCACAATCTGCCAGTCAAAATAATGTATTCAATACTCCTGAACATTCAGACACTTTTGCTAACATGAAACATGCTATTTGTTTTCAGTTGTGAGAGTTTTAGGCAACGAAATTTGTAATTACAGTCATAACAGTACCTGAAAGGCTCATCTGACTCTTTCCAATGCAAAACCATAGTAGCTCCACTGCAAGTTCCCGTCAAGATACTTGAGGTCATCTGGTCTCAAAGGCTGAGTCTTCTCTGGAGGACAGAGGACAAGAAGCCCCTGACTGCAGCCTGCAGTTCGAGGCGGAGCTCAATCCCAAACCTACCCGACATTGAGCTCTGCCCTGAACTACACACTGCAGTTAGGGGTACTTGCAGAAAACTGGGTCTTATCTTCTTCTTTTGGTCCATGACCATATGTGTAGAATGAAAAAAAGATGGACCAGTAAATTGAAAGCTTCAAATTTAACCTCAGCTTCTTTTTCACCATGAAATATGCATGAGGTGTACCTTCATAACAGCTAATGAAGCCTACATCTGTTCACCTTTCACTCCATCCTACGTGGCAAGATACGCAACGAGGGTCCGGGCAGGATTTGATCCCCAGAGTCCTGGGTGAGGGTCAGTCATGCCGCTTCCCAGTCAGCCAAAGGGATATCCCTGTGGTTAAGTTGCCAGGCAGGGTGCATGATCCATCAGAAGCATAGTGACAGGACCCCACACTGTCACACTACCATCACATACACTGCCTGGCCCCCCTAAAAAAGTTGCCACCAAGAAAAAAGTCATACACTCTAATATTTCATTGGACTGGCTTTAGCTTTGTTGTGGCAATGCTTCGATAAGCTTCTGCAATGTCACATGATTTATTTCCATCCAGTGTTGCATTCATTTTTCACCAAGATCTTGCATTGAGGGTGGGAGAGTCTGACCGCTGCGCACAGCCTTCTCCAGCACATCCAAAAGATACTCAATGGGTTGAGGTCTGAACTCTGTGGTGGCCAATCCATGTGTGAAAATGATGTGTCAAGCTCTTTCACAATTTGAGCCCGATGAATTCTGGCATTGCCACCTTGGAACATGACCGTGCCATCAGGGAAGAAAAAGCTATTGATGGAATAACCTGGTCATTCAGTATATTCAGGTATCAGCTGACCTCATTCTTTGAGCACATACTGTTGCTGAACCTGGACCTGAGCAACTGCAGCAACCCCAGATCATAACAATGTCCCCACAGGCTTGTACAGTAGGTGTGGCATGTCAGTGTGTGCTTCACCTTTAAGATGAATGGTGGGCGTCACTGACATAGCCTACAAAGAGAAATACGCGCTGCCGCACGCTCGCACACTGACAATCTAGAGTGGAATGTGTGGCAACAGCATGTCGTGCTCCTGCAGGACCTTGTGGGCTGCATTCTGCGCCAGGCAGCGCGTACCTCTCTTTGTAGACTTTGTCAGTGACACCCGCCATTCATCTTAAAGGTGAAGCACACACTGACATGCCACATAGGCACTAGGCATGATGCCCCACCACTTCATCTGCCCTTCTAGAAACATTTCTTCCTCAAAGACGATGGGTTCCCACTATCCTTCCAGTTTTTAATAATGCGTTGGACAGTTCTTAACCCAATTTTAGTAGTTTCTGCAATTTCCTTCGATTTTTTTCTATGCTTGATGCATGCCAAAGATTTGACCCTTCTCAGACAGACTAACATCTTCTCCACGACCATGGAATGTGTCTTTCCACATGGTAGTTTAGGAAATGAGCACCTCATTGCATACAGGTATATACTCATATATGTAAGCTTTGTAATGTTTACCATTGGATGGATTAACAAAATCCATCAGACTCAATGTGCAAACTTTCTGTGTGTTATGACTTTTGGCAATTTTTCACTTCACTTAAAAAAAGGCTTTTTCAATGGACTTTATGCACAACTCCACTACATCCTGAACTTGAGATAGCTCTTTTGTCTCCTGTTTTCATTACTGGACAAACTAATTATTCCAGCTGTGTCTGTCCATTGTTGTTCTGGTTACTGATGTCAGGAACACCTGGATTAATCAAGTAATGAAAAACAGGAAACAAAGGAGTTACTTTAAGTTCCTTACTACCTCAAGTACCTTAGGAAGTAGTGGAGCATAGAGCCCATTGTTCCTGTAAATTCATGGTAAAATATATGTTTCTGTCCTGCTTATTGAACCTATTAGTTGAAAAGTGCCACTCTAGACTGTGTCTAGACGTTGAGGTTGCATGCTCCATGGTGATGGAATTTTTCCCTCTTACTAATTTGATAATAAATGTCATTATCTCCTTATTCAACTAATTTCTTGAGTGAAACCATGACAGTAAAGCGTAGAGACCCTCTCAGCCCTCTGTACTGTATTGTTCTACAGACCACCAGCTGCTCTGCCAGTGATCCGATCAAAGGACAAACCCTCTTGGCACTGTATTGCTTCCTGGGCTCACATTTCCAGTTAACTAGATCTAATTTGGATTCCTGCCAGGGCATAAATAGAGCAGAGGCAGAACTGGAGTTAAAACAAAAGTATATGGTCCTGGCTGGAGCTGAATTGTTTCATTATTTTCTCACTGATACAAATTGAACACAGATTTGTCAGATCAATGCACCTCTCATTTATCAAGTTCTCCACCCCAGACCACACAGACAGTGATCCTGTGGAGGCCCTGAGCAGTCCGGCCAGCCACAGAGCAGCACCGGAGGTCAAGAGTTAAAGTCTTAGCTTTATTCCTGGCAGCAGAGGCGGTGCTGACCGGTAAGAAGGAAACGCCAGTAGGCCAGGCTCCAACCCTAACCCCTCAGGGAATGGCCGGGTCAAGGACTACATCCAGTCTGGCTCCACTGGACATCGATGAATGACACACAGCTTGTTTGAGGAGATACAGTTCTCTTTGTGTTACTGTTTGAAAAAAAGATGAGTCAAACTAAAGTATTTGGGCAAACCAAAATGAAAACCGTGGTTTGTTTACCTAAGCTGATCTAACATAAGTGAGAACAAGTCTGGACAATCCAACCCTATAATTTATGTTTTTCAAAATGTTCTTAAGCTTAGAAGTTGGGCAACTCAGCAATAGCTTCTTTTCCCAATATGAATGGCTACTTTGAACTTGTACTGCATACAGTATATATATATATATATATATATATATATATATATATATGCATACATATTCCAAATAAGGCATTTAATTTACTTTGCCATGATAAAACAGATCAAATCAAGAATTAATCCACAAATGGGACTGTAAAGATTAAAAAGGATTCTCAAATAAATTGTTTTCACTGCACTCATGATAACTTTAAAAAAATAAAACTTAAGTCTTTGGGCACACCAAAATGAAACGGTTACAGGGTTAAAATGACTAAATGTTTTAAATTAAAGGGTAGGGATAATATAACTTTAGTGTGAGCTGACATGAACAAATCTCTTGATCATATACAGTAGATATACACTGTAAATGTCAGTATCCTCCATTTTTGTTAGGTTACCTCTTACTTTTACACTATGACAGCAGCTGTAATCAAATTCTTTTTCTATAAAAACACAAATAATAGGTTGGTGGCTTTAAGTCACCAAGTGGAAACCATTTGCTGGGTTTAACTTTTGACTGTCACATTTTAAGAAGCACTTCTCGCCTCTGTCAGCTCTGCTATTTGCTGTAATCTTTTCTTTTTTAGATTGCAGCATTTTCAGCGTCTGCCAGTGCAGATTTAGTGTTTCTTAAAGAAATACAAAATTTTCCACTGATGCATTGATTGTAGGGAACCCGTCGCCTCTCTTTACTTATAAATGGTGAACTGTAGCAATGTTGTGTCCCAATCTGTCCCAGAAGCACTGACGTTTTTCTTCAATCACTCCTCTCTTCTCTGAGGGTGCTGACTTCATTTTCAGGTTCACAAAGAAAAGAAATTACTCAGTTTGTTCTTATCTCCATATTCAAAAATGTTTCCAAACACAATTAACATCACCTTACAGGGCTGTTTTGTGACTTGTGTGGCACTTTGTAGCTGATATGATTTGCTTTTAAATCAGATTCTGTAAACCATAAGAAATTACAATTTCATGTATGACATGAGGCAGTTTTTTCAAACTGACTTACATTAGAACAAAACACATGGTAAGTACTGTCAATCAACTTGTTTTGTGTCTCATTTTGATCATTTTTCTTTTTTATTCACCTCTTTTTCCCCCCAATTTGGATGATTTGTGGTCACACTGTATTTAGATTTTTCTCCAGTAAGCAACAACCAGTCTCAGATATTGGTTGTATGATCTCAGTTTTGGTACATTTTGTCAATTCTTCGTCAGGTTCTGTTTCAAATTTATCTTAAATTAATGCCTTAATAAAAACTTAGTATAGTTTTAAATTTAAAATGGCTCATTTTGGTGTCTGGTTTTTGTGTTTCTGATCATTCTTTACATTTTTACATTTTTTTCCTTCAATTATTTTGCCTCTTGCTGTGATGGTTTTGTAAGTGGCAAAAACCACCAACTAAAAGAAAGCAAAGAAGATCAATACAAGTTGATCATGATGAGAGCTGGCAGGAGAGATCCTATTCATCCAAATTTAACTTCTCTTTATTTGCTTCCTGTTAAACCCACAACAAAACTTAAAATTATTCCTCTAGGTATAATTTCTGAATTGGTTTGTAAATTGGTCCAACATAGATTATGTAATGGATTAGTTGAAAGTGGGTAATAATTGGACCACACTGAATTAGAATGAATTGTAACTTTAACTATGCTATGAGGTGACTTTTTTTTTAACTGTGCTATGAGGTGACTTCGTGATTTTATCTGTGAAAAGCGCTTTTCCCTTCTTTACTATTGAAGAGAGCAGGGAGCTGCAGAGCACCGGTCCGTTCACATCAGGTCTCATTCATTTTCAATGACGGGGCTGGTTTGTTCGCGCGCGCGTCAAAAAAGCTCGAGTTCAATTTTTTTCAACTCGAGCGAATAGGCGAAATACGCTCTATTCGCGCGAATAGGACGCCTCATTTGCGCGAGTAAAATGCCTCATTCCCGCGAGTTAGACACGCGTTTGGGGCTCATCCCGCCGCGAATTTGTGTCAAACCCGCCGCACCTAGCAAAGGCACGTCTATTCGCGCCTGTACATTGACTTAACGTGTAATTCATTCGCGCGAATAATTTTATTCGCGTCCGGTGTGAACACGGGGTTAACGTTCTGAGAACCAGGACAGCACTTGCACTTGCGGGACTGCACATTTTTTAGATTGAGGGTTAAGACAGGAATTGAAATTTACCTTTTGTTATGAATCCAGTTTTATCTAAGTCCAGTGGCAAGGTATGCAACAAGGACCCGGGACCCGGGGCAGGATTCGATCCCCAGACTCCCAGGCGAGTCATTTGTGTTTACCAGTCAGCCAAAGGGATATCCCTCTCACATAGTAGCTAGGGCACATAATCAACTGAGGCATAGTGACGGGACTCCATACTGTCACATCCCCTCTCCTCTTTCCACAAGGACATCTTCATGCTCCACACAGGCTACCAATTATGAGTCCACAGGCTTATTTCCAGTACTACATGGATCCTGCCGACAATGCCAAATGTGGGTCATATTGCGTACATAACTGTGTATGCAAGGAGGGTCTGGACGGGATTTGATCCCCAGACTCCTGGGTCAGAGTCATGCACACTTACCAGTCAGCCAAGAGAATATCCCTCTGGCCAAGTAGCCGCATAGTGACAGGACTCCACACTCAAAAATTGCTCATGCAATTGGGTATTTAAAGCCTGGGGGATTTGTGGGTGGGGAATACCCTATTGAAACACATGGTTTAGTTGTTATGCATCCTGCTCTGGTCATTCACTATTTAATTCTGGACTTTTGGCCTCTAATGGGCTCTATGCACAACTCCACTACTTCCTGAACTTAAGCCAGCTCCTTTGTCTCCTGTCTTTCATTATTGGACGATTTGATAACTCCAGGTGTGCCTGATTTCAGTAAAAATGAGGACAATGGCCAGGCACACCTGGATTAATCACTTTCTCCAGTAATGAAAAACAGGAAACAAAGGAGCTGGCCTTAGTTCAGGAAGGAGTGGATTTGTGCATACAGCCCATTCAGATTGCTTTGAATCTCATTTGGATTTTTCTTGGTTTCCTTAAATAATTTTGTCTCTGTGTCTTCATTCATTCTTGTTATCAATCAGTGTAACATTGTTAAAGAGTCATTTTCCCACCACTAAATGGATCACATTATGAATCAACTACAAAGGGGTTTTAGGCACACTGTGGATTTGCCAAGGAGGGAATAGTCTGTGACATCACTGTGGTTTAAGTGAAGGGGGCCTCCATGAAAATGACTAACACAGTTTTTAATAGCTTAACCAGGAATAATCATGTCACCATAAATCCCTCAAGGTAATACGAGGCATCACACTTCCAAGAATCCACCATAATATAAAGATATTTGAACAAAATAAGGTACTGAAAAGTGTTATTTCCTTAAAGCAGGCTAATTAAGGTATTTCATAAAATGGTTTATACATAATTTGCACTTTTAAAAAAAAAAACTAAAGTGGAACATATATTTGATTAGAAGTCCTGTCCATATTCAAATGAGTCCATTATACAGTCTCAGTCATGCACAGCCTTCGCAAGCTGCAGATTATAATGACTGCTTGCTAAAATTGGGATGTAAATCTCGTTACTGGAGTGCATTTGCGTACACATCGTCTTCCTGTCCGTGTGAAGAAATCACGCTTGCAGCTGCACCCTGGGATGGCCCGATCATGTAAATCGCTGAGTGTTTTTAGTATGTACATATTTTAACATGTTATTTTATCTGACAGACCAAACATAATGCTGACAAGGCTTCTCCCCTTGGTGTTCTGTAGGCCAAGCTTGATAACATGCAGGCTTTGCTCTGTCAAAGATAAAACATAAATAAATAATTTCAGTCATTAATATTCATGCCTGACCACGTCTACTTTACACAACATTGTCTAGAGTTTTGCTAATCTGCGTTACACCCCACCCCTCTCTTTCCAGTCTCCATGTTTTTGGAGTTTTGTCAGCATTCCAGCCGCTCTAGGTGGCAAAAAACACCCACAGAAAAGTTAGCAAAATTTGTCTTTATTCTGTTCCTCTGATCTCAGTGGAGCTCTCAGGGGAAGGAAAATAGTTTCTGGCTAAACAACACTTGTTTTTGTGCTTTTCACTTCCAGCCTCGGAGATTGCTCCATCTGCGCTGGTTGTCAGGTAACTGTGCCGACACATCTGCGGCTGGTTTAGGAGCAGTGCAGCTGTGACCTCTGGTTTGATGTGCAAAAAGAAAACATCTAATATGGCATCCGCCATCTGCAGCCATGTGGGGAGGGGAGGCAGAAAATGTGAAAGGGAGAGAGGCTGGGAGAGTGGGAGATGGAGAGGGAAAGAGGCAGAAAGAGACTGAGCATTTGGAAATCCCTGCTATTTGTTCTCCCTGTCACTCGCTGCAATGGGAATGAAAATAGTGCATTTGTTTTGCACTCATGCGTTACCGTTCGTTCTTTCTTTTCACTGGAATTGTAGGTTAAACAAGATAAACAAAATCCTCTGGCAGTGTCACTGATACTGACTGACAGTTCCCAGATTTGTTTTATTTTACAAGGATATGGAACACCTTCTAATGTGCAGCTGTTACATATAAATGGCTTTCAACCATCTGCTGAATCAGCCTCAAATTCCAAGATATTACATCTGAGTGACCTAAGACTGTTTTATGCTCCCTTAATAACACAATCAAAACCATTTTTGCTTATCTAGATTGGGGAGACATTTCTATTACACAAGTATTGTATAATACGTTGCACAGAGAAGGATTCTTATTATAGCCATTGTCTCCAATGAATACTCAAGACTTACTGTACAGTACATGAGTAAAATGGATGCATTTGTTTTGGATTCAGCTGGTGCCTCATAGCAGAGACGGACTCTGAGTCATCAGACCTTTGGGCATATTGGGTCCCTGCTGGCTTCCTGTATGTTTGCATGTAGCCACTAGAGAGTTGATCTGGAGGGGGCTGACAGGTGGGCTGATGAGAGTCTCTGTAGCATTGCCTCTTGCATAGCAATGGGATGTATGTTGCAATAGGAACGTGTGTTACTGAGTGTCTGCTGTTATGTGTTTCAGGTGGAAGGGAGGGTGGAGAGTGGATATTAGGGGTTGGAGAAACCAGAAACCCTGTGGTGCTGGTATCACAGTAGTATTGAATATACACAAGCTTGAAAAACAATTATAGTTAGGACATTCCACTGGCTTTCATTCATTGTGGACAACTTATCCCAGTCTCTTACCATAACCATAACAACTTCATGCCTAACTCTAACCTCAATTCAATTTACACCCTTCCTATAACCCTAACCACCACTGTTTTAAATAATATTTTGCTTTTCTATGTCTAGACTTTGGACCTTATGAGGACTACTGGTCCAATCTACACTGCTTTTATGCTAGAATAGGCTCCTAATGATATGGCAAAAGAGGGGGCACACACAAAGTGAACATTAAATATAAACCCAGCTTGTTATCTCTCCCCAGTGTTGGGGCAGACAGAAATGTGTTCAGCATCCACATAATCTTTTAAAAAGTAAAGACTATTCCAGATTTTGGGAACTACAGTGAAAGCTCATTAATCGAAACCACAATTTTCAACCTGGGCAAGCTAACAACTGGCTAAATTACTTCTGCAGATGTGCAAAAAGTGATACTCTATCAACAGCGTATGTTGGAAACTCCTTATATTTCAACTCCAAATTAGCTTTAATGACTAATGTGTATGTACATAAAAATTGAAGTTTGAAGGGTTAATTTAGTAATTAGTCTTTCTCAATGGTGATTAGCTTAAGCAGCTCAGACTGAAGCTATTAGCTGGCATTTAGTGTCGAAGTTTGAGTTTGAACTTCTCCTTTGTGACTTCATGATTCTCTCATGTTGTTATCATAAATATGAGTAACTGTAGTTTGAGGATTTCAAAGTGCTGTCATTCTTTACAATCAATTTTCCTTAAACTAATAAAGCTAATGAAGCTAATTTTCAGCAGATATAAACCTAACCTGCTTGATCTCCCATGACAGGTTATTGCAGAGGAGGGAAGCACAATCTCCAAAGGCTCTGTCAACTTGGTTTAAAGATCTGAAGATGTTAGCATGTCAAAAATAATCATAAAAATTTAAGATAAATTTTAAAATGTACATATAAGCATCACAAAGACTAGAGGCATGTTTTTATTTATTAAGCTGTCTTGCTGTGGCAGACTAATTGAAATTTAATTAGGTTGGCTGAAACAGAAATGGGCTGATTTGAATTATTAACATTTATATTTAAAAAAAATAATTAAAGAAAAATAAATATTTAAGAAGTCATTTGCAGGTAGAAAGGGTGTCATTTTTGATCTAGCTATGGAGCAGGAAACAATATTCACACATAAGTTATGCATAGTAAGACAAGTATCGGTTTTAAGTTTATACCTACTTGGAAGACAAGAAAAGTAAATGGAAAAATGCTTTACTGGTGGAACTGGACCTATGATACCAGCTTTTGGTTGACTTGAGTATGTAGTACTTGTAAAACACAACAGTGCTTTACCAATTGATGTTGGTGGACTTTATTCTAAAAGTTCAAGATTAATTCTGACCACACAGAAGTAGAAAAGGTTGTGCATTAATATGTTACGAGCCTGTTCCTGATCATATTTTCTGTGAATTTTGAACTGAATAAGGCTGTTTGTAAATGATGAATGTGAAGCAGAGTATTTCTTTCATACAGTATTAGACCATCTTCTTGTCGACAGTGCTCCCGCAGAAGTCACTGAACTTCAGTGATTCCTACCCTGTACACATGTGCAACTAAATCAACTGCATTAAGACAATGAATACTATGGTACAATTCGAATTCCTATTTCTATCATTACCTCTACCCCTAGCCCTTTCCCTTGGCCCAGGGACACCAGTCTTCCCCATGAAATGGGACAACCCTTCAAAATCCTGACCGTTTGGATTATTTTTTGGCTTTGGGCCAAAAAACATAAAAATGAAGGAAAAGAAGACACCTTCAACTTATGCTTAATGTTAACGTTACGTTACAGACATAAGCAGATGCACATAACG
Source organism: Atherinomorus stipes (assembly GCA_023101725.1). NCBI lineage: Eukaryota > Metazoa > Chordata > Actinopteri > Atheriniformes > Atherinidae > Atherinomorus > Atherinomorus stipes. Next base: position 1,096,124 of record JALJCO010003180.1, read on the forward strand.
TAATGAAACAAGTGATTTTTTTCACATTTGTAATCAAACTGTCTTCAATACATTAAAGCAACCTTAAGATAGCTATTTTCATGGTTTAGTTACAAAGGAAATACTCACATGTGTGCGTTTCTTTGGCTGCCGTTGCCGATTTTCTCGCCATTTTAACCTTATTTTGGATGAAATTGTGGTAATATCACATACTGCTCATTTTTAGTATACCCCTGGAAGATCTCTGCTTCGAGGGCCTGATAGGCCTACCACTTCCCCCTTCCCCTAGGTCTTAACCAGAATTGGGACACCACTGCCACTTCACATGAACACGCAAAACAAAGGGTTGGTGTGGTGGGCAGCTGCGCTGATCTCAGTGTCGCCACAGTTTGACGTCACTGCTCTGAAAAAGTCAGCGATATAACGCCATACGGCCAATAATAAAGAGAGCAATGCGTATTCAGACAGTCATGGTCCAAGTACTGTATTTCCTAGACACAACATTGGCGGCGGATGGAGCATCCGTTCTCACCTCTCCTGCCTCTGTTCCTCGCCCTGTCTGAGAGTGAGCCTGCAATCCCGTGAATTCAGCTGGTATGAATCCTTCCAGACGTTTGTAGCAGTGCTTGGCCTAGCCTATGCTACAGAAAAATGGGCGGAAGGCATGCTAATCACAGCCTCGATGCCGAGGGACAGCGCGCTCACACACACTTGGCTCGGCACCGGCGTATGCAGTGTGTCCTTGGACGCCGCTGCTCCTCAGAGCGTTATGGTCCGTCATCGTCTTCCGCCAACGCCATCAACAGCTCGGTGAGTCGGTCCGCTGTTACGTCTCGGATCTCCCGCTGTTTGGCTAGCCTGTGGGAGTTCAGCGCTCTGGAGGAGGAAATGATCAGAGACCAATTGGCAGAGCACACAACCAACCTGAAGCTGCGGGGAGAAACTGTCTGTTCCGCAGACGATCTCTCCCTCACCCAGTAGTGAGAGGCAGGACTCCCCAGCTGGAATACACTGCTCTGCTATCATCGCAGGTAACTGGCCCCGGCCCGGCCTCGCCCCATTCGGCCTTGTTAGCCACCAGACCGTGGACATGGCTGTCCCGCCCCCCACCTTGAGTCAGGACGACCACAGGGTGAATGTCGCAGGCCTGCAAGGCGGCACTACTGCGCCGTCCATGTGGAAACTGTAGATCTCCCTCTCACCACACATGCGTCCCAGCCTGCCCAGCTACAGGCCAGCAGTGCTAGCATTGTGGTAAACTTAACCATTTCCCCAGAATTGTACCGCTCCGTGCCAGCGCCCACAAACATGAGACCCCATGCTGCCAGATCATCGAGCCCTACCACCATTCACTCTGAGCCAGGCTCCAGTGCAAGACCATTCAAATGATGTACGGTGGAACTGAGATGGTGTGTCTTTGCCGTTGCTGTTGAACACTGCAGCTTCCAGGTCTCTGATCATACCTGGGGATGACTGCCTTTTACTTGTGGTTCCTACCACATTACTCTGAAACCATTTTCTGGGGGGCTGCGTGTCCTCCTCAAGCAGGATGCACCTTGGTCCTGGACCCCTGAATGCTCTGCCGCAGTCCACCAGCTCAAAGCACAGCTAACTTCATCGCCAGTGCTCGCCTGCGAAGGCATGCAGGCCCCATATTTGTAACCTGCGACGCCTCTAACGCTGCTGTGGGCGCCGTACTTTCCCATCACCTGTGGGGTACAGTGTGCCTGGTGGCGTTCCGCCTCCATGATAGCTCACCTCAGCCCGAACAGAAGTACTCGGTTGGGGAGAGGGAAGCGCTGGCCTGCATCTGGGCATGTGAAAGGTGGCATATATATCTTTACGGATGCCATTTACACTACGGATGGACCACCCAAGCCCTCACCTTCCACCTCCCCACAACAGGATCAAGGCCAACAGACCCCTGCGCCTTGGTGGTCCGAGCAGCACAGGCTTACAACTTCACCACACAGTTCACGACTGGGGCGGAGAATGTGGTGGTGGACATGCTCTCCAGAGCCACAGCCAATAACCTGCATTGGACTCTGTTCAGGACCCTTCAGAACCAGAGCTGGTCCTGACACTGCACACGCCCCCTCCAAGCAGTCATTTCCTTAGAAGAGCTTCATAACGCATCAACACACAGCCCAGTTCTCACCCAACTATGCGCTTTTCTCTGCGAGGACTGGCCCAACAGAGTGTAGGGGAGCTTGTGCCCTTCCACCATGTAAAAAGTGAACTCTCCTGCTGGGGTCATGTCTGCGTGCTCAAGGGGACTGTGCACAGTCATCCCCACCACCTTGAGGGCCCGTGTGCTAGCAGTGGCTTGTGAAGGCCACCTGGGTGTTGTGGGGTCAAGCAATGGTGCAGAGGTCTAGTCTGGTGGCCGGGCCTTGACAGGGCCATAGAGACATTGGTGAAAGATTGCACAGCTTGCCTGACAAGCGGCAAGACGGGGCCCGCCCCCAACTCCTCCCTTGCAGCCCCTGCCATGGCTGCCAAGACCTTGGTCTCACCTTCAGCTCGACATCTGCGGCGAACTTCATGGCCTCCCTCACCATCAATGTTTCCTTCTGGTGGTCCTCGATCTCCACTCCAAATGGCCTGCGGTGCTGGCTAGTGTCACAGTCACCTGCCAGGGTGGTCACAGACTTTCTCTCCTCTCTTTTTTTTCCGTTGGGGTGTGCCGGACACCCTGACCCCTGACAACAGAGCCCAATTCAGCTCGGCTGACTTTGCTGCCTTCACCAGCGGGAGGGGAATCAAACATCTCAGGACCGCCCTCTACCACCCCCAGGCCAACGGTGGCATGGAGCGGTTCAACCAGACCCTCAAGGAGCGGGCTCAGAGCGCACCTGGCAGGAGGCCTCCAGTTTTCATCAGCCCTGCAGAACAGCCTTCTCCACTATACGGCAGCGCCCCACACCACGACAGGCAGTTTACTGGGATGTGAACTGCAGCCTCCCCTAGACCGACTACGACCACCGGGACCGAGGGGGGAAATCACAACAACCAAGCCTTCTGTGGGTAACAGGGTTACAGCACAACAGTATCGTATAAAGCTTGGGTTTGACCTAAAATGTCGTGCAAACCAGCCTACCCTTGCCGTTTCGGATTGGGTTTGGATTCGTCGACCCAATCATTACCATAAAATGCTCTCTTTCTGGTCTGCACCTCAGCAGATTGCAACACAGCTGGGACTGGCCACCTTCTGCCTGATGGCTCACGCTGTCATGCCAGTCGCCTCAGACAGGTGGTGCCTCCATCCTCTGCTGACCAGTCGGTTGCACACGATCCATGTCCCAGGAGTGGGGATTGGGACTTTCTTGATGAGCAGCTAGAGGTTCCAGCCAGACCCCCGCCAGAACCAGATCATCTGACTGTGCCCCTTCAGCTGGTCCTGCACGGCTCCGCTAGAAACCTCCTTATCTCAGGGACTATGTTACGGACTTTTAAATGTTCCATGACCTAAGTTAGTGCATAGCCTGTCATGTGGCAGAATAGCCCACATGCAGGTAGATGAGTAGTCGACCTGGTTTACCCGGTTAGTTTGTTGTCGTTAAGCTCTGGAGTGTTATGGTTGTGTTTGTTAATGTTTGTCAAAGAGAGGGGGAAATGTGGTGTGCAGCTGCACTCATCGCAGCATCGCCACAGTATGACATCACTGCTCTGAGACAAGTCAGCGATGTAACGCCACGCGGCTAAGAAAATAAAAGAGAGCTACGTATTCAGACAGCCGTGGTCCAAGTATTTCCTAGACACAACAGTTAGGGCCAAGGGGAGAGGTGGAATTCACCCTAACACAAAATTTGAGATTGCTTCAGTGTAAGCACAATAGGCTCTGCATAGGTCTGGAGAGCCCTGACAGACCTGACGTGCATTCCTCTATGCTTCAGACTTTTGTGGCAAGGTACGCAGAGAAGGGCCCGGGTGGGATTTGATCCCCAGGCTACCGGGTTAGAGTCAGTCGTGCTGCTTACCAGTCGAAAGGGATATCCCTGTGGTCAAGTAGCCAGGGTAAATGATCGATTGCGTAGTGACAGGACCCCACATTGTCACATCTCTCCCCTACTGTCCACCAGCACATCCTCGTGCTTCACATAGGCTGCCACCAATTTTGAATCCATGGACTGTTTACCAGCATTGCACATGGATCCTACCGACAACGCCAGAATGAGACAAGGTACGCAACGGAGGGCCCAGGCAGGATTTGATCTGGAGACTCCTGGGTGGGAGGGATGAGTGTGTCAACAGTCAGGCAAAGGAGTATAACTCTGGTCAATGTAGACAGATGCCTGGTCAATCCCGGAGACTTTGTGGCCAGGACCCACCACTGTCAAACTTTTTTCTCACTAATTTAGACGACACTATTCAGAGTTGGTTGTTTAAAGATACAGAAGCTGAAACAGAGCCGTTGGTGACCAGAAGGCCAGTAGGTGACAGAAATATTGAAATACAGGGCAGTGTTCGATACATTAAAGGTTGAATATGGAACATTTTTATTAAAAGATATATTTTTTCAAAAATAATACCTCCACAGGTCAGTTTAGAGGTGTACAGAATGAAAGTACAACGATTCCTGCAGAAAAATTATATTTAGCCTAAAAATAATTATAAAATAAATTTTGACGGGTTCGATAATGGCACTTTATTTATGTCTATGGCCAATACACGCCGGCATTGCAGGTTGCCAAATACGATCTCTGTGTGGACACAATATTTCGGTAGTAGTCAGGCCTGTTCAGGGGAAAACCGTGGAGGCAACCGAGTGAAGCAGCTTCTTCAGAGCCCTGGAGAGATATTGTTATCTGTTTCTGAGGAGGAGTGACCTGTGAAGAGCAAAACCTGGAGTAAATTTAGGTGAAGACTTCACTAAATGGACCCACATAAGCATTTTGCACAGGGTAAAACACAGAAATACGACTTTTCTCCTGGATAAGAATGTTAACTTGTTTGCTAACATGGCTAACGTTAGCTGTCAGTTATAAACTCCCCTGCAGATGCTTGTTGGACATGCTGCAGACTGTTGGTCACTTGTGTAATAGGAAATGAGCCTGGCATCCCAGCGGCTGGAGTTATTTTGTGCCGTTGCAACTACAACGTGAACACACGTGATGTCTTCATTCTGTCCGTATTCCATATTCAACACTGAGATGCTATTTTATCACTAATAAAATTATCAACCTGTAAATGAGAATGATTTTGGCTACTGTATGGTTGAATTCAAAGAATAAATTATGAAATCTCTTTAGGGAAACAGCTCTTATCTCTGCACTTATTTGACTTATGGTTTTGTTCCAACTGAGCAATTAAATTGGTGGCTTGTGTGGGTGTTGACATTAGGAAATGAAATGCAGTGACTCAACATTAAACATATTCAGCACAAACAAGAAGCAAAAAAATGAGGTAAATTCACAGGAAAATCAGATGAACATGCGAGTAATGGTGACTCCTTATGTGTCATCTCAGGGAGAATTGATTATGGCTGCTGATTATGAGGATAATGTGACAGCTCCATTCATCTCTGTAATATGTTTGCCTGTTTTATGACCTCTCATCAACAGGGATCCATTTGAACAGGATTAGTGCTGGATGAATCAGAGTGAAAACTGCAGTGTCTGATCTGTAATATGCTCAGAGCTACTTTGATCTTGGGATTTGTTCCTATTTATAATTAGTTCATGAGTGAGTGAACCTTTGGAGCATGTCTGCATGCTCTGTTTCTAATGTCACCACATGTGAGAAGGGAGCTGCTCACGTAAAGTGTCTTTTGTGAAATGGGATCAAACTGTGGTATATTCTGGAAGTCACAATTGGCACGTGTCCAGCAGGTGACGTGGGGGAGTAGGGGACTTCTGACTTCTTCTCAATGTTGGACCAGGATCAAAGCCAGCCCCATTGAGAGAGAGTGGCAGGCAGGCCAGACTTTCTGCCAAAGCTTCCAGAAAAACATGAAGGCAACACCCCAAGTCTCCTCTCTGAGAATAAGTGGGTTTAATTAACAAACTGACCAAGCCTGCAGATCCCCCTAAGGCAGACCACACTGCACGCTGCTTCTTCACCTGGTTTAATTGAGAATGACAGCTGAACATCTATGGGAAAGTGTGAGGTCACACTGTGGAAAAGGTGAGATGGAATGAACTTTGTCTCACCACTTGGCAGTGAACAACAGGAAACTCTGTACTCAGTGGTGGCTCCTTTGTCTTGTTACATGCAAGCTTCCAATAGCTCTGACCTTACAGTGACCCAGTTATTCAGTCATTTTTACCTACTCTAATTATTTTCACCTTCCCAGAATAAGTGGCTCAGTTACATCCTGATGTTGAATGAAAGAGCAACAATGTGGATAGTGCTTTTGGTGTAATTTACACCGTTCAATCAGACTGTCTATCAGGAACCAGAGACTTGACTTGTGTCCACATTTTAACATGCTGATCGCGATTCATGTTGGCCAACCGCACACACTAGACACACAGCTTTCCTAATGAAAGGTTGCACAAAATGTGCTGATGGTCCTCCTTCATTCAGGTCACAGATCTAAATCTGCCATGCAGGAAATCTTTGCCTTTGGTGTTTTATGTAAATCTATCCGTTAAATTGTTTTAACCATCCATGTTTAATTTCCCTCTAATATTTATTGCAGCATCAAAGGACAGTTTGGACTCCTTAATTGTCACAATTCTGTATTTTCAGTTGATGTAATTTGAGTAAAAGAAGCACTATGAAACGCTCTGACCTTTGAAATAGCGTGACGGGTTCATTTCCTATATGTTCAATTGTAGATGTAAGGGTTTCTTTTTGATCAGGCAGTTTTTAATGGAGCTGTAATTACCTTTGAGAAAACTTCACCCGGTGTGTGTTGTGATTAGGAATATATATATTTATGATTTTATCGATATGATACCAATATTGATGCTTCTATCAATACTGATATTTATCAGTACTCTTACTGATACTACGATATTGTAATTTAGAGTACTGAGGCACACGGCTGGTGAAATTTCAGGTCTATCCGTCCAGAACTTTTTCTGTAAAGTTGCTGACAGACAGACAAGCAAACCAATGCTACCAACAACATAGCCCTCCTTCGGAGGTAATGGGAGGGATGTCAAGATCAATGTGCAGGAAAATAATTTGTGAAGTTGACCCATTTTTTTTTTAATTTAACCTTTATTTGCCCATAAAAGCCTCATTGAGATTGAAAAATCTCTTTTTCAAGTGTGTCCTGGCCAAGACAGCAGCAGATCAATCAAGTTACAGAACAATAAAATACATTCAAATAGAGTTGAAAAATAAGTTTAAAAACATAATTTATAAATTAGTGATAAGATAGCCATTCAAAGTCCACAAATCATGCAAAGCATTTATAGACAGATTTTACTAGGTCCAAGACATCTCACATTTTTCTTAAAAACATCCAGTGGGACCAGGTCATGAAGTTTTAAGTCTTTCTGCAGCTGGTTCCAGGCAAATGGAGCCATTGATTTTCTTAAAAATGAAATCATCACTTATGCCATATTTAAAAATCAATATTTGGCATTTCTCCTTGAGAAAAGTTGAGAATTGTAGGGCTGTTAATCTTCTTGAAAACCACTTCGATCGTTTTCACACAGGACCCATTTAGGTTAACCTAACTTGATTTTGGTACTGAACATGGCACAACAGGGTCTGTGTGAACACATCACTGTGCTCGTAGTCGACTTAACTCACCCATTCTTGGACTGGCTGTACAGGGTGGTTTTCGGAGCACAGGTCACCTGAAATGCGGGCAAGTGATGTGTGAAAACGCGGCAATTTTAACTCATCCTAAATATCTACTGCGCCTTTTTGAACTAAACAGGTATCCGTAGGCAACTGTACCCTTCTTATTGACAGTGTTATACTCAGTTATACTACAAATAATAGGGTTTCTTGGCATGTCTAACTGAAACGTTTAGGATCATCTTGTGTTTGCTAGCTACTAATGTAAACGGGGCGTTCACAAACATGGGAAAAATTACCAACATGGGCTTAACAGGCTAAGCGTTAATGCTCATGTTTACAACTCACCGCTACCTGGCTGTTCGCCGATAATATCTGCGTATGTGGGTCGGACTTGGTGTTTCAACAGAATTAATCTGCGTCTTGCTCTGGTTTGTCTGGAAATCCACCGCCTCCAGTGCATGCCGGCATTGTTCTCCACACGCAACTGTGTCTCATCTTCAACAGGCTACATCATTCACGTGTGTTTTGATTACAACACAGCCAGGCTTTACAGCTGGGACACGTCTACCCACATCTGGTTGCCATGGATACACAACGCTCCGGTCTGTAGAGCGACTGCTGGACACGGTAATAAAAAAGCATATGTGAAACAGAGCCGGGTTGGTTAAAGAAAGTGAAATGTTTCCTTTTCACTGCTGCGGCAGCGGCAAAGCTCGACCCAAATATGTTTGAAAACAACCTTAATCATCCTTATGAAGAAGCTTTAAAATTTCTACCTATAAGGTCTAAAGTTTATTTGCACCGTCAACTGACTGGAGGGGAAAAAAGTCTAGGTACTTTTAAATGTTAAATGAGAACAGAAATCCAGCTATCACACGGCAGTTATTTGAATCAGCATTGACGTCTTATTTGTTTCACTTGTTTGTTTTACAGTGCAGGTGGAGAGCTAAGCCAAGAGTCAGGCAGACCATTTCTTCCACATGTCTGCCATTTCATACATCTGCTGGTTACTGTTGATTTTGGTGCCAAGAAGCATTTCTAGGATAACAAAGCATCAAAGTCATGGCTAAAAATTACTTTCATCCAAGGACACAGATTTTTCCTGCATTATCAGGTCTTACTATTTGCAGCAAGAGTGTTCACTCCTGTGACAGCTTCATGAGAGCACTCTGCAGAAACATGAATAGTTTTCGCAGGTACAAGGTCTTTCGGGACCCTCTTGTTGTTTGTTTGCCTCAGGCTTCATATATGCCTCATTTTCTGTCAGTGAGCTGCTCATCTGTCAACACTGGTTTGAATACCTACAACAGACTCTTAATATATCTGCTTTGTATCCCCTATAGTTCCTGAAAATCAACAATCTGTGCTTGGATGAAAAAACACACTTGACCTTGTGGTTAAATGGATAATTTGAGCTGTTGTATGAACAGAGGGTTGTATAAGTCCTTAAGGTTAGTTGATATCTTACCAGAAGAAGACACTGTAGTCAGTTTTCCTGACAGGCCAGTTAACACTAACTACAAGTGGGTCTTAAAGAAAGAACAGCTTTTATCTTCTTAAACAATTAAAGCTTCAACAGTTTTATAATGGTTATTGGAAGAGCTATAATGTAAATATTCACGACATATCACTTCTGCAGCAGACAGAAACCAGGACCATGTTGCCACACTGTCAGGTAAAGTAGGCACTTTCTCAAGATGCAAAAATCTGTTACTGTTGTGCATAAATGATAATGATGTTTCCTAAGTGAAGAAATTTACTCAAATGAATTATGAACAAACAAAACCAGCACAAGCTGGGTTTTCAATACACTTTTTCAGAAAATAAAAGCAATATTTATAAAATTTTGAAAAATTACAATTGCGTTTTGCAGGTGTTTTTGCATTTTTAGAGCACTGCTGCTTCTCATCAGGAGATGAAAGCAGTGGATGATAATTAAAGACAAAGTCTATATGTATAAAAGCCCTCTGACAACATCACCAGGAAGAAAAGAAACTCGTGGCAACGCATTGCTAAGGCCTAATCTCAATTCTCCCCCTTCGCCCTTCCCCTCCATTTGCGCTTTCATGTGTAGGGGTAGTAGTTGTACTACTACCCCTACACCCAGGAGGTAGGGGTAAGTGGTTTGGGGGTATATACCCCTTCAAACAAGGGTTTCCGATGCACACTTACAACGAAGGGGTATGACAGTCACTGGCAAGGGCTGCTATTGAGCCCCAAAATTCACAAATGTAGATATTTTCTCCATAGATAAAGTTTTAAACAACGTTAAACTAGACAATACAATGGTTTTCATACTTTTTAGATGTTTAATGGTAATTTTCTTTGTACAATGCATGAAAAAAATGCTAGTACTACATTGACACTTGGAGGTTCTTCGTGGGATATAACACAAGCAGGGATGTCATGCACAATTTTAATTTCCTTGTTAACGTTAATCCACAGCTGTAGACAGCTTGATTCTCGGGATTTGCGCCAACAGCTCAGCGCGCATCTGCTTACACAAGCCGGCGGGATGTGATCATGTCACTGATGACGTATGTGATTGCTGAAAAGGTGTCCCAATTTGTAGGGATTGCTTTCAGCCCTTCCCCTCGTAGCTTCATTTTAAGTGGCAAGGGCTAAGGGGTAGGGGTAAAAAAGAAAATTGCGATTAGGCCTAAAACACGGCCATAAGATGTTATCCCGTGGCCAGGCATTATTAAATCATGGCAACAAATGTATAATTAAAGCTAGGCTTGGCAATCTTGGAAAGATGATTCCGGCAAGCTACATTCAAACAAAACACACACCTTCAGAGTGCAGCAACGTGCGCGCCGGAACAGGTGATGAAAACCGATGGATGGCTTGTTAGCTTGCTAGTAAACAGCTGAAGAACCACGATTCTAAAACCATTAGTTCGCTCACCTCCAACTTCTTCTGCAGTGTAAAAGGTCCACACTGCAAAAGTCAACGCCTCCAAGACTTAATCCTTATCAGTTGTTTTTGTTTTGTTTTGGGTTTTTTTTGTCGCAGCAGTAGTTAGCCAGCCATATTTGGTTACAGTGAGGCGGGGGGAGGGCGTTGCACATGGAGAGGGGAGAGCGGAGGGACAGAGATGAGACATATAGGTATTGATTGGTTCTTTCCAAACAAATTTCTGCCTTTCAGTGTGGATGGCAGGGTTGGCCAGGGTTTTTACAGGCCTGCAGCTCTCACAGAGGTCTGACTTTTTTCCTTCTTTTTTATGAATACATGTATTGACTACTGTCAGGATGGAAGGATCATTTCACCAAATATAACAAAAAGTGTTTCTGAAGAGGATTACCAACTCTGGCTTTACTGGGAACAAGATTAGCATGGCCATGTGTTATGTGTAGAAATAAAATAACTCGTAGCCAGTCGTTACTAATATGTGAAGAACTTAAACTTTATCAGCATCTTGTCCAAAAATGAACTATGTGACTGGTAAAACTCCCTCATTACTTTGATTCCAAAGTCAATGCTTGTAAATGATAATAAACATCATAGTTAATGAGGAATAACTGTTTTTTGCTCACCGTGTAAAGCCTGATGGCATGCAATTTACACTTTTGCAAAAAAGTACTTTATGGAAATGTATGGAAAACTGACGCCTCTCGGGATCGTAGAAACTTTATTGTGATATTTGAGTTTTTTTTTATTTAGATGGTTCCATTGCCAGTTTTTAATTTAAATATTTAAGTTTTGATCCATTCTAGCTGTAATAGAAACGCAGCTGAGACACAACATGGTATCTGCAGTAGTATACATTCCTCTCTGCAAACATAGTGTTTTCTTGAAACAGTTGCACCAGTGATTCCCCCAGTGTGAGTAGTTGCAGACACAAGCAGTTTATCCCAAATCCCATAATAATGCCACTCTGCAGCACTGAGAACATAACCTGAATTCACTAATAACCATCTGGAATGAAATGAACAAATCACTCAAAATTACCATGACATTTAAATCTTTTAATAAAATGAACTCTCAATTATTCTTTAACTTGCTTTTTAACAGAAATTGTTTCTTGTGACTTTACTGCAAACATGAATTAATCGTCTTTATCTCTGGAACAAAAATGTCTCATGACTGCTTGGCATTCTGCCGTAAAAGTGAAACCACCAGTCTGATCCTGAACTGTCATCTTGGTGTACCTTTCTCACAAAAACTGGTCACTGGTTCGAGTCTTGGCTGGGGAAGGGGAAGGGGGACACTGGGCTTTCTGTGTGGAGTTTGCATATCCTCCCTGTGTATGTGTGGGTTCTCACCAGGTACATCAGCTAACTCCTACCATCCAAAGACATGCATGTTGAGTTAATTGGGCACTATATTCTCCCTTGGAGAGAGTGTGAGTGGTAGTTTGTCTCTCTTAGCTGGACCTGTGATAAACCGGTGTCCTGTCCAGGGTGTAGCCTCCCTTTCATCTGCTAATAGCGGGATTGGCTCCAGACCCACAACCCTGGATTGGACTAAGTGGTAGAGAAAATAGGGATGATGCTGCCTATACACTGATATAAACTTCTTTTAGTTTTGAATTCTTTCAGATATGATAAAATGTGCTTTTCTGATGCCCACAGAATAACCTGTACCAGCTACAGCGGGAATCACCAAATCTGGACCTCATGAGCTAGTGTCCTGCAGGCTATGAATTGTTACCTGCTGCAACACACCTGACTTAGACAAAGATGGTATAGAAGATGTTTTGTTGAATAATTAAAAGTTTCAAATATATAAATATTATTATACTTCAACTGTGAGAATCATGAAACTTAAAAAAATATCCACCAATCATTTATGCTCTCATTGCCTGTTTTATTTGTTGATTTCCACCAATCACTGTTACTACCATAGTAAGAGTGATTGATGGGCCATAGTCGACGGGTAATAGGCAAGACTGATTGATGAGTGATTGATTGGTGTGAGTAATACTTCATGTCGGAAGTGGAGCACACTCGTCTGATGTTTAAAGTAGGTTGCTAACGACCATTCTGCTAGCAGCTGGCGACACTCAGTGTTGGAGGAATTTGTACCTGCTGTCTGCTTGATG